>CM041788.1:29868841-30563068 GCA_023375725.1 Nephotettix cincticeps | reverse complement strand
AGTATATACATGTTAACTTTTAAATTGGTCATGTTCTGAAATCAAATAGCATTACGGCTTCGTTGTAAAAGATTAGATATTCTGGGCCACGGGCTAGTTAATAACAGTACTAAAACGATAAGACATATATTTTAACATTCTCACAAAACAAATAAGTTACATCTGAGTGGATTGATCTACAATTTTATAATCCAAGCAAAACCTAACTGTAATACAGCTTTTATTATAATACAGCTAATTATTATAATAAACGTAATATGTACGAACAGAAAAAATATATAAATACATCATTCCCAAAAACCGTAAACTATTTACGTGGTGAATAAAGCTGTTCATTTTGTACACCACATATTTACTTAATAGTTTTAAATTAATGAATGATTCAGATGACATTGGATGGTAAGGCATATTGCTACTGGAAAGTAAACCAAATAGCTGTTGCTTAAGAAATCAAATGTTTTAATTGTAGAGAATTTGTAAACAAACTTACTACCCATAAGGTTAACATTAGTTTCAAACTCCATAAAAAGGAAACTTATGGAGTTTTGAAAATCTTTTTTCGCTAAAACCTTCCCGGACATATATAGAGCAACTTCCTTAAATTTTATGGCAATCGGATGAGTAGTTTGGCAACGCATAAAGGACATACGTACATTCATTTTTATATATAGAGATTAAATACAATTGAGTACTTACTATTTTATGCTTGCTTCTTTGGCTTGCACAATGGTTCAAATAAAATCAGCTGCTGTTTATATTTTAAAAGGAAAGATACATATGTTGGAATCCAAAACAAAATTATTTCCCCATAAGATTAACATGGGAACTTTTAAGGCGTATAGGGTAGAGATTTATGGGGAAATCGTCACAAAAACTATTAGACTTTCCTATTTTAGGCCTAAAGAACCAGTATACCAAATTTCAGCCTCCTAGGTAATCGGGAAGTGGGAGAATTAGTGATGAGTGAGGGCTTTGAATTTTATATATTAAGATTTAACTAATTTATTGTTCTGAAGTGAACATTGCCTCAAAAAGACTCAATACCTCAAAATAAACTGTTGAATTATATTGTACTGCTTTAATGTAATTACAGTAATTGGTTGTGAACTGTATTAAAGCAAATAAAATAAAATAAAAAATCCTCATTCATAATTAGCTTAAAATACCTACCGTGCAGTATGGTTGCCATTTCAATAATCTTTGTAAGCCAACGTTATATTGGTTTAAAATATATATAATTAGAACTCATAAATGTTTCAGAAAAGTACAGATACACAATTAGTTTGTTCAGAGCACCCTAACTTAAATAAATAAAGATCAGCAATAGGCGATGGGATAAGGGCTGAATTTAGCTAACGCAGTAGCTAACGAAAGAGTCGGCAACATAGATTTGTTAGGTCCATTCGTAGGATAATAGAGGAGAGAAACGGATTATAACTTTGCTCAAAAACGCAAACTTCTTTAATTGTTAGTAAACATTAAAGTTCATAAAAATCGTCATATTTGTTTAAAATCGTCATTATTATACAATAGAGCAGAATACAATTTACAAATAATTGACAGTTTGAAATATGATATTTTTTTATATCTTACTTGCTACTTTAATCATAGATGAACGGATACTAAATACTTATAATCCGTTCCTCTCTGCTTTAATGTAGCGTATCAAGTCAATATGTCTTTATCTCAACAAAAAATACTAGGTTTGTTTAAATTCAGTTATTTGAATGAGGATTGAATTAGATTTAAGACTCTTCCACCAATTGCATATTTGCCGCTGGAAATCTGATGTTATTGAAATAACGTTTTCAGTTGGTAGATCATCAACCGACTAAACTCATAATTATAATTTCTAATAACATCAAGTTCCCAGCGGTAACCCTTGTACTTGATGTTATCTGTATCACCATATTTAATTTGGTTAGTGTTTTGTATTATCTTGATAACGCTGTGAATCTATTCATATCATTTGAATCATTCATTAATGTAAAACTATGAAGTAAATGTGTACTGTAAAAAAATGAATAGCTTTATTCACCACGTTAATAGTTTACGGTTTTGGGGGATTGTATATTTATATTTTCATTTTCTGTCTGATTAAAATCACGTGTTTATATGATAATTAAAATATTTATATTATTACGTTTATTATAATGATCAGCTGTTGTATATATCTCTATATATAAAATTGAATGTATGTATGTCTGTCTGTATGTCCTTTATGCGTTGCCAAACTACTCATCCGATCGCCATGAAATTTTAGGAAGTTGCCCTATATGTGTCCGGGAAGGTTTTAGTGAAAAAATATTTTCTAAAACCCCATAAGTTTCCATTTTATGGCGTTTTAAATTTCTAATGTTAACCTTATGGAGAGTAAGTTTGTTTACAAATTTTCTATAATGAAAACATTTGATTTCTTAGCTACAGCCGATTGGTTTAGTTTCCATTAGCAATATGATTATTTACTATCCAATGCCACCTGAATCATTTATCATTGTAAAACTATGAAGTAAATATGTGCTGTACAAAATGAATGCTTTATTCACCACGTTAACAGTTTACGGTTTTGGGGAATTATGTATTTATACTTTTATTTTCCTTCTGATTAAAATCACGTGTTTATATGATAATTACAATGTTTATATTATCATGCTTATTATAATAATCAGCTGTTGTATATCTTTCCTATAAAAGCCGTATTGCAGTTAGTTTTGGTTTGGATTGGATTTGAAAATTGTGAATTAATTCACTCAGATTTATTTGTTTTATGGGAATGTTATTAATATGTCATATCGTTTCAATATTGTTATTCACTATGCCGCGACCCAGAATATATAACATTTCACAATGAAACCGTAATGCTATTCGACTTCAGAACATGACCAATCTTAAAGTTAGCACATATTTACTGTAAGGCGCTACGAAGTTCGCCGGGTCAGTTAGTTTCCTATAAAAGCCGTTTTACAGTTAGGTTTGGGTTGGGTTTGAATTGGATTTGAAAATTTTGAATTAATCCACTCAGATTTATTTGTTTTATGGGAATGTTATTAGTATGTCTTATCGTTTCAGTATTGTTATTCACTATGACGCGACCCATAGTACATAACCTTTCACAATGAAGCCGTAATGCTATTCGACTTCAGAACATGGCCAAACTTAAAGTTAACATGTATTTACTGTCAGGCGTTACGAAGTTCGCCGGGTCAGCTAGTTTTATATAAAAACAATGTTAAAATATCCTGGTTAATTCGAATAATTTTTGGATGATTCGAATTTTTTGCAGCGTAAATCTATAAAGAGAACAAGTCATTGTGTGCGATTTTCCCGGAAACGACATTCGGGCTTCCTGTCCGTAGACTATTTTAGCTAGATCAACGCGCCCACCCCCGCCAACCCTTCTCACAGCTCGTACACCTGCTGTTGACTGGTCACATGATACCCCTCCCCCTCAACAGTCCTTTAATGCTCATAAATCACAACATTGACATCTCTAGTCTGTCACTACACGGCACCGGCGCAGTTTAGTACAGTATCGTGTGTATCTTTGATGGTGGTTTGTTCCGATATTCGTCGTCTTTTCTTTGTTTCGTGTTGGCATTTGTGACTTTGTCTGCGTTCATGTTAACACGTCGTGTGTATGAACTGGTTCGCTTCGTAAAAGCGAACCTACAAATCTTTGACATCGCAAGAATAAATAGCGGCAATCAAGGAGGTAGAGAAGGGATCTAAGAAAAAGTTTGAAATAGCTATTTTATTTATATATTATTTTTCTCTCATTATGAAAATATATAATACCTACAATTATTAATTACTATATAGTCGCAGTACCTTTGTACTCAGTGAATTTCCATATCTTAATATTGTTTTGAAGCACCATACCAGGTTTCATAATACATTAATTCCAGCTGTAAGAGTAAGAGTATTCTTTTTTGAAATACAAAATGAACGCAGAGTGCAAAAAGAGTTTCTAATGTCTTATATCAGATTTTTAAATGGAATAATACAATTTGCTCAGAATGGGAAGTTATATTACAACATCACTCCCTATAAATGTTCCTAATTTCCTTGTCAATTATGGAATAGTACAATAGTACTGTATTAATTTGTGTCTATGAGAGATAGCTTTAGGAATCAGCATATAACCACTGTTTACTTATAAAAGGGCCCTACCCCCCCAATATTTCCACCTTTAGAGCCCAGATTACACCTGATTCAAATTGTTTGCACTTGGTTATTACAATTCAACAAAGTTATGAAGCTGGAACGAGGACAGCTCGCAGTGCCTCGCACACATACCCCTGATATTAGCAGAAACACGGGGCATCACTATGGTCCTCTGAGCCACAGTCGCGCCCAAAGTAAGCTAGTAAATGCATCGTGTGCCTGTAGTGGGCACAATAAACAGTTTTAGTATTTTTTAATTTCAAGAGCTCGAATTATTTAATAAGCCAATTTGTTCAAGCATTCTGTAATACATTTCCATAATGTTTATTTAAGTAATAGTTATAACAAAACATTTTCCAGGAAGCAAAAACTCTAAGCCGAAGTCAGCTGGAAACCCTGCTTATCAGTGTCCCGTTGTCAAGTTCAATCCAGACTATAGATTTGTCAGATGATTGATTATTCTCCATTGTTGAGAAACATAGTTTTTACAATTTTGTGACATCCTTGAATAATATTAATTTTTTGTAAATTTTATTTCGATTTTTAGATTTTCTACAAATTTTTTGAAGTAATTATTAAAACCCTAACGCACATTTTTTGTCTGAACACATTCATAACAAAAACTGGTTTCACAGTGAAAATTGATATGATACAGTTTATTACAGTAATAATAGACTGGTATCAGTGGTATTAATAATAATATCATTAGCAGTTTTAGACATTTTTATTATCTTTTTTTAATATTTCATTTCATATTTCAACTCCTCTGATATTCTCCTCCACATATCAGATTTTGGTTTTTTGGTGTATTGTTTGGCCAGTTTTGAGTTCATACTTTTGATGGAGCTTATTTTGCTTATGGATTTAGATGCAATATTGTGAGCGTCCAGCTCTTGAGTGTTGTGGTAGACCAGCTTTTTGTCTCCTGTAATCTCTTGTTTACTCTTCATCTTCTTGACAACACACACACTTTGAAGTGCATTAATGTAAACCTCTTCCCCACAAGATTTGACAAGAACAGGATGGACTTTATTTGAATTTGTTTTTGGAGGTTTAAATTGGGAAAACGCCTTTTTATAACTTGAAGGGTCTTTTAAGCAGAAATGTTTACCGGTATCTAAATTCTCAAGATCAGAAGAGAAAGCACTTTCGGCATAGTTGAATGAATTTCTCTCAGTTTTTATTATTTTTTTACCTTTATCTTCTTGAACTTTTTCCAGTTCATTTAGTTTCTCTTCAATGTTATCGAGCTTTGAGATTATTTCAGGAATCATGGTGACAACATATGACTCTCTTTTCTTCCGCATACTAGTGAAACTATTCCGTGAAAGTCCACTTTTGCTTTTCATCAAACTTTTTCTTTTTAATTTATTTTGTTGACACAAATCGTACTCTTTAGAAATATTGCTCTCCTCTGTGCCAGATTCATCTTGATTTTTCAGATTTTTTCTGGGAACAGATTCAGCTTTATATTCATCTATTTCTGTTAAGCGGAGTTGTTGTTTTTCAGCGATGTTTTCGTATGAACGTAGGTAAGTTGGTGATGCTTGTTTGGGAGTAGAGGGTTCTAACACAGGCTGTAACTGTGATTTATTGAGCTCTAGACTACCTCCCTCCTGTTCTGACACATTCCCTTCACTTGAGGGAGTGACGCTGATCAGTCCACTCTTCATTGGCTCACTTTGTCCACACTCATATTGCTGAATATTTTCTACAGGGTTGGTTTCACTGAATAACAATTCTCTCTCCTTCAAATCTACATTGCTTTGTAACACATTTTCATTATTCATAGACACTAGACTTTGGTGGGATTTATTAGGTATTATTATTGGTGAAATTTTAGCCTCACTAACGTGGGAAATACTTCCATTGTCTAGCTCTAAGAAAGTATCAGAGATTTTTTCATTCTTTACTGTTTTAACTTTGTTAGCTCTAGAAATATGTGTTTTTCCTGAATTTCCAATGCAGAAGTAAATTCGAAGCCCACCATTTCCTATCTGTTGTACGGAAAAGGTTTTTCCTTCACATTCTTCATATTTCTGTAAAATCTTTGCATCGCAATAGGTATTTTCTTTTGAAGTATCTGTATCATCTCTCTCATCTGATACATTAGTCTGAACTGTTTGGTCTTTATTTGTCCCTTGATTGTTTACACAATGGTTACAATGAACTCGTTTCCTAGAGGGAATTTTAGTTTTCTTACCGAATATTAAAGTCCTTAACCATCCACTTGTTTTGGGTTTTAGCTCAAAATTTGTCATTTTGAAATTTTTTAAGAGTTGTTATTATTTTATTTGTATGCTAAATACAATTTTAAAGTGAGAAATAATATGCCAAGTTACCATGTGAACAAAAATAGCCATTTTTAATCTTTAAAACTACTGTTAAAGATTAAGATGTGACACCTACTAAAACTATACTATATACTAATACTATAACACCTCTTTATTCAAACACATTATTAGGACTCTTTCAAGTAGCTAAATCTGTAAAATTATTTCAATTTAAAAATTATACATTTGTTAGTAATGAAGTCACTAAACTGAGCTCAGAAAGGCTGATCAATAAATCTCAAGGAAATTTAAGCATAATATTGATTAAAATAATTTTTATAAAATAACCCAGTCCTTCCCAATTTCAGTTCATTTATTATTGGCATGGTAATTTTACTGATAAGTTCTACAATATATATGTATAATGTTTATATGTATATAATATCTATGTTTGCAATATGAAGGCTATAGTGATTACTCCATAGTTTATAGTATTAAGTTAAAAGTTTTCAATAACAGTTCTGATTACTAGAATTGGGACAGTGGCATGTCCTGTAATCCAGCAACTTGAAGGTCACAGATTATATAGTTATGAGCGATGGTCGGTGGAGGATATACCATGATGTGGATTAACGTCCACACTATTAAATCATCCGCAAGGACCATCCTCATAATTAGACCAGTTTGAAATTCAGAGGCAAAAGTTGTCCGTATCCCACACTAAACCGTAGGTCCCTTAGATACCATCAACTGTTGGGCTATTAATTAACAATCCTGTCTAAGGAACATGTCAGCCTTAGGCAGTAACAGAACTACAAGATAGCGCCATAATCATTGTACACTCATTTCTTATTCATACTAAGCTTAAAATACCTATCCAGGTATTTTTAGGAATATAGGATATACAATAGTATATGGAAGAAGAATTGTATTTGACAAAAGTTTTGAATTTGAGTTGAGAGTGAACCCAAAAGAGTGCGTTTCGGTGTGAGGTTGCCATTTTAAAAAAGTAAAATTTTGGTTCCAACATATTATATGACAGGATAGAAGGTATTGTTAGTGTAACGCTAAATTAACACAATCAATATTTTCCCACCCCAAGGTCAAACAGGTATTGGCTAGTCAAGCTGGTAGTCATCTGTGTCGTCAAATATTTCAACTTTTCGTATGTCGCCAGCCAATTATTTTAAATGTTAAATTCATCACTGTTAAGTGTTTATTGTTCCTGAAACTAGTCAAACGTTCAAACGAATATTGGATTAAAGACGGCATACGGGCTTTAACCTTTTAATTTAGAATTTAAATCTGTTACTAGGGAAACATGTTTGTTATTATTTTCAGCTGTGTGGAAGTAGTTTTTGAATGTAGAATTTTGTATAGAATGTAGATCTTTTGCTATGATGGTTGTCATGACAAGATCTTGACTCGGGACCAATAAGTTTTTGTTCTGTTTTGAGGTCACCAGGTACCAAAAAAGACTATTTGTTTGATACTGTAAGCAATGGGATAGTGTATCATCTAATTTTCATCTAAGCTCGAGGTTTATGATTAAGGTTTTCTGTATTCTATTGTTTTATTGGTTTAATTGAAGGAGTTTATTTTTGCTTTGAATTGGCTTCATTATGTTTTTCATTATTATCAGGACCTAAGAAAAATCTAAAGAAGTTTTTTGTAAAGTCTCCCCCTGTTTTTATGGTTCTGAACAATTGAATGGGTCCCCCAGAAAACATTCCAAGATTAGATTAGATCATTGAAACGGCATCCATACTACAATGTAGGTATTTTAAGCCAAGTATGAATGAGGATTAAATGTAAGATGATTGTGGCGCGATATTGTAGTCTTGTTACTGACTAAGGCTGACATGTTCGTTAGACAGGACTGTTAATTTATAGCCCAACAGCTGTTGGCAACTAATGGACCTACGGTTTAACGTGGAATCTGAACCACGACCTCAGAATTACAAATTGGTCTAATTATGAGGATTGTCTTTGCGGATTAACGTGGTATTCAATAGTGCGGACGTTAATCCACACAAGAGAACACCACATCCACCGACCATCTCTCACAACCATCCACAATTCGTGACCTCCAAGTAGGTGGATTACAGGACTTCGCCACCGTCCCAGTAAAAAAACAACGAAAACCTAGTTTCGATTTATCAAGCGTAGAAAGTTGAATTTACCATGAAGTCCCATCGTGCCAGTTCTGACAAATGAAATCAGAGCTGCAAACTCAAATATCTTCAAAACCAAATATACCACGATGGCTTCTGGAACCTTTTCTACTAAATATCTCCGTTTTGGAAATTTTGTTGCTTGGAACGTGTTTTGGGGGACCCATTAAATTACTTTTGCTTATTTTAATATTCCTTTTAAATGTTTCTAACCCCTTTTCTTGAAGGGATCAAACCAATACCCATATGTCTTTCAAGTGGCGGTTCAAAAGTAAAGGGGTTTTAAATATCAACAAAATCAATTTTTTAAGTTTTCCGCAAAAATAATAAAAGTAAAGTTTAATTCGACTACCATAATTAAAATCAGCCTAAACACTAAACAAATTAGTATTTTGAGTGATTCATCTATGACTTACGGTTCCAGAATAAAATAAAATTTGTCGTCCATGATAAACACATTATGTTGATTGTATGTCAGTATGTTGTCGCATTATAAGGCTCTTGGAGTGCTCAATGTTATTCTTATATTAAACAAATTTTTTTTCCTTAATTCCCAACCGTTTTTCATGAAATTTGGTATGTAGAGTAAGGTCACATCTCCCAACAAATCCAACTCAAAAACCTTGGTATTACCATGGGGGGCAGTTGCCCCACCCCATAAAATTCTATGAAGTAATTTAACCTGGTTTCTCTTGGTATTACTTTAGGAAATTGATTGTTATTTTTGTATAGGCTTTTTAGTTTTGAAACGATAGTTTATTAAATGATATTTAGATAAACTTTAAATAATACGAGTATGATAGCCGTTAAAGATTGTCGTTTTAAAATTTACTTCAGGGAGAAAGTATGTGTCAGTCCCACTGATTCTATTTATTTTATTAGTGACTGTTCATGATCTCAGAGTGTGTCATCTTGTTTACAGCTTTAGTGTATTTTAGTCGGACAACTTTTATGTTAAGATAAATGCTGGTATTCAATTTTTCATAAGACAAACTATAAAGTAATGATTTGGCTGATTTTATAAATATATAAAAATTTTAAATTTCAAGGTCGCAATTCCACCAAAATTAGCCAGTAAAGAAGAGGAAGCCATAACATTTTGGGATATAAGTAAGGAGATGACAATTTTTTGAGAATAACATTAATGTTTTTCGCCACCATAACTTTTGATATTTCCATTTTAATTTTAGCTTTAATAATCAACAACCTGTTACCTGTAATAATCAACCTATGACAAATCAATAAATTGTATATGGAAAATAAATTTAGTATCATGAATTTTGATTTAACCTAAAACACAAAATACTTTAAAAATAAATTTGAAAGTAGCTACTGGATTGCAAAACTGTTATTTATTACACATTTTCAATGATTCCGAAACTCTTTTAGAATTCAAAGAATTTAAAGGGAAGGATATAACAGTAATACAAATGTTCCCACCAATTTTATTATTTTCCGTACTTCATTTGAGCATCTTATTAAACTGAGGGAGTTCACAAACTTATGTGAGTGTATCATAGTGTCCAAGAATATAATGTCATTACATAATGGCTCATTTATGAACTGTTATAGTAGATTACCAAGACAGTAATTGCCCGCAGCATCAGTGACACTGAAGACAGTAATTTATTACATCTAGGGAGCCGATTTATATTTTTAAATATTCATCATGCTTTTGCTTTTGATCGGTGTTTTATTGTGCGCTAGTTATTCTACCCAAGACCTTAACGGCCCCAGGGCAGTGTCATCTTTGAAACTTGTTCTTGTGGTAAGGAACATTTGTACATACTCCAATAATAAAAAATTGCAAAAACTATAGACATTTCTCTAAAGCATTATGTTTAAACAATGAATGAATATATTTATAGTTTTTTTTGAGTTGCAGGAGCAAGATAGACTTGTATGTTTCAATGTTTTTGGACATTTTTATTTGAGTGTATTCATCAACTATATGACTATCTGTACCTAGTTTCATATTCTTATCTTGCATTAGTGAATCTACCTGTTTGGCAGTATTTTTCCCAGTTTGTTACTATTTCTTAAGACAAAATCAAAGATATTTTTTGAAATCATTATTAACTTAACAATACACTTCCACAACAAAATCCATAGTTTTACATAAAATTACATCAAGTTTTTCATGCTTGTGTATGCTACATTTTATGTCTATTCTAATAAAACATCTATAAATTCAAACTACCGTAAAAACTATCATGTTATAGTTACCCTTTGATTAAACAATATGATTACCCATAGGAATAATCTTGGTTGTGTTCAGTCAATCAAACCCTGTTGACATCAGTTAAATATTAATTTAAGAAAATCACTGAATCAACAATTAACTTCTACTTTGGGTTGTTACTAGACTATAAGTAAAACCATTTAGTTAGCATTTGTAAGCAAAAACACTTGTTAGTGTGGCTGATTACAACCGGTTGATATGTGGAATCAATCACGGTGTAGCCCATCGGTTTGATTAAAAGGTCCTTCAGCTGTCCCTTAAAATAATAATTCAATTTTTTTGCATTTCAGACCTAAAGAATACGTTTACCAAACTTTGAATCTACACCACATTGAATTAAAGGAGAATTTATTATTATTAATTTATTATTATTAATATTAAGTTATTATTAATTTATTATAATTTCAATCACTAATGTGATCACTCTTTATTATTTTCGTATTGTTCTAGAGGCATGTAATTAATTTTTATATTTAAGAAAATTACAATTTTAAAATAATGGTGCAATTATATCATGATTATTATGTTAGAGGTTGTTTAATTTTCTAACATTCATTTGTAAAACACAAGTCATACAGTGTTTGGAGATACAAAATCTGATTCCATCCGTAGGTGAGGAAGAACTTAGGACATAAACAATTGGGCTTTGACAAGATAAACTAAAAATGCAGTATAGGCTAAAAACCAAAATGTTCAGAGCAGTCAAAAAATTAAAACGGAACATTAGACACAAGATGCTTTACAGCTCCTAACTGCAAGGCATACAGACTTGGACTTTATAACTGATACTGGTATTCCAGTACAATCCAAGACCACCGCTGTGGGTCAAGTACTGCCGTCCAGTGTCCACCAGCATGAATTGTCATTTCACACATGTAAATTATGCTGAAGAAATTTTTACAAAATTTATGCTTATTTAAAAAAAAAACTTTGATATGAGTTCAAAACCTAAATATAGTATTCTAGTGTATATGGTAGAGTAAAATTGTAGATCTGTATCTATAATTCAATTACATTAGAATAGGGTAATTATTTTTTTATGTCTCCTACCTATAAGTTAGTAAAGGGATAAAGTATTATTTCAATTCTGTTTTAAGACGATGTTTGAAACAACTGTTAACCATTATTGAAACAGTACATTTTTTATGTCAATTTTAATGATAACTTATATAATGAGATAGTTTTAATAAATGTATGTATTATTTGATTTACTCCAAAAGAGAGCAAGTTAGATTCAGTTCACTGATACCACATTTAACTTACCATATTTAACTTTGTCCTAGTCAGTAGTTTACAGTTGTATGAAGCAGTTACTCTTTTTTAATTTGTTCCTGTTATTTCCAGGTTGCAAAACATGGAACCAAAGCACCAATGTACAGTTTTCCAAGTGACCCACATTCAGATGTGAAGCATTGGCCAGATGGAGCGGGGCAGATAACATCGGTAAGACTCAAGAATTTGATAACTCAAAATAAAAAATAAACCCCAATCCTTCATGCTTTCATATCTTTCAACCCCTTAAAGAGGGGTCTGTGAGTTGAATATTTTCAATTCAATGAAGAGGAAAAAATTCCATTGTAAAAGTAGCTTTTAAATCAATCCAAAGAATTAATTGCTGAGAGCATTACCAAATTAGGAGAGAGACAGGACAGGTGTATAAATATTACACCTGTATATATGTGACAAGTAACCAAACTTTTGTACTGTATGAGTATGAATAGACCTTTTTTAAGCTATGGTAGTTTTTTTGTTACTTATTGAATGACCCTTTAACACAGAACAACTATGAAAGAGAACAAACTAGCTATAAGGTAGAAGGTTATACGTTAAAATACTAAACTACTCAAATGTGAATTCAACAGGTAGGTAAGATGCAGCTGTTCAAGCTGGGGCAGTTGGTCCGTAAGCTGTACAACGGCTACCTGAGCGAGATCTACAAGAAGGAGCAGTTCCAGATAGAGGCTACAATGGTGGAGCGGACAATGATCAGTGGGGCCACATTTGCAGCGGGGCTCTGGCCACCGCGCAGACATCAGATGTGGCATGACACTATTTATTGGCAGCCAATTCCAATCTACCCTAACTTCCTAGATAAGAGCTTGGTGAGTACCTATTTAAAAAGTATGTGAATTTAGGTCAGAACAAACAAGTTTCAAGTTTGGAACAGTCTTCAATTTTAAAATATTCTCATTGATCCTATTGTTATATACAAATGGGAAAATGTATTGCATTACAGTCTGCTGCCAGATGTACGAGTACATGGTCTGGGAAGTTCTCACTGTCACAGGTCTAATGGTTAATGTATGACTTGCAGCTGGCCCTGACACCCTCCATGTGCCCCCGATACTACAAGGAACAGAACGAGACAGTGAGAGTATTCAATGAACGGGACCCACAGTACCAGGATATCTTCGACCTGATGACTGCTAACACCGGTGCCAATGTCACAACCTGTTCCCAGATGTACATGGTCTGGGAAGTGCTCTCATCCCAGGTACAGTGAAAAGTTACTGAACTTAAAAAAAACTGAAATTAACAATAACTGATCTTACTTTAAATCTTAATATGATTGATTTTTAGTTAAAATTAGTTTTTTCCTTCATTGTTGTTCAGGTCATAAAAAGTTTTTTTATTATCATCAAAGAACAAAAACTACTAAACACAATAGATTTAGTACACATACTACTGTCAAGTCAGTGACAATAGTAAATGAAATTGTGTTGTATAATTCTCTGTAAACTGTTCAGCTTGGCTTTAGGCCATGTTCCTTCGGGATGGAGCAACTATTTGGGGGTCACACTTGACAGGACATTACAGTGGGAACCACATCTGCAAAGGGTGATTGACCGGGGTAAGTGGTTACCCATGGTCTTTAGGTGAATGGTGGGGTCGTTCTGGGGGCTGCACCCTAGGCATGTTCCCTGGCTGTATATCTCTGTGGTGAGGGCTGCCATTGCCTATGGGTCCATTGTCTGGTGCCCGAGATGAACACCGGAACTGCAGTAAGAAAAATGGCAGGGATTCAAAGGCTAGCAAATTGTATGGTCTCAGGGGCTCTAAGCACCTGTCCAGGAGCCTCCTTGAACTGTCTTTTCAACATCTTGCAAATTGACGTTCACATCATGGCGACAGCAAGGAAGTGTGCGTATCGCCTCCAATGTGAGGAACTCTGGACAACCCATAGCGTATCATCTATTGGACACTACAGAATTGTTCAAATGGTTTGTGATGAGGCACTAATGATGCCTTCTGACTATTTACACACTAGATACTCCTTAGGTAAGTCCTTCTCTGTGGTCATTCCCTCTAGAGCGGACTGGGAGAAGGGAGGCAGACCTCTTCAACCCTGAGTCGGAATGGTACGTGGATGGCTCTAACGGAGACAGAGGTACTGGTGCTGGAATCAATAGGCTACAGAATAAGGAAGGCTGAGGTGTCAGCGATCATAGAATGTGCTCTGTACAATCTCAACTTGGGTTGTACGAATAGGAGCATCACCATCTTCTCAAATAGTCAAGCCACACTCAGAGCACTTGAATCCTGTACCTTCAACTCCAAGATGATGTGGGATTGCCGAAATGTGGTCTCGGCCCTTGGTAGTAGTAACAACGTAACTCTCTGCTGGGTCCCTGGTAATTCAGGAATTGAGGGGAACAAAATAGCGGAGAGTCTGAGAAATCAAATCTGCGGAGAATCACTAGGGCACATGCCAACCAAGCAATTATGGCTTGGTCGCATGAGAGTCATCCCAGAAGATGGTCAGACAGTCCTATTCATGTTCCTTACCCATGCTCTATCAAATAGGAGTAAGTTGACCTTCAGTTCCCCTTCCGTGAGGGTTGTGGAAGATCTTCTACATCTAGTGAGGTCGGACACATCAAAGGTCTCATCACATGGCATGGACCCTTGAGAAAGCACCTGGCTTGGCTAGGATTCTAAACTGGGAATCCAGCATGTAGATTGTGTGGGTAGTCAGAGGAGACTGCAAATCATCTGTTGTTTGACTGCACTGAACTCTCTGAGGTAAGGGCCACAACTCTTGGATCCATGGAGAGGAATAGACACCTGCCACCAGAGGAACTCGTCGGTAGGTTGCACCAGTTGGTCTTGGTATTGGAGTGAACCTGAACTTTCATCACAACCATCAGGGGGTGCCCAAAAAGCCAATATGGCTGACGCGCCTAGGGACTTCTCTTCGTCCCTTTATGTAATATGAAGTTAGAGGTGATTTGTAGGGGGGTGTAACACCCAGGGGGGTCGGGAATATTCTCTTGTTGAAGGGGGTTTTTAAAAAGTATAAGAAAAAAATGCATTTTTCTGCAAGAGGTGAAGAAGAGAGTGTGTGATTTAGCAAATTTAGGGTTCTGTAACAATTGTTACGATATTGAAGCGGCAGAGATGGTAATCTTTCCCGTTGCTAAACAATTTTTTATATTTTAACTCTTAATATAATTTGTATTTAGTTTGTATACTGGGATAATCTTGATTATCGATAACAAATAACATTATATATATTTAACAAAAAAGCTTGGGGAGGCAATGCCTCCTCATTTTATTTCTTTTTTGGGGGGCAGGAGGAGGTAATGCTAGTACACACCGCAGAGACATCGTACTGTGGGATTCGCATCCACTAAACACCATCTCACGCCTCTGATCTCTTATTACTAGCCTGGAACTATTTTGCACATTACTTCGGGCTAGACCTTTTGATTGTTATGCCACTAGGGCTTTCCTCGACGGAAAAGCCATAGTGCTAAAGACGATCGAGATCAACTATTTTCACCTGAGGTATGGGTCAAACATAGTGCTTAACACAGTTCCAGATATGTGTGTGTTTCTTCAGATGGAAGAAGTTATCATTCTATTGTTTTAGCATGAAAACAATATTCCAATGGCACACTGGGCAAAAGAAATATTTCCAGATAAGCTGTTGCCAATCATAAGCCGTATCTACCGAATGGCAACAATAAGAAATTTGAAGATGGCTAGACTTGTTAATGGTATGTAATTTTTTTCTTTTAAAAGAAAAATAGGCTAGTATTTCAATTTATGATAGTAAAATATACTTCTCTATGTTAATACATAAAGATAATTTATTTGTATAAATTAACGTCTAACTACACATTGTAGCTTGCTGATAAACAAAGAATATTAGAACAATGCAATTTTGACTATTCTAGATGGTTGTTGTAAATATAGTTTCTTATAATGTTGATAGAAAACTTTATAGTCGTTAGGGATAACGTATACAAATACAATGTATGATTTTCCAAATTAAATTTTTTTCATCCAAAAAGTTTGAACATATTTTCGTACAGTTCTTCTAACAATCAGTTATTGTTAAATTTAATTTTTGATATAAGATTTTTAGAGATCAATGAAGTTTATTAACATATTATGAAAATTTACACTACACCCTAGAGGAATTCCCTTGAGAGAATTCTAATTTCTTTAATTGTAAGGGAGTTTTGATTGCTGATATGAATCCGAGTGAGTGATGCAGGTCTGTTCCTGGAGTACATGATGGAGATGATGGCACTGAAGAAGAACAACAGTTCCCCAGATGTACGGATGTATGTGCATGTCGGACACGATGTGACGTTGTTGTCGCTTGTGATGGCATTAGGCTACCCTGAACCACTGGTGATACCATCCGGATCTGCGCTCTTGTACGAGCTACACATCAACCCTGCAGTCTCCAGTGGCTGGGAGGTTAAGGTATAGACAACACAATAGAAAATAACCCTAGTAAACTATTCTAAAAGAAGATTTTGCTATAGGTTAAGAGATATTCGTTTCATTTACATCGAGTAAATTGCAATCATGCAATTATGTCTTGAGGCCGTGGCCCAAGGCAGGTAACATATGAAAATCCCCAAACCTGAGTCAGCGGTGTCACTGGTTTGGGTCTCAGTAATACCAATTACTTTTACTCTACATGCACTATTGGTTGATACATTCCACACCGTAGGAAACATAATCAGGGGGAACAGGAGGGCTTCAGCAAATGGAGTGTTTCATCAGAAAAATTTATCTGTCTAGTTTTTGACATCCAATCAGAAATCATTACAACCTGGGTGTGCGCAAAAAGTTGATTGAGGCTGATGTGCCGTGGGACCAGTAAACAGACCATATACGCTATTTGTATCAATCAATCAATCAATCAATCAAAATAGCTTTATTCAGTTAATACATTTACATGTACATGAATGGAGTCATATGCAGGGTACCAACATCTTTCTAGTCTACTATTTGTAAAATTGTACGTATAATATAAAACCCATCCCTCATTGTCTCTTTCTTTTAGAGAAAAAATTCATCTAATTTATATAAGGGTTTTTTAATGATATATTTTTTCAATTGTTTTTTGAATTTTGTTATGTTTTCTGTATTTTTTATTTCATCTGGTAAAAAATTGTAATATTTTATTCCAGCATATGAGGGTTTTTTTCCAGAAATTTTAAAGAATGCACTTCAAAAGATATTTTATATTTATTTCTTGTGGAATAGCAATGAGTGGAGATTAAAGTTTTGAGGCTTGATAGATTATTTTTAATATGCATAATTAATTCAAAAACATATTGTGAAAAAACTGTCATAATACCTAAGTTTTTATGGGCATAGCTTAGGTTAGAGGCTACTACTCTCTTTCAAAATGAATTATGAATTTTGGTCAACATTGTTGTTTGATTGGATACAGCCATATTGTTTATCCTTAGGTGCTGAGGGTGAACGGGTCATACGAAGGTCCATCCCAGCCAGAGGTGTTGAGCCTCCCCCATTGCCCTTACCCCTGCGACTTCAACCAGTTCCACAAGAACGCTGCCAGGTTCATACCAGGTGACTGGATCAAGGAGTGTCAGGACATGGAGTCACCCAGTGATGATCCTCCCGGCAAACTGAATAAATAGACTGTCAGTTGAAAACTGCTTTTTCTAATCTTCCTTATTTCTCTCACTACATATTTTATTCTGTAAGTTTGGTTTATTTTTAGCGAATTTCCCATAGGGAAGAAGCTATTACCGTAGGTCTCATGGTAAGACTTAAGCCCTGGACCATGTTATTTCTTCGTCTTTAGGTGCCCAGAGTCCAAAAACAATAGCCGTTAAAATTTATATATATATATATATATATATATGTGTGTGTGTGTGTGTGTGTGTGTCTGTGAACACGATAACTCTCGTAAAAATGGTCTGATCGAGACCAAATTTGGTAGAGACGTGTATTCCTACAAATGCTCGGACGAGTTCGTAAACCAGACATATCGGTCAATGGGAACGGGTAGTTTGGGGGGGGTTTTGTACCCCAAAATGGGTTTTTTTGCGTTTTTCACATGTAGTTTTTAAAAATTTCTAATTTTATATTTCACCATTGGAATCAGCTTAAAAAACTACACAGTTAAGTTCCTTAAAGTTTTTCTCTATCTCCAACGGTTACCGAGATATTAAAAAATCTAAACACAGTACGTTGTATTGTGGGGCTCCAATCTTAATCTTGTGGAGGATAGGGAAAAATGAATATTTCCCATAATAATCAATATTTTTGGATAAAACTTGATATTTAGCTTCATGTGGTCGAGATCTATCCATTTATGCTTAAAAATCATAGTTTATGTGTTTATAATGGCAGCAAACCTGCATACTCTTTTCCCATGTTAATCATATAGGAAATAGGCAAACAAACTCCTTTATTTATGGACAGATGTTGATGAAAGTTGGTATAAATGTTAAGATAAAAATTATTTATGGTAGAAATGACTACTTTCTGTGTTCCTCACAGGCCACAGCAGCAAACCTGCACACTCTTTCCCATGTTAATCTTATGGAGAATAGGCAAATAATTCTCATGTTCATCGACAGATTTTGACCACTTGACTTGTCGTATATTGTTATTATTATATTATTGATTTTTATATTCGTTGAGTACGCAGGTCTGCTGCGACGGGAGTATATTTATTGTAATCTTTTGTTAGCTCCAGGATTTTTGAATCTGGGTGTTGACAGGTATTTTAAGCTGGTATATGGTGAAGTTAGACAAAGCCACCATACAAAAGTGTGGAAAAAATTTAATATTTCTATATTTTTCTGTCTTCTAAATAGTCTAAACTAGATAAAAAATATTGAGTACCAGTACATCTTATTGTGTATATTTTGTGTGATTCATTTACTGCACCTGACTTCATTCAATACAGACAGGCTATTTGTCTTTACCTTAATTTTAATCCCTAGTTTATGATTTTATTCAGTGAAATTCTTAACCCTATGCTCAAAATAGAAAAGCATAATTTCTTCTAATTCAGATTGAAGGGGTGATCCAGTGTTTGAAAGAGTTTTTATTCTAGATGAAAATACATTGTGAAATAACACACAGAGTATTACGGTATTTTAAATTATATTTTATCTGGATTAATGAAGTTAAAAAAATGCATTATTTAATAAACTACTAAAAACCAAAAGATCTACAAAAATGTTAACTGTTCACACAACTTTCAATCCTGTTGAAGATATAATGCTAAATACTGTATAATGTTTACAGGTGAAATTAATCACCTGCATTCTTTAAGTAGTTACCTAGTATCACTCAAGGAACTAGTTGATTTGCTGGGAACAGGAACACATGAGCCTTACATCTAAACATTGACTTTCATAACCTAATGTCTAACATCAGATGTGTCCAACTGAAGAGGCAATAGAGGCATATTACATGTGTGAAAACATCACCAAAGTCACATCCCTAACGTGAGGTAAGGTTGAGTGCATGCCACAGATATTTGATATAATATTTTGTATTAGTTAAAAAAATAAATGCAAAAAATGTAGAGATCAAAACACAAACAATAAAGACATAAAATCATTTCTACATGTCTTAAATATATTTTGGATTATAACCACTGAAAAGAATGTTTAAGATGAGCAAAAAAGTTTTTGAAGGGATTGTTTAGACTTTGTCTATTACTGTAATGGTAACACAGTAACAACTAATACCTAATAACAGTAACATTCTTATCTATTTACTCAATAGAAACCAAAGTTATATGGAAAAGTAGGCATTTTTCCTATAAATATTTTTGTGTCCAGTTTAAAATATGTGATTGTGTCTTGTAAGAATAATTAAGATGAATCCACTTATGATTGTACGAGTTTGTCAGATGATTTGGAAATGGTCTTCTGTGGCTCAAACCAGAGTCACCATTACACTGTGACTCATAAAACTGTTGACAGATTAAGGTTTATTAACTGGTTATATTGAAATATTTATTTGAAACTTTGTTAAGAAAAGATAGAATGTCGGATATCATACTTCTTTATTTTCACTTGTTATGACTTAGGTACAGATGGAACATGACATTTGTCTTCCCATTCTTGAGGACTTAGACTAGGGTATTCCTTAGAAAATTTCTCATAAGAGCATGGTGTAGGACAAGCTGGTAACTCCAGCTCTTCTCTAAAATCATCTGATTTTCTAAGAGAGTGGTAGTAGACAACCTACAAAAATATTAACGATTGAACACTTTTGTTATCTGAATAAACTAGATGAATATCAGAATAGACAAACATGGATATGCCTAAAGGAAATGTTCCTCCTCAACAACGAAAAAGTTCCTCAAAGTTCTTCTTAACAACTGTACTTATAACCATGTGACATTACCTAAAATATAGGTAGGCCTATAATAATAACCTTTTGCCTTCACATTGCTTTGGAGGAATTTCCCCTGCACGATTTTGCTTTTATTGTGCACTATTGCTGGGCTACTCTTCAGAAAAAACATAGATTAATAAAGAGAAAAAAGGGTAAAAAATGAAATGAAATATTTTGGAATCTTTAACTGTAGCTTTAACTTTTTTAACGGGGCTGGATGGACCCTAGGATACTTGAGGTGTATTTTTTTATCAACTGCCAAATAATATAATCTTAAAACTTTAATCTCCATAAACTGGCAGTTATAACCATATAGCCATCTGGGCCCCAATATTACAAATACTGGGTCGGTGGCGGCGTCCTGTAATTCTGCTAATTGGAGGTCACGAATTGTGGATAGTTGTAAGCGATCGTCGGTGGGTGTATTGTTCTCTTGTGTGGATTAACATCCGCACTATTGAATACTATGTTAAACCACAAAGACAATCCTCATAATTAGACCAATTCATAATTCAGAGGTCGTGGTTCGGATTCCATGTTAAACTCTAGGTTCCTTTTGCCATCGGCTGTTGGACAATCAATTAACAGTCCTGTATAAGAAACACGTCAGCCTTAGTCAGTAACAAGACTACAAGATCACGCCACAATCATCCTACATTCATTTCTCATTCATACTTGGCTTAAAATACCTAACAGGGTAGGTTGCCATTAAAGTTACAACTTAACTAAACTTAAAACTTGTAAAGTATCTAGGAAATTTAAACAAATCTTCAGAATTATCTCTGTGAAATCTTAAATCAATTATTAATATAGGTACCTACCGTAGTAATTTTAGCTTCTTTCACCTCTGAAAGGCAGTGGTAAAAATATTAAACTCAATGTAAACAATTGACAGTAAAAAAAATAAATATTTTTTAAATTTAGAAAACTAATTAAAATGTTTTAAAAGATAATTTAATTGCAAAATAGAATATCAGAATTCACATTACTTATTTGGAGTTTTGTTATTTGTCACCCATCTGTAACCTATTCTTGAAGACTATGACTATGATAATCTTTTGAAAATGTCTAAATTAGAACAAGTTGTAACCATTATATTAAAAGTTATATTTTTAGAATGCCAGTAGATTAGAAAATTAATCATTAACATGATTTGACCAAGCGTTAAAGTTAATATTTACATTTCACACAAATTTCATTTTTATTTTTATTTCTTTGTTTATAGTACCAGTGTGTAGGCTGAAAGCAAATTTTCAAAGCTCAGAACTAAAGAATTGTACAATTATTTTTCTGATGTTTGTAACCATTGGGCTCTAGTATTAAATTAATTAAAAATTGATGATTAGTTAAAAATATAAATCTTTATTTTCCTTTTTTAATCTAATATTTTATGGATATTATTTTATGGTGTTCATTGATGATTTTTATTTGTTCATATATCAAGTTATAATTTTCAAAAGTGCAATTCGCAATGATTGTTAAAGATAGAAACTTCTCACCTTAACATAATGATTCCCATTGACTTTGTGCAACTCAAAGGCAATTCCATCTCCAGCCTCAACTTCAACCTTATCATCATCGAAGCCAAGAGCCCATCGTAACGTTAGAATAGTGTCATCATGAGTATTGTGATATCGAAAAACCTCTTTATTCTTTTTGTTGTCATTACCTTTTTCTCCAATCTTTTCTTGAAGTTTACTATTAATATTGTGAAATAGAGGACCTGAAAATTAATATCCAATTAATACTGTAATTTTAAAGTACTCTAACACCAGCAAACTTACAAACATTTAATTCCTCATATCCCAAAAATAATTTCATACTTTTTTTATTGGAAGGGCGGATTACTCCCAAGGCACTTAAGCCGTAGCGGTTTTTGCGAATCCCTGTGTGGGTTTCGGCATTATCACATAGCGAAAAGCCATTGGTGATAGGTCAGGATTTGAACCCGAGACCTTGGGCACCGAAGCCCCGCGCTCCACCCCTAGACCAGCGCGCTCCCCAATTTCATACTTTAAAACAGCTGTATAAACAAAACTAAATTCATTACATAAACGAGTGATAAATAGGTTTAAAGAGCGCAGAAAACATTTTTGTTTAGGTTTATTGTCATTCATCATGAACACGACAAGTCACCACAGAGTCTCAAATAAAATTTCACTTTCTCCCAAACTATGTGAAAAATATCTAGTGTAAATATATAATATATATATATATATATATATATATATATAATATAATACTATAACATATAACATATAATAATAATTAAAAAATAAAATTGTCGTTATTTCTACCTATTTTATACTTTACTTTTTACTTATTTTACTTGTATGTACGTATTGAAAAAAATCATTTTACCTCCGTGAAAGACCATTTTAATTCAGTAAATTAAATATATATATAAGATAATGTGTTCATTTAAGTTAATACGTGTAGCTTGATACATCAAGATTTAAATCAAAGTTTTGTTTAAAATACAATTATATTTTCTGCATATTTTATACATCACACCTTATCCTCTGTTTAAGTAAAAATTTTCTTATCTTCAATGTTATTGATTCTTTCTTCTGACCTGAATAAAATAAAAGCATCTCAGGGTCCTTGTTGAGCCACTGGCAGTCCATAAACCACTTGACTTGTAATGGTCGCATCAAGTCAGGGTAGAGAGCACCACCTAATTCAGGTCGAATTTTAGTTGCCCAGTGCGGTAGTTTTAGTCCATTAAGTTCCTGTCGGCAGTTACCATTTAAAACTAATGGAGTAGATCAATGTAATCTTTTTTAATATTATTTTCGAACATTTTAAAGGGGTTTGGAGCTTATTATACTATATGGTTGTTTCGACAAGACCAACACACGGGAAAAGTTTTTTTTTTAATTAGGCCACAGTTACCTAAAAAAACCACTCATTCAAAACTAGGGATTCACAAATATTTGTGACTGGTGACCACACTTAACCATTTTCAACTACGTTACTGTAGTCAAAATAAATAAAAATTGTTCTTTTAAAAAAAAGTTAAATCTCAACTGCCCTTCATGATGGACATAGGACCAGTGAGGTTTCGAAGCGGCGTGAGTTACATAGGGTAGACCGTTCATGACCTGGTAGGAGTTGCTGAACACTAGTTTTATTTTGATTTAGTAACCTTTGACGCAGTGGGCCAGCCCATTACTGCTTGTACAAATATCAATAATGAATAATAAAAATATTCTTTATATTCTTATCCTTATTCTTTATAAATCTCACTGGCTCAGCTGCTAGGAGGTTATGAATTGAGGATACCTTTAAGGCATGAGAGCGCAGCTGATGCGATATTCCCTTTTATGGATTAATGTCCACAAAAGGGACCATCTGCAAAGACCATCATCATAATTATACTAGTTCTTATTTCAGAGACAAAATTATGGTTTGGATTCTATGTTAAACTAAGTCTCTTAGGTGTCATTAGCTGTTAGGCAATTCATTAACAGTTCTGTCTAAAGAACCTGTCAGCCTGAGTCCGTAGCTACAAGATCCCGCCACAATCATTTACACTCATTTCTAATTCGATCCTAAACACTAATTGCTCACTTCCATTTCTAAGGTATCATAAATCCTATAGGCCTCATCTATGGTGTCAACAGCAAGGTCTCCTGTTTTCTGCTGTAGCAGCTGGTATATCTTTTGATGGTCTTTCTCTTGATCCTTTCCCAGCACAAGGTTGTAACCCTTCTGAACCATTTCTCCATACCTTGGGCATTCTTTGAGAGCAATTCTTGGAAATTGAGGATCGTTGTAGAACTGGAATAAAAGACACACCTTCAATTATACTTTATTCAAAACATATATAAATAGGATTGACAGCATTAAAGATTTAATCAGCTTAGAAAAAATTAGTTAAGATCAGTTTATAATTGATAAAAGAAATTGATAAATTTGGATTCAACTAAATATTGAGAGTCAACTGATTCAATTCAAGAACAATCACTTAGTACACAACGATATACTAGAGCTCTGTTGTAATAAACCTAACTAGAAGGTTTCTTTTTCAATTTATCTTGCTAACTCATGATTTTAAGGCATCATAACTTCCTCGGTAATATTACGTTGAATATGTGGAATACGTGGTAATACTGTATTGAACTATTTTACATGAAAATGTACTTACATATACTTTATCAAACTCCTCGGAGTCTAGCCATATCGGTATTGGCTGCCAGTTCACCAGATCCAGAAACAGTGGCTTCTTGGGTGGAAACAGGCCTGCCATAACACTCTGGGCGGACATGATAGTTCTGTCTGTCTCTGTGGAGCTTGCCCTCACTTTTTCTTCAGAGAAATCCCCAACAAAACTGCCATATATATTTAATAACCTCTTCCCCACCTCATACATTTCTTCCTTTCCCATCTGAATTAAACATTTCCTCATTAGTTTGAAACATAATTACATTCACAATCAATCATCTTCAAATCACTTAACATAACAGTAATACAGTTAATAGTAATATTAAAGAATATTAGGTGATGAATATGTTCAATTGAGTATAGATTTATAAAATATGGCTTTAAATGCAATAATAAATAATATGGAAATTTTTAAAAACAAAATTTGTAGAGGATGATTTAATTTGTGTTGTAAATAACCACACCATTTAAAATTTGTATCCAAAAATTGATCCTATGATTATGTTTTTCTTTGTAATCTATATGTCATCTTTAAATTATACAGAGATTATGATGTACATAAAATTTAATAACTTATTTCATGAAATAATTTATTTAATTTAATATTAATACAGTAATTAATTAATTAAACAATTAAGTAAATTTTGATTAAATTTATAAGTTAAATGACTGTTTACTTTGTAGAGACAAAAGAGACTACATTGTAGAGAGAACTATTATATAGTATTGTATAGCTTTTAACTGGGAATTTTCACGTGTTACATGTGTTAAATATTAGAAATGAATATGTGAGCATACATTATTTGCAAATTGACTTACTTTTGTGAGTGCTCCTGTAGGACCTGGGAAGAAATGCTTGTACTTGGACTTGTTTGGGTCTGTTGGATATGGCTTGTTTAAAGGCGATCTGATCCCATGTCTGAAAAACTACCATAAAATTTGTATCATAGTATGCCATTTATGGAGTGTTTCTATATTAATTCCTAGTAATACAATAAATTATAATCGTAAAATTAATATCGAATAATTTTTTTCCCTTTAAAACAAGTCAAATTTTAACATATTTGTCAAACAAAACATAATTTTTATATTTATTAACCTTCGTTTTCGTGTCGTTAGTGTGTTGTGATTCTGTAGCAAAAAATGTTTTTATACTTTTTTGTTTTTGTTGTTTTAAACGAGATAGTCTAAAAAACAATGAAGATTTGTATAAGTAAATGGTTTAAATTTTTTTTTTCCTGCAAGTGATTTTCGGAATAGGTTGACAGGAAATGCTGTTCCAACTAAACTGGATATATACTTGGAGAAACCAACTCATCCCACAACAACAGGTTCCTCTACGGAAGCAGCAAAACCCGGAAATGGATCTGTTTCTTGGACAGTGACAGAAGTTGCAGACACTTCTCAGGGGAGCTCATCAACAGCACCAACATCAACAATAAAATGGTCAGTAACTTATTCAGTACTTCCAACCTCTTGGATTGTAACACCCTCCACAAGGTCGATTTTAAACTGTGCAAATGATGAGTTGACAGACCTTAGTCAGTTGCAGCTGTCAAGGAAATCGGTTTGTGATTATTGTAAAGACACTTTACAAGACAGTGTTTTACAAGTGATTTTCGGAATAGGTTGACAGGAAATGCTGTTCCAACTAAACTGGATATATACTTGGAGAAACCAACTCATCCCACAACAACAGGTTCCTCTACGCCGCAAAACAATGACAGAAGTTCAGACACTCTGGAGCACATCGACAAGCAGCATAACCAGTGTGATAAAAAGTTTAAATCCAAATGTTCCTTTAGTTGCTTTACTCTTGGATTGTAACACCCTCCACAAGTACTTGGACAATAACGCCAACTACAAAAGCCCAACCATCCACCAACGTTACCTCAAAGGTATCCAGTGTGATAAAAAGTTTAAATCCAAATGTTCCTTTAGTTTCTTTAGCTATGGTTCCAATATTTCATCAAGGGAAAGAATGCAGGAATCATCAGCAGCCTCATCATCGATGGAAACGGAGTCAGAGCTCATGGAGTCTGAAGTTCTACCTGCTTCACCAACCCACTCAGCTCATACATCACATAAAATAATTCCAAAATGATGTTAAAATATGAAAATGAGGACACCCCCAGGAAAATAAAATTAAAAAGAAGAGTGCATCAATACAAAACTACCAATCGTAGGTTGAGCGCCAAAGTAAAAAGGTTGGAACATCCAAAACTTAAAAAATAGATATATTTAAAGCTTCATCAAAAATAATAAAGAACGACTCCTTCAATACCTTTCTTTGAATGCAATTACTACACAAGATAGGTAAAAAGTGGCTAGAAAGTGAAAAACAGCTATCGATAGAAATGTTTTACAGATCACCTTCCCTTTACAATAATTTAAGGGACGATTAAAAGTTTCTGCTACCATCTTGTCAAGCAATATCGCAATGGTTAAATTTAACTAATATAATGCCTGGTTTATCCAACGAACTAATAAATGCTCTACGTTAAAACTAAAAGTAAAAAATATGAGCAATCAAGAAAAACCAGTAGTACTAATATTCGATGAGATGGCTATTAAAAGAAGCCTTAACTACAATGAAAAATGGGACATTGTTGAAGGATTTCAGGATTTAGGTTACCTGGGAAGGTCATGTGAAGTTGCAACACACTTCCTAATGTTTTTGGTTAGGGGAATCCTGAATAAGATGCCAATAGCATACTTCCTGGCGTCGAATAATGTTAAAGGAGGAGATATTTGTAAAATAATTAAACACTGTGTGACTAAGGTACAAGAAATTGGTCTCAATGTTAGGGTTGTTGTTTGTGACCAAGGATCAAATAATAGGAAGGCTGTGGAGAATCTTGGTGTTACCAAAGACAGACTTTTTTTAAACGAACGATGCCAAAATTTATGTTGTGTTTGATGTGCCTCATCTCATAAAGAGTGTTAGAAATGTGTTAGTAAAAAGACCAATTAAATTTGATGGGGTGCGGCCAAATGGGAGCACATTGAAAAAGTGTACAACATAGATGTTTCTGGAGGAAAGGTCGGAGCACTATGTAAGCTTACAAACAAGCATATATGGCCAAATTCATTCGATAAAATGAAGGTAAAATTAGCCACGCAAGTATTTAGTGGCACTATTTAGTGGCATAAAAGCAGTTATAGTCACTGCTGTAGAAACTAAGCAATTACCGAAGGAGGCTTTGCAAACAGCCAATTTTGCTAGCAAACTTAATGATGTATTTGATTGCTTGAACAGCAAGTCTCCATTTGATCACAATCCGTTAAGAGGTGCTATTTCCAACCATTCTCCTGGAATTAATATTCTAGATTGCCTCAATTCAGCAATGACTTGGATACAGACATGGAAGAGTGATGTAAAATCTCGAAGGGAGAAAGAGAGACCCCCCTATTTTGACGGTTTGCTGTTAACTGTAACATCTATTGACCTGTTATGGGAAGATCTAAAATCCGAGGGCTACAAATTCCTTCTTACCAACAGGTTAACTCAGGATGTTTTGGACAATCAATTTTCAATTGCCAGGCAGAGATGTGGATACGAAAGGAATCCCAGTGTGATGCAATTCAGGCACAACTTGCGGTATAGAATCCATGTTGTACTAATGAAACCGCCTGAAACATCAAATTGTGAGGTTGACGAGGATCCAATGATGACAGGAGACTTGTCGGGCAATGAGATGAGTGTCGATGTTTCCGATTCTAAAGGAGATGTTGAGGAGGATGTAGTTGACCCTGCACAGCTTGCAGCAGAAATTACCACTGACACCGATGAAGATGATGATTTTGATGTCATCACTCAGACATGACACTTATGCTGCTCCAGCTTGTTCAAGTACAACATTACAGCTGGTCAATACTGATCACAACTACGCTTCTATCCTTCCGTCCCTGTAAACCTGTCCCATACAGTGAGTTATTTTTCAGATTAATGATTTTTTCTCAAACTTTTTTGAAACTGATTGTTCAAGCAGTTGGTGCTGCTCTTATTGGTAGTTAATGGTAATAATCTGTAAAATATAACTGATACCTATATAAATAGAGGAGACACGCAGCAAACTTCAAAATGTAAAAGCTAAAACCTTCTGGTTTCGAACGTAGTTACAAGTTTAAAAAGTATAAAATTAAGGAGATCTGTTTAAGATTTTTTTAAGGAGATTAATTTATTTTTTTAATGTTTAAAACAAATGATAAATATTCTATAAATTGTTTTAATATTTTAAAGACTACAGTATCATTACTCAAACAGGTCAATATTTATTATTTTTTATTCAATCAATCAATGTATCAAAATACTCTTTATTCATCAGTATGTAAACTAAAAATATATTTGAATAGTGTCAAATTTTTGTCTTGTCTTAAACATAAATGAACTTTTATTGAACAGAGTTTAAAGATATAGATAAATATTCCTCAATTGAATACACTTCATTTGAAATAGTGTAGTGTTTAACCTTATTAGCGAATTTCCCATAGGGAAGAAGCTATTACTGTAGGTCTCATGGTAAGACTTAAGCACGAGACCATGTTATTTTTTCGTCTTTAGGTGCCCAGAGTCCAAAAACAATAGTCGTTAAAATTTATATATATATATATATGTGTCTGTGAACACGATAACTCTCGTAAAAATGGTCCGATCGAGACCAAATTTGGTAGAGACGTGTATTCCTACAAATTCTCAGACGAGTTCGTAAACCAGACATATCGGTCAATGGGAACGGGTAGTTTGGGGGGGTTTTGTACCCCAAAATGGGTTTTTTTGCGTTTTTCACATGTAATTTTTAAAATTTTCTAATTTTATACTTCATCATTGGAATCAGCTTAAAAAAATACACAATTAAGTTTCTTAAAGTTTTTTTTTGTTATTAAATCTACAAATATTTTTAATTGTGTATTTTAAAAAATTAAAAGAAAAAAATTATTTTAATATTTTTTTTTTAATAAAAATATTTAATTTGTTTTTTTATCTTATAAATATTATTTATATATAGTTTTTTTAAGACATAACACCCGTACATACTCTTTTAATATAAATATAGGGATTTTTATTTTATTTTGTGATGTGTGTTTCTTATTAAATAAAAATTATAAATTATATTATTCCTACATTCAGTGCTCTCCAGCATATTATCAAATGGGAACTATTTTTGTTTTTTAATAGAAATATTTTTTTATGGACAGATTTTTTTAAAATTTTCAATTATATTATTCAAAACATATGAAATTTTTATAATGTATTTACAAATCTCAGACGAGTATAACCAGACATGGTCTACGGGTATTATTTTTTGTACTGACAAATTTTTTTGCGTTTTTCACATGTAGTTTTTAAAATTTCTAATTTTATATTTCACCATTATCAGCTTAAAAAACTACACAATTAAGTTCCTTAAAGTTTTTCTCTATCTCCAACGGTTACCGAGATATTAAAAAATCTAAACACAGTACGTTTATTGTGGGGCTCCAATGTTAATCTTATGGAGGATAGGGAAAACTTAATATTTCCCATATTAATCAATATTTTTGGATAAAACTTGATATTTAGCTTCATGTAGTTGAAATCTATCCATTTATGCTTAAAAATCATAGTTTATGTGTTAATCATGGCAGCAAACCTACATACTCTTTTCCCATATTAATCATATAGGGAATAGGCAAACGCCTTTATTTATGGACAGATGTTGATGAAAGTTGGTATAAATGTTAAGATAAAAATTATTTATGGTAGAAATGCCTAATTTCAGTGTTCCTCACAGCAGCAAACCTGCACACTCTTTCCCATGTTAATCTTATGGAGAATAGGCAAATAATTCTCACGTTTATGGACAGATTTTTATAAAACTTGTCATATATTATTATTATTATTTATAATTGATTTGGAAATTCGCTGAGTACGCAGGTCTGCTGCGACGGGGGTATTTTTTAATTGACTGACATATATTTATTTTTTTATATCTCCAGTATGATTTCAAATTTATATTTTGTATTGTAAAATCGAGGAATTAACAACAGAGCTAAAAGTTATTAATATAGCTAAAAGTTTTGTACTCTATAAACTAATATTTTCCTGACTAAAACACCATAAAATGTTTAATATTTTTATTATTGTTTATCACTTTTTAAATACACAGATACAACTTGCTACTGTATTTAATTTTAAGCATGAAATTGTTTATTTTCAGATATGTTGCTTGCTGGTTATTTAATATGTTGCTGGTTATTTTGCAATGATAGGGATAAAGAGGTTTAACTGTGATAAGTGTAGGAGGAACTTCACTTTGGAAGTGTTGGTGAGTGGCCCTAAGGAAATACTAATCCTCCTAAGAACATTTTCAACCAAGGTAGAAGTGAGCCACCTAACAGCCCCCAAGGGTGATGGCAACAGATATAATGTTTTCTGTGTTTGAAAAGCAGTTCAAAAATATTAAGTATCTACCAACAATTAAAGAATGTCTTGTTTCTGTGACTAAATAAGAAATTTCAATTTTAGAAATTGAATGGCTAACACTGATGGACCTTGACTCATAGACAATTCATATTGGACAAAGCTACGAGACTAAAAATTTTAAAACAAACTCTCTGGGAGTCACGGACAATGAGAACTCAAACATATACCGTAACAAATCAACAGCATCTATGAAAGTAAAAAATGTTTCTCACAATCAATGCTAAACTCTAATATGCAATTTTTGTTTTATGTAAAGTACATTTATTTTAGTTACTGCTATAATAACCAATATTTATTTACCAATAGTAGTTCATTTTTATATAAATAATATAGTATACCGTAAATATATTTATTTATTTGAATTATTTTAGGAATAACTTTTGCCAATTTTTACTTACGCAATGTATATAATACCAGTTCTTACGAGACCACTTTATAGCCTGTTATTTTCCATAATTTTGAATGTTATCCCATGTAATTTATGGAATTAGACTAATTTTTGTTTCTTGATAGTTTAATTTACTAAAAACTTTTTTTACTCTTTGATTTTTTGGCAGTTTTAATTCATGCCACACATGACATTGTAATATGTGTTTAACTTATGTGTAAGTTTATGCAATTTAATTTATGCAAATGCAATATTATCTCATGTAATTTATAAGATTTCACTTATGCAATGTATATAGAAGCAGTACCTATGATACCACTATTTGAGTTAAAGTATGAAGTTTAAAGTTAAACCAAACATGTGATTGCAATATATAACTGTATGTCTAATTTATGTATTTGTTACTGCAGTGCAATGCATTCACTTTAAGTTATGCAATTATACTTTCTTCTGTGATTTTCTCAGTTACTTCCTGCTGTTTTTTCTGACTTAGTAGTTGTAACCCTGAATTACTTTGTTATCAATTAAGGTTATTGATTAACTTAGTTGAGAGGAATATAAATAATGATGGTACCTGTACATAGTTACCTGTAATAATGTCTTGTATATATACATATATTTTTCAGTTTAGTAACATTATTTGTTTATTGTCATCTTTATCTGCATACTATGTATAAAACTCATAAAATATGAAATAAGAACTTCCATTTATAAACAACTTATTTATAAACTTCTATTTATTAACAACTAGCTGACCCGGCGATCTTCGTAATGTCTGACAGTAAATACATGTTAACTTTAAGATTGGCCATGTTCTGATCGAAGTCGAATAGCATTACGGCTTCACTGTGAAAGATTATATATTCTGGGTCGCAGCATAGTGCATAACAATACTAAAACGATAAGACATATTAATAACATTCCCATGAAACAAATAAATCTGAGTTGATTAATTCACAATTTTTAAATCCAATCCAAACCAAAAATCAAACCTAACTGTAATACGGCGTCTATAGGAAAGATATATAACAGCTGATTATTATTAATAAACGTAATAATATAAACATTGTAATTATTTTTTATTCGTCCAACATATAAACATGTGATGTTATTCAGACAGAAAATAAAAATATAAATACATAATCCCCCAAAACCATAAATTATTAACATATGGTAAATAAAGCTGTTCATTTTTTACAGCACAAATTTATTTCATAGTTTTACATTAATGAATGATTCAGATTGCATTGGAAAGTAAACCAATCAGCTGTAGCCAAGAAATCAAATGTTTTCATTGTAGAAAATATGTACACAAACTTACTCTCCATAAGGTTAACATTAGAAATTTAAAACGCTATAAAATAGAAACTTACGGAGTTTTCAAAAATATTTTTTCACTAAAACCTTCCCGGACACATATAGAGCAACTTCCTAAAATTTCATGGCGATCGAATGAGTAGTTTGGCAACGCATAAAGGACATACATACATAAATATATACATACATACATACATACATACATACATACATACATACATTCGGCCATACACACATACATACATACATTCAATTTTTATATATAGAGATAAACCTATTTATTATATGAATTTACACTTGAAACTTATTATTTAAATTTGAGTCTTGAAACATACATTCAATTTTATATATAGAGACAAGCTAATTTCCCTATAATGTTTATATATGTAAATAAGCACCTTACATGTACAACAATACAAATAAACGATGCGATTGGATTGTATAATGTGTTTTGTAGCGTTAAATAAATCAAATTTGTTTCCTAAGGGCAGTGACATATTTTGATATAGATTCATTACTTTGTTGGACTGTTAAAGTCCAACAAAGTTCTTGTCTACAAGAACTTATGTTGCTTCATAATTAATTATATTTTGTTTTGGATAATGGTGTTTTGGAAAGGGTATCTAATAGTTCAGTCAGGTCATCATATGAAAGTTCTGAAACCCTTTTAGGTTGAATATATTGTACAAAACCATTCATAAGTGGTATGTCCTACACAGTTGAGAAATATCTGAGCACAAACTTATTTTCATCCAACACATTTTTTAACTTTGAAAAGTTTTTTTTCAAATTTCTCTTTGTATTGTTCCAATTTTTCTTTAGATTGCAAATTGTTCAAAGTTTGATACTAACAAAATATTCCTTGGCTGGTTCATCACACAGTACCTTAAAAAGCCTTAGTCATTGTCTGAATAAATTGTTGATCCGAGTTTGTATTTACTCTTTTCTTTTTCCCAATTTTAATGTCCTTATATTATTTAGTTTTATTATGTGTGATAGATAAATTCAAATATAGTTATGAACATTTTATTTTACAAAATCTATTTTGTATCACACATCTATTGACATGGCCGTATTCTTACATTCATTCTTGTTCTTATTTTAAGACAACAAACTAACCGTGAGTAAAGGATAGTGTAATAATCATAATTAATTTTGTGACTGTAGTCTTTACTTCCTCCTATTATACATAGTGTTTGGAGAAATATATCCGTTATGAGGCTCCCTGAATTCAAAAAAGTTCTTTTCAGACTGATGTCTCTCTCTGAACAGACCACGAGACCACACTGATCATCTGATTTTCATGGAATCAGGAACACAGGTGCACTTTATTTCTCAAAATGTTCATGATTTGTAGTTGTTATTAAGGCCACAAATAATATACCACCTCTATAACATTCATCTCTGAATAACTAATTTGTATGCAGTTTAAGGCCACATCACCCCATAAAATTCATTAAAAATGTTATTACCTCGGATGGGGGGGGTATCCCTCTAATAGTTTTTAACTTCTTTATTAATATTTTTATTTGACATGGATATTCGTCTTAGCTCTAGGGGGATGTTGGTAATTTCAGCAGCCAAAATTTGAAATGGCAGTGACGTCATATGGTTAGTGACGTCATAGTTTGGTCATAAGAACAGCTGTTTAGATGAACTGAAAAATTCATTTTCACATATCCATGATCTAACCTATTTCCCACAAGGAATTTTATAGCAATCTTTGTATTTTGAGATTTTTAAAATGTTATATTCGTAAGCATTAAGCCTAATAATATTGAAATGCCTATTATTTAGTTCACTTTTGACCCATCAAAAGTGAACTAAATAAATAAATAATAAATTATTATGTGTCAGTTCCCTGATGTTGTTTATTCTTATTCACAAAAACCTACTGATTCATTACTAATTGACTAATTATCCAATTAGTTATCGAAAAAAAGTTACTTGGTCAAAATAATAGTGTCAAGATTCTTCTCTAAATCAAATTGACAATCTTCAGATTATGGAGCAGATACTAAAACCACAGAAACACCCAACTTATTCCAACATTAAGGAAGTGCTACAAGTTCAAAGAGACTGACACACCTGAAGATTGTCATCTTTCTTTAAAACATTATGATGTTGATAATGTGATTATATTAGATTAGCTTTTGAAAGCAAGTAATAAGCTATGGTAAGATAGAGAATTTACAGTACTTACAGCATACACATATTGTAGGGTAGATGTATCTAGTTTTATTAGCTCTCTTGATGGTAGAGATTTTTCAAGAGATAGACCATTTATACATAATATCAGAGCTCCAACTGTAAAACACTCTTAATTAGATAAAAATAATTGAAATCCGCAATTTTTATCCAGAGATAATATAATAAAACACTATTTAAAATTACGAACAATGTTTTTCCAAATTTATACTCTTATATTATAATGTATGTGAATTAATATGGGTAGTATAACATTTTTATTTGAGTACCTTGTTTCTTTTGTGACACATTTATATGATCTGTATATAAGAAATTAGTTTTTAAAAGTATCTTTCATCGATAGTAATATTTACAAGAGAAAACATCAAGATTTGGCACAGTCAATCCGGGTACAACAGGTCACAGACGACAGGAGGAGGTAATAAATGAAATGAATGAATTAATGAGTTTATTCCAGAAATATTACAGCTACAAATACAATAGATGATGAATTAAAATAAATAAGGAATTAAAAAAAAAGATAAAAAAACTAAGTATTCCTTGGTTGTATCGTAAGTTAAATAAGAAGAAACGGTTTTGGGAATTAGCAGACATAGGCAATACCTGTGTGTCTGCTAAGTTGCTCTTTAAAACATATAATTGACCGGACAATTTTTATGGCTTGTATGAAATAAAAAAATAAGAAATTTAGAATAAAAAATTGAAAGGAGAATTGTGAATAATTGTGAATTTATAATGAATGAACTGAATTTTAAAGTACTGTACTAGATTTTTAACTAATTGAGTTAATAAGGTAATTATTTGTTCACTACTGGATATGAAAAAAACTGAAAAATGAAGGATCTATGGGCAGTGGTGTGGATATAGTTTTTTCATGGGAGAGGATATAAATCCCCCTCGAGTGAAAACCAATTCAAGAGTACATACTCTAGGGTACATAAGAGACATTTCGATGAGTTGAATACCATATAAAAGATCATGCAATACCTTCACCGCCATCTCAGACTCTTGACCAATAAGAACAATGTTAATTTTTTGACAGGGATACAGATCAATCTATTGTCATGAAAAATGGCTGAGGTGTCTAATTATAGTTAGAAATATTATTTAAGGATTTTTTTTGTAAAAAGTATTCACAACTTGTTATTTACACTCATTATTTTAATTATTTATATTTATAGTTAACCAGATGCGACTTGTCAATTATCGAGTAAAATTACAAGGTATATTACAAATAAATTAGGTAAATTATAATTATATTTAAAACATGTTTTTAAATAATAATTTAATTCCCTAGATAACCGCTTTACCTTAAATTTGACACCTAAACCATCTGTTTACGGCTATCATGTAGCCAGTAATGCTGCTGTCACAAAATTGACATCTTCTGCATATTTTATGCTTATTTTAGTGTGGAGTAGTCTAATGCAATTTCCTACATTGTGACCGAGGGAGTTTTTTTTCAAAATCAAAATGTAAATTTCTCAGGCTGAACTAATGGCAAATGATTTCACCCAAAGGTTTTAGTAGCACATTCTAATATACTGAAAATGACACTACATTTTCTGTAAATTTTGTTCTTCAATTTTTTTAAATTTCTATATCGGCTGTGTCATAAAAACCAATTATGATAAAAAAATTTCTTTTCAAAGATACCTATAACATAATTTTTTTCATACAGACGAAATAACAATGGCATATAGTTTAATGGATTATTTACAAAAACGTTAAAATTTTTAAATTAAACTTTTTTTCTTACAAAATTGATCATTTAATTTATACAGAAAACATATTTTTCAATGCTTTATTTCTTCTAACTACAAACTGACTAATGACAATTTACCCTAGCTATCTCTGGGTGGGCTGTACAAACACTGTTTTTACTATCGTTACCAATACTACCACAATAATCTAGTGCAGTCTCGACACAAAAAAAGTCACCATGACTTTAGTAAATCACCTTTGGGTTTTCTTTTAGATGCAATTTACATTAATTTTTAGTGCCTCCATTATTTTTTATAATAAAACAAGTGAAAAGTAGACAAAAAACTTGAATGCCAAACACAAAACATAGAGGGTACAAAAAATATATGACATAGGACGTCATACATCACTAACGTCTAGGTCTCAACTGTTTAGGATAGACCTATAGTATATGTTATAAGATTTTGCGGGAGGGATGACCGGGAGGCCAGTCGGGGAAGATTACTTGATTTGATTATTCTAGTATACTGTATTTCGACATGTAACATACAGTAACATTAACACACTGGTTTTTTCTATTATTTGTTATTGCGTAGTGGTATTTCAGGATATTTTTGTTTTAAATTATTAGTGAAGGTGATCGTTATGGGGGGGATATATCACCCTTATCTTGAAATTATACAATAAAGTATTGATTATTGACTATTATTATTGTTGGTTATTCTTCTGATCAAAATTCAACATACTGATTCTGTATAGTTTTATTTAAATTAAATGATTATGATTTTATAAATTATCAGATATACTATGCATAAAACACGCAATTAAGAAAAAATAACAGATAAAATGTTTTTGTCACATTTAATGTTAGGCCTAAATAATGTAATTAGATTTTAATGGACTGTACAGGGGCGTAGGTACGGGGGGATAAGGGAGATATATTCCTCCCCATAATGCCCATCTTTACTAATAATTTAAAAACAAAAATATACTGAAAAATTGCTCTGCAATAACAAATAACACAAAAATTAGTGTTTTGATGTTATTGTTTCGTTGACTATTTTGCACGTCGCAATTTATAGAGAGTATTAGAATTTAGGGCTCTTCCTCGACGGGTGCTGATTCGTCAAACTGGATTAGACATTCAACCACAATACCTTCACTGCTCTCCCGCTCAGCTCTCCTGCCATCAACCTACCTCAGTTGTCAGGTTTTGTGTTTTTAATGTTTACTTTTTATTTAACACAAAATGATTGTATACTTTCCCTTTAAAAATAGATTCCATCATGGATGTCTAAAGGGAATGTTTTCAGTTCCTCTAAACAGCTGTTCTTAAATTACAACAATGTTAGTTTTGTGACAGCAGCACTGGCTACACGGTAGTCATAAACATATGGTTGAGGTGTCAAATTAAGATATAGTGGTTATCTAGGGTATTACATTTTTAATGTTTTTTTCAGAAATATATGATTACCACGCAAATTATATTCCAAAGCTAACAACTCACAAGTTAACAAAAAATTGTTGTAAAATAACAAGTTTTTACATAATTTTTATGATAAAAAATTAACAAATGGAAAATATAATTCCAATCAAGTTACTTTCAATTTGGCACCTCACCCCTTTTTTACAACAATCGAGCTATCAGTAATGCTGTCTTAAAATAAACACTGTTTCTTATGAGACTAAAGTCCAAAATGGTCAAAGTAATGCAGGTTCTTATACGGGTATTCAACCTATCATAATGTCCCTTATGTACCCTAAATTACTAGCAAGGTTTATATATATATATATATATTTGCACACGGATCTCAAAATCGGCTCTGACGAATTTCTATAAATTTTGGAAATAATTAATTTCCAAGTAGATAATAAGTTCTAGATAGATCTAATGCCCAGGAAAATTCCGGTTTTCTTATAATATTAACACTCCAGTGCTCACGTGGTATACTGAAACGGGAGCTGTCCCGTGGAGTGCCCCTGCACTCCACTTTTTGTTGTTGTTCCTCTTAATTAGTATGAATTATCTTTGCGATGTATTGGCATTTTATGTTGAATAGACACATATAACACATAATTAATGTGATTGGTGATGTTATAAAACACATAATTTAGACCCAAAAAAAATATTGTGCAAATTTGTAATACAATAAATAAATATTGGTGCATAGAAAAATAATTTTTAAAAATGGTTAGGAATAAATAATTTTTTAAACAACGCAATTGAAGTCCAAAACCAACTATGACAACATACGTTGACAAATGAACCTAATTAGCACATTCTACACACACACTTTTCAAATTATCAAGGTACACTACTTGTACAAGGTACTTGTTACACTAAAAAATTTAGCAAATTTTACCAAAAAAAAATAAATAAATATTGCTGCATTGAAGAATTATTTTTAAAATGGTTCGGAATAATTATTCAAACAACACAATATTATCTATTTCAAGTTATCTGGGTCTTCATCACCAATTACACTGTCATCATCTTCTGTTTTAGCTAGCCAACACCATAACTGGTCTTGGTTGTCCATTGTCCATTATTCAATACATGCACACAGTATGAAGTTTTCATATAAAAATAATGTCAAACGTGAAATAAAATCCACAACATATGTCACTCAGTGGAAAAATACGGAACACGGATTCTCGCGAGGAGTGCACCTGCACTCCAATACTGCAGCACCTCGGGGAAAAAATCAATAAAAAATTTGTTTAGCCCGAATTGGTTGCTGTCACTATATTGACAGGTTCCAGGATTGTCAGAGAGAAGGTAGATGACTGCTCAAGGTCACACATGCAGTCAACTGCGTTTTATGAACGAAACAACATGACTGGAGTGCCACCGCACTCCGCGCGAGCACCGGAGTGTTAAGTTTAAAATCTAAAAAATTAACATTACACTTATGGTAAATCAAATGTAAACAATACAAATCAAAACATCTGTTTATAACCGTTTGACAGTTGTTGGTTGAAGATGGTGGTAAACAATATGTGAATAGAGGTTTTGCATACATATTTATTTTATGTATGAATAAAAAATTATCAAATTACTAAAAAATTTGTAAAAACTAAAGGGTAAAATAACTGTGCGAGATAAAAGCAGAGAAAAGTGTTTCCAAAATATTTCGCGCTTAGGTTTCACGTGTTGAAAAATGTGAGATCGACCCCCTTCCGGGGCATTAGATTTTTGTTCAGTGTTTATGCTATATTAGTTAAGGTGTATTAAATCAGTTTTATTTAAACCACATAAATGTTTTCATTGAGTAATAAATGTGTTTTAATTGTGCTAATTAACTTGTACAATACATGTCTTATTCTATCCGAGCAGAGCTCATTGCTCCGTCACCAGGTACTTACTTATTATGTTCTATTTGATATTGATATGTTATATTAAAAAATCAATTTTGTATGACATGTAACTGACTATGAAATTGAATCATAAAATTATCCAAACTTACAATTATTTATTGATGAAATAAATTTTGACTAGTTAATTAAAATATCAAAATCACCAAATTCATCATATTTGCTGAATTTTTAAACAGATAGGAAATTTGAATAAAGTTATAAAAAACTCCTCAAATTAAACAAGATTTGTTTAGTGGTGAATTTAAGCAAGTATAACTTTTTCAGCAGCTTTAATATTTTTTATATAATGTTGTCTATAAGTGCCTTTATTACTCACTATGTTTTGAACATCACAATGAATTAAACAATACAGATGTTAGAGTTTTTAGCGGCCAACCTGCGCTTGACCACTAAAATGAATTCTGCTGTTGATAACAGTATGTATTAGTAATCAATGACAGATTAGAGAAATATTTACCTGTAAGTACATTGGCTGCCAACATGGTGAGACTATGTCACAATGTTGCTTAGACTGTGACTAATATTAGCAGAGTTATCACAAGTGCAAAAGTTTCCACCTGAGCAAATAAAATATAATTGAGAATGGTAAATCTTACAAATTTTAAATGTGAATGTGATTCCGACCCATACTTTGAAATGATTCTTTCAACAATTTTTGGGTAAGTATTTTTGCCCCTTTGCCTCTGTCTGCTGCATCTCCTATCAATATTTATTTTGACTTGTACTAAAACATTGCATGTAACAGACATTATCAAACTTCTCTTTAAACAAATTGAAACAATGAAAGAGTAGTTGGTACAATACAGATTTACTCAAGAAAAATTTACTGTAATAATTATTGATTTTAAGTTATTCATTATTTTTAATAATTTAATGATTATAAATGTTAAAAAATAATAGTATTAAAACAATTAACAATGTGTTTAAAATGCATGTATTTAGCTAGTGAAGTTTTTGAGAGCTACTGCAAAATTTAAAATAGTAAACTAAAAATAAAATTTGTTAGCCACAACTCACCTGTGTAGTGTGAAAGATGTAGTTACGTGTTTTCAAGATGGTCTCAATAAGATATCTCTGTAATGAATTATTCAAGTGTAAGTCATCAGTCAAAGTCTTATGGTAGATTACATTGATACAGTCAGGGAACCGACTTGATGTCATTTATGTAATAACAATACAGTAATAATAGCAAGATCCACAATAATTATATAGCATAGTAAGTAGCAATTAGTATGGTAGCATATAATTATATATGCATGCTATATATTGCCAGAATACCATCATTGCCATCAACGACAATACAGAAAAAGTTATGAATTCAATAATTTTAAAAAATGACAGCAATTTAAAGTATTTTTAACACAGCGGTAGTTAAAAAGTAAATGTTTCATATATGTAATTTATGATAAATGATTGAAGGATGAAAGCATGAAGGATTATGATGTAAAGTCTTTAACCATTAATTAATGTTTGTTAATTAATTAATCTAGTAATCTGTGGTTAAATCTTAACTTTAAAAATTAGATTTTTACTTACCTAACCTTTTTACAAATACATCTAAATGGATTAGAATTTCAGCAAAGTCGGTTCTATCTTGTTGGTTGGGCTATTCAGATGTTTTGTAGGAAACAACTAACTACTGTATATAAGATTCAACCTATTCTTCATTTTAGACTGTTTCATTACTCTATGCCATGCATGTATAATACTTTTTATTCATTATCGGAATATTACTATTCATCTGTATATCTGTATGTGAGCACATGTTTTAGTGCTTCATTTCAATAACTCTATGATTTAGGAGTTCATAAAGATCCTAAGATAAATTTATACCTTCAACAATAAATAATTCTTAATACTACTACTTACTAGTTTCTCAAATTAATTAAGATTTTCGCATGATAAATATAAGTTTAATCCCCAACAAATCACATAACATTTAATTTTAAATATTCTTAATACTGTACAAATATAAAGTAAATTGTAATTGTTAAAAGTGTATGATTTTAAAGATACCTCAAATACAGTAAAAGCACTATGAAACATATAATAGTGATGTTTCTATTTCAAACCATACTAGCTACAATAATTCCCTTTTATTTGTGCCAATCACAAATAAATATAAATTACAGAAGTTTTGTTCTATTTCCTTATTGGTATTTTTGTTTTTACATCGGTGGCGACGTCCTGTAATCCAGCCACTTAGAGGTCACGAATTGTGGATAATTGTAAGCAATGGTTGGTTGGTGTAGTATTCTCTTGTGTGGATTAACGTCCGCTCTATTGAATACTGTGTTAATCCACAAAGACCATCCTCATAACTAGACCAATACGTAATTTAGAGGCTGTGGTTCGGATTCCACGTTAAACTGTAGGTCCCTTAGTTGCCGTCGGCTGTTGGACTATTAATTAACAGTCCTGTCTAAGGAAAATGTCAGCCTTAGTCAGTAACAAGACTACAATATCGCACCACAATCAACCTAAACTCATTTCTCATTCATACTTGGCTTAAAATACCTAACTAGGTAGGTTGCCATTTCAATAACCTAATCTATTTCTTAACTTAGTATAATAAATGTAACTATACTATAATTTTTGTAATTTCTTCTTTTTGTAGTTTTCATTCTATAAGGGTATTTTATGATGAATATAAACTATATAAGAAATACACATTGTTTAACCACAAGTATCAAAATTTTTATTTGGATAAAAATACAAAATAAGGTAATTATGAAAACAATGAGCAGTTATCTTTCCATTGTTGAGGACTTATCCCTGGATATTTCTCAATAAACGTTTCCAGGGTACATGGATGTGGGCACAGGGGTAGAGCAAGCTCGTCAGTCTTCAACTTGTGATGAGAAGACATAAATTTTGTAATTTTGTCAGTTATTATAATAAAATTGTTATTTTAAATGCATTAGGTCTACTTTTTTTCTTTAATCTTTTACTTTCTCCTCTATAGTGTAAGGAGAAAGTATTGTTTCTCTAATTATCGAATTTTGATTTTTATATTTATATATCTGGCCCATAATGAATTTTTTTTAATGTTTCTATCTGTGTTAGCATGTATGGGATATATCGAATATAGAATGAAATAATAATTTATATCTATTTTATTTTAATTAGTACATTTGGAATTTAAATAACTACATATATTTCTTTTGTCCTTTGTTTTAATTTTTTATAATATAATTTTTTTTCTTCTTTTTTCTATTTATTTTGTTAATTTTTTTTATTTATTATAATAAAAATATCAAATATTTTATATATTTTATTTAAATTTTATTTTTTATGCTTAAAATTGTCTGTGTTTACATTTTTTATTTTTTTGAATATAATTAAATGTATTTATTTAAATAAAATTTTTTTTATCTTTCTTGTTTATTTTTTTTTTTTCGTAATTTTTAATTTAAGTATGTAATCATATATTATCAAATTTTCTAATTAATTTTCTTTTTTATACTTTGATATTTTATTAAATTTTTTTTTTATTTTTTTTGTTATCAATAATAATTTTCATTTCATCTAGTGTAAAGTGTTTGAAAATGTTTTAAATAATTCTTTGTAATTATTTTAATTTAAATTATTTTAAAAATTTTTAAAAATTTATATTTTTTGTTATTTATTTATTTTATTAATTTTTTTATTAAATTTTTATTTTTTTCTATAATAGTAATGTAATTTGACATTAGATTTTTTAATTAATAGTTAGAATACGTTGTTTACTTATGTTATTTTTTTTTTTATTTTCCTTTTTTCCATGAAACTTGGTGTGCAGTAAAGTATCACATCACAAAAAAAAACACACTCATAAAAGTTTATTGGTATCACCTGGGAGGGGGTTACGTGCCCAAAAATTCTAACAATTATCTTAAATTGTTTTCTCTGGTTGTTAATTATTTGAGAAATTGGATGATCATTTTTGAAATAATGAACCTATAAAGAATTTAAATAAACGACAAAGCATGTAGTTTCATTAAATATTGTATTTTTACTTTCTCCCCTTATACATAGTATATGGAGAAAGTATTGTTTTTGTCAAAATTTTCAGTTAAAATTTTCAGTCGGAAATTAATTCAGAGTTGAGAGTGGATACATCCGTTTTGGGGTCACCTGAATCCAAAAAAGTGGCTTTTGATGTGATGTCTGTTCGTCCGCCCATGTGTGTGTGTGTTTGTGTCTGGATGTGTACAGAGCCACAGCCTACCTCGTGTATATTCACTGTATCTCCAAGCGTTTTTTCATTTTTTGAATTTTTGATTTTTAAGGGTAGTTCACCCCTAAAAACCCTTAAAAACATGAAAATCCAAATTTCTCTAAAACGGGTCTAACGATTTTGATTAAAATTTGATAGTTATAGTGCACAGATTACTAAATAATTTGACACCACCCGCATCTATGTAAAAATGACGGTTCAAAAGTTATGGGTTTTAAAATGTCAAAAAAGTCATACTTTTAAATTTTCAGCGAAAACAATAAAAGTAAAGTATAACTTGACCGGTACCATTAAAACCAGCTTAAAAACTAAACAAATTAGTATTTTGAATTATTTGTCTACGACGAACATTTCCAGAGAAAAGTCAAATTTACTGTCCATGATAAACACAGTACGTTGTCTGAAAGCGCCCAATGTTGTTCTTAAGGAGAATATTAAAAAATCAATTTCCTCCTTATTTTCCAACCATTTTCCATGAAACTTGGTATGAAGCGTAAGGTCAAATCAACCAACAAAACCAACTCAAAAAAGCTTGGTATTATGGGGGTGGGTTCCCCCCATACAATTCAAACAATTAATTTAACTTTGACTCTCTTGTTTTTATTTTCAGAAATGGGATGATTATTTTAGAAACAATAAATTAATAAATTTTATTAGATAAACTTTAAAGAACATGACATTTTTATTACAGATTGTCTTTTTTAAATTTTAAAGGGAGAAAGTATACCGTTTACCACTGATACCGTTTATTTATATTTGACTTGAGGGATGTGTCAGTCCACTGATACCATTTATTTAAGTAATAATTTCTACAATACTATAAAATGCTACAATACAATTATCACAAAAATATCTGATAATTATTAATTACCATATTTATTTTATTTTGAAACAAAATTACTGGTGATGAAGTTAACACAAAATTTAATTGCTCCATTAAAATATTCACATGTTCTATTCAGTTCGCGCAAAAAAGTTTAAATTAAATAAAGGCAATACAGTAAAACCATAGAGGAAATTTTCCTGATAAACGTTTCTTACTCTGACTTACTCTTTCTTACTCATTTTGCTTTCACTTAAAACAGTATCACTGAACAGTACATCTGCCAAATCTGTAAATAAGCAGCAGACAAGTTCGATGCTGGCACAAACTGTTATCATTGAGCGAACCTCAAATGTGCCAGGCAACAGACTAGGGAAACGTTAAAGCCAAACGGAAGTACATGGATTCGAATCCCGATCATGATCAATCCCAAATTGGCTTGTAAATGTTTGGCACAGTAGGTGGAGGGAGGGCCCACCTAAAATAAACGGTTACCGGTTTGGGAGCAAATTGATAGCATTTGTAGACTTAATTGGGATTGCAGTGAACACCTGGTTTGCTTCTTTTACTATTGTATGGTTAAGAAAGGAGGCGTATTTTAAGTTTTTTGTTTATATTGATTACTAAAAGAAGTGTTGCATAATGATTTTATCATTCAGTTAAGGCTAAAACACCCACCAGTTGTACGGTTAATAAGCGATTTAGGATACATCAGCAACTATCTTTCAAACACCAACCTTGACAGTGTTATCATTGGTCTTAGTATCTGGGAGAGTTTCGTTATGCAGTTCAAGGATCAAACCGTCTCCTGGGCCAATCATCTGAGGCTTCTCCAGCCCAAGGCCCCAGAGCAATGCGAACAGCGTGTCGTCGTGTGTGCTGTGAAGTCTAAACTTTTCTGTAAATGTCTCAGTTTTTGTCTTCCTCTCAAAAATGTCATGAATATGGTGAAGTAAAGGTCCTGTGAAATAAAATTAATTAAAAGAAAATTGTCATTTATAGCAATCAAGGTTACAGGTTCAATGATCAAATTACTTGTGGGCATTTATATTTACATGAACATTTCTACAAGCATACAGAGGGTTTCCTCTAACATGGGTTTATAAAACACACAGTTGTGATAAGCAAAGGAAATGTGACTGAACATTCAGTTTAAATAAACATTTATTGTTATTGTGGAGGTTTAATGGACAATTATGTTGTCGGAAGGAAGTGATGAGGAATATAAAAGCTTGGATGTAACCATATGTCAACCTGACATTAGGCAGAGTCATTATCAACCAAGCAGATATGTTAAACATCATTTTTAATCATTTTTGATTATAATGAAGGCTGTTTTGTCTTCTTATATTTTTCAACTGTTATAATTCTGTTAGGTGCAGAGAAAAATCAGATAGTCGTTAAAATTTTTATATTTCATATATTTAATTCAATAATATATATGTCTGTGAACAGATAAACTCTCGTAAAAATAATGTGACCAAATTTGGTAGAGACGTGTATTCCTACAAATGCTCGGACGAGTTCGTAAACCAGACATATCGGTCAATGGGAACGGGTAGTTTGGGGGGGTTTTGTACCCCAAAATGGGGTTTTTTGCGTTTTTCACAAATAGTTTCTAAAAATTTCTAATTTTATATTTCACCATTGCATTCAGCTTAAAAAACTACACAATTAAGTTCCTTAAAGTTTTTCTCTATCTTCAACGGTTACCGAGATATAAAAAAATCTAAAACACAGTATGTGTATTTTTGAGGTCAATGTTAATCTTATGGAGATTAAAAATATATTTTTCATTATTCTAATATTTTTGGATGAAACTTGATATTTAGCTATGTGGTTGAGATCATACAGTGCTAAAAAATCATAGTTTATGTGTTTATCATGGCAGCAAACCTGCATACTCTTTTCCCATGTTAATCATGGAGAACAAACTCCTATATTTATGGACATTGTTGATGAAGTTGGTAAAAATGTTAAATAAAATAAAATTTTTGATGGTAAATGGTACTTTTATTGTTCCTCACAGCAGCAAATACTCACTCTTTATTTTAATCTTATGGAGTATAGGCAAACAATTCTCATGTTTATCGAAGAGTTTTGAAAAATGAAGTATTTATAAATCATTGATTTATTAATCATTTTTGATTATAATGAAGGCTGTTTTGTCTTCTTATATTTTTCAACTGTGAATAATAATGTCTGTAGGTGAGAGAGGAGATAATTCTCAGTGTAGAATTTATGCAAAGGGAATAGTATACTTATGGGACAATTTAATTCAAGAAATGGCCCAGTAGGGGAAGCGTCACTTTGAGAAGGAGAGAGACACGCACTGATGTAGACGTATAAATTGGATGACTTTAACTCACCATTGTTCCAATATATTTGGGTTGAGGTAGAGGACCCCCAGCACAGGTTATGGGACGATATGGCAGCAACGAAGACCTCAGGGCGTCTATGGCTACAGCTGCACCAGACTTGGGATGTGATGAGAGACGTTTGGGGACTCGTGCTGGGGGATGTGTGCACACATAGGGGGTATTACTGAGCACAAGGGGGTGAAGAACACCAGGGTTTTGTATAGGGTACAGCACTGGAGACACTGGGGCAATTCGGCGACACTTGGCGAGAGAGAAGCACGGTGGTACACGACGACTCAGTTAATACAGTTATGCAGTTTTGTGAGGGAAGAGAGATTATAAAAACACTGCAAATAGTGTAAAGTTACCTTTACACAATAACTTTGGGAAAGAGAGAGAGATATATATAATTATAACTAATTATAACTAATCGGCACTGTGGCTGTTAGTAGGGGAGGCACAGGATGAAGCCACATGCTCTTCGGAGCCACGACCAGAAGACAACAACACTCACAATTTCTTCCTAGAGGGCTCATGACAATGAAAATCATACCATATTTCTTGGCCAATCAGGTGGAAGCGTCCACCCCACCACTCTGTTGCGTGTGTTTGAACAATACGTAAAGAATATCTGAATGAATTGCCATTTCAATACTTGATGTATTTTGAAAATAAAGCATATTTGTATTTGTATTTATTTGATTCATATCTCATATTATTCTAATTTTACTCTATACATACAAAGAATGTTTGATACTGAATGATTTCTTTAGAAAATATATGAAAAATGAGGAATGTCTCTCATTATCAATAAATGATTATTAGAGTTTAAAATTATGCTTAAATACAAAAACAAACCGCCTTACAATAGAACATAGCAATTGATTAATTGGTAAATAAAAGGTGGCATAATATTATTTATTATTATATAAACACTCCATCACCATCAGTGGCTAAGCCCAAAAATTTAATGCACCTACAAACAATGTACAATAAAAAAGCATAATAAATTGAAAGTCAACGTTTCTAGTCTACAGTGTTACCCAAGATCAGCATTTGGCAACATGCTGAGTTTAGTCTTTAAACCAATGATTCGATACAATTTTTCCATGATTAATTTGTATTCAATTCAATTCCTAAAAATATATTACAATACAATTTTTGACTATCTCATTTTGAAAAATTAGATTTCCATAAATCACTTCTCTTTAGAAAAGTGAAAATTCAATTCACTTCAATTATGTTGACATAATCCTAATTTTATTTGAGTCTATTCATCACAATGCCAATACAGTAAATGTTTGTTTTAACTTTGCCTCTAATTCCTCTAATTGCCTCTAACCTAAACATGGTTTTGATCTAACGACGGCAATGGTGTCATCTGAATATGCAGATGACATAGTAGTCTTTATAACATAGTAGTGAATTTAAATGTCATACACATTGATAGAATACAAAGTTCCATCGTTAATTTAATTAATTAATCACTAAATTTGAGTAACAATCATAGTTAGTAATTTTCTAGTGTAAGAATGGTGTCAAGGGAGAGGGCGTATGCGGAGTATTGTTCCGCAATAACAAAATTGAACATTGATGTAAACCAAATATATTAAATGACAGTATTATAAATTAAATAAAACCAAATTATATCTTGGTTTACACACATGTTCATATGTGTATTCCGTTTAGAGAAAGCCTCCGCAAATTAACATCGCTTCACTGCATTGCAACTCACAAGGAAACAAAAGTCCAGAAGATGGACTAACTTAAGTCCAGAGTTTCTGGGTTGTAAATAGTTTCGGGGGATTCCTGGAATGAGGCGCGTGGAGGTATGGAGCCTGACATGGCTGCCGATACCCATATACGTGTTTATTTTAACAAAAACTACACTTGCGGAGGAAACCATGCACGCCCTCTCGAGGGGTAAGTAATGATCAAGTATAATTCTCTACCACGAGGAATCCTAGATGCTTTGATGATAAGGAAGCACCCAATGATCCCTCTGAAGATAAAGACTATTATGTAAGTAGTCTCAATAACCTTGAATCAAAGTCTCAGAAAACAATTATCAGAAGGAGACTAATTCTTACTGAACAGCTAACATTTTTGATATTACTGATAACTTGTGACAACTTCTTACTTCAACTTAAGTAAGACTTAATAAATTGTTATGCAGGAACAATCAACTTAATAAAAATATTGAATTACTGTACTCATAAAGAAAAATTGTGGAATTCAATAAACTATCTCACAGTGAGCCAAGCTGCTCGTGCAAGTCAATAGCAATAGGGTACCCAAAGAAGATAAGAAGTACAATAATATGAGAGTATTCACCTGAATAGAAGGAAAGCATATCCTTATCTTTGTTCAGATAAATTGATTTTTCAAAAAGTTCAATCAAAAGTGGTGACATCAAGTCTGGATATAACGGCTTGTTGTTGAACTCTGGTCGAGGTTTTGTAGCCCACTCAGGGAGTGGCAGTCCGTTCAGGCTCTGCAGTGAGAAAAGGTAGTAGCTATTAAAACACACTACACAGGAACACTTTTTTCTTACAATAAAAAAATCCATAATTCTTGATTGTTTAAAAAAATTTAAATATTTTAATACAAGAACAAAACACTTTCAGGAATATATTCGAGTAATATTTTTACTGGAAAAATTGTATATTAGATTGGCTGATTATATAGTTTTATTTATATTTAATTTGTTAACAACTTTTCTTTTAAAATAATCCTAAACCTATTCATTTACCTATAGAATCCTAACTTCCGACAATTAGAACTATGGAAATGTTTACTGCTTTTCTAGTACTTTCAATAAATCAATATAACTACATTATAATGATTCTATCTTGCAAGTAAAAAAAAATGGCTCAATAGCTACATTCAAATATTCTTAACCACTTACTCACTTTGCACTTTGCTGTTACCATCAATAGTTTCATCATACACTTTCCAAATCTGTCAATGAATTTCTGCAGCAGACATGTACAGGAACTTGCTATCATAAACCATATCACTGAGTAAACCTCATATTCAGTGGATCAGTTTATAATCTTAAACATTTTGAAAACACTGCACAGGATAACAACAGAGCTGAACTTAAGGACAGTTATTCCTGAAGCATGTCAGTAAGCGACACCTGCACTCATGGTATGCACAAATGAATTACTAGAGTGTATACAAAAAAATGGATTTCACTTCTTGAAAAACCCTGCCTCATAATTATATATTTTTTTCAATGGTAAATAAATTATCTATAATAATAATACTATTAAAATGCAGGAAAATTATTTTCTTTCTTGCAATTTATTTTTTTATGGTTTGGTTTTTGTTTTTGTTTTTAGAATTATTATACACAATAATGTCCGCTGTTACACTATTTATTACATACGACTTGTGTAACTATGATAGTTTCATTGGTTGCCACTTAGTGTATAGATTATTAAGGTTCTGTCTACCTCAAACTGAAGCGTGTCCCAGATTTCATAGTGTGTATCAATGGAGTTAATGTCTTCCCTTCCAGTGTGTTGTCGCAGTAATTCATACACCGGTTTGTTCGCTTCACTCTTGTCCACGCTCTGAGTAAGTTCATATCCCTCTTTAATGAGATTTCCATATCTCTGACAGTCTCGAAGACCAAGGCTTGGATAGTCGGGATCATTGAAAATCTATAAAATAGTTCTAAAATGTACATCAGCAACTTCCAGAGTGGCTTCATAAATAGTCTGAAATATTTACTCATTCATTCCATAGATGTATAGAAATACTGGAAAGGGAATTCCAGACCAAAATAATTGTTTTTTTAGATGGGTCAAAATGAAAAAAGAACAAAACAGGATTATTGGACTCACTCCATCAGAAATAATAGTTTCTAAGAAATCATATACATTTAATATAATTCTGTTTCATTCATTCTGTTTCATTCATTCATTAATATACAATATGAACATTATTTAGAAAATTTGCACAAAGGGAAGAGAAATTTAAAGTTACTAACCAAATTCAACGAGTATTTAATGGTCCTCTAATAAATGATGAGATCTTTACCATGATCTATACTCACATAAGCTTTGTCAAAGTCCAAGGTATTGTGCCAAACAGGAATTGGCTGCCAGGGAATATTGTGGTATATCGGCATGGAGGGGGGGAATAGTCCAGCCGACGTAGACAATGCGCTCATTATTGTTCTGCTCATGTCTGTTGAGGTGAGGATCACCTTGTTTTCAGAGTAGGACCCGATAAAATCTTTATAGATACTCCTCAACATTCTTCCCACATTATACATCTGCCTTTTACCTTCCTGTAAATATGACACCAGTATAAAATATGACAGTAAATCTTTTTTTAAATTGATATAGCCTACAACCTAAACATTTACTCCTCAACATGAAAACTGCCCCTTATTTTTAATAAAAAAATTCAAAATAATTTTTACATGACTAAAAACCATAAGGAAACTAATGCGTTTTAAAAACTAAACTATGAATATGAAATTACAGTACCAGTATTATCTTTTTTTGGTTGCAGTTACTGAAATCAAAAAGAACGTGTAGAGGCGAGCTTTAATCTTGAAGATGTAAAGGTCTTAATGACCAAGATATTATCTTCATTTATTAATGTATGAAAATATAAGTTGAAATGTTTAAAATTAAGAAATATTGTTTTCCTTCAAGATGTTCAATATCCAATGTGGTATATTTGGAGATAGTAGCATCCTGGTATCTCAGTCTTAAGTGTCTAGTTTAAATCCATTGGCAGTGTCTGTCCAATCATTTGTGGTTGTCTGCAAACCAAATGCACCTTAATACCTTATCAAATAAATAATACCTTATCACTATTTTTTATTGGTTCACTCAGCTTTGGTGATAGTTAAGCTATTTTTCTCAATAAAATAAATCACTTAAAGTCAGGTCTTTTTTAATTTAGCAATTATAACTATGATATTGCACTTGTGTTTGCCACTTTCAAGATGTCATATAACCGATAGTAGGCTTTTTTTATATTCAGACAACCTTATCTAGATATTCGTCAATCTATGAATTTATATTACTAGTTTTGTGAAGTACTTAACGCTCTACTTACGTCAGTCAGCTCCCCCGGGAGACCTGGAAAGTGTTCAGCGTAAACAGACTTGTACGGATCATTAGGGTAGGGTTTGTAGAGTGGAGATCTGATACCATGTCTGAAAAACTGAGAATAAATATTACAGTAATGACAAACCTACTTGTAGTCCGTGTTCAAAATTAAACTGTTTATGTTTTATTGGTTAGTTTAAACTTTAGATTATTTTATAATTGTACAATTTCACAATTTTTATAGAGTTTATAATTTAAAAAAGGCAACTCCAATGATTGGTTCCAGTACTGAACAACAATATTTTTTTGTATTCTTGGAGGCTATGATATTAAGACCCATCACAACCTAAATCTAAAGAGATCTTTTGTGGCACTTGCCTAAAAGTAGCAACGGTTGCTACTAAACTTTGTTATTGCCTTATGTACTGTTGGCTAATAGTTGAACAAGTCACTTGTAAGGTCGGGGCACCTGAATTGAATAGATATAAATACAATATGAAATAAAATTATTTATTGACAAAAAACACATTACAAAAATTTGCTAGGTACATTTGCAAATTAGCAGTCCAAATTAAATCACCATATTGCATTTTATCCCAAAATGTATTTTGAGATCTACTGAAAATGGAAGCACCAATGTGGAGTGTACTTTCTCATTAATTCATTTTTTAGAAAAAATATTTTCCATGGCTCAAACTATACACTCAATTCATCATGGTAACGGTTAAGAAACTTTCTTTTAATAGCTATATTCAAGGTGTTAGCTATGCCCAGCTCCAATTGAAGTAAAGAGTTTGAATTGACAAAAATTCCTGGTAAATCATCCAGAAGATGGATATTAGCCATTAGATTGTCGATTAATTAATGATAAATTGATGTTAATTAATTAACAGTCTTTGACCTTGGAAAAGGAGAGATTATGACTTTTGTACCTCCTGCTCAACCCTTCCAATAAGCTCAAACAAGTCAAACAACATTTTCAAATTATATTATATTCTATAATTATTTTAAAAGGAGAAAATTGAGAATACTTACACCATAAACATACTGCAGAGATGACAAATCTCTTCCTGGTTCTTCTTTGGGAGGAGGTTTTTTCAAAATTGACCCCATTTTTGTTCCTGAAAAGATGACCCTATTTGTAAATGCACCTCATTTATTGGTTTAATTAGCTCTTGCAGTCAACTTATGGGAAAATTAATTATTACTTATTCCTCCTGTCATAAACACATTTGAGTGATTAAATGATTTTGGGTTACTAAGATGAATAGGATCCATCTTCCAAACAAGAACCAACAATTCCTTTGGTTTTAAATAATTTAATACAGTGATCAAACATTTTGAACATGTAATTATGTTTTGAACAAACTAAAATACTGTTAAGTACAAAAATGTTGAATATATGTTGACATCTCAGGCACTCAGGCTAGGAGTATAGTTAATAGGAAAATCTTCATCTTTCTGTAATATGGGATGTGTTATAGGAACAAAAATATTTCCCAAGAAAAGATCATAAATATGAGGTCAAATACCATGGTGGAAAGAAACAGATAGGTGAGCTATTTCAAATTGTTAAGACTTTTTAATTGTTAAGAACTTTGGATGCAAATCTGAAGACAGCTGATTGAAATGTCAAATCAGAATGTTTTTGTTTTTATTGTCAATATTTTATATGATTTGTGTTATTTAGCGTTTTACTTAAATTGGTTCAATGCCTTCTTCTGTGGTATATGAATGTGAAAATTACAACAGGAAAACGATTGGAACAAACATTTGCTATCACAGAATCCCCAAAATTAATGATTTGAAAAAAAACAGTGAATCAGCCTCCCATCATATTAATTTATATAAGAAATGCACATATTTGTGCTGAATATTATAACACCCATCAAAAACCAAATTTCAGATTACTATCCACTAAATCTTTTAAATCTAAAGAAAAATGAAGTTCCAAATTTAATTCCTCAAGTATTCAACAATAACAAACAACAAAATGTATCGAAAAGCAAAACCAGACAGCAACTGAGGGGGGTGATTTAAAGATTGAATCTGGAAATTAATACCACTGAATAGTTGACAGCAATAATTAGGTTCTTGAAAGTTTTTTAAATTAACCTAACCGTGTTGATTCAAACATTGCTTTACAGGCTAGAAAGACCCATCATGGTTTACTAGACCATGAGACCCGTAAATACGATAATTTTTTAGTTTTCGTGAAACATAATTTGTTTATTTGCTTAGTACACAACAAAATCAAGCACAAGATTGACAGCTGAATGAAGTTTGCATCCAGCATGAGTTGAACCCGGGACAGCACACATATCTGTTTCTCTCCACCATAGTCAAATACTGTTCTAATCCTCTATACTCCTTAGCTTTGGTTTTATTCATTAATTTTAATTCAAAATTTTAAACAGTAACAAGACAGAGGAGTGTTATATTAAATTTAAGTTTGCATAAACAGCCAGATGCAGTCAGATAGATGTGTCTGACATACAAATTACAAGGGTATGGTTTCCTCCCCTTTCTAAATCTGGATTAATATTCATGAGATTTGTTACTGTTAAAGCTATAGTGTAAGTATGATGATTATTTCAAAGTTGCTTTGCACATAAAGGCAGCATTGAAAATTTGCCTAATTTATTGCTTTAGATAATATATTTTAAATAATTCTCACAATTGTATTAGACCATGCGTGTGTGTGTGTGTGTGTGTTTTTAAATAAAAAAAACCTCACCCCCTCACCCCTGGTCCCTATTAACCTCCAGGCATTCCTGCTTTGAGTAATAATCTGTAGAGTTCAATGATTGAAATGTAACAGAAAATATAGTAGAAACGATGAATCTTTTTCAATGAGTTTGAGAATATTTATCAACCCTCTGCCTATTTCTCTGGAATAAACTTGGAGTAAAATTTTTTGTTATTCTAAGTCTAGTTTTGGCTCAAAGATGATGTAAAAAAATATTTCCATACATGCAAAAGTATGCCTAACTTTAACTGAGTGAGCTTCAGGAATATATGAACTTTTCTAAATCCTTAAATATCTAGATTTTACTCTATAAATGATATGATACATGTATAGTCAAAATTGGATTTTTACCATTTACCGGAATGTTATTACCGGTATTATATTAAAGAATAAAATATATTACTATACATAATAAAGCCAGTCCTCCTTGAAACCAATCTGTAGAAAATATAAATATAATATGGTAACTTTACAAGAATTTAACTGCAGTATTGTTTCTGGATTTGGATACTTATAAAGTAATTAAATATTTTGATATAATTTGGGTTTGAAATATATACTTTGTAATACAATTTTTTGATTCAGCTAACTTATTCCCTTTTCTGCTACAGCAAATTGGAGTGAAGCTAAAAAAATCAATTTTAAAAATAAAAATTTACTTTTAAGTAAATTTTATAAATCATTTATAAATATGATGAATTTGTTAGTTCTACTTACTTTGATACTAATCCATTATGTAAAACAATTTACCCTAATAATGCTTAGTTACAACATGACCGATTGTTCTCTAACTGATTAAGACTATAACAATTCAAGATAATGAGTGAATTATCATGTCTAGCATAAAATGTTAACACATTCTTTCTGCTTGTTTCATCTATAACTTAACTAGTCTTTAGAAAAACTGTATTTCTTTGCTAGGTCAGATGACATGAACCAAAAATGTTTTGTTCAGTGAGTAATTCCACCTAAACAATTCATTTGTTATGATAATATGCAATAAAAACTATTTTTTATTGACCTCTTATAACTACAAATCTTGCATCATCAATATGTTAGGTAAACAATAATTCAAAAGACAACAAAATATATAATTAAACTACATATATACACAAAACTAAGTAAAGTAATATTAAAATACAATATTAACAAAAATAATTTAATATAATTTATTGTTATTGCAGAACCGAAAATATAAATTATTTTCGAACATTAAAATTATATAAAATAAAATATAATAATTATACATAATAATACATATAATTATAATAATATAATTATTATAATTATAATAATACTAGTAAGCTTTATTTGTTAGAAAATGTTAAAGTGTTTTTAAAATTTCCTTCCTTTCTTCAATTTTACGTAATTAACTATTGACTGTAATAAGACAGTCTATTCAGTTAAATGTTACACCTGCACTTCTGGAAGTTTAGAAATAAGATTTAATCCATGCTGTTGAGGTCAAAATGTATTATAAAATATCTACTACACTAAAATTGTTTCATCCATCACTATTGTTAGGCAGTCTTTATCATTATGATTTTAAATGGTAAGCAAATAAAGAGTTTCAAAATTTTGAACCATAAATTCAAATCTTTCCAATTCAGGGATAGAATTAACTGTTAAACAGAGTATTAGAACTGCCTTCAGCAGATTCTAACAGTACACCTTGAGTTGGGCAAGAGGAGTAATTCTTTTTTTGACCCAAACATTTACAACTCACTGCCTAATGTCATAAGGAGCAACAATATACCCCATTTGGGATGAATGAAATAATAATGTTTTTTAATGGGCTTCTATATTTTTTAAATAGTTCATGTTTTATTTATTTGGAATTAGTTTGGCGAAAGTTACAATTTAAAATAGAGTGTAAACTTTGAAGACTGCTGGATAAATACTCTTAAGTCATTATTGATTTATTTTAATTTAACACTTTTAAGAGACAGATAAAAATTTGAAGATTTAGATAACATTTTTGAAATTCGAGATGGAGGATCCAGTTGAATAAAGGAGAATGAATCTAAAATTTGGGGTAGAAAAAGGGAAGTAAAAGATTCACAGAAAATTACTATCCCTGTACCCATCAAAACATTAAAACTCCTTTATGATTACAAAATATATTAGATATTTTTCATTCAAAGATCAAAATTTAAAAAAATGAATGCTCTGTTATAAAATTTAATATCTTTGTTTGTTAAACAGCTTAAAATTGTATTTTACTCTTTCTTGTTCAAGAGCTTAATAATTTTTACACTCTAAAAACTATAAGCTGAAGTTTCTAGCTATGCAATTAATTGTAGATAATTAGTGTAAATAATTGATAAATAAGAGTTTTTTAGCCTCAGAGGGTTGTTTCCCTTCTCTTTCCATTACAGGAAAGAGGAACAAGTGTGAAAAACACCCCAGGAGCTCTGTTTCCAGAGGCCCCTGCTGTGGCAAAACACTAAAACCACACCACTGCAATCGCCACGAGCTGTAAGCTCATTGATCCATCACAGAGAGTGGACTCTGTTCAGAATATCTTACTTGTCGCCTTACTCAAGGCAACCGTCCCCCTTTTTCCTTCGCAGTATGGACAATACAAAGTCGCTCACAGCCTTCCATTTTTTATTACCCTCCAACATCTTTCCTGCAATGTTCTCAGGGGTATGATCACCAACAACTATGTCTTAAAGAATAGTACAAACTTCTTGAAAACGACGGTACACAAAAAAGGTGTGGTACATATCATCTTCGCTGTCTTCACAGCAGGATGTGGAAAATCCATGGTGCGGCAAATCCATGGTTCCAGGTTCCTGATGCGGGAACAATGGGATTTCAACATCAACCTGTAAAGGTATGTCCTCTCTAACAAGAGTATCCGGGAAGAGTCCATCCACATTTGTTCGTAATTTCTCAGCCTCCAAAGGCACGCACCCCATTCCCTGTGCACATTTTCTCATGACCAGTTTGTATCCCTGTCCCCAGGGATCACTATTCACGTCCTCACACTGGGAGTTCCACCAATTGGCCTGACTTTGCCTGATCGCTTTGACCAGTTCGCTTTTTGCTGCCTTGTACTGCTCTGACCGTTCTACCGCTTCAGGTCTGTCCCGCAAGCACTGAGCCCACCGCCTAAGTCTCAGGCAGCTGCACTGCAGCTGTGCGATGCTTTCGGTGCACCAGCACACTGGTTGCTTTCCTTTGCGGGGCATTGATGCATCGCACGCCTGGCGGATAAGACATGATGTCCTTTCAACGATCTCAAATAAGAGTTAGTTATTGTAATAATAGATATTCTTATCATATAGAGTTAAATAAAAATAATTTTTATTTTTAAAATATTGATTACACTGTTGGAAAAATTATGGTTTGGATCCCATCAATAATCTCAATTATCTCAAACAGGTTTAATGTTCCATAAAATGACTGGTCTTATATCACAGAATTTATCTCTTAAAATTAATTTAACCCTCAGAGTGGTAAAGACGCTGCAGCGTCTATTTATCGTGAATATCGCCACGGTGGCAGGTGGAGGCATCTGTCGTCAGTTTAGTGAACTTATTAGACACTAGCGCCTACGTGACCGTGTTGCCCTCTGGGGGCAAGCAACCGAATCTGCTCTCGTAGTGCACTAGACTGCCACCGGGCATGTCTATAACCAATGAAGCGCTTTCTACTCCTATGCACTGAGTGGCTGAACCGGCTAACGTGCTACGCTGACAAGCGTAACGTTCTAGCCTTTCGGAAGTGCTAGAGTTTGAATCCCGACCATGAACAATCCCAATTTGGCTTCCAAATGTGTGGTATAGCGGAGAGGGGGGCCCACCTTAAATAAACGGTGGCCGGCTTGGGTGGAAGTTGACGGCATTTGTAGGCTTGATTGGGATTGCAGTGGACACCTGTTTTGCTTTTGTGGTTAGTGGTTATAAGGGGGGGGCATGTTTTATGCTTTTTTTGTTTAAACTTTGATATTTCAAGAAGATATTAGTAATTATTTTTATGTTACAGTTAAGAGTAAAAAGCTTGCCACTTCTAGGGTAAATAATATAAAAAGAAAACTGCTGTATCCAATAACTAAATATACAACTTCAATTTTTCAATAATGATAACTTTAGAGCTTCATGATCACTATACTTAAAGAAATTGCAAAGTTTTGATAGAAATTTGCATCAATTATATTGTATACCTGTACTGTAATGTATTACAAACAATAAAACAAGCCTATTTCTCACTTTTTTCGGTTAAATGATTCACTGTGTTCGTGATGTATAATAGAATATGTGTGTGTTTTTATGATGAATAAAAAATCATATAATTTTTTTATAACGTATTTTTATGTTTTCATTATATTTATGTGTTTATTTTTATATTAATTTTAGAATTATTATGAATAAATAATTATAAAGACGTTTTAATCTACAGTTGGCGAATACTGAAAACTTTGAAATAATCTAATAAAAGAATTGTTGGGTAGTGTTGGTTTTTTAATGCAGCTTTTAATATGGATTTTTGAGTATTTTCTAAGAGCAAAAAAATTCTTTGAAAATACCCCTCCAGGCCAGAATTCCTTATTGTAGTATAAATTGTACATATGAAAGATACACAATTTTTATCAGGTCTGTTCTTATCAGGTCTGGGGCTAGAATCTTATTAATATTACAGAAAATAAAAATAAATTTACATAGTTTGTTCATTAAAATAAAATGTGTACAGTCCACTTCAGATGGTTGTCAAAGATAACACCAAAGTTTTTATATTTATTTACTCATTAAATACACTCAAAAGCATTAAATTCACACATTATTTCATGCTGACATAAATGTAAACGTAGACACAGGTTTTTTGGACTGGGACGGCTTTCATGAAAATAATTTTATTTAAAATTATTAAAATAATTAAATAATGTTGTTGAAAAGTATTTTGTTTTGAAAACAGTCACAGAGAGCCAACTTTGATTAAATCACTTAACGCTTGACACTGAAGAAGAGGCTGCGTTCCACAAAACATCACGGTAAAATGACAAAATTGCTCTGGAACTGCAAGACTGTTATTATTATCTTATTTAAACATTTTCAAATGTTACATGAGCATATTACATATTTTATAGGAACTATTTTAAAGGTTTGAAATAAATTTTTCATTAAATTTTCAGTTTTCAGTTTGTAATTTATTTTAATTAATTTTAAATCATGCAATAAATTAAGATTGTATGGTACATAAATAAATAGTGAAACTTAAAATTATTTTTAAACCTATAAACATTATTACATTATTTTAAAATATACGTACAAATAAATTTACAACAATAATGAACATATGTTTTTTGATCACATGGAACATACAGCTTCCCATTGGTATGGTGTCAACGGATTAGCGAGGGTCAGGAAAGTAGAGAGGGAACAAGGACTGGGGCACTCGGGGATGCTGAGCTCCAAGAACACCTCCCCTGAAGTCAACAGCGACAAGTAGAACATCTGGCAACAGACAGGTGAGAAAATAGTAATCTGTAGTAAAGAATTTATACCAAACCATTGAGAAACACTTTTTTACTTTAGCTATTAAATTATTTGTTGCCATACATTTATTTCAGCGTCAGCATCTCAACAAACTCAACAGTAATATTAGCTTATTCTGCATTCATTTACATTAATCAATTTTAACAGTGAAATTGTTGCTAGTTAAATTTATCTTAAAATTTTGAAGACCACCTATACCTATGGTTGTAATTAATTGTGGGATTGTACATTTGAATGGTTCCCCCGGCAAACCTTCCAAGCGACAAAAAACTTAGTCTTGAGTTATCAAGCGTAGAAATTGAATTTACCGTGGAGTCTTAAGTAGCGTGCCAATTCTGACAGACAAAATCAGGGCTGCTATCTCAAATATCTTCAAAACGAAATATACCACGATGTAGTTTGTGGCGTCCAGAACCTTTTCCATTAAATATCTCCATTGAGGAAATTTTGTCGCTTGGAACGTTTTCAGGGGATTCATTCATTTTAAAAATCAGAAATTGTTGACAATACTAATGTCAAAAATAATTCTTATTCAATGAAAACTCAATTGAGGCCACAACAAAATGTTTGCATAGTACTTTTGTATTACACAGTACAGTACATAGTTAAATGGAGAAATAAATAAAAAGGAACCTAAGTATATGAAAATATATAAATAAAATAAACAATTTCTTAATATTTTTTATAAAGAAATGAGAATATGAGGTGATTTATGCTTGAAATAACTGTGAATTTCATAAGCTTTTTTTAGACTCATAATAATCAATATTCATTTACTTACTAACACCAATTGATAATAAATTACATTATTAACAAAATTCATTTGGTAAGTGATTAAAGTAATCCCTCAAGGGGTCGTCTTGGACTACACGGGAGGTCTCTCTTTGGAGAGGCTGGCAACCCAGAGGTGCCCTAGCCAAATGAGAGGTCCTAATCTTCAAGCTCTCATCTTTCTAAGTTTCCTTCCTTTCTGGCTTGGCCTTACCATCTTTCTTCTTTTCTGTCGGTCCTTCTTGACCAACTCTTCTTTTCTTCGACCCAAAATCTTTTGGTGTTTTCCTGTTTCTTCTTCCTTTCCGTACTGGGCCGGATAAGAATGTTCCAGTAGTATTTCCTGCTTGCCGTAAAAGCCGGCTACAAGGGAAAAAAACATGGGATGTCTGCGTCAAAAAACAAACTACCCCAGGTGGGTCTGGAGATTTCTCCTAAATCCCACCCCGTTCAATCGGGCTGCCCCAAGGATTCTGGGGGGGGCAACCAGACATTTTCTTCGGGGGCTCGTGTGGTAGGCAACCAGGCCACGGTGTCCGACAATGCGACTGGAAGGGGTGTAGAAACGATGGAGTTGGACCTGGAGCGAAATTCGTTTCGTCGTAGCTCCAAGATTCAAAGAACTCCACCTTCGGGTGAAAGGAAACCAGTTGGGGTCGTGAAGACCACCCCTCCTCCAGCTCCTTTCCGAAACCAGGAGGAAAAGCCAGAAGGTGCGGATCTCCCGGGGCAATCCTCTTCAGAGCTCCAAGTTCATGGGGGAATTCCTCCAAAGTCAAGTCCCATGCGTCCAATCTTCGAGCTGTCGATCCTGCGCCAGCAACAGGACGATGCCGAGGAAGAGGAGAGTCAAGCATTGAAGAGAATCCATGCGATCCTCAAGGAGATGGAGAAATCGGTCAAGGTGCAGAGGAATGTAAACACCCGCATCAAAGATGGCATTCCAGAAGCAATGGACCTCCTGAACACGGTCATGCAATGCCGTGGTTGTAGGTGCTGCCAGAAACGCTCAGAGAGGAAATCATTACTCCCGCTGTATCACGTTGCTCGTCACCTTAGACGTGAGAAACGCGTTCAACAGTGCAAGCTGGTCCGTCATTTTGAGCTCTTTGGAGGAAATGTTCCACGTTCCTGAATATCTGCTTCGGATCATCCAAAGCTATTTGAGGGACAGGGAATTAATCTTTGAGACGTCGGAGGGTCCTCGTCGGAAGACTATCACCGCTGGTGCCGCTCAGGGTTCCATCCTTGGTCCAGATTTTTGGAACATTGCATACAATGGTATCTTTAGACTGGACTTACCTGAAGAATGTTTTCTGGTGGGTTATGCAGACGACATTGCGGCGGTTATTGTCGCAAGAAACGTCCAGCGCGCCCAGTGGAGACTTAATGAAACGATGAGATATGTCTCTTCTTGGATGGAGGATCCACCTGAGCTTGGCAACCGAGAAAACGGAGATTGTCATGATGACAGGGCGTCAGATTCCGACTTTGGTAGACTTTCGTGTTAACACGGAATATATTCGTTCCAAGCCAGCCGTGAAGTACCTGGGGGTTAGACTTGACACTTTCCTTCAGAAACAAATCAAGTATGTGTCAGAGAAGGCGGCAAGGATTACGACCACGCTCAGTCGTCTTATGGCGAATGTTGGCGGCCCATCAGCGGAGAAGCGGAAACTCCTTCTGTCCGTCACAAACTCAATCCTTCTTTACGGAAGTGAGATTTGGGCGGACGCTCTCAAGAGGGAGTGCTACCGGAAACATGTGGGAGCGGTGCAAAGGAGAGCCGCGTTGAGGATCTCCTCAGCTTACCGGACGGTGTCGGAGCCGGCTGCACTGGTGGTAGCTGGTGTTGTCCCGATCGACCTGTTGGCCAAGGTAAGGAGAAGTGTGTATATCACCAAGTCCGAACTTGGCGCCAGGGAAGCGACACGGGTGGCCAGGGAGGCCTCCATGCACCAGTGGCAAGAGAGGTGGCAAAATGAGTCTAGAGCGGCTTGGACGCGGAGACTCATTCCGGACCTGTCTGTGTGGGTTGATCGTGGGTTTGGGGAAGTAAATTTCCTCATCACGCAGTTCCTCACCGGACATGGGTTGTTCCGAGCCTACCTTCACAAGATGGCCAAAGTGGACAGTCCGGCTTGTATTTACAGGGACGGTGTCCACGATGACGCTTTTCACACGTTCTTCCAGTGTGACCGGTGGGCAGTTCTAAGGAGGCAGCTTCTGCTGGAGATCGGTGAATTTACGCCGGAGAACGCAGTAGAAAAAATGGTGACATCTCTTGAGAACTGGACTCTCATCACGTCCTTCGTGGAGAAAGTTCTCAAGAGAAAGAAACTTGAAGATCCTTAACATCCTGGATCTTCCCTCAGAAGGCTAAATTGGAGTTGAAGTTCATTGAGCTTTAAATACGAGGCTCCACTTTGAGGTTCATGCCTTAATAGGTTATTCCGAAGTGGTCAACAGCCTGAGGCGGGGGGTTTTAGTTTTTAGAATCCCACACACCGGGGAGTGCACCGTTCTCCTCCCTGATGGTGCATGAGAGCATTTCCCCTCGAGAAAAAAAAAGTGATTAAAGTAAAACCATGGAGCTAAAAAATGTACTACCAATGATATTTAAGTTGGATATTATTGGAAATAACATAAGCAAATAAATTATAATTGGATGGCCTCATCTGCAGGAGGAAACTGCAGATCATCTACTCTTTGATTGTATAGAGCTGGTAGAGGTAAGGTCCTCCACTCTGGGCAATTTGGTAAGGGGTAGTTTTCTGCCTCCTGACGAGCTCGTCGACAGGCTGCTGCAGTTTTCCAGGTCTCTTCATCTAGAAGATTCCTGATTCTCTAGGAAAGAGAATTTTTAGGGGTGCGCAAAAAGCCACTACGGCTGAAGCGCCTTGGGAAATCCGCCCCTTCGAATGAATGAATGAATGGCCTTATAAATCTCTCCATAGATTAGAAATTTCTAGTAACTTATGTAACATTAAATCTTCATTTCACTCACTCAGTGAATGAAGTACAATTCTGTGTGGCTCAAGTTTAAGTGTAGCACTATTAGCTTTACAGATGCTTGGTAGAGTAAACCAGTTCATATAAATTTGAGTAAAAACCAATTACAGTCAAATTCAAGATTGAGTTGAACACATACAGAATATTTAAAAGTAAAATGTTACTTAAAAATAAACCGACCTTCACATGATACATATTTGATGTGTAATGGAGCTCTAGGAAGAGACTGTCACCAGGTTTTACAATGATGGAGTGCTTAAATCCGATCCCTCTCAGAACAGCTAGTACCGAGATATCATGACCTGCGTGTAGAAACATTTTGTGGCCAGTCGTCAAGTCGCCATCCACTTTGCTACGGAGCAGGTCGTAAATACGGTAATACAATGGTCCTGATAAAATAGAGCATTTAGATTAATTAATATGTATTTATTTATTTTAAGTTTAAAATCATAACTTTTGTAGATTAAACTCAAAAATATTGAAAACTATTGTATAAATAAAAAATAACAAATATTTTATCCTATTTTTAATATTCTACAGGTTAGAAGTGGCAAGCTTTTTACTTTTAACTGTAACATAAAAATAATTACTAATATTTTCTTGAAATATAAAGTATAAAAAAAGCATAAATCATGCCCACCCCCCTTATAACCACTCACAAAAGCAAAACAGGTAGGTGTCCACTGTAATCCCAATCAAGCTTAAAATGCCGTAAAATTCCACCCAAGCCGGCCACAGTTTATTTAAGGAGGGCCCCCCACGCCGCTATACCACACATTTACAAGCCAAATTGGGATTGCTCATGGTTGGGATTCGAACCTTAGCACTTCCAAAATGGCTAGCTCATCAGCTCAGCTTTGGCCGGTTCAGCCACCTGTGCATAGTGCATAGTAGTGCATAGGAGTAGAAAGCGCTTACTTGGTTATAAGACATGCCCGGTGGCAGTCTAATGCACTTCGTGAGCAGGTTCATTTGCTTTCCCCCAGAGGGCAACACGGCCACAAAGGTGATAAGTTCACTAAAATTGACGACAGATGCCTCCACCTGCCACTTCTTATTGAATTTGTAAATGTGTCGTGAATTACGACTTTACCACTTATAGGGTTAAGAAACATTAAAATCTAGCATTTTGAAATCTAAAAAGTACACGTGTTTTTTATATTGTATACATCCTCTTATTGTATACATCCTTAAGAATCTTTGGTTTGTACATGGATGAAAATATAAAATAACAGGTTTCTATTGTTTCTTGGGCTCTTTATTCAACAATGATACCAATGGTAGATGACATAATTTTCCATATATTACCAATTACAATTGTCAATCAAATTAGGTATCAAATTCTTCTAAAGGGGCCTGATATTTTAGAGTAGTTTACCTGATTAATGGAGGATGAGATTGGATGATATTATTTAGCTTTGTTACTTTATAACAGTATATTTCATTGGTCAGGAATTAATTAATTGGTCATTTTAGTTAGTTAGTGAAATAACGAACTCCGCAGGTAGGTATTTTAAGCCAAGCATGAATGAGAAATGAGTGTAAGATGATTGTAAGATTATTGATCTTATAACGCTGACATGTTCCTCAGACAGAACTGTTAATTTATAGCCTAACAGTCGATGGCATATCTAAGGGACCTACAGTTTAACATGGACCTCTAAATTATGAACTGGTCTAATTATGAGGATGATCTTTGCGGATGAGCAATAGTACAATAGTGTAGCATTCAGTAGTGGAGTCCGAACCACTGCCTCTGAATTAGAATCTGGTAAAATTATGAGGATGGTCTTTGCAGATTAACGTAGTACTCAATAGAGAGAACAATATAAGGGAACACTACACTCACAACTATCCACAATTAGTGACCTCCAAGTAGCTGGATTACAGGATACACCACGGTCCCAGTCAAAATTAATTATAATAAAAATTAATTAATAGCCTAGTGTTCGAGGGCAGCTAAATCTAGTACAGGGTTGAACCAACAGACTTCATATTATGAAGCAGGCTCTATAAAAACTCAGTCACCCAGACGGTTAATTTACTTTCCATGTATCATAGAAATACCAGCTCACTAAAGGAAATCTCTATGTGTGTTGTCAATATGGATTGTTAATGTTAGTTTTTTATTGTGTTTATAGTTTTATATTCCTAATTTTCAATTCCTTATTCTTAAAGATATCTGATATGGATGAAATAAGTTAATGATTTTGACAGTACCAAATATTGGTTCACTTTAGACACTGATTAATGAATAGCCAGTTTCATATTGCAAGATTTAAAATATCACTGCTTTCTTTTTTTGATTTACTAGTCTCTTTGGTCATCATGTGTGATCATAGGGATTGTTGAAGAATGTAGCCCTATGATGGAAACATATATAATCAAATGTTTCAAAGTGTATCAGCTTATAGTTTTGATTTTTGAGAGATACAAATTGATTATTGCAGAGTAGAACATTGCTCTTTGTCACTTCTGACAAGTATAATATTTTTAATACAGTAGAACCTCCCATATCAAACCATGACGGAACCAGGCCTAGGTTGAAAATCGGGAGGGGCAAATTAAACACATTCCCCAGGAAGAAAAATAGCTATGCATCATTGTAATAAACCTTAACATACCTATATTTCATGAATTGAAACTTGAAGACATCTGTAATAACTGAAAAATATTAATATTTATACGTAATAGAAGAATAAGACTTTTATGTTTTGTTACGCTCGCCAAAGATGGGAGTGTGGGAAACATAGGTAAACGGTTCACATATATTTATTTCAATTTCAATGATGGGCTATTATAACTAAGTTTACTTTTGCAATTAATTTCTTTGTTAAAAAAACTTTTTAGCGTTAGACCAAAATAATATTTTATTAAACATTAAACTGTACACTTTCCATTGGAAATACCATTAACTTAAGCATAAAAGTAAACAAACAAACAAAAAACACAGAGACACTTGAAAATATAAAATTACCTGATAAAATCTTGAGTAATGAAGAGGTTCCATTCACCATGAGGTTAAAAGTTTCGATTACAATATTTTTAATTTTATCAGGATATATATTTTTGGTCCATTCTGGTAATTTGTATCCATTTAGAGTCTGGAAAAAAGTTAAAACAGTGTAAAATGTATAAAACAGTAAGTAATCAGACAATCATAAAAATGGAATTTTTCAATTTTTTCACTAAAAATGTATAAAGTTGTGAATGAACTATTTGATATAAAATAATAATATTTATGAATATTAATACAGTATTTGAATATTACAAGAATGTTTTATCATTACGATGTGGTAATCAATGATAACACTGAAATATTTTGAATTGAGATCAAAGATTAATACAGCTCATAATAAGCGCTTATAACAAAGTGAAACAGGTATAATCAGGGAAAAGTACCTGTATGCATGTTCCACTAGGTAGAAGCCATAAATAAATTAACTATTGTTGCATAAAACGCATTGGCAATTAACTGTGCAACTTTAAATTCAGCCCATATTTATTCGTACAGAGTTTTGAGTATGTGAAACTTTAGAGTAAATTCAATAAAACTTATGAAAGTAATAGTCTAAATTTGATTCTGTTTTTACAGGAAAAATTCTCAAACTTGACACATAAAAAACTCTACCTTGAAATCATCTATCAAATCAAATGAAAAATGTTTTATTCTGCAATCATACATATGATACAAATTCGTATATATATATATATATATAATGTAATATATATAATATATAATAATATATATAAATACTGGGTTTTTTTGGACATATCCATGATCTAAGCTATTTCCCAAAGGGAAGTAAATTCATTTTTAACTTGAGAATTTATACTGTATAATACACAAAAGGTTCAACTTTTGGTCTCTCTTTTTATAGTTAACATTATTTCAATTTCAAATATTATTAGATTCGGACTAAAACAATTTTTAATTAATGAAATAAAAATTATATTCACCTCACACTCAAAAATGTCCCAAAGAGCAAATAAATCATATTTTGAGTTTCTTAAATCACCACTGTGTTCTGTTATGAACCCATAGAAATCATGTTCTGGTGTTTTGTCTGGCTGCTGAGATATAGACTTTAGATCATTTGAGTCTTTTTTGAACCTCGGACATGGTGTAGAATCATCCCAAAGCTGTAAACTAAATTCAAATGAATGGCAAACAAACAAACAAATAAAGAAAAAAGTATTTATTTTTCAGAAATGTAAAATTGTATTATTAAAATGCTTTATACTAAAAATGATAATGCCTTTCTTTAAAAACAGTGGAAAATACTAACTAAATTTGTCACATTTCAAAACAACTGCAAAAATTGTTTGATGTTTTAAAAACTCACCAATGATTTATCCGACTGACTGTTGTCAAGCCAGATGGGAATTGGTTGCCAGTCAATATTTCTTGACCACTTCTGATGTCCCTTCGGAGGAAACATCCCACATGAAACGAGCATTGCTGACATCATCGTCCGCTCCATATTTGTGGATACAAAATGTACCTCATTGGAGAAATTTGATCTCAAAAAATTTGAATACCGCTTGCGAATAGCTCTTCCGACATTAAACATCAGCTGTTTACCAATCTAAAAATTTTTTTGAATTATTTTAGCATTTATTTACAGAGGGCAGATTAAAAATGTATTGTGCTTAAATGTTATTATCTGTTTGCTTGAAAATTATATTCTATAAGTAATAACTGAACTTTAAGAACCTCATTTGGAGAAATTTGATCTCAAAAAATTTGAATACCGCTTGCGAATAGCTCTTCCGACATTAAACATCAGCTGTATACCAATCTAAAAATTTTTTAAAATTATTTTAGCATTTATTTACAGAGGGCAGATTAAAAATGTATTGTGCTTAAATGTTATCAATTTCAATATTGTTATAAATGTTTATGTAATTTGCTTGAAAATTACATTCTATAAGACTTATAGATTTATAGATTTTAAGACTTATACAGTTCAGTTATTACTTAGTAATAACTGAACTTTCTATAATATCTTGCTGTCATAAAGTATATCTAGAGAGTCTATTCTTTAATGAATAAAGAATAAAATCACCCAATCAAGATTTCTGGGTCTAGGAAAGTTTATTTTAGAGGGGAAATGTATGTCAGTTCACTTTTATATTATTATTATTGTAGGTTTAGTAACTATTAAAGATTATTAAAGCTAATTATGTATAATTTACCTTAGTTAAGGCACCATCCCCATCTGGGAAAAACTTACTCCGGTCTTTGTACGGATCTGATGGGTAAGAGGGAAACCCAGGAGACCTTACTCCATGTCTATAAATCTAAAAAAATAAAACTACCTTAAAAACCAGAAATAATAATCATATGCATAGGCTATGAATCTACAAAAAATAATGGTTAAAAAGGTAAATTTGTTTTATCCTTTTAGCAATCTTCTGTATCAGCAATTAGGCAATGGTACAGATGGTGTCATTAGTTTTTGCGCTTGGCTCTGACGCTACTAGCCATTCTATCAAAGGTTGGGCTTGCTCACTCCATTATGCTCGTCTACATGGTTTTCAGTTGAAATGAACAAATTAAGTCACCTGACTGAGAAATTAAATATTTATACAGTATTTCTTATAAGTTAAAAGTTACAAAAGCCATGAGCACAAACTAATGACACCATATGTACCTAGTGCAGGAAACCCCCTTAAATTTGTCTATGGTAACATAAATGCTGTGTTGGTTAAAAACAAAAACTAAAACAAAAATTGTTTTCAATTTGGGTCACACACCTCTTCTTGAATTAAATTTGGTAAAATCATAAACTTTCATCAAGAGCTAGCTTCGCTCGCTGGTGACTCTGTCCCCATGGTTGTAGTCCTTGGTATAATTAGAACACCATTTAATGTGATCGCCACATCTCTACCAAAATTGTGTTGGAGTCAAGGTTAAATTGTAATATATAAGTCCTAGTACCTAGCTTAAGTTCTGATGTAGTAGATTTTAAAAGTTAGATGGAAACATTCCCTGTTGCTTTTACCCTAGGATCTGCCAAATAAATAAGGTTTTAAGAGGTAAAGTTTATGTTTCAATTGATCTTTTCATTTTCTTGTAGACGATTCAGTTAGGGTCAGCATAGCCAAAAAAAAAAAACTACTTTATCACTATTTGAACAGTTGTTGTAATACAAAACACCTGAATTTTAACTGGACCACAAAACCAGAACTCAAAAACGTACCCTTAAACTCCTTTTTTAGATAGAAATTTAATAGACTGATATTTTAATTGTTGAATATTGTTTTGTCAGTTAATGGCAGTGTAAGGAATGTGTGTGTGAAATTTCAGACCATTATAAACTAATATAATATAACACAGTAGCAAAATGTGCAAGAAGAAGTCACAGTTAAAATGTAAACTGTTTAGTCACTCGCATAACCCTAAAAGCAAAATTTAAACAAAATAAAAAACATAAACAAATGCATAATCTTCAGTCTGTGGTGTATATCTTCAACTAACTGATATAGTAAAGCAATCAGCTGTTGAAAATAAGATATTTATAATGTAAACAAAGTTCTCGTTCCATGAATTCTTTTTGGGCTTCTAGGGAGAAACCCAATTGGGCTACAACAAAATTATTGATGATCCATAAGCTTTCTCCATGAAATTTTACCTAAACGTACCACTTTTCATAGCAAATTGTCCAACAGTGTCCGATCGCATTAACTTTAAACATATAAATATATGTAAAAGAAGATGTTTGTATATATATATACTTGGCCTTTAAAGGTTGAAACATGTTGTTAAAATAAAATAATGTTTGTCAAGGATACTCAGTTAATTATTTTAACTTTACTTTATATAACAGTAATCCTTAAAGGTGAACTATATAGATCAAATATATATATACTAACATTCTCTTTTATAGATATAGATAATACATGTGTTTACTCTTGCAAGAATGTTTATTAAAATCGCAACACTTGCAAAGAAAAAGGTTTTGTAGAGTGTTATTAGTGGGTATAGTGACATTATACAGAGGCATTCTTTTAACACAGCAATAAGTGTCAAGACAAAAATATAAGAGTGCTATCAACATCAGTTGATAGTTGAAAGTTTCCTATGGTCATAGAAATAATAAACACAATAAGTAATTGAACAAAAACAATAATACTAATACAGTACTCACAGTGATTACGAATTGTAGTGATGACTCAGCTTCTACACTGCTGGGTTCATTGTTTGCAAATTGGTTAAAAATATTTTGCATGTTTTTTGTGACCAAGAATCCTATAAAATGTAAACATGTACTTAATACCAACACGTATGTGTTAAACTGAATCTGGAATCTTAAGTATTTGTGTGGCTGATATTGCCTGTAACATGAATATTCTAGTAAATACGAAATTGTATAAATTTCAAGAAAATAAATAACAATACTGAATTTACTTTATAAAAAATAAGGAAAACAAAAATACAATCAACTATTCCAATTCATTGACACCTAAAGAGGTTGTTAAAGTTTTAGTAACTATTTCCGACCTTGAATTTTGTAACACACTTTATTTTTGTTGTTGTTATTAATGACAAAGAATTTTATACTGTAACTACAAAAGATGCTGTTTTTTTTATAGTCAAACTCCTTTTTATTAAACTTGAATAATTTTTAAGTTTGCAGTTTTTAAATGTTTTAGTGTTATTGTACTCGAAATATTAAATAATTTGAATGTAAAGGATCATTTTATGTTTAGCATGTATGTTGTTGCTTATTATAACAATAATTATTGAGAATTATAAAATATCAAACCTCCACTTAGACACAAAATAACAGCATATAAATACTGAACTAGATCCATTGAAATAATATTTAAACAGTTTTTTATCAGTTTTATATATCATTGTACAACAAATTAAAGTCAAATTAATGATACCAGAACAAGTTCAAGGTTAAATTTTAATTGATGCTGTCACAATACAAAATAAATTATCAAATCACGATTCCAAATAATTAAAATCTTTTATAAAATATAATATTTTGTCTTTATAAACTATTTAAATTTAAATTTGACCTTTGAGATTAATGTGAGTCCAAAATTTAATTTAGTACAATAATTGGTACTATTTAACGTGGTATAAATATGCACATTTATAAAAAGTATGATCAAATTTATACTTTATAAACTGAAATGGTCGATACTCGATACCCAGGTTTAGTAGCCCATTTGTCATTGGGCTACTAATTAATGATGCTTCCTAACAACAGGTCGACGTTAGGTAGTAACAAGACCGGGGTTTGGACCGTTCCCCATCAAAACGTTAAAAATGCCACTGGCGTAGAAATACACAAAATAAAAAAATATTTTAAGAAATAAGTGTAATATGATTGTGGCCCAATCTTGCAGCCATGTTACTGACATGTTCCTTATACTGGTAATTACTGGCCCAAAAGCTGATAGTTCCTTAGACAGGACTGTTAATTAATAGCCCAACAGCCAATGGCATCTAAGAGACCAACAGTTCAACCTAGGATCCGAACCACTTTTGCCACTTAATTAATGCTCTTTGCGGTATGAACGTAGTATTCATTAGTGTGGACGTTAATCCACACCACATCCACCACCCATCACTCAAAACTATCCACAATTAGTGACCTCCAAGATGATAAATATAATAATAATATTTATAAGAATTACTGAAAAATATACTTTTTATAGAACATAAAACTTAGAATAGATCTTAAAAGTTAATTAAAGGAATGGCTTATTGAAAACTCATTTTACTGTATAAATGAATTTTTTAACAGCAATGTGACTCTTAGATTAGGTCAAGCACACCAATTTTCATTTAAATTTTAATATCATGTTGATACACCTGTTTGAATTAAGTCTGTTTCTAAAAGATCAACAACAATAAAGATATTGATTCTTGATCTAAAAATCTAAAACATTTGAAATCTATTACCATTTCAAAAGTTCTTTATGAGTTTTAAATTACCCTAGAGTAATGATAAAAATGTAAAAAATGTATAGGATTAACAAATCAATCAAGAATCCTTCCTCCAATACAGAACTTCATCAATAAATTGATTTTCTTTAGATTAGATTATTGAAATGGCGACCATATCACAAGGTAGGTATTTTAAGCCAAGTATGAATGAGGATTGAGTGTATGATGATTGCGGCGCGATCTTGTAGTCTTGTTACTGACTAAGGCTGACATGTTCCTTAGACAGGACTGTTAATTAATAGTCCAACAGCCGATGGCAACTAAGGGACCTACAGTTAAACGTGGAATCCGAGCCACGGCCTCTGAATTACGAATTGGTCTAATTATGAGGATGGTCTTTACGGATTAATGTAGTATTTAATATAGTGCGGATGTTAATCCACACAAGAGAACACCACACCCACCGACCATCGCTCACAACTATACACAATTCGTGACCTCCAAGTAGCTGGATTACAGGATGACGCCATCATTCACTGGCTGTAATAAATAGAGATGATCTGGGAGGGAATAACAGCAACCCATATGTCTATAGTACATAGAGGTTTTATTCTGTACAATTTTTAAACTCTATAGTGATCAGTAGTAAAAATAACATTTAAATATGTTTACAATACTTGACTTGTGGTAGTGTTAGCTCAATATTCTACACCTACTCTTTAACAACACACTATCAATATTAACATTTGAGTTAAAATACGAGTATAGTAAAAATATAGATGGATATATGATATTTTATACTGCATTGCAAATAGCAACACTAAAATTGCTCTTTCTAAAGGAACGCTATGCAAATTGTGAAAGCACATATATGTTATTGTATGTTGAAATATTCAATACATGTGCAGTGGCATACACTATGACACGACATATACTATAAAATATTCAGACTAGGCAAAAGAATACTGTGGTAAATAATTGTTGGCATCATATTAGATTATGTCTACAATAAATATATAACAATATAAAAAAATTAGTAAACCCCTAGCTAAATATAACTTTTGAAATATATATCACACTTTAAAGTACACTTTTCAGCAAAAATTAGGTATAAAAAGGTAAAAATGTATTGTAATGAAAGACTTAATTTTAAACCATTATTAATTGAACGACGAATATAATTTCATGAATTAAAAAAAAATTTGTTATTAATTTTAAACATTAATTTATGTTTACCGGAGATCTTAAAGATCTTTTTACACTATTTAGACCATCTCTGGACTTTGTGAGGGTCTAAAATAGTAAAATAGAGCAATCAATAGATACATGTATGCAAACCGGCAGTGGTAGCTTGTAACTATGTGTCTTATTATTATGGCTGCAATCAGTTAACACTTAGTCCTCCAATTAAAAATTGTTCCTTCAAAATGTTGATGAATATAAGTAAAATCTTTAGACATGATCAACTCTCCCAGACATTCTGACAAACTATTGATATTTCAAAATATATCATGTCAGTTATTATTGAAAATCGGATCTAATTGTGTAATTGATAAATTCTACAAAAATGTTATAAACTTAGACAATTTACTTATTGTAAGGAGAAACTGTCTTTCACTGATTTCACTAAAATATTGAAAAAGGATTTTTCATTAATTTTTAATTTTACGTGGATAATACATAAACTATGTGACATTTTGGAAAACCCGTAAATATTCTATTTGATAAATAATTTATAAATATATATACTTAAGGTTTGAATATGAACTATGTCCATCTACAATCAGCAACATCTGGCAGTTAACTTCAGTATGACTTTGTTAAATTATGATATATTGTAATAAGTTACTGTACTTCAAATAATTTAACGTTTCATGATTTACCAATCAATGTCATAATGTAAATTTTTAACACAACTACGGTAATTTTATGTAGACCTCTTCTATAAACTCTTAAATTGTTACATAGGCACCTATAATAATACAGTAAACAATTATCACCTTAAGCACTAATTATTACACTGTAAATAATTATAGCCAATAAAGATCGTAAAGAAACTGTTACTATGTAAATGTAAGCAGCTAAAATACCCAAACATTTAGTAACATTAGAATTAATGGTCACAGCCCTTTCACAACAAACTACAAGTTGAACTGCAGTGTTCAGTGTTTGTACATTTATATAATGAAGAGTTATACCCCTCGAGGGACAAAAACTACATAAATAACAAATACCTAAAAACGAGTTGCAAAATCAGTCAAAAATTGTGCCTGTCTTTCAGTATTTTTCTAAAATTTTTAAAAATAGACACATACTTAAAACTAACATTAGACTAAAACAACCTAAGATTTAGTAGTTATTTTGCTACACGACTATGCATACAGTCTTGTAAGCTGAATCAGACAACAAACAGGTTAATAAGTAATACATTGTTTCAATGTTGAAACAAGATAGATTAGGTTAAAATATATTTCAGTTGATATTTGAGTAATTGGTAGAAAACATATATTTATTTTAATTTAGGATATAGGTTTGTGTAAAGGTTGTAAGGTATTTTATCCTAATTTTTACACTAGGAGGAAAGAACAAACTCCAAAATGACTCTGCTTTCTGATTTTCAAAATATTAAGTTATTTTATAAATTTTGGAGTTTAAAATTTGTGAAATGTTAAAAAATAACTAGTTGACTTTAAAACCGTTTAATCATACACACAACGTTTACAGACATTAAGATTGACTACAATATAAATAATGTTTAGAAGATTTACGATCTTTTCTCAAATTAATCACGGTGAACATTATTAAACTTATAAAATACCCAACATTATTAACAAACTTACCAAAGCTACAAATTCCATTAAAACTTACTGACATATACTGTCTAATACTGATTATATTGACTAGAACAAATCCCTATTTACAGTTTAAAGCTTTGTATTGGGCGATCAGAACTTTATAAACTACTATCCATGTACTGTACTTAAAAAAATTTAAAATAATTTTTACAACAGTTTGTTAGCACCTAGTAATTGATACATAAAGAACATTCTAGTCTACCATTGGTATAAACTGGGGTACATGTATATTAGAATATTAAAATACATTACAACATTTGTTTTGGTTATTAAATTATGGTCTTAACTAATGTTGTGACCTTCCAGGAGGCGAATACGAGCGATCGTCGTTGACTCGGCTCATATGGATATCTGAAATAGACAACTCATCATTCACAACTTCCAAATGTTTTTTTAAAGTCCTGATAAGTTTTGGTATGGTAAGAGAAATATTATATAAACTCCTCAAAATTAACCCAAATATTCTGCTCAGTTGGGAGCCCCCAGGAAATGAGATTGGGAAGATGTCATATCTCTCCGAGTCGTATGCTGTAAGAGTGAACAGTATGGCTAGCCAAAATTAACTGTAGAAGTGCTAAATACAGTTGACAGTCAGATTACTGGGTTGACCTTGAGGAAGTAGAATAAAAATACTAATTACGACAGACTGACCTCTATGTTTGGAGATGCTACGCTCCAACTGCTGACGCAAGGAGTTGGCGTCTACCATGGACAAGTCCAGTGGCGAAGGGGCAAGCGGAGGTGGGGGTGGTGGCGGGGGTACTACACTCAGCTTAACTGTCAGCTCCTTCTCTCTTGTAGTGCTGGGGTGTACTAAGTTTACACTGTATGACTTCTCTATCAGCTGTCGCCGCTTGAGCTCCTGAATCTTCTCCGCTTCTCTCGTCATCGCATCACACTGCTCTCGTAGTGCTCTCTCCTCTGACTCTTTAGCTGTAAACATTCTATGGTAAATATATGTCCAGACTTTTAGATTTTTCTGAGTGAGTTGGAGCGATTGGGACATAGGGATAGTTTTCCCAGCATGAGGAAGAGTTAACAATTTCCAAACCAATCCAAGCCTAGCCTCCCTATGTCATGACATAGGGAGGCTAGGCTTGGATTGGTTGGTGGGATGATTTACTCCTTAACACGTTCACTGCAGAGCGCTCACCAGTGTCCGCGCCAAGCCTGCCTCCAGATGCTACGTGGTCACTGGCGCCCTCTCGTTGCCTGGCAACTAAAACTCTTAGTGTGAGCCTAGTTCTTGCTGGATGAGGACTATTGTTGGTCAACGTGTTAATAAATGACTATGTTATGACATGGTGGTGTCAGTTTTCAGTTCGCTCGCCTGATTTTTTTTTCACCCCGGTTTGAGTACTTTTCCATCAAATTCAACCCATTGGGGTATACAGTTAATACTTATTCTGTACTAAACTAAACATATGATGAAAATAAGCTTTACTTATAACTGTTCCTCGCTTGAAGCTATGTACTAAATGTTTTAAGTTATTTTTTATAACTATTTTACCGTCTGGCGCGCCACATCATCCCCGGACACTGGGAGGCCGATAGCGACCGCTCAACAATCATATCATTTTTTGAGAACCAGATGGACGTTGATCAATAGGAACAGCGTTTTCATACTCCTTACTTCATACATAAGTAATTTCACTAGTAAAATTTGTCAGCTTCGCTAAATATGTAATAAATCTTTTCCACGTGTTAAGCTGATAGGCTACCTCTGAGCTACTTCAGCCCACAAAGACACCTAACAATGCAATCTTATTTACTTTTTAATTTTTTAAGGGTGTCATCAGCCTCTTTTACCTACCTTTTGCCCACCTAAATAATATAAGAATACATAGAATAGAATCGTGGGACGTAAGCAAAGATATCTAGCCAAAATAGTGCTAGGTGGACAGAATTGACTAGACTAATTGGCATATCTGAAACCTCAACCTGGTTCATAACTAAATCAGGTTTGGAGTCCATCATGCTACCAGCTGAACCACAGATTCAGCAAAGAGTTGCGTTAACTTACTCAAACCTCAAACTTTAACCACCTCAAACTTGCCCAATTTGAGTTCAGGAGAGCAAGGAGTCATAAGGGAATACTACCCATCACAATAGAATACTATCACCAGCATTGTATCAGCTTTAATGCCCAATTCGAGCAGCCCTTACCTTTAGCAGAGAGTTTCTATGGATAAACGATATCATATTTTGTGGGAAAATTACTGCTAAGTACTGCTAAAGTCGCAATTGCAATGCATTTACTCATTAAATAAAAAAAGTCAGGTAGGGGCACCTGTCATCAATTTAGTGAACTTGTTATTCAAGGTCGTCTTTGTCAGTCAGAAGGGCTGCTATCAGTAAGCGGGAACTTGAATTATCTCAAGGAGTGTGCTTAATCGCAACTAGAGTATGCTTTCTCCGACGGTAGTGCAGCTGTGCGGTGGGGTCAAAACACTTGTTGACGTGTGAAGTTTTTGAAGCCAATCAGAAGTATGTGGGTTTGAATCCCGACCATTAGCAATCCCAATTTGACTTGCAAATGTGTGGTACAGTAGTGAAAGGGCCCACTTAAAATAAACAGTGATCAGCTTAGGTGGAAGTTGACTACACTTGTAGGCTTGGTTGGGATTGCAGTGGACACATTTTTGCTTCTTTTACCATTGTAAGGTTAAGGGGGGGAGGCACTTTTGTGTTATTTTATACTGATTATTATAAGAAGAGCTGTAAAATAATTTTATCATTCAGTTAAAGAAAAAACATGTAGCGGTTCTAGGGTTGAAGAAGCTTGTAAAAACTATCCTTGAACATTTTAATAAATATATAAATAGCATTTTGGATTGCAGATTACAATTAGTTTAACTATCATAAACCAAAAATAAAAAAATGACTTACAATTAATTACCTTTGAGAGCAGCCTGTACCCTGCTCAGTTCTAGCAGAAGTTTCTGCCTCGTATTCTCAAACTCCTGCTTCATCTGAGACTCCACTATTTCTCGTTGACGTTCTTTCTGTGACTGCTCCTGCAACTATTCCAAGAAATATACTAGCACTCTCTTAATACTGTACAGCGACAGATTCATACTTCATCAATAAATACTGGAAAAGATCAATTCTATAGGATATTACATTCAAGTTAGAAAATTTTAATTTGATCATAAAATATAGATGTAAATAATTTTTTAGTTCAAAAGAATATAATCATACCTGCAGTTGCAGTATTTGATTTATTTCTGTAAGTTTAGCGTTAAGTTTTGTTTCACTCTCCAAAAGCGCTTGTTGTCGTATTCTGGCAATTGCTGCTTCCTGGTTGGTTCTCAACTGTTCCAGTTCCACTCTGGGGACAAATTCCTTCTCTAGTCTTCGGTTTAGGTTCTCCAACTCTGCTTCTAAATCAAGTTTTTTCTGAAAAAATAAGATGAAAAGCTCTTATTGTTTTAAAACTATAATGACCACATACAATAAATGAATAATTCTATCTCTGGATATACTGGGTAGGTAAAAAGTGTAGATACCCCTTCAAAAAAATTGGTTAAGTGTGGCAAAGTAATAAAAACAGTCTTTTTGGTGTGTATCCTTGTTTTGCACCTACCCCCAAAACAGCTAAAAAAAACTCAAATAAAACACTTCAAAATTAAAACAATTTAAGACAATCACTCAAGTCACTACTTGAGTGATACATCTTTTTAAGAAAAGAGAAATTATGGAAACTAATGTCTTTGTCTAATCCTAGTACAAAATGGTGATTTTTTCAAGATATGGAATTTTTCACCCTTTAGTTCAATATAAATAAGCCTTCAATGGTTTAGATAGGTCATTAAAGATATGGAAATTCGCTGACATCTGCTGTGCCTGTGTATTTTTTTTAATTAACAGAGGATTTCTCCAATTAATAATTTTGAACATATTTTACACACTTCAGGTTCTATCAATAACAAACAGCTAATCACAAAAATAGAGTCAGGAAATGGAAAATTAAACTGACAAGTTAAAACTAAAAAAGCGCATAGTAAAAATGACTAACAAAAATTCTAAATTTTCACAGAAAAATAGATAGTTATCTATCTTTTGTCACAAAAACATGGATTTACCATCTACAATTTACCTGCAGGTCTATTAGCATTTTTTGGACTTGATTTTCAAGAGCTGAACTCCTAGTTTTCTCCTGCTGTAGTTGCAGTTGCAACGTTGCTACCTTAAAAATTCAAATTAAAACTTGAAATAAAAATAACTTTAAAATACCTACACAAATACTACCTAAATGACAGTGTTGATGAACAATAAAGTCAATAAGCTTAATCTAATGCCTAAACTATTTGAAATTCATTTTTACAACGGAAAATAAGCAATACATGGGAGAAACCCATCACAGCAAAATAATAACTTAAAACTTTTGTTCAAAACCTATATGAATTTGAACACTTCTTGACAATTGTTTTTGTAATTTTCTACGATTCTTCGTTATAGTAAAAGTTTTAAATAAAAATTGGGAAAAAATATAGAGGTGGGTGAAGAGCTAATATTTGACAAAAAAACTATATGTTAATTAAAAAGTGATAACAAACATAAATACAGTTGTAGTTAACTTAACACTTATACCGAAGAAACCCCTGGTCTCACAGGCCCCATGGGATTTTTGTTTTATTTTTCTATTGGCAAAGCTGTTTGATTCGTGCCTTCCATCACGCTAATACCTTTCCACCACCTCTCCAATTAGCAGCCAAACCACTTTTTGTTTTGGGGCATCCCTTGACCTTGACAGTCCATCTTTGTGTGAATAGTCGACTTCCCGTGCGGAGGGTTTGGTACATAAAAGTACGTACACACAAATGTTATGTATTGTTTTCTTATTTTATATTATTTAAAATTGTTAATCAATTATTATTGTTATTATTATTATTATTTTTTATTATTCTTAGCGCTATTTTTTGTACACTCAGTTTATCTGTAATAGCCTCATACACTGAAAGAGATGATATTGAAATCCTGAATGTAAAAATGAAACATCTGAGCATCACTTGTATATAAACCACCAAATGCCATTTTCAATTTATAAGAACAAGAACCAAGTACTTTTGATTACAGAGACATAAAGTTGATTATTGGAGATTTTAACAGCCAGAGTACATCATTGGGCTACATGATGGGGAAAATCTGGAATCATGGGCAGAATCCCACAACTTCCAGCTAATTCATGATCCTAAATTACCGTCATTCGATAGTCCATGGTGGAGAAGGGGATATAATCCTGATAACATTTTTTTCAGCTCAAAAATCGGAGGGCAATGTTTCAAAACCGTGGGTAACGCAATCCCAAGATCACAACACAGGCCGATTTTCTGTCATCTGCAAGCAGTTGTGAAACCAGAAAAGATTCAGTTTGAAAGACGGTTTAGTTTCAAAAAGGCGAATTGGTACCGTTTCAGTGATAAACTTAATGAATAAATACAAATCATTCAACGAGAGCCACAAAACTATGAGGGTTTTGTCGAACGAGTTCAGAGGATTTCAAGGCAGACAATTCTAGGAGGATGCAGGACAAACTATAAACCAGGACTTGATGGAAGCAAATACCCCCGTCGCAGCAGACCTGCGTACTCAGCGAATTTCCAAATAAAATAAAAATATAATAATAATAATATATGACAAGTTTGGTCAAAATCTGTCGATAAACATGAGAATTATTTGCCTATTCTCCATAAGATTAAAATGGGAAAGAGTGAGTAGGTTTGCTGCTGTGAGGAACACTGAAAGTAACCATTTATACCATCAAAAATTTTATTTTTAATATTTATACCAACTTTCATCAACATCTGTCCATAAATAAAGGAGTTTGCCTAATCTCCATATGATTAACATGGGAAAAGAGTATGCAGGTTTGCTGCCATGATAAACACATATACTATGATTTTTTAGCACAAATGTATGGATCTCAACCACATGAAGCTAAATATCAAGTTTCATCCAAAAATATTAGATAATAAGTGAAAAATTAATTTTTCCTAATCCTCCATAAGATTAACATTGGAGCCTCAAAATACAACATACTGTGTTTAGATTTTTTTATATCTCGGTAACCGTTGAAGATAGAGAAAAACTTTAAGGAACTTAATTGTGTAGTTTTTTAAGCTGATTCCAATGGTGAAATATAAAATTAGAAGTTTTTAAAAATTACATGTGAAAAACTCAAAAAACCCCATTTTGGGGTACAAAACCCCCCCAAACTACTTGTTCCCATTGACCGATATGTCTGGTTTACGAACTCGTCCGAGCATTTGTAGGAATACATGTCTCTACCAAATTTGGTCTCGATCGGACCATTTTTACGAGAGTTATCGTGTTCACAGACACATATATATATATATATATATATATATATATATATATATATATAAATTTTAACGACTATTGTTTTTGGTCTCTGGGCACCTAAAGAAGAAAAATAACATGGTCTCGGGCTTAACTCTTGCCATGAGACCTACGGTAATAGCTTCTTCCCTATGGGAAATTCGCTAAAAGGAAATTAAATGGTTTAAATACCTCTATCTGTAGCAATCCTAGTTAGTTGAAGTGGCAACTATGGTTTCGGCCTGCATAATCAGGCACAAGGATACTTTTCTTACTTCATACGAAAAAATTTGACGACCGGAAAGTAAGAATTGTATATTATTATAATTATTATTTTACAAGGTTTCTGGTGTTTGGAAAGAGATATTGGCTTCCTATGACGATGTTAGGTATAAAAATTAGGTCCACCAGTTAAATGATAATCTTGTTATTTTATATTACTACTTTCACTAGAAATTGCTAATTAGAAATTGCTAGAATTAATTAACAGTCTTGTCCATGGAAAACGCCAGCCTTAGTAACAAGACTATAAGATAATATATGTATAATATAATTGTATAGATAATATAATTGTAACCATACGGGTGAAAACTGATATAGGTGTCTCTCAGATCGAGGGTTTCGGTTGGTGTAACCTCCAATATATAGGCTTTCGGTAAGAGTGTTTCGGTGGACTGTTGAATGATACTATTAAAAACATTTCTCATATCCCAAATAAGAATTTCTCAAAACTTAAAAACAATAAGCCATTTCCCAGATCAAACAAACAGAGAAAACCTTTCTCAAAAAGCTGGACTTGTTACTGATACACAGAATAATAACACAGAGATATATTTTTGCATACCTGATTATCAATTATTGTATCCTCTAAACAATAAACTTCCTTATTATCTAATTGATCTTCAACTTCTAAAGTTTTCTCTTTATTTTCAATGCAGTTTTGATTTTCTGCAATCTGAAAAAATATTACTATTTTATGACCATCATGTACACATAAAATTACTCAAATTTAAGGGTGTGAAGATTCTAGCAAGGTTTTGTTTGCATAAAGAGTGTTGTTTATGTGATATTTAGCCAATTTTATACTATCACATTTTTTCACATTAATTTTAATTTTATCACATTTATTGACTTCTGACTAAAAAGGATATTGTGCTTACACTTTTGACCTCATTGAACATTTAAACAATATTGTTTAATGAACAAAAAATGTTTGTATTTACTCCCCTGTGGGAAATAAGTTAGATCATGGATACGTCTAACGGGAATGTTTTTAGTTCATCTATTCAGCTGCTCTTATAAGCAGAGCTAAGACATATTTATTATCTATGTCAAAAATTACAGTTTAAAAAGCAGCAAATATTTAAAAAAAAATGCTCACACACAGACTTTTGCTGGCATCTACACAATAAGGACATAACTAGTTTTGAATATTTTTAGAAATGATAAACAGATTAATTCATGTTTGAAATATTAAAAATAAAATTGAACACTTTTTTCTAAATCTTTAAACCCAGCCCTCAAGCTTAATGCTTGCTTTTCAGAAAAAAATAATAAAAAGTTGATTGCCCGATGCAGTTATTCACAGTTTAATATTTGAATCATCATTGACACTTATGATCGGTGTGAATATACTGTACAGAAATTAAGTCAAACAAACATATATATATATAGTTTTACACATGACAACATAAGCAGTGCAGGCATTAAGGCCTACTTTTATTTTTTTCTGTTTACTGAGTTTATAGCATTAGATGGTGAAAACATATTTTTCCACCTTTTTTGGACCTTTACTTTACAATTATTGTCTTGTACACTTACCTTGACTAAATAACATGGCTTCATAAAAAAAAACTTTAGTAAAATGTAATAAAATCTGTAATAAAAAATTATAATTTTTTGTAAATGTTTTGCGAAATGACACAATTTGTATCCTTATTAAATAGTTCAACGTCGTTGGCCAGTATAAGATTGCCATATAATTCTTATTTTACTTAGTGATAAACTTAGCCACACAATATAAAATTTCAAAATACAAAGTAACCATCGTTTAAAAATATGTTTATAGTAGCTAAATAATGTTTTTTAAGAGGGGTTGTTTTTATTATTTGAAGCCGATATCCAGAACTGCTAAGAGGGTCCGTGAAACATAAAGAGCTTCAGCCAAGGACTTGGTCCTAAGGTGGCGAGATATGAGGGATTTTACTGTAACAGCCATACTTGCATCAGCTACAGAATCTTCAACATTCATAATGGCGTTGGTTATTAATTATTAGATATTTTATTTTTTCAGAGGTGGAGAAACTCCTCCCGTTTTCAAGTGAATCTAATAATTTAGGTATCATGGCCAGGTAGCTTAGAGGAGGAGTGTGACGTCATTGTTTTCCGCATTTTACATTTTTTTAATTGCAATGGCCCAACTGTATTTGTGTTTTAATTTTTTCCGATAGATGCCACACTGCAAGCGGGGAGGAAGGAGCGACCACCGACCACATAAGGGGACATACTGGTTCTCAATTCAATGTGATGTGTTTGTTACCATGTTCTCAACCAACTAGCTTGGAGGCGGAGTGTAATGTCATTATTCATCATATTTAATACTGTAGTAGCTCTATTGTCTGTTTTTTTATTTCAGGAAATAAAACATCTTTATTCACAATTTAGTACTCATATTAATTGTCTTATTGGGACCTTTACTTGCAATCTTTTGTTTCAGTTAAGTTGGAGACGTAACTGTGACGTCACTACTAGCGCCCCTGGTGGCACGCGGGTGGCCACCACTGGGACAATGGAGGAGGCAGTAGTGCTCCCACTCTCGTTCTGTTTGTTCGCAATCTTGTGTCGCTCCGCTAGCTCGGAGGTGCAGTGTTGTGGTTATTTGTTGCGTTATCAGTATATTTTTTATATCGTGCATGATAGATAAGTATAGTATTATTGACAACATGAATTAATATCTATAACTTAAACTTTAAATTTTTAATGTAAATTATTAGGTCAAATCACTTAAAAATGGCAAGAGTTTCTCCTCCTCCAGAAAAGTTGTGTAGTTAAAACTCAGACAAGTTGAAAAAGTCCAATAAAAGATATTGAATATGTAACAACTGTTGCTCATCTAGAAGTTCACGGCAGAAGGTGTTATTCCAAAAATAACTTACAGCAATTTTTGTTTTGAAACGGCCACTGTTTTTCTCATCTCTGAACTTTTTGAAAGCTGCTTTGATCTTGTCGACATGCTGATTATTCTCCATGAGACATGGGTCACATAGTGCTTCAATTTGCTCCAGCTTTGACAGAGCTTCCTCATATCTGGTAATTAAAATAAAATAAAATGAGAACACATTTGATATTATTGCCTACATGGTTTCATATTTATGAAGAGGATTATTCAATCAACAATATCAATATTTTTCTCATGCATTAATAATATGAAAATGGATTTGCTTTCTTTGTGTTCCGACATGCCACAGAAAAATAAGAATTGAACTTTTAAACAATATATAGTTGACTCCCTCTAATCCGGACACCTCGGAATCAAACCCCAGCCCGGATTAAAAGAATTCTGGACCATCTGGCAGTTTTATATATATAAATTACAACCTGTATTAGTGTACAGTATCTTTATAAATCACATTTCAAGACAATTTTAAAGTTACAGGTTTTTGTTTGTGGATCATAGTTTTTTGTGACGTTGATAAATTAAATGTGTCACCATAAATAGGAATTATCGTAAAATTATAAAGCACCGCAAATTGAACCTTTACAAATTTATTTACAGTATGAAAAACAGAGCTTTAACTTTATATTAATAAGATTATCTCAAACGTATTTACTATATCCTAAGAAGAATAAAATTCTTAGCTTTACAATGCTGTAGATATTTAAAAAAATCTTTTATTTTCTTCTTTTTTTTACTTTGTTTTCTTGAATAATCATGCCATTTCTTTATAAACAATATATCCACAGCTTATGCGATATCTGTTGCTCGACGTACAGCAACAGCGTAGGCGTAAAGCAACTGGTGACGTTGCCAGTTCTAGTGCTCCCATCCGCATAAGTCAAAATTCCCACACCTACATTGCCATTTCCTGTTTCACTGAAGATCCCTAGTGAACCAATGTTTTGTACTGATGTTTGTGATGTTATTTATTTATATTTAGGCCGGGAATAAACAAACACGTTCGATCCTGTCGATTTCTGCCATGAGAAACGTGACCGCACGTTGATGACTCACTTCCAAGAAGTAGTCCAGACCATCCAGCGTCCGAACCATCCGAGTCCAGACTAGAGGGAGTCTATATATAACAGTTCAAATTTTTACAAGTACAATCCCAAAATTTTATACAGCAGAACTATTCATTATTGAGTCATACTGTATCAATATAATGATTCTGATATAATGAAAGGTCTCAAGAGTAGGAAAAATCTTCAAAAACATTTTTTGCATGGATAACTTTTTGACATGAATATGTCTTAGCTCTAGGGAGGGTGTTGATGATTTGTAAGATGGAAAATATGAAACAGGTTTCTATAGAAATGACCAGAGCTATTGTATTGAAGTTTAATATAAAATAATAAGAACAGCTGTTTACAAGAAGTGAAAACATTACCTTTAGACATATCCATTATGTAACCTATTTCCCACAGGGAAGTAAGTTCTGTACAAACATTTTTTAATAGTTCTTTGAGGAAATAACCAAATTACAATGTAATTGAGTGTTCTTATCCAAAAATTCTTTACATGACTAATGCTCTTACAGCAAAATTCTAATCTTACAAGTTTTTCCAATGTATTGTGTCCTGTTGTAACTTCTTTATATCCATTATGTGTTGAGCAATCAAAGTTTCTTTCTCCAACTCCACTCTTTTTTTGGCTTTGTTTGTTTCATGCAGCTGTTTGATCAATTGTTGAGTGTTTGGATCTGGTTTGCTGTGCTCCTTTTCAAAGTTAACCTAAAAATGATTTTCCAAACTATTATATTGTTCTATATATATACAGGGTGTTCATTAAAGTTGGGAACAAACTTCGAGGAGTGATAGTACTCATCAAAATAAACAAAAAATTTCCTATAAATATATGTCGAAAAATCCTTCGTTTAGCCGCTAGCCGCCATTTTGTATTTTATACAAAAAACTTCATATATAAAGAACTATTTAAGATATAGAAACCAAACTTTGCACACATATTTATTGGCCAAAGAGAAAAATATCCTCAAAGTTTCATTAAGTTTGCTTTTATATTTTCAAAATGGCGGCGGTTCTTAAAGTTAATGGTTTTTTTGTTATTTAAATTAAAATATTTTTAAGCGCCATAATTTTGAAAATATAAAAGCAAAATTAATGATAATTAGAGAATATTTTTTTCTTTAGCTATTAAATATGTGTGCGAAGTTTGGTTTCTGTATCTTAAATAATTATTTATATATAACGTTTTTTGTATAAAATACAAAATGGCGGCTAGCGGCTAAACGAAGGATTATTCGCTAAAATAGACAATTAGAGGGCTCTTTTTGCCAGAATGAGACTATAAATAATTTCTAACTTTACCTTACTCACCCTGGTTACATCTCGGAGATGTCTGAGCTCAATCTCTGCACTTGTAAGTCGCTGTTTGAGCATGTTCAACTCGTCCAGAGTGGTGGAATATTTAGAGCTTAGCCGAGACAACTCGTCTTGCAGTATCGATATCTTATCGTCTCTCACTACAATGCTTTGAGTTGCATCTGCCAAGTCGTACTGAATTCTGTCTTTTTGTTCCTTCAGTTTAGCTGCAGTCTCCTCCAGTTTTGCTTTCTCCTCAGTTGTCTGTTTCAAGTGGTCCTTTAGTACACTATGGTGACTCTGAAAAATAAATTTAAGTTCAGTATTGATAAATAACTTGACATTTTACAGAATTCTAATAAGTAAAATCAGATTTATCAAAATTCTCCTTTAGTAAAAATGTTAAAATAGTGCAATTGATGGCAGCCAGTTGAATGTACCTGGTTAATTGTTTGTAATGAGAAGTGGGAAGTAAACAACTGCCACAACAATGAATTTTAACACTTACAAATATAAATTTTCAATTCTCTTTATTTTCATATGATATGTCTTCCATAATGAGCCTATGTAATATAAAAAACTAGTCACTTACAAGGATAACATGATAAATTTTATTAATTTTTATAAAAAAATTATTAACAATAACAAAATAGATAGAGAAATGAATCTCTTTCGATTTCTAGTGGCTTTGGTCCTCCCACTAAAAGTCCACATTTTTGAGGTAAGTGAGGTTAAAAGGGATATCCAGAAATTTGTTAATATTCACTCTTAAAAGAAACGTGGAAATATAAATTTTAATTATTTATGTTTTCCCAGTTTCAAGAACAGAAATTATATTTTTTTACCTGTGATAGTTGCCTAAGTTTTTGAATAGTTTGATGTCTTGATGCGCATTTCGCCACTTTTGTGGCATCATCAGAATATTTAAAATTTAAAATAAAAAACACATACGGCACCTTAATTAAGAGAATAAAAAATATATATTTATTTACAATATTTACATCCACGCACTCACACATCACTGGTCACTCCCGCATTGTTCGTGATTGTGCGGCACGACGGCAGCCAGCGCGTGCTGTACGTTCACGCGGTGGAGATTTGCTTTGTTCAAGCCAACTGAGCTTTCACTGTTGGCTGCGTGATGTGAAGATATGGGGTAGGAGGTGGGGTGGGGTGATAGTGCGCGGATGTAAATATTGTAAATAAATTTATATTTTTTATTCACTTAATTAAGGTGCCGTATGTGTTTTTTATTTTAAATTTTAAATATTCTGATGATGCCACAAGAGTGTTGATATGCGCATCAAGACATCAAACTATTCAAGAACTTAGGCAACTATCACAGGTAAAAATATAAATTTTAACAAAGTACTTGTCACATCTCAGAGGTTCCCCAATCTTATTGAGCATTGTTATGACAATTTTTTTATTTGAGAATGAGTTCAAGTTCGATTAATGTTTGATAGTTTTACAGCCTTACATCAAAAGCAATTATTGTACGAATCAAAATCAAACTGGTCAATATGTTTCTCTTATAGGGTTAATAAAAAAATTCAACAAAGTTGTAGTTGTGATTTACCCATTGCTGGCCAAAGACGGTTATAGAATGTCCTTGTAAATCAATTACGTTTTACGCTATGACCAAAGACAGGCACCACTCATCCTCAGTTTTATAAAAATAAACTTGATTATTTCATATAGTGAACTGCTTCAAATACTTTTATACTGTAAATTAGGTGGTCTATGGATTGAAATCTCTGTCTTTGCTGATCGTCTGTCGCCTGTGAATATTTCATTTGGTAGTTTGTAGATACAACGGCCAATTGAGATGAAATGGCAAAATAAATCAGCACTGAACTGTATGTAAAGTCAGAAAAAATCGGTCCTCAATCAGTTAACATACCTTGATTACAAATGAGTGAGAGGGGGTGGCGTCAGAATGTGACAAGCTGGCTGAACCTGAGTCAGAGCTACTTGACATCTCATTACCTGGAAAATGCAACCGTTAATAGAGAAAGAGGTCAGAGGAAAAGTAGACAAAGGAAAAACGTGTATCCTCCCCCACTTCTCATATAAGGCCGGTCTTGAAAAAGCAGATTGTTTTTCCAGGATGCGCAAAATATCGGCATCAATTCATTGCAGTGGTCTAGTACGTGTTTTTGTGTTATGCTTGTTGTGTGTTTTTATCTCTGACGGCTAGGCCTGCACTGAGAAATAATCCAAGTCAAGAGCATGGACTACTGAAGCTTTAAAAAAAGAAAAGAAAGAAATTATAAACTTAGTCAAAATCAATCAAACTAAGAGCTCTGCTGTGTCAAAATTGATAAGTAATGAAATAAAATCGTTGGAGATAGAGCAAAACTTTAAGTAACTAAATTGTGTAGTTTTTTAAGCTGATTCTAATGGTGAAAAAAAAGTTCAAATATTTTTAATTACATATGAAAAACGCAAAAATCCCAATTTTCAAGTACAAAATCCCCCCTAACTACCTGTTCCCATTGACCAATATGTCTGGATTACAAACTCCTCCAAGCAAATGTAGGAATACACGTCTCTACCAAATTTGGTCTCAATCGGACCATTCTTACAAAAGTTATCGTGTTCACAGACACATGGGCTTAAGTCTTGCCATTAATACTTGCCTTAGAATACTTCCCAGCAGAGTTAGATGAACCTTTTAGAGTGTGCATAGGTTTTCAAAACGGAAGATGACCGGGTCAGCTGGGGGTTACTTCCAGGTCAGAAAAACAAACTTTACGAGGTTAAGTTTGTAAATAAATGCACACAATTAAGTACTTTTTACATGTAAAACAACAAAAATGTGGGTTAGGAAATATAATAAAAGTGAATAGGAAATTTTAGATGTCAAGTATATATACAAAAAGATGGTTTAAATTGTTCTTTAATATGGATTTGGATGATAAAAGTAGGGCACATGGAAGTTACTTCCAGCCTCAGATGGAACTGAACAAAACTAATGTGTAGAAAGTAGTAGGGGTGAATTTTGACTTTCAATAGGAACAAGGTGTGTAAGTTGCCGCTCATACTGCCAACATCACCCAAATTAGTAAAATCGCGGAAAATAAAATCACCCTGAAGCTTACTTATGTGATGCGACCTCTGAAAAGTAAAGAAACCAACTACTTGCAAAAGAAACCTGCCCATTTCTGTTTTTATATGCAGAGTAGGTTAAAAGCTAAGAATGGATGTTGTGAATTAACAATAGCACATAAAATTTCATACATTTTGACTTTTGATTTTGTTACATACAAAAAATCTACGAATACTTTACATATTGAACTTCTGTATTTTTATTGATCCATCTTAAATTTTGTTTGTTAATTTGTGTAAAAACCAGCTAACTTGCAAAATATAAAGGTCAACAATATATTTCATTGGTATTAAACAAAATAAAATTACTATCTGTGAATCAATATAATACTACCACACCACACCACTATATCGTATAAAAATATCACATCTCTAAATATTAGGTTATTAGCTACACGGACTCAAATTAAGTTTAAAATTCAAGTTAAAATATTTACCTTCTCTACCAGACTTATCTTCATCTGAATCTTTCTTCCTAGAAACAACATTAATACATTTGTTAATATTAAATAAAACACTCAGTGAACATAGACTGTTTCTATATCAAGAGAATATTAGAAGGCGCCAAAAATACTGGCTGACAGTTGTTACCGTTGTAGGTCCTTTTTGAAAGCCTCAAAAGGATTTTAATAAATTCTATTGAAGTCTAATAATGATCTCAAGACTAAACAATTTTGAGGGAGACAAAAAATCTCAAATTTATGAAAAATAAAGATATAGGGGTGAAAAACTCACAATCAAAAGAGAAGCATTTATATAGCTGTATATACTTACACTACATTACTTGCCGCTGTGTGCTGGTTGTGGATGACAGTATCCTGTCGAGAGAAGCCGCCGTCCTTCCCCGTGGTCACCCAGAATGGTGGGTCCTCGTCAGAGTCCTCACTGTCCACAATGGCATCTCTCATAGTAACAAACTGTTTACGTTTGTGATGCAAAGGTCTCTCACTCCAGTCTGAATCACTTTCTGATTTTTCACTAAAAATATATTCTTTATTCTCCGAATTCGGTTTCTTAGGAAGCTCATCATACTTCATTCTCTCCATATACAGAGATATTGATCTTCCAACAAATTTCTTTTTTGAGCCTTCGTCGCTTTTATTGATGAAAGTAGTATCGGATAGCTCTTTCCTCAGCTTTTTTACCCTTATTGGTCGCCTAGGGCTTCCATTACCCTTGATGGTTTCCGAAGGAGTTTTACTACATAATTGGGTGGAGTCAGGAAAAGGTTTACCTTCATTTTGACTCTCAGGCATACTCGATACAGTGAGAGTACGTTTCCAATCTGTTATTCCGCTGACACTAACTTCATTTCTTGATCCTCTTCCTTTTTTATTTCGTGGAGGAAGCTCTAAACTGTTATAAAATTTGTGTTTGTTCTCATATGAACTAATTTTATTTCTAGAGCAAGTAGAATTGCTTCTTTGTTTCAAAGACTTATGATTACTGATGGACTTATGAGAAACTGGAGGTAATTTTTTCTCAACCTTTGAAATGCATGCACCTTCTGTATTTGTCTGGTCTACTTGAGACTGGGGTTTACTCTTCGAGAAGTTTTCTAAGCATATTAAAGTATTTTCTAAAGTATTCTCTGCAGGAAAATTCTTCAAGCTTAACACATCCACCGTATTAGATTTCTTCATATGGTGTTTCCCATCACAGTTACTGGACAGGCTACTGATCTTCACAGAACTCTTGTCAAGTCGTTGTGAGTTTGACAATTCTTTTCGTCTCACTGCTGGAGCAATTTTTGGAACTGCCCCAGTTTTTGGCTCCAACATGTCGCAGCTCATACTCTGCAAATTGCACTTGGCATAGGGCCGACCCTCAAGTACCTTGTTCAGCAACTCCTCCTTCACCTTCTGCTCTTCTGCCAACTCCCGCAACGCTTCATCGTAACACTGCAGCTGCTCATCAATACTCCTTGCATCTAGGCATGTCACCTCCATCTTGCTGGGCTTGCTCAACACGTCCACACTTTTGCTCCAATTGTATGAAGACACTGACACAGATTTGTTTCTGGCGTGGTGTCGAGATGGTTTTTTTGCTTCATCTAGCAGTTCTAAGGAATGTGATTCATGGAAAACGTTACGCTTCACCACTGTCCCTACAAGGGATTCTTCCTCAAGACTGTCCAGTGACTGGGTGAACACTTCATTTGTACTTCCTTCAGTCTCTAAAGAATAAACTCCACTGAACTGTTCGCTATCTAGCTTATCACAAGACTGAGAACTTTCAATTTCACTATATTTAGAACCGCAATCATCCAAATTATCCAGTGACTGTGATTCTCTGACATATCTTTTTTCTTTTTGATTCACAACATCAAAGTTTGTAATAATGGTCACATTGTCTACAATATTGGCATTTTCCACAAAAGCATTATCATTGACATTTTTCTGTCCTGTATCATGTACGGTTACATTTGTAACAGACAGATGTTGACTTTTATTTAGAGTTGGACTAGGAATGTTTGCTGTTTCCCAAATCTCATCTGAGCACTTCATTGTTCCTTCTTTTCCCAGAGTTCCATCGGGTGAAACCTGAAAACAAAGCACACTTTTTTTGTTGATTTATTGAAAAATAATTATTATTAGGTTTTAAACTAATTCAGTTTTTTTAATATTCTATTTTGGTTTCTAAAGTGTTGACATATCCAGTTTTACATCAATATATTTTGTTTATACCCACCATTATCTCGCTGTCCGTGAGGTCGAGTGAGGGAGTGCGTTCCAAGGTGATCCTGCTGCGTCTGTCTGGAGTGATGATCAGTTCTGGGATCTGAGGGGGAAGGGAGGGGTCTGGGGTGAGTACTAGTTCTGGTAGAGGCAGGCAAGACTCCAGGGATGAGTCTGGGAAGTCTGGAGGAGGAGGGAGACTTCGGTCCAAAGGGAGACTGTCATCGCTGTCCCAGTCTGGGTCCGAGTCTCCTTTCACATTTGTATCCACAGTGACTGAAAGTAAAAAATATTTTCAGTAAAATAAAAATTTTTTCATACAAAATACTTCAAGAGTAATCCTAGTGTTCCTTCTAGAGAAAATGCTTTTATTCTGAAATGTCAGACTGTCATTGGATCTGCCAAATCTATTCTATACTCAGTTCCCTATACAGTAGACTCGCGTATCCTGGCTAATGTGGCTGATATCCGGTTTGGATTATGAAAAAAACCCAACTATTAAGATTCGAAAAATAGACTCCCAATAGTTGGGAGTCGAGCAAATTTTCGTAAATTTTTCTGTTACTGAGAGCGAAAAATATATACTGTACAGTACTTAACTCAGTACTGTATAATAATTTTATTTTAAATACAGTAAACACAAAAAATGAAAACTTTAGTTACCAGTACACACTTTAAGGAAGTTAACGGTCATAAAAACAAAAAGTTACAATTGGGACGTTTAAACATTGCAAACTCGACGTAAATAACAAATAACTTTAGACAGTTATCTCTCTATAAAGTTAAATACAAAAATAAATACTCTAATGTATTCTAAAACTGGCGTAACTTACATTTCAGTAGGACCAATGTTTTGAAAAAGTCTTTGATTGTGGCCTGCTTTACCGCCTTTGATCGATGTTTTGTCGGGCACGATTGCCAATCCGGTCTAGCGGGTAGTCTGGACAAGGCCAATCTGGATGAGCGAGATTCTACTGTACTTACTTCTTTTATTAATACATCTAAATGTAAATACGTAAATTATAAATAAAAACTAACCTGGGAATAATAAAAACGTCTAAAAAGATTGGATCTTTCTGTTAGATGACAGACATATACATTCAGTATATTATATTATACATTCAGTATATTTTCTTCAGTCCAGCCTCTCAGACGAGTTTGTGGTGAAAAAAATAGCTGTTCAAATATTTTTTTCTTGTTCATACATATTTATGAATATCACATAAATTTAGTTGATTACAGACGTTTTGCTTAATACAATACTTGTCTTCATTACAATTATATTCGTTAATTTATTTGAGTGAATCATAATACTGAGATTTCATAATTATGAGGTCTCTTAGGAATATAAAAAGTTATTATTTCTCAGTAATTCATATACCTAACAATTTTCTACTTACAAATTTATTACTTCCCCCCATTCAATTTTTATATAAAAATCCCCACTGAATTCATTACTTACTATTGACTGCTGGTGGTGGAAAGGAATGATCGAAAGGCTCAACATCATCTCCTTTAACATTGCCATTACTGTTACCACTGCTATTTCCATTTTCAACAAAACTATTTCGATGCGACTCCAAGGTCCCGAGGGCCATTAAACTGCGACGTCTAACCTGAAAATAGAAAACTTTTTATACTATTTCAACATAAATTTGTTGAAATAAAAAAAACTAATGTTGGAACAAATACATAATTTGTCCCTCGAAACAGACTGACTGTAAAAACATAGCATCTACAACACAACGTCTATTAGCAAAACTAACTTTATGAATAGATGCTATTTATTATTCTTTCCAGAACAAACCTTAATTGTCTGCTAGTCAAATTTTTCAATAATTTATTTGAAGTAATTATCAGCCAATTAGTGATTGCTTATACAGAGTATCACGTGGTTTAATTCTTAATTTATTCTACATAGCAAATTTTTAATTTAATTTTATTGGCTTAAAATGCCAATATATGAACTTTAAATCGAATAAACTACATAAATAATGAAACTCGGACAGAATATAAACAGTAGGCCTATTCTGAATTGAAACAGTACCCTTCTATGAGAACAGTTTTTGCTATTATTATTAATTGTCATTGAATCACAGATCCTTTTTTTTAGAGAAAATGCTATTATGCACCTTTAGGGAGGAAAACGACAAACTCCCTCATTTGTGGGACTTGCATCGACCAAAACCCTCCACTTCAGGCTGATTCCCACCTTAGAGGGGCCTATTAAGATATTACATCAAAGTGGAGCCTCGTATACGCAGCCAAAAAGGCTACAGCTTCTCCTTATTTACTTTTACCTGAGGGAAGGTCAAAGATGCTCATGATCTTCTACTTTCTTTCTCTTGAAAATGTTCTCATCAAAAACAGAAATATGCTGCCAAATACACGTTGTCATGAGATGTATCAGGCTTCCAGGCAAAATGGAGCCTACCTCCAATTCCAAATCCTTCTTCTGAGCTGCCCACCCTTCACACACGAAAAATGTGGTAATCATCTTCCCGGGAAAATTCCCAATATCGACAAGCTTCCATCTCTTCCATCTCTCCTGCCAGAGTATCATGATGGCCTCCCTGGCCATCCATGCCGCTTACCAGACATGAAGGGCAGATTTGGTATGAAATACCAATTTCCTCTCCTGGGCCAGGAGATCAATCGGAATAGATCCCGCAACCACCAACGCCATCAGCTCAGAAACAGTCTGATATGTAGTCAATGATTATCATGAAAGTTCATCAATGTCAGGTCGACGCCCTGTCATAATGTCCTGCCCTCGGCCTTCTCAGTTGCAAGGTTCATGCCATGGTCCTCCATCCACATGGAAACAAGTCACATCAGCATGTCACAGTGTATCATAAAAAACTATGGAAGCCGCTTTATCATCTGCGTAACATACGGGGAAAGTGTCTTCGGGAAGGTCCGGTCCCTGTATCTCATCGTTAGAGATGTTCCACAGATCCGGCCCGAAAATTAAGCCCAGTGCACCAGCCATGATAGCCTTCTGGCGGGGGCCCTCCAACATCTGTTCCCTGTTCCTGAGATAGCTTCGAAGAATCCAAAGAAGATACTCATGAACATGGAACACGTACTCAAGAACAAACAGCATAACACTCCAGCTCGCGGAGTTGAACACGTTCCCCACGTCAAGGGTGACGAGCAACATGAGGCAGTGGGAATAATGACTTCCATGATGAGCTTTCCTTGCAGCTTGCACAACCTGGATTGCCCCTATGATATTCAGCTTGCGAAACGTCTTGAATATGTGAGAAGTTGCCACTCCGTACTACGCCACAACAATGCAACCTTCTCAAAGATTCTGAAGGCACTCCAAATATAATATGTCACACAGAGATGCAACCCTGCACATCTCTGGTTAGTTGTTTACTGTGAGTGTTACGTGACAGTCCAGCACAGTGACAGCAAGTCAATCGAAAAGTGACAGTGACTGTAAATTATAAACTATGATATAAGTGTTAAGTATCGAAGACTGAATGAATTAGATGACTAGCTGTAAGTGGTAAATTTTGTAAAATTAGGTTAAATTAGTTATTAAGATAGGTTTATGCAAAAACAAATAGTAAAATTATAATTGTAATTTTATTTTTGTGTTAATAAATAGTAATTATGAAATAACCATTGTTTTTCCTCATAGAGCCTGTAGGGCAATCAGCTATTGATGAAATAATTGGTAATTAATTTTAATTATACACTTGATGATAAAGCTTGTAAATAGAGAGAGAAAAAATATTTATTATTTACATTTTCCTACTATTGTAGATTGCTTAAAAACAAAGAATACTTTTACAAACATTTTTTCTTAAACATACAAATGATATTTGAGGATGATCGCTGATTGTTTTACTGCCAAAAGTGCAATTTGATAAAGTTTATTTTTGTTAAGGCCGAAACGTTTCCAAAAAATCATCATAAATTTTGACATTGTTCCTCTTGAACCAATAACCTCAAAATTTAGAATTTTGTAATCATTTTTATAAAATTCAATTATTGAAGTATAAATTTTTAATTTTTTCAATGTCCACTTCTTCTGGCTGTTTTTCGCTGAAATCAAAACGAATCGATGGATCAATTATGAAGCCCTTGTTATTTTTATGGTCCAGCACAATAATGTCGCTTCGTCGGATTGAATCATTTGTAGCTATTGCTGTAATTTCTTTATGAACTTCGAATGACTTTTTTCTAAATTCATCCGCAATCAGCGTTCTTATTTTAATAACTCACATTCATAATAATTGAGACACTAACCCAACCAGATAATTTAAGGGTTATTTAATTGGGTATTTAACCTGTTGACAAGTATGCCCGTCATGTGACGTGCCTAATAGCAGGGCCATGTAGAGTAGGCGAATTGCCACAAACGGTACCCCAGGGAGTAAGAAAAAAAATTATGGATTTCTTTAAATGTATTTTATTACTAAAATAAATGGATAAAAAAGCATATTACAAACACATTTTGACATTTTTCATATCATTTAAGTCTCTTATAACGTGATTTGCGTGTGAAATATTTCAAAACAAGGGTGCGGGTATAGCGATAATCACCCATTATTGGCCATTACAAAGGAGTCAATAGCTAAACGGCAACAAAAATCACTTGGATAACCTAATAGATAGAAGATCAGTTGAACACTGAGTAGCGCACGCACCATAACATTAGCCCTAAGCCAATTCTCGAGAAACATCGATGATACCAACCTGATAAACATAATTTACCATTCCTAGTAAATTACGTATCAGTTCTAAATTATTCGTTTTTAAATAATATTATTTTACTCAAATATTTTCAGATGTAATAAATTATTATAAATATTTAATTTATTAGTAATATTTTAAGAAATATCAAATATCCGTCATCCCGTCATATGACGTAGATCCTCACGGGGGAACACACGTCACATGACGGGCGTACTCAAATGAGCCCATTTGTCGTTACTCCTCAACAGGTTAAAGTGAATATAGTTTAGATTTAGATTCGGTTTAGAATAGGTTTGATTTAGATTTGATTTAGATTGGATTTAAATTAGATTTAGATTATATTTAGATTAGACTTAGATTGGATTTAGATTAGATTAGATTTGGATTAGATTTAGATTATTGAAATGGCAACCTACCCAGGTAGATATTTTAAGCCAAGGAATGAGAAATGAATGTAGGATGATTGTGGCGCGATCTTGTAGTCTTGTCACTGACTAAGGCTGACATGTTCCTTAGACAGGACTGTTAATTAATTAGCCCAACAGCCGATGGCAACTAAGGGACCTCCAGTTTAACGTGGAATCCGAACCACAGCCTCTGAATTACGATCTGGTCTAATTATGAGGATGGCCTTTGCGGATTAACATAGTATTCAATAGTGCAGACATTAATCCACACAAGAGAACACTACATCCACCGCCCATCGCTCATAACTATCCTCAATTCGTGACCTCCAAAGTAGCTGGATTACAGGATGACGCCACCATCCCAAATATAAGATATGAGTGAAGGGCAAATGATAGATGGGTACAATGCATTTTACGACACATATAGCTTTGTTAGTAACTTAGTCCAACTAATTCATTTGACAGGATCGTAAATCAATTAACATTGAATTTTTATAAGCAGTCAAGAAATAATTTAGTAAAATAAAAATGTTTCAAATAAGTTGTAACATATTAATAAAATATGTTAAACTTAACCTACTATTCACTCTTGTAAAACTTACACTTACTATTAATATATAATTTATTCATGAAAAAGATAAGAGATACATATTCATTTGTCAAGTAACAAAAGACTAACTGTTATATTTTGTGACAGTCTAAATATTTATATAATTTACTTTTATTAAATGAACCACGTACCCTTTTTTGAACAAAAAAAGGATGATTTAATTCACTGGTAAATATTTTCTCTCTAGTGCTCTTAGTGGTAGGATATAATATTAATCAAAAGGAAACCAAAGCAAAAACTAATAACATTCCTTTATATACCTAACGAATACAAAATCAACAGAGAAGGTAGCGTTACTACAGGAAGGGCGACGCAACATCTAACACCGGTACCTGGGTTTGGTCGATCATCCCTGCCTGAATGATCTCCCAGCTGCGCGGGGGGTTGAGGGGAGGGGGAGTGACACAGGAGCGAGGGGAATCTTGCGGTTCCTCCTCAGTCGCCAGGGACGTCTGCAACGGTTACGGCAAAACTACTACAGGAAACCACAGACCACAGTGCAGGGGTACGGTGTCTCAGTGGTTAAATGAAAAAAATCAACTAGACTTGTGTTGTTTTTAATTAAGAAGAAAAAAATCAAAATACAATTTTGATGTGTCAATTGGTGGTGGGTTCAAAGCAGTGGGAATGGGCTCTAAAAGTGTAGAGATAGGAGTCTGGTCACAATTAAATCATTCTACAGTTTAATTTTAAACATTCCAATGGATAAGCGTAACTAATTATCCATTTTAACTTATAAATCTAAAAATTCAAGTTGAGAACAAACAAGTACTGTCGAATAAATTTTCAGATGTTTCAAGTAATGAAGAATTATATACATTTTTTTATTTTCAACCAAATGATTTCCAAAGAGGGAATTACATTTAAAAACAATATGTTTTAATGTACCTATAATGGTGTATTGTAAAGTAAAAGAAATAGAAAATTGATTACGAGAATAAATATAAAAATCTATTCCACTGATCTGTACAAAAACTAATACTGTGACCATATGTAGGAGTTTGGATTAGAATTTTGTTTAGTCATGCTACTATTCACTATAAATGCAAAAATCTTATACAAAATAATCTGTCATTCCTAAATAATACAATACAATAATATACAATGGCTGGTAATTTATTTTTTAAACATAACATTTATCATTTGGTACTTTCTGATAGATTGAGATCAGAATAGATGAACACTTACATATGGTGGTGATCGGACTCTATTTTGGGAATCTGCAAGTTCTTCTTCTGTTTCTAGTTGATCTTCCATTTGTACCTGATCTGGCATAGCATCCTTGAATTTGAAAAAGAAATAATAGCTACCTTACAGTTTTAAGGGGTGTTTCCTACCTCTGCAGTGTACAGCGTGCTCCATGATAAGTTAACTGCACCGCCAAAACAATGACCTACAACTAGTTGCATTAAAATCAAATGAGTAAACGTATAGCCACTAACTGCAAAGGTAGGAAAACGGTCTTATTCGATTTCAATGCAACCAGTAGTTGATCATTGTTGAGCAACGCAGTTAACTTAATCATAGAGCATGGTGCGCAACCTACTACAAAGGTAAGAAAACATCCCTTTATTTTGATTTTGTTTAATTATAATGAATTCACTATAAATGTTTGAAGATACTGAATCAAATATTAAAATAAATTGCTTCATTACAAAATAAGTCACTTTTGTATATATACACTCCTATTCATTTTAATTTAGCTGCATTAAATTTAATTTCAATTACATACCACTTTTAATGAACGGTGGCGGCATAAAATGAATAATAAGCTAATCTAACCTTAAAAGTAAGTTAAAAGGTATTACACTCGCTGACACAGATAAGTTGGTTAGTTTTGATGTCGAAAGTTTGTTTATCAATGTCCGGGAACCCTAAAAATAATTGTGTCTAGGCTTAAAAAGGATGAAATATTAAGTAAAAGAACAAAAATGCCAGTAAACGTTATAATGGAATTATTGGAATTGTGCTTTAAATGTAATTATTTTGAGCAAGAGGGTAAAATATATCATCAAGATGAGGGTATGGCTGTTGTCCCCTATTTTTGCCAATATCTTTATGGAGAGTTGAAGCAAAAAGCTTTGGCTTTAGCCGATCTCAGGCCGAAGGTTTGGTGGAGGTATGTCGATGACACATTCGTGGTTTTCCCTCATGGAGATGATAAGTTAAAAGAATTTTTATACCACTTAAATAGCATATCCCCTTCCAATGGACAATGGAAGAGGAAGCCCAAAACAAATTAGCTTTTTTGGATTAGTGTTGACAAATAACAAATTAGTGTAGAAAAAGATAGGAATTTGCTTAGGACACCTGTTTTTAGAAAAAAGAAACACCCAGGGCAATACTTTTCAATCTAACCATCAAATTTCTATCAAAGAAGGGGTTGCTTTCTCTTTATTTGACAGAGAAAAGAGCATTTGCTCAAACCAAGATGGGCTGATTTCAGAATTCAATAAAATAGAAACAGATTTGGTTAGTAATGGATACCCTCAATCTATCATCAAAAAGTGCAAAAATCTTAGAGAGTTAAACAGAATAGCTGATGGAGAAAAATTTGTTCCCATCTTAATTCGTTATGTGCCGAAATTGTCGGAAAAAATTAGAAGAGTAGCTATGAAATTCAAAATTAGAACCGCATTTACAACTCAGAATACACTTAGGCAAAGTCTCGTTAAAACCAAACCAATGGTTTAACCAATGGCACTCAGGAATCAAACAACTGTATTTACAGAATAAACTGCAATAATCGTTCTAGGCCGTACTATGGCGAGACAAAAACACCATTAAACATTAGAATTAAGAAACACAGGGAAAATAAGAGAAAGGGCTTAATAAATCTGTTAGACGTATTTCGCCTGGACTTCAGGTTTTTGCCGTGGCCATTTTGTTTCCGGTTCCGGTGGGACACGCCCACTCCTATTCAGTTGTCTTTGAGTCTCCATGACGAGTGAACATGTTGTTTCATGTTGAACATGTTGAAACATTTGTTTCTTATGTGTGTAATGGTTAGTGAACGGTTTATTTGTAAGTTTTTTTACTGCTTTCAACTTTTATACCGGCTTAGTCCGGATTGTGTGTTAATTGTGTTGTGTTTTAGATATTAGTCACCTGAGGACGGGATCAGATTCCAAATTCCAAAACATCGTAAAACGTTGTTTTACAATCAATGTTTGTAATCGTGATGGAAAATTACCGCAGTAAAAATCTAAATAACAATCACATCATATTGGATGATGAGAGGGTAAAGCTTACTTTTGATGGTTCATCACCACTTTTGGTACTATTGGATTCAGCAGCACACTCTTCTTTATTCTTATTTTCTGATGTAGATGGAATGGAAGAATTCTGAGGGATCTTCAACTCCAAAGCAAGTTGCTCGTGACCTCCGATCATCGAGTAATCTTCAGCCGTCCACCCTTAATCAATTAAGTCATACTTGATATATTACATCTGTTGATTCAATAAATTAGGAATTAAGTGAGAGGAGATTTATTCAATAAACTATTAAATGAGAGATTAAGGCGGTGCAAGCCTTTGTTGCAAAATTTGTTCTCTGTATCATATGAAATTTTGTTTTTTTCAAAAATTTTACATACGTTTTACATACGCAAAAAGATTAATTATTCCATCACTCCTTTCACAAATACCGCCTAACCTCTGAATTAAACACCCTGTAACTCTAAAACGTTTCACTAAAACTTGAAAATATTATACCAGAGCATAATTTGATACAATAAACAAATAAATGTTGAAATTATGTTTTTAAGATAGTCAATTTTTCTTTCACACCACCTTATTGAACCAACCTAATTGAGTATAAAACCTCTATTTAATCGAATAAAGATGTGATAAATTAAAAAAATAAATAAAAAACCAATAGGCCTAAATACTTTTCAAAGTTTTTAAGATGTATATTACATATTATTACATTATTATTATTATATACATATTATTAATACAAAAGTCTTTGATAAGTCATAGCTAAAAATGATTTTGGATGTACAGTAGAACCCCTCTAATTCGACCTTGGATGGTCCACCACTGTGGTTAGTCCGACCATGCTCAGGCTCGCGAGCCTAAGCAGACTTGTCACTCATGGACATCTGTCTAGCCGTCATTGGTCAGTCCAAGGATGCGGTATGATTATTCGATTGTCAATTATCGTATATACTCCAGAAACCAATAAAATTCAACAAGATATTGAATTTGATGTAAAGCAGATCGTCATTAATGGTTATGCCGAGTATCAATCAATTAAATATAAATATATATACATCTGTATAGTGTCATAATTTTTCCTTACCAAATCTACATGACATTTGCTAAATTATTACCAATTAAAATATACCTAATAAAATACCTAAGAGGAGGTGGATATATATATATATATATATATATTTTGTAAATGAATACCATAGTACCCTTGCATTATTTAATTCTATTTCACACAACATGTTTCGAGGATTACCCCATTTTCAAGTGTGTTCAAAATGAACACACTTTTTAATAGAAATGTCCCTTTCTATTAAAAAGTTTTTAAGTTAAATTTTGAATATATTTGAATTTTTTCATCTCTAAGGTCTAAGGTACTTAAATCCGACATATGATGGTTTTTTCATAAAACTTCAAATTGTGATTAATTGTCTGAGATTGTGGTTTGTTATTATTCCTCATAAAATATAATTTAGGCAACGAAAAAATCTTGAAACGTTTAGCCTATCTGATATCTGTTAACAAAGCTCGTAATAACTCATTTGTCAACGGTATTTGTAAGAAAAATAATAGTTCTAAACTGCTTCATTTTGATCGTCTACCATTCTTTAAATATTTTGAAATAAGGAACTAATTTCCGTTATCGAATTCACAAATTCGCTGAGTATGCATAATTTGAGTATATAAAGTGTTGCCAAATTAACAACATTTATTTTGCCTATTTCATTGTTCCGGTGTTTGCATAACCAACAAATTTACAGAGCAAAATATGTTTGTCCCTTTTCCTTTTAGTCCTAATACATTCTAATATATTCTAGTATATGTAGATGTTTTTCAGTTAATATGCTGTTTAACTTTCTATAAAAAATATCTTTTGTATTTTATTTGCTATAAATATTACATCTTTCGATTAATCTGACCTTTTTTTCATTCCCACCACAGTCCCGGTCCCAAAGGTGACAGATTAGAGGGTTTCTACTGTACTGGGGAAACTGAAAGTAAATATTTACATTTAACACTTGGAAATAGTTCAAAATTGTTAGTATAAACAATCTTTTACACAACTAAGTGTAGAGTGTAGACGATAAATCAAAAGTTTGGTATTTTTTTTATTTAAAATGCCAAATTACCCTTCTTCACGGGTAAAAAATGAGAGGTGCTCTACAGATACATTTAAGTTATTGATAATTAATTCTTTATTGTTTTACAAAATGACAAAAACAGTGTCTAATTATATAATCTAAAAAACATGACAATAACATAATCAAAAATTGGGAGAATAAGCATAACGTAATAGAGGCAGGCATCGAGAAAAATTAAATCTACATTCACTATTTCGAACTAATAATTCACTAATTTGATCCACGTTTATGTGTAAAAAATTAACTTTATTTCTTTTTCTTCCGAACTGTCAAAATGTAAAGTAAACGGTGTTGACATTAAAAACTGTAAACATTGAATCCCAGGGTATTTACACAACCAGTCTTCTGCTTCTCGAACTGTCAAATTTTAGTGTTCACAGCTGTTGACATTCAAGTAATTTTATGTTTTCATGTTCTAAAAATGTAAACATTGAAACTTAGGACGTTCACAGGGCGTAGCCCGAGAGGATTTTAAGGAAATGAGTATGCCTATGTGTTGCATGAGTTTAAATCTGTCTTTGTGTAAAATTTCAAACTGTTTGGTTCAGTATTTTTGGCGTTCACTATAAACAAACCCATAACAACAACAGAACCCACAAACAAACATACAGAATTTTTTATTATTTAAAATTTTGGATGCTTACCATTGTTGTCACATGCATCTAGTTGAGCACCGTATTTCAATAGGAGGGAGACAATGGATGACTGCCCAACACGAGCGGCTAGCATGAGGGGTGTTCGGCTCTCTGCGTCCACAACATTCACCTGCAAATATTGAAATAATTAAAAGGGAAAATAAAACTTCATTCCACTGTCTGGTGGAACTATTAACACTTGTTAAATGTATTTCAAACAATATTTGTACAAACGGTGCAGAACAAACAACAAATTTTACACTGAATGAACAAATCACTAACTTCAAGTGGTGAGATAATATACCAGTTTCTGCTTATGTATAGCCTAGTCAATTTTATCATGAACACAACAATTTGATTAAATTTATAATTCAGATACGTGGTATACGACGTTGAAGGTAAATTGCAGTTCTCTTGAACTTACTATTTGCATAAAATTTTGTAAACAAATTTCACTAATTTACCTGCGCTCCAGCTTGCAGCAACAACTCAACGAGATCTCTGTGTTCCTGTTCTGTAGCGATGTGAAGAGCCATCTCCCCAGCCTAAAAGCATTCAAATGTATTTTAGTTAAGTTTTTTTTTACCCGCCATTGGTCGAGGTCACATTTCTAACATGGATGGTCGAGGGGTGAGCCGCGCTAACCCCTCGACTTGCCTTGTTAACAGTATATATTTCACGAATTTGGAACAAATGCATACACCACAATGTCATACCACTTTTGGTTAACTGTTTTCTAACCGTTAATTATAAACAAAACTAAAAATAACTAATTTCTCAATAAAAAAATTAAAAACTCTTGTACTACAAACTTTGTTATACATGAATTGAACTTTTTCAATTAATTATTTAAAACACAGGAAGTATTAGAAAATCATTTCGTTAAGTACTCATTGTACAGGGTGGCGCAGATGGATCAGGTGGTTTTAAAATACTTGTAAAACTGTCAATTTTAAAGATATTGGGTTGAAATAAAGCATTGAAATAGCAAAAGGTGTAGTTACAACGGAAATTTACTATGAAAAAAATTTTTAGGTTAGTTTTTAAAAATTAAATCCATCAAACGCCCTCCTTCTCGAGCCAAGCATTCCTGGAGTCGGTCCTTTACGTTCCGCATTGCCCGCTCAATCACATAACCGGGAATTGATGTGATTTCATTGTAAATTGCTTCCTTCAACTTGTGTAGACCTTGCCTTTAAATAGCCCATAAGAAAAAGTCACATACCGTGAGGTCCAGTGAACGAGGGGGCCAATGGACATCTCCATTGCGGGAAATCAAACGGCCAGGGAACAGAGCATGTACAGCTTGCATTGAAATCATAGTGGTATGTGCAGTTGCCCCGTCATGTTGGAACCACATATTGTCCACATCGTAATTGTTCTGTTCAAGTTGAGGGAGAAGAAATTCTTCAATCATGTTCACATAGCGCTGCGAATTAACAGTAACTGCCTGCTCCCTTTCATTTTCAAAAAAGTAAGGCCCAATTATCCCTACTTTAGAAACCCCACAACAAACTGTCACTTAGTCACTATGGAGAGGCTGTTGGTGTAAGTCTCTTGGGTTAGTGTCGGCCCAGTAACGACAATTTTGCTTGTTGACGTAGCCGTTAATGTGGAAGTGAGCCTCGTCAGACATCATGATAATTAGGTTTTCATCTTCCAACAACTCCAACATCCGTAAGCTAAGGCTAAACTGAAGCCTTTGAAGATGGTCTGATTGGAGAATCTTCTGTACCACCATTATTTTATAGGGGTGAAATTTCAGTTCTTTGTTAAGAATTCTTTGAAGGCTCTGACGTGACATTCCAAGAGCTTAAGTAAGACGTCTCATTGATCGACGTGGGCTCGTAATGACATCGTATCTCACACGTTTAACGTTCTCAGGAGTTCTTATTGTTGGAGGTTTAGGGGTCCAGTTTGAAGCGCACATGAACCAATAGTGCGGAAATAATGCACCCAACTCAATATTGTATATCGCTTAGGAACACTACCGCAAGGTGGGATGTTGAAACGCCGGCGAAAGTCACGTGTTACAGGAACACTAGATTCGTTATTGCGTATAAACTCTTCCACTGCGAAAATGTGATGCGCAACGGACCACGTGACCATCACGACTGACTGCCAGTCGGCAACTGAAACTTCCCATCCACCCACCACAGTACGAAGACCACCGAACACTTGACTCCCCCCTCCACACGTACAGTCTACTTCAAAACCACCCGACCCATCTGCGCCACTCTGTATTATTATATACAAAACTCATAATTTATTACTAAATAAAAGGCCTTTTTCTTTGTGCAAGTTGTTGTTACTGCAATGTAATTTGACAAAAGGTTCCTAACAGACTGAAGGTCACTTAACCTCCCCCACTGTATTCCCCCCACTCCTGACACCCCAAATAACAGATGTTCCGAGTTTCAGGCCGATATATCACAAACTCCATGTTTTGTAGATACTTATAATCAAAATTGAGCACGGCGCTCACTCCTCAACTATCCGCAGATTAATACCTCGATAACCATTGGAGGTAGAGAAAAACTTTAAAGTACTAAACAGTGTAGTGTTAGTTGAGCTGATTCTAAAAGAGGTTCAAGACAGACTGAAGGTCAGTTAATCTCCCCCACCGCATATCCCCCACTACTGACACGCCAAACAACAGTTGTTCCAAGTTTCTGGCAGACTTACAATTAATCTAAATGGTAAAAGATAAAATGTAAAATATTTAAAAATTATACATTAAAAAAGCAAAAACCTTATTTTGGTTACAAACCCCCCCAAACTACCTGTTACTGATATTTCTGGAGTACAACCATGTCCAATTAAACGTAGAAGTACACATCTCTACCAAATTTGGTCTTGATCGGACCATTTTTACAAGAGTTATTGTGTTTGTTCTGAGTTTATTGTTTAACCCAACAATACAGATGCGTAAAAAAACTTGCCCAGACCAGTTTCATCATTTGCTTCGAGGGCAAGAACAGGACACATAGCTACCCAGTCCTACCTCTTCCGTTTTCAACTAGCTGAGCCGCCCCTATACCAAGCATATCAAGATGAAGAAGAAACCCTACAACATATTCTTCTACAGTGCACAAAACACCTGGATGCGAGAGATGAACTGAAGAAGACTTGAACCTGATCTTTCACTTAAACGAGTCCTCACTGATACAACCTATTTGACCTATAGACTGGCCAGACTTGTGTATGAGAGACACTGTGTGGTCGGTATCACTTGTAGCTGGATGCACATACCAAGAAGTATTGTGTTTTTTCACAGAAGCACACATACACACCACACACACACACACATATATTTATATATGTATTTAAATGTTTTAACGACTACTTTGGCCTCTAGACACCTTAAAACGAAACAGTAACATGGTCCCAGGCTCAAGTCTTGCCATGAGACCTACAGTAATAGCTTCTTTACAATGGGAAATTTGCTAAAATCATGTAAAATCAAATAAAAATAAAACAAATCACTTTATTCCTCCTTTTAATTAATTACAATGCATAAAATGGTAAACATGAATATTTACAAAATATAGGCTATTTTAATTTATATATGTTCAATAATCTTACCTAATCTAATTCAAACCAAAAAAATAGCTTTAATAGTTGGAGATCCCTCTGAAGTCATAGGGATTATAAAAATTTTAATTGTTTAGGTAGTCACTTGTTTAATTATTTGTAAATCAGCTATTGCGCAATTGCGAACAATGCGGGAATGACCAGTGATAGGAAGTGACCTTGTAAATAATGCAACTTTTAGTGGTACTTTTCCGTTATACCGACCACACCTATAAATTGATTGTCTAGTTAAATTGGGGTTCTTGGAAGTAGCAGATTATTGTTGAGCAATATTTAAAGGATAAATATTGGTTAATTTCTTATCGCTGTACCCCTCCCCTTCCCCGGCTCATGCCACGAAACTAAGAGATAACGCGACACGATAACGGTCATCGCTCTGTCTAGACGGTCAGTTGCAGGCATTTTTGCTTTGCGATTGTTAGTAGTAAGTTTGTCATTTTGTTCAAAATATGTTTTCGCCGACATACAGCGCTTTGCGGAGTGAAGTAAGGTTTTTTAGATATTATAAAATATTATTAACAAGAAAAAATATCAATAAAGAACCTAACTTAACTCTGCAGAGCGCTAAATGGCGACTGAGGCCAAGGATCCATTGACTACGGTCTTCACTAACATCGCCGACTTCTGGGCAGTAGAGAAATCACGTGATCAACAACAAAATTAGTAGCGAGGTTTGTCATTTTGTTCAAAATATGTTTAATTTTCATTATATCATGTCACCAAACACGCATTCTACAATTGTGGTCGGTATAACGGAAAAGTACCCTTTTAATTTTCTGATGATGCTACAAATATGGTGAAATACCTATCAAATATAATACAAGGTCAAGAACATTGGAAACAAACCAAGGTTAAACTATTATACCATACAAAACATTATTTAACATATCAAAATCTGCAACCAATTTGATTTAGACATGCAAAATAGAAAATTGTGATCATTCAAAACTACAGAACAGTTCCCCTTCAACTAAAGCCCTGCTTCTCTGACTAGTTGGTCTGTATGCTTTAAAATCCCACCATGAACTACCTCTTGTGAGGAAAACCAATTCTTGATTTTATCACTCCATGGATCCAACCATCATATACTTCCCTCTTCCCCTAAACTTCTTCTCCCATTAAGTATATGTCATTTCTATACTCCTTTTATTTGAAAACTTACATCTATCACAACTTCGATAGAGGGTTTTAAAAAAGATTATAGTCGTAAGCCGAAGAACAATTCTGAATGAAGTTACTCATATTGATTTTTTGATTGTGTAAGTAAAAAACTAACCATATATCATAAGTTACGTACATTGTTGGAAATGTTGTAGTTAGCTCCATTTTTTAGCAGTAGGGACATAATATTGAAGAAACCCTGTCTGGCGGTGATATGGAGGGCTGTGTTTCCATTGTTGTCTACGGATGATATGTTCACACCCTTTTCTACCATTAAACCAACACATTCTTTGACACCACAGTCCACAGCCTGCAAAGCAAATTTGTAAAAATAAGCATAGTTTCACATAAAGTGCATAAATTTTATATTATTGGGTGAAACTTTAATATATAGCCCATTTCATTTCATCATAGGTTAAACTTACATAAATTTATAAAATCGCAATTTAAGAGTCAGGCACGGCACCCACTACAGCAGAATCGAACTGCTCTGAGCGGCATTGCACCAAACTTTACCGGCCTCCACGCACCCACTACAACAGGATTGGCCAGAGCGGCACCGTTGCCTCACCAGTCTTAAAAGTCTTCAGAACGTTGCCTTGACTGGTTAAAATTGTAGTTTTAATTTGGTAATTACAGCATAATTTGTTCATCGGAAACAATGAATTATAGAGACAGTTCAGATGAAGATGTTATTTTGCCAATACGTGGAGTATGAACAAACAGGAGAAGGGAAGGTGGAGATGCCACCCCCCTTTACCGCCTCCAACATCACACTCCCGGATTGACTTCAAAAAACGGTCACAGGGCGCGTTCTGAAAATCCGGAAGCGCGATGCAGCTCCAGCCAGTGCAGTTCTCTTTCAGTGGGTGCCGTTCCATTTAAGGTTCCATGCAAAGTATGTTTGGCGGATGTGATGGTGCTGCTCCGACCAGTGCGCTTCCCCTGTAGTGGGTGTCGTGCCTAACACAGGAAGCGCATATATTGGACCCAACCATTAGATCTGAGATAAATAAAAATTAAGCTAGCAATGTTAATGCGGAAAAACACAAAATGTATCAGCCAAGAGTTTATTTCTCGGTGAAATGGGCATAAAACCAGAGGGCTCCGATTTCTGGAAAAAATTTGATTTGAGAAAAGAAACACTGGAGAAAATCTCTACAACAATTCTTAAACAATCAATTGGTAGTTTTCAAAATCACTTGTACAAATGACATACCTTGAATCAATATGACATGAATTGATCTTAAGTTCTTATATTATTTTGTTGTTGTTGAGCATCCAATTTCATATAGCAGCTTTAGATTTAAAGGTGTTCAATTGTTGAATTAACTACCTATCAATACAGGCTATATGTGGGCCTAACATAGTTCTAAAGCGTATTTTCCAGTTGTAAAAGATATTGTGTCCATGTAACACTGGTTTTACCGATAGTTTAATAAATTATAGGAAAAACACATAAATCATAAACACATAAATCGTTTGTCCAACGAAATCACTAAATCAAAACAATAATTATAAATATAAAATTTGATTGTTTTACTTAAAGAAGGCCTACTAACTAACACATAAAGGTACCTTAGAAGAATCTTCAAAAAAACCATCCAAGAATAAGACATGCATTACTTTTCCCAAGAATTAGAAAAGAGATTAGCACTATTGGCGGTAAAACTATCAGCGATCATCCTCAAAAATCATTTATATAATAAAGAAAAAATATGTGTAAAAGTATTCTTTGTTTTAAAGCAACCTACAATGGTAAGAAGATGTAAATTAATGAATAATTTTCTCTCTCTCTCTCTCTCTTTCTGTTTGACATACTTCAATAATGAATTGATATGGGAAACCGCAAAAATTAAGATAAGCAGTTTTGAGCAATTATTTGTCTGAATTAGACTTTCCTGATCTTGTACAAGTAGATTTGATTCATATACTTAAATTTACCTTTAAAAACGGAGTCATTCCATCACTATCACTTATGTCATGAAGAGCTTTGTTATTGAGAAGAAAGCACACAACATTTGTATGACCCTGAGCAGCTGCTAGATGTAAAGGAGTTCTATTTAATTCATCCACAACATTTATGTCAAATTTCTTTAAATTTATTTTAACTTTTTCTACATTTCCTTGCCAGGCTGCTTTATGAAGCTTTGTCATGGATTTATCTTTTCCACTAAAATCAACTTCATACCCATATCCTGGCTGCAAACCCACGATATGCTCATCTTCACTAGGCACTTTCTGGCCCAAAGGGTTTGTTATCTCAACACTTATATTGCTACTAACATTCTTATCTCTTTTCTCATCTCGCTTCCCTTTGACAAAATTAATAACCTTCTTCATAGTTTCTGGAACTATTAATGAATGTTGTAGAACACTAATGGAGGTAACCGCAACGGGAGTAACGCAAACCCATAACTGAAGAAAATCAATACTTTCAGTCCAAGCTACCACTTCTGTGTACATGCGTGCAACGTGAATAAACTAAAGCTTCACAAGAGATTTTAATTTTTTGACTCATAACCAAAAATAATTTTAACTAGATCTTGAGCAAACGGTCGATAGTATATGTGCCATAGTCATTTAAATTGAGGCAAAACAATACAACTCAATAGTATTAATTTCACAAAATTTGAATTTCCCTCCAGATCCCACCATAAAATCATGTTGTTTGTTATTGAGACTCGACAGCCAGGAGGAAAACAAAGCAAAAATCACGTTCTGCTGTCAAACTCTACAAAAGCTACAGATTAGGTAACACGCAAAAGAATAATTATAAAGTAAAATTTCATACGTATGATAATGTATTGCTAATCTAAATTACCCCGTGGCTTAAGTCTTGCTATGAGACCTACGGTAATAGCCTCTTCCCTTGGGGAAATTTGCTAAAAGTAGCTTTCTTCACATACTAATCTACTTATCTCGCTATCTTACATTATCGACAAGTAGTATAAGCATACATGAATGGATGGTATAAGGAAAGAGTAAAGATTAATATCAAATTATAAGGCTATCCATGCTGATACTGAAAAATATACTTTCAATAGTTAAAATCTGTCGTAGTTTAGAAATTTGAGGTCGCGTGTAAAAGAAAAAATGAATTGAGCAAAACCTGGATTTTTGTTAAAAAATTATTTTGTAATTAATAGAATGATTTGATTAAAAACCAGCCGGGTGATTTCTTTGGCTTCAGAAATACATAAAAACCATTGCCAACATTATGAGCATGGCGTTCTTTGACTTGTAATGTTTCATTGGTATTACTTAAAGTCGTTTGATGTAAGCAGTTGGCATTGTGTTTTAAATAGGGTCAGCGCAGCCACATACTGCATCAAACACGAACATACATGACGCGACAATAAAACAACAGGTCGACGTTAGGTAGTAACAAGACCGGGGTTTTTGGACCGTTCCCCATCAAAACGTTAAAAATGCCACTGGCGTAGAAATACACAAAATAAAAAAAATAAAAAAACGCCTCCCGACGTTTTTCCCTTGACGGACGCTGCTCGCTAGGATTTCGTCTTCCGCCAAAACACCATCGAACAAAATCTGAGAACCCGCTCTATGCATACGCTGGCCTCCACCCGTAGACCTAAAGCATAAACTATTTATAATGCAGATTACAAAAAATATAAACACCTCAACGTAATCAAAAGCCTATCTTCAGGTGATTTCACTTTTTAAATTACGTGTTCTATTTTTTGTTTGGAAAGCGATGAGTTTCAATATGGTAATCAAAAGTGCTCGGTGATATTTTTGGTAGTAATTGAAGAACTTTGCCGGGCCATCCCTCAGTTCCGCTATGAATTCTTGATGTCTTTCCTTTCATTGATGGAATGCACCCATACCCCCTTGTTACTTTGGAGTCCAATATTTTCAGGTAGTTCTATGTCAGGAAAAGTCTCTTCGTCTACTCCACACGTATTGATTGTTCGGTTTTGACAATTTGAAAATATCAATAACCAATCTAATTAGCTTCGCAGAGTGCTTCTATTATAATGTTACGCAACGTATATTCGTCGCTACACACTACATACACTCTGACGCTCTTAGCGCATTGGAGAGTTAAGTTGCGTTGGTTATGGATATTTTTATAATATTTTACACTGCCAATAATTATAAGAAAATATATGACCACCGTTGAATACCATATTGTAGAATAACATATTTTGAGATTAGAGCAATAACTATTATAAAAAACACATAATAGAGGAAATAAAAATTCAACGAAAATCGTTCAAATTAATATTTTAACCGTTAAAAAAATTAATTGATTAAATAATTAATCAATTTTAATGTTGATAAGTATTTTAATATGTTACCACAACTCCTACAAATACGGTTACTATAAACACACAGTTGTGCGTTTTCAGTATAAAGGCCAGCGTGGTGCCTTATTACATCTCGTGTTCTGAAATGTATGATTTTATTTTTATGGTGTGGTAAAATAACGAATAACGAGATCATCGTGGCAACACTGAAATAACAAAACAAAACATGAAAATATTGAAAACAAAGAAAAGTCAAAATTGGAAAAACTTTTAAAGACCGAAAAATGTATTTAATCTTTTATTGTTTGTTCTATCCTGTTTAATTGATTAGTGCAGTTTTTAATATTAATGTAAAGTAATCAACGCTACAGATATCAGGCAAGTCTTTTTATATTTTTATTAGTCATAACCGGGTTTCACTTGTGCAGGTTATAACAATAGTGATAATTAATTATTACCAATTAGTTACATTGTAGTTATTTCCAAATATTTTATTTTTTCGTATGTTTATAGAATGGCCTAAACATGGAAGAAAGAAAATTAAATACTTCTAATGAACATGACCGATTCATTATTCTAGGTTATGATCCAGGTTGTTTAATCCCAAAAATTAATAAGCTGTGTTTTGATACTAAAATGTTCTGATTAGATTTTAAAACATATTTTAGTGAAATCAACTGTTAATGTTTTAACCACAACTGTAACTTTGGCAATATTCACTACAATTAATTATGATCATCACATATCTCTTGAGTTTACAAAATAAGTCAATAGGCCATGTTAAGAATAGTATAATTAAGTTTAATATTTGACCTACTATTGGATAAGTATGAAGATGCATTTGTTCAATAAATGCATACAATGCAATATTCGAAGTTAAGCTCACATAAGCTACACATAAGCTCAAAAACACCCCCGTGTACACCCCTGCGTACTCGGCAAATTTCCAAATCAATAACATAATAATAATAATAGGCCTATATGACAAGTTTTATAATTATCTGTCAATAAATATGAGTATTATTTGCCTACTCTCCATAAGATTAAGTTTACTTAAGAGAATTTTCCCATTTTCCTCATGATTAACATGGGTAAGAGTATGCAGGTTTGCTGCTGTGAGGAATGCTGAAAGTAGGTGTTTCTAGCGTAAACAATTTATATTTTGAACATTTATATCAAGTTTCATCAACATCTGTCCACAAATAAAGTAATTTACCTAAACTCTAAATGATTAACATGGGAAAAGAGTATGCAGGTTAGCTGCCATGATAAACACATAAACTATGATTTTTAAGCATAAATGTATGGATCTCAACCACATGAAGCTAAATATCAAGTTTCATAAAAAAATATTAGATAATAAGTGAAACAATAATTTTTCCTTAACCTCCATAAGATTAACATTGGAGCCCCAAAATACAACGTACTGTGTTTAGATTTTTAATATCTCGGTAACCGTTGGAGATAGAGAAAACTTTAAAGAACTTAGTAGTGTAGTTTTTTAAGCTGATTTCAATGGTGAAATTTTTTAAAATTACATGTGAAAAACGCTAAAAACCCCATTTTGGGGTACAAAACCCCCCCAAACTACCCGTTCCCATTGACTGATATGTCTGGTTTACGAACTCGTCCGAGCATTTGTAGGAATACACGTCTCTACCAAATTTGGTCTTGATCGGACAATTTGTACGAGAGTTATCATGTTCACAGACACACACACACACACACACAACACACACACATATATATTTAGTCGTAAAATTATATATATATATATATAAAATTTTACGACTATTGTTTTTGGTCTCTAGGCACCTAAAGAAGGAAAAATAACATGGTCCCGGACTTAAGTCTTACCATGAGACCTACGGTAATAGCTTCATCCCTATGGGAAATTCGCTAATACATTTTTTTGCTTATATCTAGTCCCAACTAACTTAAAAATGTTTTTATCATTATTTTTGTCTTGGCACCCATGGCGCATGGCTCTGTGTGTACTATGTATCCACAAGTTCATTTGAATAGGTATGTAATATTGCAAAAATCATAGAGCAATAAAAATCTTTTCAAACTAGATTGAAAAATTGGGTTGCATGAAATTTATGGTTTACTATTCAAAGCCTTATTGAAATTGCGTTATCTATTTGTTGTATCAAGCACATACCAGACGATTCTGAGAAAACTTGAAGAGATTATTTGAAACTAATAGAGTTAAAATGACATCTTATAAATTCACAGAAACATTTAATATTGTATAATATACAATATCCTGAATAAATATATTTATTTTAATTTTAAAATTTGTAAATTCTTAAGTTTTTTTTGTCATTCTTTAAGTGTCCCCTTTTTATGAAAAGAAAACTAAATAGGTCCCAAAAAGACAGTTGCCTACAAGGATTCTTGGCAGGGAAAAGTACAATATTCATGAAATAGTCCACTACAACCACTTTTTATATGACTTGGTGCTCACTATATAACTTTATTTGTTTCATATATAGATTGAAAATTGATGGCACATCATTATGCTGACAATGTCTACACTAAAGCTTTCACACCAAGAGAATACCAGGTGAGTATATACAAAGATCTTTAACAGTCTCATTATTAGTAACAGGAGACTCAGCTTTACTCGGATAGAATAAAAACATGCATTACATAAGTTAATTAGCTGAATTAAACCACATGTACACATCATAAAATGGTTTATATGGTTTAAATTATAATGTTATTATGCACCTTCAAATGGTCTTATTTGTGAGTACGGTTCTCAACATTTCCTAACATGGCGACTTTATAGCTTTACGGAATTGCAAAGTTGATTCCAATTGTCTGGCAGATTTTGGTCATCATCCTGCTTAATTTGATCATTCTTCATCATTTACTTGGGCCATACGATTTGAAACAATTCCCATTGCATATAGACTCTTTGATGCATGGCTTGGTTGTGGTTTTGAGATGTTGGATGGAGCTTGTTGGGGCCGGCTCGTTTGTATAGGACAGATTTGTTTCCTTTGGATTGTTCATAGCTTCTCTGCGTTGCAGATTCTGAATATATTATCATTTCGGGGGTCTGCTGTGTTTCATTTGTAATCCTAAAAAGTTTAACACTAAAAACATTTGTAAAAAAGATTAACTATTCATCCTAATTTTTTCTTTAAAATTAAACCAAACTCAATATTACAATTATTTACAACATTTCTTTTAAGCTAACCTAAAAACAAAACATTAATTATATTCAAATTTTATTATAAAAAATAAAAACAACCAGAATGAGCTGTTTTGATTAATTGCAACTACACCCCCGTTACAGCAGACCTGCGTACTCAGCAAATTTCCAAATCAATGTAATAATAATATTAAATGTCAAATTTTATCAATATCTGTCGATAAATATATGAGTTAGTTATTTGCCTATTCTTCATAAGATTAACATGGGAAAGAGTATGTAGGTTTGCCGCTGTGAGGGACACTGAAAGTAGGCATTTATAGCATAAACAATTTTATTTTGACAATATGTACAAATTTCCATCAACATCTGTCCATAAATAAATGAATTTTCCCATTTTCCTCATGATTAACATGGGAAACGAGTATGCAGGTTAGCTGCTGTGAGGAACACTGAAAGTAGGAATTTCTAGCATAAACAATTTTTATTTTGACCAATTATACCAAGTTTCATCAACATCTGTCCATAAATAAAGTAGTTTACCTATTCCCTATATGATTATCATGGTAAAAGAGTATGCAGGTTAGCTGCCATGATAAATACATAAACTATGATTTTTAAACATAAATGGATGTAGGCCTATCTCAACCTCATGAAGCTAAATATTATGTTTTATCCAAAAATATTGATTGGCAAGTGAAATACTGTATTAATTTTTTTCTTATCCTCCATAAAATTAACATTGGAGTCCCAAAATACAATGTACTGTTTTTAGATTTTTTAATATCTCGGTAACCATTGGAGATAGAGAAAAACATTAAGGAAGTAAATTATGTAGTTTTTTAAGCTGATTTTAATGGTTGAAGATAAAATTTAAAAACTTTTTAAATTACATATGAAAAATGCCAAAAACCCAATTTTGAGGACAAAATCCCCCCAAACTAACCGTTCAGACTGGACGATATGTCTGGTTTACAAACTCGTCTGAGTAAATGTATGAATACATGTCTCTACCAAATTTGGTCTCGATCGGACCATTTTTACGTGAGTTATCGTGTTCACAGACACACTCATATACAGGGTGTTCATTAAAGTCGGGCACAAACTTCGAGGGGTGATAGTACTCATCAAAATAAACAAAAAATCACCTATAACCATTTGTCGAAAAATCCTTCGTTTAGCCGCTAGCCGCCATATTGTATTTTTTACAAAAACCTATATAAATATCAAGAAATATTTAAGATACAGAAACCAAACTTTGCACACATATTTATTGGTTAAAGAGAAAAATATTTACATAGTATCATTTAATTTTCTTTTATATTTTCAAAATAGCGGCAGTTAAAAATATTTAAATTAAAATAACAAAAAAAACATTAACTTTATAAAATTTTTACAAGATACAAAAAAGATTGGAATTTTAATTTCAAATCTAACGGTACTTTGGTGAACGAAATCCGTCGACGGATAACTGAGAAAATGCATGAATGTGTGAATGTCATTTCCAGGACGTTCACTCGGTAAGTTGCTTCATTTGACACATAAAATGTGTCGATGTGTTTTTTGACATGGATTTTTTGACATATATAAAGTGTAACGGAAGGGACGTCATATTGTATAGAAACATCTGTTTAGAGGAACTGAAAATATTCCCTTCAGATATATCCATGATGTACGCTATTCCTTACAGGGGAAGTCAATACATTTTTTTGTTTAATTAACTCCGGCCCAACATATCCCCCAAAATTATTTATTTTTTGGTTTCTTTTTAATTTTAAATTGTGTTTGACTGTGTTAACACATAGATTCTGTGTATGCAAGCAGATAGAAATAATACTTAGCTGGGTGGTTCTATCGATGTAATGCCCACTTGTTTATTTCAGTTTGATTTTGTTCAAAAAGAATTTATTATTTTTTCATAATTATTTTAGAATCTAACTCATTTTAATATGACATATTTAATACGACGAAAATAGTACAGTATATTACTGTACTAGGAGCCGCGTTGTGCCAGCTAAACTCCGCTTCTTAGCCACGGCCGCTCCGCGGTGGCGCGTGGGCCCTGTATTCTAACATTAAAAGTGCATTTTCTCGGTTATCCGTGGACGGATTTTGTTCACCAAAGTATCGTTCGATTTTAAATTAAAATTCCAATCTTTTTTGTATCTTGTAAAAGTTTTATAAAGTTAATGGTTTTTTTGTTATTTTAATTTAAATAGTTTTAACCGCCGCCATTTTGAAAATATAAAAGAAAATTAAATGATATTTTGTAAATATTTTTCTTTTTAACCAATAAATATGTGTGCAACGTTTGGTTTCTGCATCTTAAATATTTCTTGATATATATAGTTTTTTGTAAAAAATACAAAATGGCGGCTAGCGGCTAAACGAAGGATTTTTCGACAAATGGTTATAGGTGATTTTTTGTTTATTTTGATGAGTACTATTGTGCCCGGCTTTAATGAACACCCTGTATATATATATATATATATATATATATATATATATATATATATATTAATTTTAACGACTACTGTTTTTGGTCTCTGGGCACCTAAAGAAGACAAAATAACATGGTAACATGGTTCGGGCTTAACTCTTGCCATGAGACCAAAGGTAATAGCTTCTTCCCAATAAGAAATTCGCTAAAAGGTCCATGACGATAACATTGCCATTTTGAAGGGCTGTAGGATGAAAACCTGATTTTCCCAGACTTGAGGTCTGCTCCAATCGATTTCTCGTGGTCAAATACCCCAAATTACTCAAAAAATCATAAAACCTTGGACAGATAAAAAATGTTGCCTTGACAGTGCTTGTTTTAGACAATAAGATTCTTTTACTCATAGGTCTAGGCCATATTTTAATCTTCATGGCAGTACTTTGTTATTCTAATATTTACTTTGTGACAGTTATATTTTGTTTAGTTATTCAGTTGTTAACATTTTGTTTCTTTCAAAAACTATGTAAAAACAGGTATCAAAGAAAAATTTTTCTTTGAACTAATGATTAATGAATATCATATTCTATGTGACCAGTTAAGTGAATTTAATACAATTATGATGGTATAATAAACAAATTTTACAGATATAAAGTAATGCAATCTGATCTAAGTATGATGAATGGTTTAGCTGCTTAATACTGTGATTATGGATAGATTTAAAACGTAGAACAAAACACATTATTGTATGTTTAAATATATTTAAACTTGCATAAATCACCACAACTGTAAAACTGTCTGTGATAATATTATTGAGATAAAACTTGTATAAGGCATCATGTTTGACAATATAGCCAACTTTGACATTTTCGGTTAACAAAACTGCATACCGGTATCCAATCATACGAAATTCAATTATTCAAATAACTTTAGTTCAAATTCAAGAGTTCAAGTTCAAATTCAATAGTTCAAGAGCCATTTATGAAATACAGTAAAATGAATTAGATTTCAATTGATAAGTCTATGATTAACTCTGTAAATGTGAATTTTGTTCTCTCAGGTTGAACTGCTGGCTGCTGCTAAAGAACGTAACATTATCGTCTGCCTGGGGAATGGGCCAAACAAAGTTTTCATCTCTCTTAAACTAATTCAGGAACTTGCCAATGACATACGAAGGTAAGATCATTAATCTTTTCTTATTTTGGTTTTCAAATCCTCAGCAAACATTTTATTCTTATTTAATATGCAACCAAATTATTAATGAGTTGACCGTGTGGAACTGATGGTCATATGGTGTAAATTGGTAGTCTACAAGGTTGAGCTACTACAGAAGTTACGAGTTTGAATCCCATGTTCGACAGCTTGTAACAAAAAAACATATGAAGTCTACCACTGACCAGTGGCAGTGGCGAATTGCTTCATGACTACGAAGTAATTATTGGGAAGCATCAACTTCAGTAGCGCATCCTGGTTGAGAAGGCTTAAGCTACTAAAGACAAAGAGCACTCTATGGTCACATGCTGTTTATTTTACAAGTAGGCCTAAACCTAACCTACTGTAACCTACCTACTATAAACCTACTGTAAACTATGAACCAATGGAAAAACTTATAAATTCAAGTTAATGAAGAGTTGCCGTATTAACAACATTTTTTTACTGTTTAATTTAATTAGCTAAAGACAATAAAATACAAATCCTCAATCAGTTGGCGGCAGACAACATCAATAAGTGTTTCCAGGTGCTGTGATACAATAATAATCATACCTGCAAAATAATGGAGCCACCTTATTAGTTTTAAGTATCAGAATATTGTTACTTACTTATTTGAGAACATGCTATTTATTAATCTATTGTTAAATAAAGAAATCTATAAAATGAGCATCATGTAGTAGCAAATTCAACAATGTTAAAGCAAAATTAATTGCCGAAATGTTATGTATTTGGCATCCCTAGATATATTACTCAAATTTTCCGTATTTGTGAATCCGATTCAGAAAAATAGTCTGATATATAACAGATAATATAGCTTAATAATTCCAATATAATAGCTTATATCGGAATATTGAAATGATAACTGTAGATGAAAGACAGATCCATTAAATTATTTTTTTGCCACAAATAGCATTAAAAAATTAACTATCGTAGAAAATGAATATACTGTGTTGTTGAATTTAAGATTACCTACTCTTTAAGGTTTTCGTTTGCGTAAACCTTTTTTTCGCGGAATGATAACTAACATTAGGAAATTCTGATACTCAGTGAAGACCAAATATCGACTTCGAGCTTTGTATTTAGAAATTCAACATTCTTTTCAAGTTTATCAGTAACTGAAATAAGAATTATGTTGCAGCCAGCAAATGACGTTCTTGCATTATTTTCAAAAGGATATAGATTACATCCTTTTGCTGTCTACTACGACACTTTTGTGTTTGAGCAAGTATGTTCCACATTGCCCATATAATATGATACAAAAGATTTTAGCTCCAAATCTGAATGAATACGGTTTTGAATGGAAAAATTGGTTTATTAAAGAATCAAGAATAAATTATGGGACGTCTTATTTACGCGGGTACTACAGTAAAGTGAAAGTGCATGATAATTGACCCAGCATGTAGATGTCTGGTTTCCTGATCCAATTCAATTTAATTCAAAACATATTCAACAGTACAGTATATACATAATATACAAGAATAGTCTCAGTAACAGGACCACTCAAATTGAAAAGAAATTCAAATTTTTTCAAAACAAAATGACATTTTACAGAATTTTCATTTATGGAAATTACTAATTATATTAGAGCTCATTACATGAAAATGACGTTTTGTTGATGAGAAGGTTCTTTAATTATTTTTTTTTTAAATATGGATTGACTCTTGGAGGACCTTAATCCCATGAGCAGTCATAATTTTCATTATTAAGAAATGTTCTAACAAAATGTGATGATATGTTCTATCCGAGTTTCATCAAAACAATGACAACTATGATGACATCCCGATGAGGTAAACAAACATTAATTCCTCTGAATCCTCAAATCTGCTGATTTTAAAACGAACATATGAATGTAGTAGAATAGTTTTAAATTCAAAACTAAATTTAAGCATGATAACCCTTCCCAGACGGGTGAATTCTTGACATAAGACAAAGAAATTGAAGGAAAAAAAACAAAAAACAATTTTCATTTTTGTGTTGTTATACTAGTAGTATATAATAAATTAACACAATGGAACACTTCAGACTGTCAAAATAAAATTTTTTACTCGGTTTTATCATTTTACTTGATTATTTTACATCAACCTCTGAAAGACTCTTGTTCAATAATTCAGTAATATCACCAGAATAACTAGAACTGTTTACATTATCACTATATAACTATCGCTATAGTTATATAGTTACTATATTTGTCGTTAGACAGACAACTGTAACTTTTGACGCTAAGCTAACACAGTCAGTGTAGTTGAGAGTGAAACGTCGAGGGAGGAGTACAGGAGAGGGGGTTGTGCTAGAGAGAGGGGGAGCGGAGACAGAGGGGGGTGTGTCCGTTGCTAAATCACAGCCATGGAAAGAGCGGAAAAGTAGCGCCTCGGCAGCGCGAAACATCTGGTTTCTGCTCAAACACATACCAGTCTGTCTGAAGAAAGAGTGGATATATCTGGGGAAATATCCATCACCCGTCCGGGAAGAGTTAATTTTGTAAAAAGCTCAGCTTGAACTTCGAGCTTTTTCAAAATACCTCGAGCCGATCCAAGCTTTAAAACGCTCCATGATTTGAGCCTTTGCACACCCCAATAATATAGTGAAGTTTTTATTGCTCCTACCCTATCATGTTGAATTGGCTTACCCTTTGAATAAGACTAAAACAGGGCTTTTAACAAGTTATTTTTTTAATTTTTTGCTAATTTTTTGGTCTCGGCTTTTTTTGTTATTTTTTTGGACTTAGGTTTTTTGGGGGATTTGTTTTTTTTCTTAATTTTTTAGAGGGATTAGGTTTTTTTACCGATTACGGTAAAACTCCGAAAAACTTTTATAAAATGTCTTCAATGAAGAGTGGTAAGACATACGCCAAAATGGCCATGAATTCATATACTTGTCTTTATACATTCTTCATTTAAGAACATTAACTATGTAGGTACTTTTTTCTTAAAATATAGGTTACATGATTTGTTTTGTTATTTGAAATTAGTTTTTGAGTTGTTTAAATTATTAATACTTCTTTTCTTTGACCTGAGGGGGAAATTTTCTGCTTCTGTTATTCAGAAGTGGAAAATCCGCTTTCCGCTCTCTGAAGGTGATAAACAGATTAAGGTTGTATTCACCATTATTTTTCTGTTGCCTAATCTAAAGCTGTTGATGTAGGCCATACAAAAGTGGGGGCAAGAGGACGTTATTGGTCACCAACACGGCCAGTTCGGTGGAGCAGAACGCCCTTTCCATCAGACACCTGACGGACCTCATAGTGGGCGAGTATGTGGACCAGGAGATGCCTCTTGACATGAAAAATCATCAGGTACCTAATATTATTGAAAAATATCTTTATAATAGAATATACATTATCGTAACAGATCAACCTGTAGGTTTTATAAATAAAATCAATTGCCATTTCAGAATAATAATTTATTAACACAGTTAATCAATTTACAAAATTAATTAACTAATTGTCTAACCTAGCTCTTCCTATCTAATTTCTGAATAAACCTAATTTTACAAAGATCTAATTTTTTTTACTGCACAATCCTTTTCGGCCTCTCGTCGCATAGTAACCAATGCTGAAGTGTGAGCTTAATTCTTGCCAGAGGAGAACTATTACCAGTCAATGTGGAAGGTTAGTGTCTATAATATAGCATGGCGGGAAGTGTCTATGTTTTAGCGTGACGGTGTTTTTGGTTCGCTCGCTCTAATTTTTTTTCACCCTGATTTAATTTTGTGTGCATTTTTTCTTCAAATACAATCCCGTAGGGTCTATACAGTTTAAACTTTCTCAGTTATTACTAAATTAATCTAATGATGTAAATAAACTATTACTATAACTGTTCCTCGTTTTGAGGTTTTGTAGGCCCTACTAAGTGCATTTGGTGTCTAATAGCCACTATTATTTCACGTGACTTTGGGAGTGGTGCCAGTATATTTTAGTCCTTCTTTGTACTTTTTCTGTTCATTCTTCTGTGACATATTTTTCTTGAGGTTATTAAAATGGCTTCAATGTCAAGAAATGACACTTTCAATGACTCTAATGACGGTGACTTTGAATTATACTGTCGATATCGACCGCTCAACAATTACGTCATTTTTTATGAATCGAATGCATTTTAATAAACTGGAACAGCATTTTCATATTTCCTACTTCATGTGGATGGAAGTAGGAAATATGAAAAACTATTATAATTTTTCCAGCAGTGAATGTGTTAATGACCCTTGTATGTACTTAATTTCCTTATATTGGCCTACTGTCTTTATTTTTTTCATTTTATAGAGCTAAGTAACTTCTTTAATAAACATCTTGAGAATTTGTAACCTCAATCATGGATCTACAACTGAACTAATAGTTTTTGGTCTATGTTTGCCAAAAAATCTTATAATGCGTCATTCATTCAAAGCCTGTTTGATCAATGTAATGTTATTAAGCTTATTTCATTCTAGGTGTTGGTGATGACATGTGAGGTAGCTTTAGCATATCTGTTAAACAGCAAACTAAACATACTAGACATCAATTTACTGATATTAGATGACTGCCATCATGCTATCAGGGACCATCCAATGCAGCAAGTAAGTATTATCATAGTAAAAGGTATTATGCTAGATACTATATAAGGTTTTTTATTTACACTACCATTGATAATGGCATTGAATGTCAAAAAAATTTTTGTTAGAACAATACTTAGTAAAAAGTGTTTACCCCTGTAAAACTGACCAGAAACAAAATGTTTGAATCATGAATTCCCAAATGATGTTGTTAAATTGACTGAGGTAAATTCCTTAAATGCCAATTTGTGGAATATCACTATAAATGGTTTATGCCAACATGTCACACCTTCATCAACGTCAAGACAAGAAAGTTATATTTAAGGTTCCCGGGAACTGGTCATCGATGACAAATCTAACGCCACAAAAAAGCCAATTGGATGCTGCAGAAGGTATGAAGTTGGTAGGTAGATAGGTATAAATAATTAATTTATTTTCAATTTCTTCACAAAGTGGCATTTTGCAACTTATTACCTACACTTGGTTTTTCAAACTGGTTTATTTCTGGTCAGAGTTTGGTACAAATTGTATGTCTATGGTAGAGCAAATCTTTCAGTTCTAGGCCCTATTATGATGTTTCTTCTAAAATCTTCATGTATGTTTCTTTTTAAAGGTCTGATGATTCAAATGACTTTTTGATCGTAATTGTGTTAGAGCCACTTTAAATTTGGACAATTTTCAACAGTTACCTTAAATTTTTCCTTGCTGAGTATTGAGGTTTTTACGAGCTTTCAAAAAGCATAGTTAGCTTGGTTATACAGAAATATCACACTGATACAATAGAAACACCATTGACATTCTGTTGTGCCAGGTCATGGAGGTGTTTGGGCGTAGTCTGGTGCGTGAGGGTGTGAAGGTGCTCGGACTGACATCGCCGCTTGTGCCGGGTCCTGGAGGCGCAGAGCCTGGACGCCTAGAGGCTGAGATTCAAAGACTGGAGACTGTGCTCCACAGCACTGCTGAAACTGCCAGCGACCTTGTCTCGATACTCAGGTGACAGAACTATTTTCTACCAGGACTCTGGATTACTGGTAACACTATTACTCAAATGAAAAACAAAATCCGCTGTTTTGTAAGTAATAATCAGTCAAATAATTAGCTTTCAGAAATATATGAATTAATGTTAGGATTTTCTTATGAATGTGTTTAAGCTTATAATAAAAAGTGTGCAGGTATCAAACTCAAGCTTTTCAGTTAGAAGTCCTCCATGAACCACAGAGACCATTCTGTTGAGCCTTGTTTAGATTTTTAAAACTAAATTTGTATATTTGGACTGATTGCTTGTAGATTATTAATTATTATTATGGTCTGTAGTTATTATTGGATTGTGTGTTACTTTATGGGTTGGGTCTAGAAAGTGTTATAAAGAAATTAAGTTTAATCATATACAATGTTTTGTTTGTTACACGTGCCTTATTGTAGTTCTACTAAAGATTTTGAAATGTTATTATGATTCTATTTCACATAGTTATTTGTGATGCTCTTTAGTTGCTATCATTTCTTCTCTAATTTTCTTAATTACCCCATTTATATATAAGACACATTAATAATTCACTTGATTACTTCTTATAAGTACACATCACATGGCGTCTTCAATCAACACATGTTACCAATGAAATAAACTCTTTTTATTAACAGCTGTTTCATTATTTTTTATACTTTAATTGACAAGACCAATGCTAAAGTTCAAATAATTTTTACATGAGAACAAAAGTTTTCCTGTGCATTCAACCTATCTAGAACTTATCTTTTACACAGTAACTAGTTATTTCTAGAATATAAAAACATAATGTCTAGAGCTGTTTTGAGATTTTGTGAAAATGTATAATTCAGTAGTGTTCTGTTTAGCTGAGCTAATGTGGACTGTAACAACCTTGATTAGCCAAAAACTCACAATAAGAATAAATGGTCAAATGAAAACTGTACGAGTAAATTTTTGTATGTTGTTTAATGAAAAATGCGGTTATGGCCAATTAATACAATTGTGTTAAGGCTAAATAATAATTTTTAAATTTTTAGTAAAGAAATTCCAAAACATTATGAGTAAACATAACTCTTACAGTATCAAATCTTTCTCATATTATCATAGTTTATTATAACTTAGAGGATCTGAGACTAGTGTGAGTCGTAATTGTCGTTTTCCGCAGATACTGCGCCAAGCCGAGAGAGCTGGTGCTGGAGTGTGAGGACTACCCAGGCTCAGAGCTGAGCCACTGCCTCCAGGAGCAGCTTGATACTACCAAGGAGTTCCTTGATGACCACCGCTACGATCCTTCCGAGATATACGACGACGAGTTTATGGAAGACTTAGTCAACATTCCTAACCCCAAAGAGGACCCAAACAAAATCATCGCTGACTTCCAAAATGTACTCTCCTCAATGGGTAAGCATAAAATTTGTTAGTTTGAGTTGTTAGCTATTTAAAGACCTTTTAACTTAATATTTCTTATAATTTTAATAACAGCATTTCTTAATCCTAGAAGTGGTAAGATTTTCACCTGTAACATAAAAATGATTCTATTTACTTCCCTGTGGGAAATAGGTTAGATCATGGATATGTCAAAGGGAATGTTTTCAGTGCCTCTTAAACAGCTGTCGTTATAGCCTATCTATCTGTATTTGTTTAAACTTAAATCTTGCATATAGTATAATTTTATGTATGTACAGACATGGCAGGGCTAAAATTCCAAAATCCCTGAAGGTAGGTTTACATGAAAGTCTGAATGGTAAACTGCCAATGGGTAATTCTTAATGGTTTAAAAAAAGCATAAATCATTTAAATCTCTGTAAATCTTTTTCAGGGCCCTGGTGTGAAATCTTTTTACAAATAGAAAAAATATCAAGTCAAAAAAATCTGTCAAAAACTGAAATATTTCTATTCTGTTAAAAAAAATTAATCTTAGAACAAAAAATACATTTTTTTATTTTTTATTAAAATTAATAAATTTTAATTGATAATAAAAGTTTGTATTTTATGTTAATAATTGGAAAAATGAATGCAGTTTGCTGATGTAAACATAACTATATTTACATAGCAAAATGTGGTGGCATAGCAACCAAGAAGCAAATATCAATTTCATAAAAATATGATTAATACGCAACAATTGTTTCCCATCTATAAATAACATTGTAGACATACAACATTTGTTTAATTTTTTTTAATACTGTACCTTTATTCTGTCATTGACAAACTTTAAAATAATTGTAAAATTTTTTAACTGTCAATGGTCAATTAAAATATTTTAATAACATGTAAAAACGCAAAAAATTTTTACAAAAAAATATTTTACACTTTACAACTCGAATTAATACAGTCTTACAATGGATTCATCAAAATATCTAAACAGACACAACATAAAATATACATATTTATAAAGTCAATATACACATAAAAAAATAATATTTTTTAAAAGTTTTTTACCGTCACAAAAACAAAAAATAACATGTATTAGTTTACCATGAAACAAATTCTTCCATGAAAATTGCTAAAAAGCATAAATCATTTAAATCTCTGTAAATCTTTTTCAGGGCCCTGGTGTGCAGACAAAGCTGCTTTAGTCCTGTTGATACAAATAGAAAAACTCAAAGTCAAAACACCCTATGAACGCCACTTCCTCCTACTATGCTTAGTTTCTTCTGTGATGCTTAAAATTAGGTAAATTAATTAGAACTACTAATTTGCTAAAATAAAGTTACATTGTTTTTATTCTTGAGTTAAAGGTAATTTAGGAATACAGTTGGACTCCAATTATCTGAATATTGAATAACTAAAAAAATGTTGAATAGTTTGCGGATGTAAATTGGCAGAAATGCTAGGATTACATGTGATGCTACACGACGTTGTGGTGGCATAGCAGCGCAAGTCAAAGGTATTGGGACAACAAAAAAGTGTGATGTGTATTACGCAACAATTGTTTCCCATCTAATACTAATATTATCAATGCATGACTAATGTAGCATATCATTTGAACTTTAATTAATTTGGGTAGTTTGAATACCTGTACCTTTATTCTGTCATTGACAAACTGTCTGTAAAATTTTAAACTGTCTAACTAGCCAATTTTATTTTTTTTGGGTTACAGTTGGTCAGAGGTATTAGACTAGGCAAATAAGTCGGGCTAACCAATACAACTAACCCTGTCACATTACTAAATAAATAAATAAATAAAAATTTGATTGTCGTTAAACTTTGCAGCAATGGACAACGTCAGGTTACATATATACAATATATACAAAAAGAAAAAAGATACAAGAGACACAACAGTACAATAATTGAGCCGTCAACATAAGATAAGGATACATCACAAGGTCATTTAAATGTCTTATTCTAATATACCGTACCTACAAACATAATAATCAAGACATTTATAAAGTTATATTCTGACATTCAAAAAATTCATCCATTGTGTAAAAGGGTGTTACTTCTAAAAACGTGTACAATCTCTTCTTGAACAAACTGTATGGGGCTGCTCTCCACTCTAGAGGCAGTCCATTAAACATTTTCAGGCCTACAACTTCATACTGTGCTACCTTAACCCTTTGAGTGCCGAGCATCTCGATCTGAGATGTGCTAAAATTGCCAGCACTTTTTCCCGAAAAACAACAAGTGTTTAGTAAAACAATTATAAAAATTTTATTTATTAACCCTAGAAGTGGCAAGCTTTTTACTTTTAACTGTAACATAAAAATAATTAATAATATCTTCTTGAAATATTAGGTTTAAAAAAAGGATAAAACATGCCCCCCCTTATAATCACTAACCACAAAAGCAAAACTGGTGTCCACTGCAGTCCTAATTAAGCCTACAAATGCCGTCAACTTCCACTTCCACTTCTGTCACTTCTTATTGAATTTGTAAATGCGTTGTGAATTACGACTTTACCACTTCTAGGGTTAACATTTCTTTGTTAACCCTAAGAAATTCAACATAACATAACATTCATTTCTTTGTTACCTTTGTTGTCATTGTTCTGTTTTTTTATTTTACTTAGGATAAAATTGTGCATCAAACGTATACAAGTACAATAATTTGAAGTAAAAAAAAGAGTTAACTTTTTAAACGTATTTAAAAACAAGTTTGAAGTATAAAACATTTTTTAAACTAAAATTTGCTTTTTAGCTGCATTATGATTTTAAACAGCAATAAAAATTGAGTAGAAATCATGAATAAAACATATTCTTATTCCTATTTTAACTAAGGAAAGAATTAGTGTTACATAAATCAAATCAAATCAAATCAGTTTATTGACACAAATAGGTTACATTAGGTGCTTATAGCAGTAACTGGTGTCTCATCAATTACATAAGTCTTTATAATAAAATACAATGGAAAAAACATTTATATAAAATATAAAAAATTACAATAACCACAATGATGTACAATGACTAACCCAAGGAGGTGTCTGCTAAAAAGTCTGGGACGGAATAATAAACCTTATCCAGTAGAATTGCTTTAACCCTAGAAGTGGCAAGCTTTTTACTCTTAACTGCAACATAAAAATAACTACTAATATCTTCTTGAAATATCAAAGTTTAAACAAATACCCCCGTCGCAGCAGACCTGCGTACTCAGCGATTATGATCTAAACCATTTAAGAATGTTACCTTTATTTCCAATTTTATTATGTTTGTCTACTAAAAGTTTATGATTGACACAGTCAAATGCCTTGGATAAATCACAGAAAACACCAGCTGCATACTGTGATTCATCCAAGGCCAACAGGGTTTTATTGACAAAATTTGAAAGAGCTCAATAGATGTCCGCAGTAAAAATCTAAATAATAGACAGTAGACATGCGCGAGTAAGGGTGAGGGGGAGAGTGATTTTTTGTAGCACATGCTTGCCCAGCAACAATGATATTCTATGGGACGTACATCCACCCGCCAAGGTCACTGCCCTTTTAAACACGTGAAATCAGAGTTAAGTGGTAAGCGAATACCGTGACAAAATAAGTGTGTAATATTATTTCTCGTGAAATCCGAACTCCCCTAAATCCAAACAGGCTTCAGCCCCAGGTTGTTCACATTTGAGGGATTCCACTGTAACATAATAGGTGAAGTATATCTTGTCTCTGTAAAACTATTTATAAATTAAAAAATTAATTTAATGGGAAGTTTAATCATCTTGAAACAAACTATTGATCTCTTTTTAATCTAATGTATTTTTTTCTAATTATCTTAAGTACACTTCACTATCAGATCAGCATATGTGGATAAATAATCGAACTGATAGCGGTTGTGGTCAAATATAACATCACTAACTATAGTGATGTATAACTGGGTACTAACCCAGTTATAAAAAAAACAACTCCATGTGAAACAATGCAACTGATCTAGTTAAATATTAAAAGCACCCTTTGTTATAAAGTACTAATATAATTACATTTTTTAATCACATATTGCTTATTTCAGAGCAATCTGTGACTACACCCTTCAAGACCTGGAAGAGAAAGATAAAATATACCAGTTTTCCTCACCCAAAATACTAAGATTAATAGAAGCTGTCAGGAACTTCAAACCCAAATCATCTGATGCAAAATGTTTAGAAAATTCTAGAATAGAAACATCCAATGAAGGTAAAGACGGGGCCCTAGGTATTATCAATGATATAATTGTTGAGAATGAAAATAATCAGTTAGTTTGTAATGATCATTTGGTAATGAATGGAGATAGTGAAAGTTTAAGTGATCTCAGTAAGAAAGAGTGTGGTGGGAGTGAGAATGTGTCTGAAGTAAATAAAATAGTGTCAGGTGAATGTCTCGAAGAGACTGATAATTTAATCAAAGAAAATAAACATAATCAGCTAATAACAAATGACTCGATTGAGAACAAATGGAGTAATGGCATTCCATTAGAATTCAATAAGCACTTGAATGGGAATGAAAAAAAGTTGGGAAATGAAAATGGTAGTGAATTAAAAGATTACATTGATTCACCTGCAACAAACCAGAGTGAAGATGGTGGTGAAGATAATAGTAACGATGATGAATTCATAATTTGTACAAACAAACAAACAGATTTTGGAACAAATTTAAAAGAAATAAATTGTGAAAATACAGGATCAGATGAAACAATTATAAAAGCTGTAGCTAGTGAAAATAAAGAAATTAGAAAAGTGACTGATGAATCAAACAAAGAAATAACAACTGATGAAACAAATAGCAAAGAATTAAATGAAGAAATGTGCTGCAAGGAAGTAATTGATGAAATAATCAATAAAGAAATAAGTGATGATAAATCAAAAAACAAACCAAATCTAGAAGACGCTGAAGGAATGGTCAGAGGGGGTAAATGGAGAGGGAGGGGGAGGGGCTGGAGGTTCTCAAAGAAAAACTCGATAGCAATACGGACCAACAAGAACGGATCACAAGAAGATATGGAGAACCTATGTGCCATCATATTTGTTGAAGATCCCTTTACTGCTAAAATTCTTTTTCACCTTTTTAATGTGAGTATCAAATGTGTATTTCAGTGTGAGTAAATTTGTTAACTTTAACATTTATTTATTTTATTTGAGTAATTTGTTACTTTTAAACATTTTGGATGAAGTTTATGTTTCCTTTTATGTACTGTTTTCAAGAATGAAATTTAAAAATAAGTTGAGTTGAATCTTAACTGATTCGGTATGATCCCATTCTTTCCCCCCTTGTTTAATGTTAGTTATTTTTTACTAACATTTCTCCTTATTACTATTTTAATTATTCATTACTCTAGGAATAGATGTTTATCTTTTGTTCAGAACTTTTTTCTTTACCTGTCTTGTAATGCAAATACTACAAGTGAAAAGTTTGGCATGATAATAAAAAAATTATCGAGAGATGGGAAATTATGCTGCGAGTTGTCTTTAGGCTGGAAATTGGTTGTCTTTAGGCTGGAAATTTTACATTTGTCAGATATTATCCTAAGAATTGAGATAATGTAACCTAAGCATTATAAATGTTTTGGGATCGAATGTAGAAAATGAAATATTATTGACTTGGACAGACGAGTATTTGAAATTAACTGACAGGTTGAATGTTGTCCTGTACTCCTGTTTAACCTGTCTAAAAACAGTGTCTCGAAAGGAAAACTTACAACAAACAATCAAGAAGTTATTAAAAACCTGCTTTTATCAGTTAGTCAAAACAAAAGTAATCTAATTTATTTAAACTACCCGAATTAATTTGTTTTCATTAATTAATTGAACAAAAAAACCTGACACTTAGTTTCAGACAATAGGTTTGAAAATCTGTCTTTGAAAATCTAAATTTAAAAAATTTTTGTATTTTAAAATTAAAATTGAACGAATAATGGAGGTTACCTGAACCATCCAAAATCTAGATGCTCTAAAATTAAACACCACTGATTTTTCAAACTATACAGACAAATTTGTTCAAAAAAGAAAAAATAACTCTCACAGATCGTTCTTAGCTGTCTTAGGATCTCCAACTAGTGTGAATGGCAGTCTCATCATATACCTGAGACACCATTCCTGATCAAATAAAACTAGGGGATCATTCATAAGGGTTCAAAGTCTTGAAAATGGTCGCGGTGTTTGGTTTTATTTATCAATATTAAGTGCTTGATAATTGTTTTCTTTTTGGTCTGTATTTTGTCTGTTATGAAAAATAATAATTTCAATTGGTTTTATATTCAAAGTTTTAAAAGATTACAAATTTTCCATCAGGAACTTAGAAGATGTGATCCAGATTTTTCATTCATCTCCCCACAATACACTGTCAGTAAAGTTGCTGATCCCATCACTGAGCCTAGAGAAGCGGAAATAGAACATCGAAAACAGGAGGAAGTGCTGAAAAGGTAAGGACCTTAATCTTTGCTAAATTAATTAATTTGTTATTCGCGATCAAAAATATTAACTATTGCCTAAAACGTAAATAACTAGTTAAAAATTAAAAACAAATATTTAAATATGTAGGAACACTGTCATACAAACATACTTGTTAGTCTGAGTGTGTGTGCCTGTAATAATAATATCATAAAATCTTAATGGTTGTTTTTGAAACTACACAATAACAACCTTGAATGCGTAAAATAAAGATTTTTGTGCTGTAAGGTTTCGAATGAGAGAGTGCAATATCCTCATATCGACATCTATACTGGAGGAGGGAATCGATCTGCCCAAGTGTAACCTTGTGGTGCGTTACGATGTGCCGCGACACTACCGATCTTACGCCCAGTCCAAGGGAAGGGCACGAGCGCAGGACTCTCACTTCCTTTTGATGATTGAGAGGCAAAACTGTAACGCCTTCATCGCAGACCTTGCACAGTTCATGGAGATCGAAAGAGTGAGTGTTGCATTACAGTGTGGATTGTGGTTGTGCAGTAGAGTGAGTTAGTCTTTTACTTGTAAATAGAAATCTTCCAAATAATCTAGTATTTGTCGTTTCACACTCAATATTATTTTATATTATGGATTTTTTAATTTGGAGTTTTATAATAACTATATAGAAGCCCTATCTATGTGCTACACGACAATAGAAAAGTTGAAACACATTAAAATGATCATGATTAACTGGTTACTTATGCTAACGATTCTCGGTGTGTCTCAGAAGAATCAAAAATGGTTCTTGGGGTGCGTATTGAATATTTTGGCTATTTGTAAGGTAATCAAGGTACATGTGATAATATCAAAAATACTGAGCTACCAATAGATAAACCAAGTTGTGTTAGTTTTGGTTATAACCACTAGAGTGTAGCTTAACTCTCTGCTGAGATATTTCATCGGTAATTTCAGGTATGCCACAAGTAACAATTTTCTCATAACACACATAGGTTATAACTAGTCATAAATAATTCGAAACTTGCAATACACTAGGATAAAAGTAAAGAGTTTAACTAATCCGCAACACATGTGTTAAACAGAAATTGAGCATTTGAAAATTTAGTAAGTCATAAGAATATTTAAATTTAGAATATTTTAAATTAGCATTTTACAAATGCTCTTAAAACAAATCATCACAGAAACTTAGCCACCTTGAGAAAGTACATGGCAAGAACTAGCTTGGATTAGATGTTAACAAAACCACTAGCTCAAAAGTAATAGTACAAACATATATCTGGAAGCAAAATAACTTTTTTAAACTTGTGGTATATTTAAACACTTGTTGTCAGTTCTCTCAAAAGATTATTTGTTTAATTTTATCATAGTAAAAATGTGTAGGGTTGAACTAAATTGTAGAAGAAATGTTTTACAGATGTTGCTATCGAGGTGTACAAACTGTGAACCCTCAGATCAAGAAGAATCAGAAGCAGACAGGTATAACAGCTGTGTTGCCGCCTTCTGTCCCGGGACACTCCCGGTCACCATGGGGTCCGCCATCGCCCTTGTCAATAGGTAGGCTCTCTCAGGTCAAATTATTGACACCTTCAATTTTTACTTCCTTGCAAAATTTACATAATTTGTATTGTGCATTGTATTGTACAATAGACTCGTTCAGACAAATGTGGCGGAAGTTCGGTTCCGGATTACAGAAAATTTGGACCCTCGGGAGTCGAGAAAATATTTGTAAATTTTGCCTTTACAGCGAGCAATTTCGTCAAAACACACACTAATACAAACGGTTACGTCTAAAACAAATTAAAACTCATCGTAATAAATTATGGTTGGCTACCGTATTTAACAAAAGCCCTACTGTACTGTATCGGTAATGTTGCCTATTGCAGGAACTGTAAAAAATAAAGCAATTTACCATACTAAAATATAAATTATTTACAGAATACTACAACAATGAATAAACATCACAAGAGTAAAATAATTATTAAGTTCACAAAATGAACATGAAGTTGAACATGAAATGATAACAAAATGTTTATCGTAACACAAAAATATATTGTACTGTACAGTACTAAATTTAGTACATTAAAATCAATTTATTTTAACCAGTTATAAACAGAGTAAACACAAAAATGAAAACTTTAGTTACATACCTACTTTCAGCAAACTAACTGTCAATAATATCAAAAAGTTACAAATTGGGAAACTTAAACAGTACAAACTGGACTTAAATATGAAATAACTTTTAAAGGTTATTAGTCTATAAGTTAAATAAAAAATAAATACTGTAATGTATTCTAAAACTGGTTTGACTTACAGTTCAGTACGACTTATGTTTTGAAAAAGTCTTTGATCGTGGCCTGCTTTACCGTCTTGGCTCGTTTTGTTGCTCCGGCACAATTGCCGATCCGGACTAGCATAAGTCCGGACAAAGCCGATCCGGATAAGTGAGAGTCTACTGTATTTCAAGTGAGAGATTGTGATAGTGGTGTTGCATAACAAGTTTAGAGTATTTAAAATATTCATTGTTATCTTTGCAGGTATTGTGCGAAGCTACCAAGTGACACATTCACACGTCTTACGCCCCTCTGGTCAATACAGGAAATGGTTTATCTCGACCAGTACATGTACTACTGTACTGTCAGACTGCCTATTAACTCTCCTGTCAAGCAAGACATTATTGTAAGTTTGACTTAGTTAAACTTAACAAAAAAAAACATGAATTCGAATTGAAAACATGTATTAGAGTTAGGTAAACCTGCTATGTTACTTGTGATTGATAGCAACTTCATGGTGCCATAAAATGCCTGCTGAATTGTTTTTATTTATAATAGACTGATATCAAAAATTACTGAAACTAATCAGCATTTAATGGAAAATAAGTCTTTTTCGCTTATACCACTACAGTACATCACTGTCTTTAACTCACTGCATAAGCCTTGGCCTACGATGATGGGCAATTAAGGATTAAAAGCTTCAACATTTTTTCTTTGTTTATTTTATTTAAAAAAATGTAAAAGTCCATGCACAAGAAACCATGCAAATACTTACCTAAATCATGGTTCTCATTACATTTATCCACTTTATAGACTTTAATTTTTTACTCCTCTGAAACACAACACCTAAGAGCATAGACACACAAGGCTGTTTTTTACCTAATGGGTATACGAGTCGGCCGCCACCCCTTCGAAACACATGTAACGGCGCTGTTTCGCCTGCCAACTCTTCTGCCGACTCTTGCCATGTCTTGCTCCATGTGTTGTTTCAGCGCACCGACTGAAAAGTCGAGCGGCCACCGTCTTACTTATACTGCATTAATTTTTATGTTATAACTGGAATTTGTAAAACCTCCAGTGAATCGGGCATTAAAACATTATTTTGTTTTGAAAACATTTGGGTTCCTGGAACTTGGCATTGAAAGGGTTTACAGCTCTATAATGAAGCTTGTGGTATTCAGGGTCACCCGATGCCCACACGAGTGCTTGCCAAAAGGATTGCGGCGTTGGAGACCTGCAGAGTGCTGCATGAATCTAAGGAGTTGGATGATAACCTGCAGCCACTTGGCAAGGTACTACTCACTACTGGTATAACTTAATTGTTTACCTATAGAACTGATTATTTTATTTTTGTTGTCTGTCTATGGAGGAAGATATAAATTTTTTAGAATTAAATTTATAGTTAATTTTTTAAAATCTTAACAAAGAATAGTAACTATCCACCTGAAAAATGGTAGCATTTTAATAGATTTTTATTATGAATAAAAATTGGTACTTGTAAGTTGACTCCAAGGATATTTTAGGATTTAATGATGAATTTTCAATTGCAGGAAAGTCTGACTACTTTAGAGGAGGAGGATGATGAGGAGGAAGTCATACCTGTAGACTCGTTGGAACCTCGGCCGGGCACCACCAAGCGGCGACAGTACTACTACAAGAGGGTGAGTTCTCCTAGGGGAGTGACACCTTCACACACTCCAGGAAACCCTAGAAAAGCTACGCTTGTCTCTCAACCAATTAAAATAGATAGATAAATAATTATATAATAAATATTATCTATATTATGATAATGGAATTATAAATGGGCGATTAGGCCAGATTATCATCATCATCATTAACCTGTTGGATCCCGGGATATGTATAGGCAGGTACCACAGCTGTCCCAGGTATTTTCTGGCTGTTGAGCATTTAGTTGCAATACATGTTCTATTAAGTTCTTTTACATGATAAACCTACAAATTTTACTGTAAATGTTTTACTGAAAATGGAACAATGTCGTGTATTTGGTATCCCCTGGTATCATTTTACTCAAAACTGACTAGTTTGTAAATCCGATACAGAAAAATCCGTTATATCAAAATATTTTAATCACAAATTTTTCGAATGAAAGCAGAAGTATTAAATGGGCCTATTATTTATGACAACAATCAAATATTTTTAATATTTGATTTTAAATATAATTCTGTTACAAACATTAATGATCATTGAAAATGAATATACTTTGTTGTTGAATATCAGATCTTTTTAGAGTTTTGTTGCCGAAAAAGTTAATTTTGCAGAATAATAATTAACAGTATTCTGATAATTGGCATCAATGACGATATGGTCTGTATACTGAAATTTAATATCGTATTGAAGTCAGTAACTGAAAAAGGAATAATTACCAGGTGTGTTGCAACCTTTAGTACCTTTAAGTACCTGGGTACTTTTAAAAATTTAGTACTTTTAGATTCAGTTGATTAATTATAAATTCACACTTGTCGTTTTAATTTATTTTAAATTTCCTAATTCAACTAAGCCATAAAAATTGTCAAGTCAAATATATGTTTTAAAGAGCAAATTAGCAGACACACAGGTATTGCCTATGTCTGGTAATTCCCAAGACTGTTTTTCTTTTTAACTTACAGTGCAGCCAATGTATACTTAGTTATGTTACAGTTTTTTTTATTTAGTTCTATCATTATCTTTTTCTAAGGTTTAAGTCCTTTAAAACTGAATGATTTTAATTATATGGCTATTTTAACTCAATTTTCAGTTTTAAACATAAATGAATTAGGGCTATAAAAGCCAACAAAAGATCCTCTAGAACTGTAAAAATGTAACTTGTTAAAAAAATGACCAAGATTTGGATTAGATACTTGATTCCATTCAGGAGGCCTATAATTTATTTTGTTTTTTAGCTAGTTTTGTGATCTTTGTTCACATACAGATTGCTAGTTCTCTGAGCAACTGCAGGCCAGTGGTGGGTCGCGGAGCTCGTCTGTACCAGCTGCAGATGATCCTGACCTGTCCTCTGCCTGAGGAGCAGAACACCAGGGGGCGGAAGCTTCACCCTCCGGAGGACGCCCCTCAGGGCTTCGGCATACTTACACTCAAACCTATTCCGAAGGTAATCTAATTTTCTATAATTTAATATTGAGTCACTTTGATGCTATGTTTCGATAAAAATTAGGTACAGCAAAGTATCCGGATAGATCAGACCTTTACTGTACCTTAATTTAAATCAAAACAGGTTAAAAAAATTAATAACAGTTAAAATTGAAGTTTTATCTCGAGCCACTTAAAAATTACAGACGTAATTGCCATACACTTAAACCTCATTTATCTGGTTTTTATGAGACCAGTGTCATTTCGGATAAGCGAATTTTTGGATGAGTAAATAAATAAATAATGCTAAATAAATGCCTTCATTTTTTTCAATACCGTACCCGTAATATGGGAACACATTGCAGTTGTGTTTCTTTGAGAATAATTTTTATACAGCATTTACATAAAAAATTGATTTTGTAAACTCGTCTTTAGTTACATTTGTATTTAAATCAAATTGGTGTTTACATATTTCAACTTTTTGAAGTGCAAACTAAAATAAAAAAATCAATTGGCATTTTTATCGTCCGACCGTACCATGAACTGTCGGCTGAAATGCAGCACAGTGCAGGCCGAATACAGTCCGTGCCATTCAGGGTGTCACAAACCGCGCTGTACTTTTCTTGTAACACTTATCATTTTTCTCTCGGAACCATTTCAGATAAACCGGAATTTCGGATAAGCAGTTACCGGATAAACGAGGTTTTAGTGTACTGCTGTTTGCAGAAAGTATTACTAACGATGATTGCGTAATATATGAATACACACCCCAAATAATATTTATATCACGTTTTTAAACCCGACCAAAGAAGATAAACGTATTGACAACATAGCAACAAATATTAATCAAAATGAATGTGAATACGATATTTGGAATGGCAAATAGCTGATCGTCCGATTTAATTTTTTAAACTTTCACTCAAAGATCCTGCATTGAATTTGTTTAAGGGAATTTCTCTTACGAAACTTAGAAACCCTTGATATGTTTGCATTGAGTTTATGTAACAGAGATTGGGAACCTGTTTTTAATTTTTTTGATGTCAATACTGCTTTTGAATTTTTCTTAGACACTGTGGTTTATTAGTTTAATTTGAACTGTCCTAGAATATCTAATAAATTAAGACATGATTATAAAAGAGAACACTACATCCACCGACTATCTCTCACAACTATCCACAATTCGTGACCTCCCAGTAGCTGGATTACAGGACGTCACCACCTTAAATAAAATGAATGACTTATTAACCATTTTGATTTGTATTTGTTAATGTTTTCCTGTTTTCTAAAGGATACAGGAAGCCTATTAAAAAATTTTATTTGTAAAAATTTGTAGCTTTTGATAAATTTTGTTAACCTAGCTTTTGGAATCCGTAGATCCTCCGAAGGTCTGGTGATATACCCATGAATTGGGTTGTAAGGAACAAATTTATTTAAATTTTATTTAACACTAGCTTAACCCTGCGGACGTTGTCTTGCTTTTAATTTTTCATTAATATACCAAAATAAAGTAATAAAAACATTTGTAGAAAAAATTTAAGCGTTCAACGTCACGTCGAGCATTTCGCTCTGCAGGTGTTTCTGTAGCTCTTGACGTTGAAGCTCGTCCACGCAGGTCTTCGAGTCGTGATTCTCGCTCTGCAGGTGTTTCTGTAGCTCTTGACGTCGAAGCTTGTCCACACAGGTCTCCGAGTCGTGCTCCTCGCTCTGCAGGTGTTTCTGTAGCTCTTGACGTCGAAGCTCGTCCACGCAGGTCTCCGAGTCATGCTTCTCGCTCTGCAGGTGTTTCTGTAGCTCTTGACGTCGAAGCTCGTCCACGCATGACATCAAGTCGTGCATTCCGCTCTTCAGGGGTTTCGGCATCTCTTGATGTCGAAACATTTGTTATTTTCATATGTCATTTTCACGTTTCCCTAAATCTTTTAATTACCGAGGCAATAAGGTTAAAATCAATAATAAGAAATACAGATCACCTGACCAAGTAAAAGTGTATGAAGTTAAAATGTACAGTTAAACTGTTTAGTCACTCGCATAACCTTAAAACAAAAATGTAAACAAAACAAATTATTTTGCTACTCATTAATTTGTCTCTCCAATTATAGCTTTGCTAGCTGGGGCTCCCGCAGGCCCCTGTGGTTGTTGTCGGCAGTCCTTAGTATTTAGAATAGAGTTAATGGCAGTGTGGGGAAAGTGCATGCAAAAGTCCATATACCATTATAAACTAAAATAACGTAACACAGTATCAAAATGTGAAATAAGAAGTCACAGTTAAAAATGTAAACTGTTTTGTCACTCGCATAACCAAAAAAACAAATGTAAACAAAATAAAAAAACATAAACAAATGCAAGTGCTTCAATCTGTCGTGTATATCTTCAACTAACAGATATAGTATAGCAATCATGCAGCTGTTGAAAAGAAAATATTTATAATGTAAACAAAGTATATGAGATCCTTTTTAAAAGGGCTGTTTTAGGGGTTTCCCGGCAATTATTCATTTTTTCTTGCCTTAAGAACCATCCTTAGACTTCAACGAACATCTTAAAAAAAGAATTTGCCAAATTGGTCCAGGCGTTGTTGAGTTATGCGCTTACCAACACATTTTGCGATTCATTTTTATATTATAGATAAACTAAATTTTGATAAATAAAAATACTAGGAAGAATCATGATTTCATTTACAATTAAAAAAGGTCTACAACTAACCCTATTTGGAATTTGAAACATAACTCTGAGAGCCTTTTTTGCCATTTAAAAACACACTTGGCTCCAGAACTGTTACCCCACAATATATTGTCATAAATCAAGTGGGAATGGAATGAACTATGGTAATTAAAAATGTATGTTTTGAGACACAATCTTTAAGTTGATTTAATAATTGTAGTATGGTTGCCATTTCAATGATCTAATCTAATCTAAACTGAGGTTTTTTTATTATTTTGTTTTTTCAGTACTTGAAGATGATGCCAAGCAGTCTACATAACATGCTAGTTATATAAGGTTTATATTGTTTTTTCTTCTTTTAATTGTATTTAAATAATCAACTCTGATCTGCATTAATTTTTTTACTTAATTTTTGTTTTCTGAATTTCTGTTTTTAAACAGCATTGTGAATATCTAATGACTTTGTCTATTTTAATGGTGTTACCTAATGACAATAACGATTTATTGTTATTATTATTATAACACATTGCTATATTTTGCGGTTATTCGCTGTCCTTTAGATACTTGCAGTTTGCAACACTTGTATTGCAGGTGCTATTCAAGATCGATGTCTATGTGACATGGACGTCCATATCCTGTTATATTTTCAGATTATCCAGATCGAACAACTTCAAATTAGACTATATAAACGGAACTTGACTGTAATTTGTTGCTATTTATCAATATTCATAATGTAAATTGTGTTTTTGTATTGCTTATTTGTGTATTTTAACAAAATCTATACTTATTAGTGTATTAAAAAATATTCTCATACTGAATGTTCATATCAGTATAAATAATACCATGTGCCTTCTTTAGAGTGTTTTCCTTCAAGATAGTTTTTTTCCACTAAGGTTTGAGTAATTATTATTATTTCCCATCACCACATAGATATGCCCGTTCCCCATTTTCACACGGTCAGGTGAAGTTCGTGTGAGCCTCGAGCTGCGACAGGAGGACCTTCACTTGACAGAGACTCAGCTGGAGATGATCGCAACATTCCTCAACTACACCTTCACCAGTGTGCTGCGGCTGCAGAAGTATCTGATGCTCTTCGACCCCAACGCCTCCGAGAACTCATACATGATTGTACCAACCAAGAAAGGTATCTTTCTACTGATGTGTTCAGTCAGTGTATACATTTGTCATTTAAATTTTCATTTTAGAATTCAAAATTGGGCATTGTTACTTTAAAAAAGCGTTTTGGAATTTTATGCAAAATTTGATAAAGAGGTATTGTAAATTTGTGCAGAGCTCAACCCTAAAGAACTATCACTAAGTCTCCCAGTTATTTATTTATTTTTATTTTGTGTTTATAAGTGTTGTTATCTAATGTTTTTCTTGAGATTGGTTCAAAACTTGGTCTTTTTGTTGCCAAAATTATATAAATAAGAAAGGGGTGTTGAACATAGTGGAGGGTATTGGCGATCAATTCAAATTTTAAAGTTGATAACTTGGATTTATTCATTCAAAATCCTGATCCATTTAAGTGCTTGTTTAATACTTCTGAATGATTTAAATCGTTACAGTAGAACCACGGTATAGCGAATCTCATGGTACTAAATATATATATATATATATAAAATGAAAATGGGAAGTAAAACAAAATTACTCAAGTAAAATTAATTATGTACTTATTGAATCATTCCAAATATATTAGATATCCAAACAGAATTCCTATTTACTAGAGGTCTGTGGGTAGTGATTTTTACTGTCGGGACAGGAAGTAGATTACCATACATTTTTGGGTCGGCTCGGGTTCAGGTAACCAAAAATTCAGGTTGGTTTTGGATTTTATTAGTAAGCAAAATGTTAATTTAAATAAGTTTAAATTGACCTACTTAGAAGTATTGATGCAAGTCAAAAACCTATCATTTCATCTACCAACTTATTTATTTCACATACATGCCCCAAAGTTATTAATGACGGGTTTTGACATATACTGTACGCAAGTCAAATTCTGTCTGCAGTGCGGTTCAACGTACAATGTGCTGCTATCCCTCAACCAAATACCAAACTATCAAAAAAGTCAATTCTGACTTTTCAGTATGTTGTAGACAGTATAAGGAGTAATTTCAGCTGTTATTGTGTATTTCCAACCAACATAAGAGACGGAGATACAGTAGAGCATCGCTTATCCTGATGACCGGTTATCCGGACGTCTGGTGGGTGAAATAATAATATTGAAAAACATGTGCAAGGATTTAATGTTTTAAATTTCCCGCGCAGTATGTTTCGTACAGTGCGTTCCCGCGTGCCCTGCTTATTGTTTCAAGCCTTAGCCAATTGGAGCGCTTGTTGCAGTTCAGGCTTTAGCCGCTGAGCATGCGTCATCTTTCACGTCCGTTAAAGTGGCTGTAGCGGCAAGCTAAATGTGACACAATTCAGCTCTTGTCACTAAAAAGACTAAGAGATTTAACATCAAAAACCGTGTCAGTGGTCTCAAGCAGAAACAAATATCTGATTTCTTTTGTCAGAATCCTTAATCTTTTAGTCCTTGTGCAGTACTGTACAGTTAAACTTTACATATTGAAAGTTTTGTGCAAAATTTAATGTTTTTTAATTGCTTCCTATGGTTGGTATTACTGTACTGTTTTCTACTATTGGCTGATTTGTGCTGCTGCCTGTCGGTGAATCGGGCTAACCTAATCTGTATTTCAAGCGGTTAATTGGTCCGTCACAATCAAGGCACAGCACGATATTTTAATGAATAAAGGATTTGAGTTACTGTACAAATTGAATCACACAACATAGTGTGTATTTTAATTACAATGTGAATGAATGATAAATGTGTACAAATCATGTTACATACAAAATATACTACTGAACTCTGTAGGCCTAAATTAAAAGTAATAATTACATCTCCACTTTTAAGCTAGATAAAATTAAAATTATCCAGATTATCAGTTATCCGGCCAGTGCCATGCATCAATTAGTCCGGATAATCAATGCTCTTCTGTAGTTTAGAGTGAGGCATAAAATCACCTGTTGAGCCGCCATGTTACTATTTTGTCATCTATGTTTGTTGTTGTGATTCTCAGTTAGTTTATTTATAAATTTGATGTAATAGTGTGAATAAATAATCGATACATATTTTAGTTTGACAGTTTAATTGTATTTGTGGTTACTTATTAGTACTTTTTATGGCTTATTTTTACAATAAATAACCAATTATAGTTTTTAGCTTTGTAAAAAACAAAACATTATTTTTTATGTAGCAATATTCTTTTAATGTAGTTTTACTATAACCCTGCAATTTACTGCAAGAATGTAAATAGGATGTCTCATAGTGAAAATATAGCCTATATGTTTTAGTAATGCACAAAAAGGTCGTGAGTGCCAAAAAAGTACCGCAATATCGTATTTTTAGTACTACTAAAAATGTTCCGAGTTGAGGGGTTAAACACATATATGTACTGTGCTCTGTTTGGTATATTAACCCCAACAGTTTTATCCATTTAATTAATTATATATTATTATAATTGATGTTGTAAATAATTAATAAGGGAAAATAATTTTCTCAAGTCTATATGAGACCAAGGATGAACAAACAAAATAAAAACCTATAGTGTATTTCATTAGCGACACACACTTATCAGCAGGTATAGCTCACTACACTAGACAGTAGACAGGCACGATAAACATCCCAGTAAGGGTGAGGGGTGGAGGAGAGTGATTTATTTTTAGCACAAGCTCGACTAGCAACAATGGCATGTCATGCGTACATCCACCCGCCAAGGTCACTGTCTTTAGTGTCCTTATGAACATCTAGTCATACACAGCCTATAAAACCCCAATCACCGCGCGAATACAGTGAGGAAATAAGTGTGTGATATTTTTCCCGGGAAATCCAAACAGGCTTTAGCCCTATTTATTTTAGATTTGAAGGGTTCCACTGTTGATGAATAAATCTAGAACGTATTGTTAAAAAAATAAAACATTTGATTTATTTCCTTTATTCAGTTATATCCTTAACTTTAAGGTTTTTTATTTCATTTGAGAGAAAATTTTGAAAGAGGGAGATCAGTATGGCAAATAACACTTCTGTATTATTGGTCATATAACATCAACAAACTGTCAGAGCAATAAAAAAATGAATCACTTTTACAATGACGGTTTTCACTGTGATTGAAAAATCACAGGTAATCCCACCTCTATTACTTTGAATTACGACTAACACGAGCTTTACATTGGTACGACTGTTTTGCTGCGTAAATAGGAACATGGCTTCAGTCAGAAGTTTTGGACAAAATGTTATTACCCAGGGGTCTCGGGTTAATTTCAATTTCATATCGGGTATTTTGTACAGCCTGATGCCTTGCTTTTTGCGTTGTTTGTAGGCTATCTTCGTTATATAGGGGGTTTTCACCTAGGAAATTTTGTAATATAGGGGTTTGTTGATCAATTCAAAAGCTGCAAAAATTTGTTACATCGGAGTTATAAGCCAGATTCATATGTTATAAAGGGGCTACTTTAACCTGAAGTGTTATGGAAGTTTCAAGGGGATTTAAAAAAATTGTATATTGAGGGTTTGGTTATTTCGGGGTTCATTATATCGGGACTGTACTGTATTTCATATTTTTAATTTGGATTAACCTTCCAATTGGTTGAGTATAAATTAGTTCATTTAGTTCAGTTCATTTAGTATGTTGAATGTAACACAATTTGTAGTTAAATAATCATAGCTAAACAATACCAGTTGAATGTAATCAATAAATGTTTTCCACTAATTTATAGGCATCAGTGATACAACTGTGGAGGTGGACTGGGAATTTCTGGAGCTGATTTACTCACGGAGAGAAGAGATGCCTCATCATATCTCAGACAAGGAGCGTCAGTTGTTTGTATTTGATGCTGTGAAGTACCATGACGCCGTGGTGATGCCTTGGTACCGCAACCAGGACCAACCCCAGGTTTGAAGACACTAATAGCTACACAAGTATATAATACATTTACAATATATCTCATCCATTTTACTCAAGATAGATTTTTTTTACTAAGTAAGAAAATTACCCTGAAAAATTTCAGGGTTGACCTAATACGATCAAGGGTTCGCGGGTTCCCGCCTGCATCTTCAATCTACAAAATTAAGGCTGCTTTCAAAGCTCAGTTGTTTGTTGTCGAAGTAGGCTATTCTTTCAACTCCTCTATGTTGTGAATTTCTCAACATGAGAATGAAGTTCCTGACGCAAAACTTTTAATTCTGGATTGTTTTCTTCTTTTCCGCAGCTAATTTTTTATATAACTTTGCTTTAAAACCTAAAATAAAACCTTATAAGGTTATAAGGTTTTCTTATAACCGCATTCAGATCCATGATTAATAGAATTTTAGACATACCACTACAAAAAGAAGATTATTCAAAAGAAATTAAAACAATGAAATATTTAGCACACAAAAATGGCTACAAATCAGACCTAATTGACAAAATTATTAAAAATATTAAAAAACAAAGAAACAAGAGAACAACGGAAGAACAAGGAAGAAACGAAGAGAAATTCATCAGCATGCCTTTTAACACCATATTAAATAAAGCCATGAGGAAAACATTTACCAACACAAAATATAAAATCGGCTAGAAAACAAATAACAACGCTTTTAACTTAATACAAAAGTACACTAAACATAATGAAACACAACTTGACAAATTTGACACAACCGGAATATATCAGATCAACTGTTCAGACTGTCCAAAATTTTACATAGGTCAAACTGGTCGTTCAATAAAATCACGCTTCAAAGAACACATTCAAGCATTCAAAAGTAACAACAGAACATCAATGAAATCAAACTTTGCAGAACATTTATTACATACAGATCACAGTTTTAAATGCATACATGAAAACTTAAATATATACAAAGGACTAATAATGGACTCTACAGAAGAATACCTTATCTACAAAGGACATAAAGAACACCCACAGGACATATTAAATAACCATATAAACATGAACAATCCTATATTTGAAAAAAATCACACAATTTGAAAGCCTCACCCACTAGTCCGTCCAAAGTTAACATATGATACAAATCACATCTTATCAACTTAACATTATGAACACATTAGATAAAAATTTGTAATTTAAATATAGGTTAGGTTAAATATGGCTTGAAAATGGCATAAATGCCGAAACATGTTGCCATTAAAGTTTAAAAAAAGGGTACTAATTGTTTATTATTTATTATATTACTAAAAGTAGCCCTACATTGTGAATTGTTAAATAATTTAATAATGGCTAACCTATATATATATATATATATAAAAATTTTAACGACTATTGTTTTTGGACTCTGGGCACCTAAAGACGAAAAAATAACATGGTCCTGGGCTTAAGTCTTACCATGAGACCTACGGTAATAGCTTCTTCCCTATGGGAAATTTGCTAAAAGCTTGGCTAGATCTTAAAATACCACATGCACACAACTAATCAAAAATACTTATTTTTTAAGTGTTGTATTTGTTGGTGGCGGAACAATCAATGCCTGGAATTGTTGAAATTAGATTTGGGAATCAATTTAAAATAATCAATTTTTAAAAATTGAAAAAAATTGGAATCAACCCATCCCTAATTTGTACACTACAGTAGAACCTTTCATAACATATATATTTATTTATATGTGAAATATAACTAAAGCATTAAAATAGTGAAATATTATCTTTCTGACAGCCATTAATAATTTTTCACTGTTTTATAAAAATCACAATAAAATTTTGTAAAAATTACCTTTTTTGTGTTTTGCACTTTTCCGTATTTTTGAACATAGCACTTACATTATATAATATTTATTCAATGACATATACACTTCTATGTAGGGAATTAAATTCTCTTAAAAATGTATATTATCAGTTTTCTATAAAAAGTAATTTGTAATTATACAGAAACTTAATATTTGAAATTCACGCTCGCAATTTAGTTTTTTTTGTTTCTTTACTTAAAACAAATAAAAAATTCAAAAATAGTAATTATTTTGACATATTTATATTCCTCTATTTATTACAAACTATGAATATGAATATGCATATCAACAGGTTTACTCTATTTACTTATTTTATATAATTTTTTTAAAATACTACATTTTTACCAAAAAAACCTTGACTGCAGTGAATACAAGCCACTGCAAAACACAGACTTCAAGAGCTTAATAAAAGCAGTTTTTTGAGTCTTGTATCAAAGTTTGATCTTCTGTTGCTGCTGAAACAATATGCAATCGTGTCTTTTATTTCTTAAAATTTTTCCTCCTGATAGGGCCCTCAACTTATTAGAAACTGAATAAATCTCCTTGTGAAAATGTAATAGGTTAAGGCCAAGTACCATGACAGAAGTATCAAAATTTCAACATCAGTTCTCGGTTGTACCGGTGCATTGGTGCATTTCCCTAAATCCGGTGATGCTGAGAATTGACTTGGATATATCTCTATTTTCATTATAAATACTCTATTTATATTATGTTTAAAATTTCTTAACAATAGTCTAAGTTCTACACTATTTAGTGTATTCTGACGTTTTCAGTACTTTTATGTTGCGGAAATCTGCAGTCATTTGAATCCAAAGTCGTCATTCCCTGGTTCCGACTATCAAACCTTTGAGGAATACTACCAGAAGAAGTATGGCATCACGGTACAGAACAGCCAGCAACCACTACTGGATGTCGACCACACCTCTGCCCGGCTCAACTTCCTAACTCCACGGTAACTTCACCGTCACTTAATACATGATATTAGTGATCATTTCTCAAACTTGTTTAAACAAATCCTTATTGTAATCACTCATGTTGAGTGTCCCTAAATTATACATGATAGAATTTAATAGCTGTGTTCTAACTTCCAACAACTATCCAAATAAATTATTAAATCACACATATTTTGTTGCACCTGTAATAAATTAAACGCCATCTATTCCAATTAATTGGGACTGAGGTCAATTTTGATAATCAAAAATTTGAATAATCGGACATGACCGATATCAAGGAAAACCTAAGTGTTACAACATATTATTAATTTTTTTAAAAAATTACATATAAGCTTTAAAAATGGTATGGGAAACAAAAACAAATACAAACTAAGTAAAATCAATACTTAAAAAAGTTAAAGAAAGTCTATAGCAACGCTCGCCTGAATATCTCATTCAGAGTAAGTTGCCTCGAAAAATATTGAGCAAAAAGTTGTCTTTTATCACAATTTTTCCTCCTGATAGGGCCCTCAACTTATTCAAAGTAAATAAACCCCTGGTTCCGACTATCAAACCTTTGAGGAATACTACCAGAAGAAGTATGGCATCACGGTACAGAACAGCCAGCAACCACTACTGGATGTCGACCACACCTCTGCGCGGCTCAACTTCCTAACTCCACGGTAACTTCACCGTCACTTAATACATGATATTAGTGATCATTTCTCAAACTTGTTTAAACAAATCCTTATTGTAATCACTCATGTTGAGTGTCCCTAAATTATACATGATAGAATTTAATAGCTGTGTTCTAACTTCCAACAACTATCCAAATAAATTATTAAATCACACATATTTTGTTGCACCTGTAATAAATTATACGCCATCTAATCCAATTAATTGGGACTGAGGTCAGTTCTGATAATCAAAAATTTGAATAATCAGACAAGACTGATATCAAGGAAAACCTAAGTGTTACACATAGGTTATTAAGTTTAAAATTCACAGAGTAGAGCTGTTAAAATGGTATGGGAAACAAAAACAAATACTAAACTAAGTAAAATCAATACATATAAGAAAAGTTATAGAAAGTGCTATAGCAACGCTCGCCTGAATATCTCAGTCAGAGTAAGTTGCCTCGACAAAGAAGCTTGAGCAAAAAGTTGTACACCATCACAATTGGTTTGTTGCTCCATCCACTTCAGGACGTTATCAAAGTAAATAAACACCTCGCTATGAGAAGATACACTTTGGTATGGTACTTCTTCCCCTATTGTCTCATTTCCGTCTTCTTCTTTTTCCTGAAACACAATTTATTAAGCACTGACGCCTATTATGCCGTTTCGTTCTCACTGTAAAAACTTTACTGATTTCACTCTATTTCAATGCGCAGTCACTATTAAATTTTTACATTACAGATATGTAAATCGCAAAGGCGTTGCACTCCCAACAAGCAGTGAGGAGACGAAGCGAGCAAAGCGTGAGAACCTGGAGCAGAAACAGATCCTAGTGCCGGAGCTGTGCATGATTCATCCATTCCCGGCAAGTCTGTGGCGACAAGCAGTGTGTCTACCGTGCGTGTTGTACCGCATCAACGCCCTGCTGCTAGCTGACGAGATCCGCACCACAGTAGCGCGCGAGATCAGCCTCGGACTACTCACTCTGCCCAGTGGTGTGTTGCTCACAAGTCTTGCGACTCAAATGGGAACTGCACTTTTTTAAACTTTTCCAACAAAATCAGTCATCAGTTTGGTTGTTGAGTAATTTATAAAGATTTAGATAGAATTGTTGGTGCATGTAGAATGTTGTTGCGATTTGTAGGACTATTGTGTTGTTTGGATTCGTTATTGAAAAAGTATAGTTGATTGAAGAAAAATTAACATTTATTGTTACTTCAAATGTCTTTAAGTTTAATTCAGTTTAAATAAGTAAAATAAGTAAGTATATAAGTAAGTTTCATTATATTATGTTAAATGGCCAGTGCCAGAAAAGTGTAGAAATGATATTTTACTTAAAACTCAGGTTCTCAAAATTTATTTTTAATCACTCATTGAACTTGAAACGTGTGGATTTAGTACAGTAATTCCTGATTTTACTTCAAACTACTTCTTAAAGCCATCTGTTAATTTAACTCAAATAAGCAATAGTAAAACATTTGGACAGTAAACAAAATTACGTCTGTTAGGCTGTAGGGTGTTTGTTAATGAATGGTTGCTCCAATATAACCAAGGTTTAATTAATTGGAGTCGTCCTTGTACAAGATGTGAGACATTTTAAATTTCTCCAGAAATACCATCACATAACACTTACGTATACAGAACAAAAACGATAATTTACTAACTAAACATGATCACCCATGTAATTAAATGTCATATCTAATATTATAGATTTTGAGTGGCCTCCTCTTGACTTTGGATGGAGTTTAGCTGACGTGTTGAAAAAGTCAAAAGAAGAAAATGAGAAAAATGCCCTGCTGAAGTCAAAGGCAGTCGCTAAAATGGTGGAAATAAAAGAAGAAGAGGAAGTCATAAAGAAAGAAGATGAATCACTCGATAAAGACAAAGCTTATGAAAGTGAAGGTAGTGAAAATGACAAACAGGAGAATGGAGAAAGTGGCCCTTGGATGGAGATCGGCACATGGTCTAATGAAATGGCTGAAATTGGAGATGACTTTGATCCTAATGCTAAACTGCCAGCTAATTTGACTATGGTATGTTGGTTTTAGCTTGCTTTAGTCTCAACTCTAAATAGTTCTCATAAGGTTATCCTTATTTTATAATTTATTTTAAAGGGACTTTGTAGTAGAACTTCTATTGTTCTATTCTAGTTGGGATATATTGCTGGTTAATTTTACGATACCGTTAGATATCTTTAATGTTAATGGATGTAAATCAATTTGATGGTACTACTTTTCAAATATATTTTTGCTCTTGTTTTGTACCACTCTCATGTAGGCTGAGGATGACCAGTATGAATGTCAAAATTTCATCACTATTTCCAATTTCCATCTGTTTTACATGTATTTAAATTGTGTACTTCAATAATTGTGAATAGATTTAAGACGTATATTATAGGATTTAGATGCATATTATGTTTTATATATTATGTAATATTTTTACATCACACAGTAATATGTTTTTTTAGGAATATAAATTTTGAAAAACTAATTTTTCTGGATTTTTTCTAACTCATTCTGAAAGAGTACCTTAAAAGAATATAAATAGGTATTCTAAACAAATTTACTTTACTGAAATCTTGATTCAACCTGAACTCATGGTTTCTAAAAACTAGATTTCTTTTCTAAACAATTTGCTGACGTAAGGATTACAGATAGTTAAGTACAAACATTTATTTGGTGACTTTTTCTTGGTTTACCTAATGAAAAACATTGTTAATGGGTAGGTCAGATACGGCTCCCCCACCAGCTGGGACTATGCAGGTGAAGGTCCGAACACAGAGCTGTGCCTCTATGACTCTGACGTTGAATCAGATCTGAGTAGTGATGCTGAACTGTCTGACCAGTCTTCGGACAGGTATATTTTACAATTACCTTTATTTTTATAAGGTTTCATGGATATAGTGACAAGAAATCAGTTGGCAAATTAGCTGTGCTAAGGCATGATCCTGCTTAGGACAAGTGCCTATTCTCATCATCTCTAAATTGTACTTTAACTTTATATAATGTTAATTTTGATGTAAGATAAGTAAGTTAAAAGAAAAATGTGTACCTAATTTTAGGCAACAATATAGTCAGGCAATACATATTTGACTGTTTTAATTAATCATAATCATCATTTTGAGCAGAATTACTATATGACAGCAGTGGCTTTTCTTTTATAATTAATTCTGTGATTAGCCATTGAATTATAATGAGACTCGAATGTGCTCTCAATTGATAAATTAGCTATATTATCAGTTAGCTGGATCAGAAAAAAGGCTAGATTGTTAAGAAGCATTTTGTTTACAATAAATTTAAGTATAGTTATGAAAGTTGGCTGTTTGAAGATGTATTTACTTTTCTTTTTTTACTTTAGTAGACACATGGTTAAATGGAGCTTCCAATTATTTTATAGTCAAATACAAATGTATAAAGGACTACAACCCTTTGGGTAAACAATGCTTTAATATAAAAAAATGTTCTATTATTTAGATTTTTACCATACAAATTTTCCATCTTGTTTTTAAGTAAAACAACGTTTATCGACGTTTCAGGTCATGGAATCTGAACTCTGGTGAGTTAGAACCTAAAACATAACGCGAACAGTACATAATCTGGACCAAGCTGGTATAAAGCTGAAAACAACAAAATTTTAAAGCAATAAAAAAAACTACCATGCTCAAGTATTCACACACACAAGGAATGAATTAGGTCCACTCATCACAAAGACACATGTCTGTCTTTTTGATAAGTGGACTGTGTTTCATTTCTTCATTCTTGTGTGCGTGACTATTGGTGCAAGGTAGTTTGTGAGTTTTTTTACTGCTTTACACTTGTTTTGTTTTCAGCTTCATATTGGCTGTCCAGATTATGTACTGATTGTGTAATGATTTTGTTTCTCCGTCACCTGGGAATGGGATCAGATTCCAGATCCCAAAACGTCATGTAACTATTTGACTTAAAGCGTGATGGAAAATATCCGTGATACAAATTTAATACAAAATCAAAAAAATGGTTTGTGTCAGTGGTGAGGCTGGTCCAGGAACTGGACGAGGTCTAAGGATCACATTCAAGGGCGACTACCTTGCGGAGGCGGAAGACGATGACTATGTGGAGGAGACAAGGGAGGAGGCGGAGGATTGGTCATGGCAGGAGAGCAACGTCACTGACCTGGAGGTCAGTTAGAAGAGGCCATATACGAATGTTAATTAGGCTTTTTAAGCCTTATTTAATTTAATTGCTTTATATTACAATATTCCATTCCTCCTTATCTAATATGAGGTTTTAAATAGTGTTTTGCTAACTATCTCACCTTGGTTTGTTTTGCAAATTGTTTGTATTGTAAGAAAATTAGGATTGAGTAGATTCCAAACATCGATTCTTGATTCCACCAATTCTCAGGGTTGGAATCAGAATCGAAAATGATTGTCTAAAGACGATTCCGATTCTTTGATTCCAAGCGTTCGTTGTTCCGCCGACAACGAACGGCGAAAGAAAGAATTTTGTTTGTTTTCCTCGTCACGTTGTTGTCGTAATTAAATACAGTCGTTCGTCATTGTTTTGATAAAACTCGGATCAGGAAACCAATCGTCCCCCTGCGGACACAAAATTATCATTCACTTTCAGTTTATTGTCATAGCCGCGTAAATAAAAACCAATATTTCATTTCAAAGCAATCGGATATGTGGCTCCAAAACGAAAGTAACAAGTACCCAGTATAATTCAATAAATATCCGAAGTTACTGATAGACCATATAAAAAATGAGCACTAACACTCAAACTTTTCGTTTCAGATTACATCGTCAATACAAAATATCTTTGCTCAAACACAAAAGTGCAGACGACGAATGACGTAATTTGTAACCTTTTTAAAATAATGCAAGAATGTCATTGGTCGGGACAAGGTTGCAACATACCATGTAATTATTCTTATTTCAGTTTCTGATAAACTTCAATACGATATTGAATGTCGTCGGTGCCGATTCAAATCAATCAAACTGATCTAATAAGAGTTTTTGTGATTTTCACAATTTTCATGATTTTACCATTAGTGATGGTTTATATTAATTTTGTTCAAATTAACCATACATAAGTACATATATTTGGTTACACCATTAAAGTTTAAGCAATTTTGCTTTTTTAATTTTTTTCAAGTATGTTGTATTAAGGACACAACAGTAGCCGTAAATATAAAAAAAGATTTTTATAAATGTATTTATTTATTTGTTCATGTATATACTAAATATTTATATTTATAATTGACATACTTTTTTAACATTTCTTAACCCTTAAAGCGCTACTGAAAATCACACTCCCAGCTCATTTAGGTTGAAAAAATCAAAATGTTATTTTCCCAATGTTCTTTTAGGATTTAGGTAGCTTGATTAAAGTAGAAAACAGATATATGCTTCACTTTTACTTATTTTACATTTTATCATTTTTTGGTATCTAAAAGAGTATTTTTTTTCAAAAATTCCAAGCTTTTCTATACAAAACTTGTAGGCTATTTAAAAATGGCAGAATAAATAAAAATGACTAATTACAAACATTAAAACAGTGAGAACAAACCTGTAAATAAACTAGAAAAAATTTGTACATTACCTAGCCTAGAAAAGGAGGCATTCATAGGTCCATTCACAAATTCGTCAAATTCGGGATCGTCTGGATGAGCCATTTTCTAATATTTATATTCGCAAAATAATAAATAATGAGTAATCAGTTAGTTACTCGTAAAACACATAACGAATAATAAGACGTCGGTGGATGTCAGCAAACAATGTTTTGGAAACTGAATACAGCAGACAGTAATGACTCGCGCCTGCAGGCTTAAGCTGCAGTACGGGAGCAAAGAAATAATGGCCCAAGTTGCAAAACAGCTGATTTCAGTCACTAGATATTTTAACAAAGCCGCCATATTGGTTTTGTGAGTGCATAGAGGCTAAAGCAACATCACTCTATCGGTTGTTTCGTGAACTACAACAAATTAAATGTGACAAAATTACTGATTACGCCTCAAGGCGTAGCCCACACTGTGTGACCCTACTGTGCCGCGCCTCAAGGCACTAGTCGCCCGGTAAGGGTTAATTCTTCATTTTAGTACTGAACAAAATTATGTATCTTAACTTCTAGAATTAATAAAGATTTTTTTAAGGCTTGCAAATCCCTATAAACCTGGTGACATCGAAAAGAATATATTGGACACTTCTAAGGTTAAAGCGTTACATTTGTTGGCGGAGGTCAAAATCAAGAATCAGGAACCGATTTTAAAGAATCGGAATCGAAAAAATTTGGAATCGACCCATCCCTAAAGAAAACCATATAGCATCAAGTCAGCAATATTTTGTTTACACATGTCCAAAATATAAAACAGACACCTTGACTGACCTAACAATAAATTTAATGAGTTTAAAATTTTCAATTATTTGGTGATCAATTGAACCAAGGGACTAATATAATTTAATAGATTCAAAAATCATACTGTTGATTTTTTAAATATATTAAAAACATCAAAACTTACAGAACTCAAGACCGATATGTGTGGGATTTACTAGATGAATTTAAAAACTGATTAGCTTCTTTGTCATGAGTTGTAAATAAAATAGTTTTATAAGACTTGGAATGTGGATAATTTACTGTATGTTGTTGTCAACTATGATTTATAAAAGTTCCCTTAAGTGCAATGCTAGTTGCAGAAAATCAGCATTCTTAGTGTTAATTTTGTATTTAAAATGAGAAATGTCGTATTTGTTTGAATTAACTTTATATGCATCCTTGTATGATACCTCAAAAAGTTGTTAAGGTAGGAAATTCTCTGAATAAACAGGTCTGCTGTGTCAAGGGTATTTAGGTTTATATCATATTGTCTTTATTAGTGAAATAATTTAATTTATGCCTTAAAATTGCTTTTATTTCCTCAACTACGAAAAGTTCTTTAGTTTTATTTATATTTCAAACTTTTTTATTATTTTGCAGAAAGATGTTGAACGTGAAATGGCGAATTTTGAGAAAGCAACTGAAGAAAATAAAGAGATGATTGAGAATAGCGGGATCCTGGTGCACAGCGACACTCCATTTGTTATCAATAGAGAGACAGTAAAAGATCAGCTGATGAGTAAAGATGAGCAAAAAGAGCTAGGATTTCAGCTGAGTGGCTACGCAATGCCAGCTGGCTTGCTTAATCAATGGAAGGCTTCGCCTGTAAAGTCTCAGCAAGACTCCGCCCTATCCTCAGACTCTGATTGTTCTTTGGATGTGTTTGAGAATGGTATGTATCTGTCTCAAGTAAAACTACATGATGATAAATAATTATTTTTTGGCAGGTGGTAACTCTAATGAGTACCCCCGCTCCTGCGAGGGTTATGTGGTGACACCAACGTTAGGCGGTGTATATCCAAACTAAACCCACCTTTCCCCCATCCGTCCAGACTTGTATGAGCAACTTACATATGGACAAATGGACTTCATTTGGGCGAATCACAGCATTAGCTTTCAAGCTGTAGCTGCTGGATTACCTCTTGGAGTGGCTAGAACAATCAAATCAGAACAGGGCCGGAGCAAGTGAAATTGCAAATGTTAATCAAAGTGTATTAAACATAAGTACCTATAAATTAAGAAGTGTTGACGCATTGCTGTGTAAGGCTTTGGCTGGACAGGACAATCCGTTCCCCTACGGTGGATCATCAAGGAAAAATACCATTTGGATTAGCCTAAGACATCTCAAGCCAACCATATCGGGACAAGATAGTCTACCCTGTGGACTTCCATATTTGTAGTTTCCTAAGACTGCTATTTTATAGTAAACGCTGTGGTTTTTCCTCGTGGACATCTTATCTCGGTAGAAAGGGTGGTCAGTAACTCATTTATTCAGCTAAATTGACAAAATACATTGCATTAGCCATGTCAAATACTAATATTACAAAAATATAACCAAAAAAAATTTCTAAATACAAAAGTTAGTGTCAAAAATTATAGGGCTACTTACTAATCTATTTAAGATTGTCCGTCAGCGAGGAAAAAAAACAGACACTGTAATAGCCACTACTTGCAAAAAATGTTTTTAACTGCCTTTTAAAGGTTCCCAGATCTGTTATAGATTGTTATAGATAGATGGGTTGGGCATTGAAGAGTTTAATTACATTAAACAGCAAATGCTTTTGAAAGAAGGTAGTTGAATGTGTAGGTACTCTGAAATGTGAATTGTTACGAGGTGGATAAGGTTGGGTGATCGCGGTTTGAAAATGGGAAAAATTTAATCATTAGTGTTAATGATACGAACACATATTTACACGTCTGACTGTAGGAGAAGTCATGGATAATTCTAATTGCCCTTTTTTGAAGGTGGAAAAGGAATTGAGTTCTCAAGGTTTCGCCACCCCACAATGCTACTGCATAAGCTAAGTGTGGGTAAATCACACCATAGTACGCAGTCAGAAGGACGTTTTTATTAGAAAATGTTGCCAATTGCTAAAGAAGAAAATTCCTGAACTTATTTTTCTACAGACAGCACCGATATGGGGATAGAAAGTAAGATTTTCATCAAGTAACAAACCCAAAAACTTTATCTGTGCAGCGGTTTCAAGTTCAGTGTCATATAAAATGAAATTGTCTTTGTTTTCATTGAATCTGATGGAAAAATCTAGATAGATCCACCTCTCCTAACAGTTCAGACCACCATAAATGACTAGTGGTGTTGTGAAAGTGTCACAATAATGTTGTAATTATTTTTATTTGTAATGTGACAAACCCTTGACCCATGACTGAGAAACAAAACAATACTTTATGGTCACTGAATATTTTGAAAATGAAAATTAAATTTTTTATAACATGATAGCACTTATCAATTAACATGTTCATAGTGGCTGGACCATTCTAACCAATTTAACAATAGAACGTCAGAGTATTTTGTCACACTGTAGTTGTTGGTGCAGACGATGTGTGTGAAGGCGGAGGGTTCAGCTTCGACAGCCAACCGGACCTGCGTCTCCACCCCGGCCCCAGCCCCAGCGTGTTGCTGCAGGCGCTCACCATGTCCAATGCCAACGACGGCATCAACCTGGAGCGGCTCGAGACCATCGGCGACTCCTTCCTCAAGTACGCCATCACCACCTACCTCTACTGCGCCTATGATGCTGTGCATGAGGGCAAGCTCAGCCATCTTCGCTCCAAGCAGGTACAACATTCACCATGTCTAAATGTCAATACTTGTGAATAGAATAAGTTAAGTTTTCATTGGAGTGAGGTGTGGTGTTCCATTTTTTGCCATTGCCTGAACTCCCAATTCTGAGCTGAGAAACTAGCTAGAAAATAGCTAGATAGAAGATCAGTTACCCACTAAGTAGCGCACGCACCATCACATTGGCGCTAGCTAATTCTCAAGAAACATTGACGATACCAACCTGATAAACATAATATACCGTACCTAGTAAATTATGCATTAGTTCTAAATGATTCGTTTTTAAATAATATTATTTTACTTAAATGTTTTCAGGTGTAATAAACCATTATAAATTTTTAATTTATTAGTAATATTTTAAGAAATATCAAATATCCGTCATTCCGTCATATGACGTGGATCCTCAGGGGGGAACAAACGTCACATGACGGACGTACTCAAATGAGCCGATTTGTCGTTACTCCTCAGGTTAAGTGTTCCTGGCAGGAATTTCACATTTTAACTGTTTTTTTCAACCCAATCTAGATAAACTGGACTTTATTGTATCTGTACTAAAATATAGTACAGTAGAACCTCGATTATACGGGTGTGGATAAACCGGGCGGCTACCGGGGTCCATTACTGGCAAAAAATTATTATTTTAAAAGAAGTTTTTCACTGTAAACTTTCTTATGATAATTATTTTTAATTTTAAATACTTGATAATAATATTCTGTACTAACATAAAATTAGTTTTGAAACTGAACATTATTATAAGCGCCAGACTATCAATATTTCTTCATTACACGGCTGTTCACAACGCAACTCGGTATCTGATTGGCCCGTGGCCATGACGACACATGCACTAGATACTGTGCATGTGTGTGTGGGCAAGGAGAGAGAAGGAAGACAAAGGAAGAGAGGTAAGGAAGGATACTGTCGGAAGTCGATGAGTCATCACCCCTCCCCTCACCCGTGTTTTGTTTTTGTTCAAGAACTGACTTGATTTTTTAGTTGTCAGTTTTAATTATTCTGTCGATGAGTTACAGGTTTGAACTAGTGTTTCAATTCATTTCATTAAATCTATTGTTTTTATTTAACTGTTTGTCTGTGTGCTGTAATATTTTTAGTTTAATTTGTTCTAAGTTGTGTATAGTTTTTGTAAAAATGTCAGATAATGGTTTGCATGCGATAACGAACTGCTCACATTTGAAGTTATCAGTGACGATCTGTTTAAAGTGTGCGGACAAATAACAATGTATTTATAAACTAGGGTGGTTTTTATGTGAATACTTTAAAATATTTTCCTCTTTCCGATTAACCGTGTTTTCAGTTATCCTTGCCCCTCTCCTGCTCATTACCCCGGATAATCGAGGTTCTACTGTATTGTATTAATCCACTTGAATCTGTTAACCACTAAAAAATTATGTTCAGCAGGTGTACTGCAGTTTTTTAAAAACAATATTGCCTATAATTTAGTTATATTCTATGTGCAATTGGCAAAACTTTTCTACAATGTTCTCTTCAATTCCTGTAATGCAGGTGAGCAATCTGAACCTGTACCGACTCGGCCGGAGGAAGCAGTTTGGGGAGAGCATGATAGCCACCAAGTTTGAACCTCACGACAACTGGTTGCCTCCGTGTTACCTCGTGCCTCGTGAACTGGAGAGGGCTCTCATAGGTCAGACTTGTACTTTTAATGCAAAGTCAAAACAAACCTAATTTTGCCGTAATTTAAATGAATTCTTATTTATACATTCATCCGTTTTTAAATCAGTAAAGGTTATGGACTCAGAAAGAAATTATCTTTGAATACCTCATGATGCCGTAATGATCATTGTGTCATAATAATCACAGAACATCTTTGCTCAAAGACAAAACAGCTGACAGCAAAATGAAGTGATCCTTTTGAAAATAATGCGTGAACGTAATTGGATGGTTGGATGGTTACTACATTAAATAATTACAGTGTAATTATTTAATGACTAATAAATATTGTCTATTGTCTTTAGTATTGTATAAGGGAATTTTAAATGGAAAATTTGTTTTAAGAAGACATTTTATGGTAAACTGACATTGTGAGTACTGCTTTTTTATGTTTTCAATAATATATTAGTTTGTAATAGTCTTAGACGATAACATTGCCTAACATATGCCTATCGAGCTTAAATCCCCCTCCACCTCATAATAAAGTATGAAAATGAAATGGTAAATTGTTTATTCATTGTATAACCTTCAAATAATAATTATTTTTTTTATGATCAGTACTAATTTATAAAGTGTAATCAATTTTTTAAACTTTAAAATCATTTGTGTTGTAAAATTGATTGTATTTTTCCATAATATTCCAATTTCTATACTGTGAGTGTATCAGAATTAGTGATATAAATTACTCTACAAAATTTGTTGACTGAATACTGAATCTATTAATTGAAGAACATGTGAATATTTAATAAGTGTGACTGTTACATGATTCTAGTCATTAGCCATTCACTGTATTGGATTGTAAAACAAGAGGCATTTAAACCACTCCTGTTTATTGTATAACATACTAATGAATCCTGAGGCAAAATCCCCAAAAATAAGGTACTTGATTCTGATGTCACAGAGGCCGGCTTGCCAGCAGCATTATGGAACCAGGCGGAGCTGCCATCATTGAAAGATCTCACCAGAGAACAAATTATTGCTACCGTTCAGGTAACAATTTTTACTAACAACACAGGTATGAGCAAAAAAGGGAATTTTTTATCTGTGTTTATAAAGAATGAATTAAGTATGAATATGTAAGTAAAAATTTTATTCTAAGTATCTTTTTCTGCATAAGTGTCTGTTTACTTGGTTAGTTAATCATCGCCCAAAACTATTTGAGGTTACTATTAGTGTTGGTTTAGTTTCTTTAGTGACTATGAAGTGTAGTCATTAACCTGTCAATAATAGAACAATTCTTAAGAGTGTTAAAAGGTGGTAATTTTTCATTGTATGATTAGAATGGGAGTGATGAGTTGTCAAGTAATATTGACAACTCACATATTGGGAAGAGTTTGACAACACGGACAGTGACCTGGATTTTGATCCTAATAATCAGAATCTTTTAAAAATAATATAATCAGAATAGTAGAATCAATTTACCCATTTACACAGTTATAGACACAATTTAATTCAAATTCGATGTCTAATATGCTCATATTTTTAAGTTTGATCAATCTTTTCATAAAGTTAATAAAAAATCTAAACTCATGATATTTTCTAGACTAATCATTATAGCTTTATTTCTGAAGGAAAATGTTTAATTTTTTATTTATATGTTAACAACAAAATATACTTTAAAAAAGTACTCAATTTGAAGCATAAGGAATTTTCTACTGACAATCCTTTTTAATTAAAATAGGAAAATCCATTATAAAAATTATGTTAATATTTTTTTATATTTTATTATTTTATTTTATGAATATTAAGTAAATTTAGTTTACGTGTAACATTTAATTTATTTATTTATGAAAAAAAATAAAACTAAAAGTAACCATTTTCATGAGTAAATAATAAAACCGTGACAGTTTTCCGCGAAAAGCTACAATTGCTAATTTTAAATCTGGCATTTCTTCACACGCTATAGGGTTGCCTGGCACTGAAAGAGTTAACTTACATCAAGTTAACTGATAAGTAAGTGGTTGTGGCATAGTTAGTGCCACAATTACTGTGTGACTCCTGAGTCCCTCCAATCTGAATTAAATTGAGTTTTTTTCACTTTTACTAGTGAGCTTGAGAGATTTAACTGAACTTAGTCTAATCTTTTTATGCTTGTTTCAATATGAAAAAGCTGACACTGATGAAAATAGATTTAATAGCAAGCTAAAACTATCTATAAGTAAAGAAACAAAATGGAAACCGTAAAGGACAAAAAAACAAACTGTGTTGAAGTTGAAGCTTACAACGTCTAGTGTTGTCAGGAATCACAGACAATGGAATACAGATTTTAAATTTTATAATTTGAAACCTGTATTAAATACTAATATAACTTTATTAATTCAATTTGTAACATAGTTACAATTTCATTGCAATTGTTCGGTTACTGCTGATTAAGTACCACTTAGACAGCTTAGACAGATTTATAAAGGGATGTACAAATGTCAGATTATAAGCCATCAGGATTTCCGAGAGATAGTCCCTTGAAATTATATCCAGTGTACCTCTGTCGATAGACAGGTTGACCATAGTGGTTGTATCAAGTTGGCTCTGCTGAAGCTTCCAACTTGTGAGGTGATGTGGTGTTATGTAACCAGGAACGTCTAGCGGGAGTGAGTGATGAAGAGGGGATTGAAGACCTGCCGTGTTTTGTGCCTTACAACCTCATCACGCAGCACAGCATCCCGGACAAGAGCATAGCGGACTGTGTGGAGGCACTTATAGGTAGGTGGAATATTTTGGTATGTGTCTGCGGTCAACATGAGCGTCAAAGAGTACTTGTCAAAACTCTTATTGCTTCATATATATATTAAAATTTCATAAATTTGTGTTACTTATTAGTTCATAATTGAATACAGAGTTGAGTAGAACATTTTTATTTTTTATCTGTAGATATAACATAAAAATTAGGCTTTCTCCTTTTTAATAAAACATCATTTTAGGTCATAAATAATTATTTGGTATTTTAATCACTTGAATTATTTTGGTTGAAATCTTCCTATATATACTTCTTGTTGAATATTTATTTTAGTTACATTACTGAAAATGCTGCAACAGTGGTTAGTACAAGAGTAGTTAAATTAAATTCAGATAAAATAACTAACAGCTTATTGGCATACCCACTAATATAAATAAACGAGTTGGAAGTAAATATTGTTAATTTTATTTTCATTTTATCTTTGCCTTCAACCTCTGAGGCCAGTGGTGACCACACTGTGACCTGATTGTGATTTGTGTTATTTTTAACCGTGGCTGTTTATCCTGAAAAGAGGTTTGTGATTGTGTAATCAAATGCATAGTATTGTGACAATGGTTTTGTTACACTAAGAATCATTTCTCACTTGCTTCGTAGAAATATTAAAATAAAAAAATTTTTTCTTAAAAAAAATCTAATAAAAGAAATAGCCTATATGAATACGAGTTTATTTTGAAAATTTTAATTTTAATAATTTTTTTGTTTCAAACATAACCATCTAATTTCCGAGAATAAAAACAAGAGAAACAAAATTAAATTAATTGTTAGAATTCCACGAGGGGACTACCCCTCCCTCCCCCCTAGTACCAAGCTTTATTGGGTGATATGACCTTACGCTACATACCAAGTTTCAAGGAAAAAGGTTTGGAAATAAGGAAGAAAATAATTTTTTTATATTCTTCATCAGAATAGCATTGGGCGCTCTCAGATAATGTACTGAGTTTACCAAGGACATTAAATTTAATTTTCTGTGGAACTGTTAGTTGTAGATTTTTATTAAGTAGGATTACATGGATACCAAGATACCATGGACAACTACATGCTGTGGCTTGTACATGCTGAATTTCATGAAATTCGTACCAATAGTCTCGTCTCTAGGCTTCATTACACTCCCCCCACACACACAGACATCAGTAAAAACCCCCTTTTTTCGTTTCAGGGGGCACTAATATCTAAGCTTCTGCACACCCCTACAAATATATACACAGACACATGGACAATTATAATACCTTTAAGAGTTCTAATTCGTAGACACACCTCTACGGACTCCCAGACTTATGTACAGTGTCACAGCTTATCTTGTACAGCTGTGCAGAACCTTTTGGTGTTGCAGGAGCTTATCTGATCGCTTGCGGGCCTCGAGGAGCTCTACTGTTTATGTCTTGGCTTGGTATTCGGGTCTTGCCCTCGGATGAAGGAGTGTCGCCTATCTCCATTATGCGAAAACAGAATGGACAAACTGTTCAGGTTAGTATGTCTATACTAAATTGTTCTGAATTTTCTATTATTTGTTTTGTGACATTTTTAATTTGCTTAGCTAATTGAGCGAGAATTCAAAATGTAACTTGTTCATTTATTTAGTCGAACCATACTAGTTTCAGAACAAAAATGTCAAAGCTAAAATCCAATTTATTCCAGAAAAAAATTTTATGTTACAAAATATGAGAGCTGTTTTTTTTTCAACCTCCGATCATTCATTTAATAAAGTAAGACCTAGAGAGGGGTGTCATGCGATTGGGGAGCTCCCCCACCACAACCTCTGCCGTTTTCAACTCCAGTGAGTCAGTCATAGCTGAGCTATGTTCGTGGAAACAAGGTGGCTACGATCGACGCTCCTGCCAAATGTGAGTCACAAAGTGTAATCTGTTTCCTCAAGCAGAAAGATGTTGAGCTGTAGAGTGATGGCAGTGTTTGGGAATGGTGTCGAAAAATTTAAAGAAGGGCGAACAGACGTCTATGATGAAGGTGAACAAGGTTGCAAGTCTGTCGCCACTGTAGGCTTCGTTGAGTGTGTTGATCAGGCGGTGAGATGCAAACAAAGGTTTACAATTAGCGAACTGTCTGATGAATTTCCAGATATTTCAAGATTTGTTTTGTACACAATTTGTGACTCAAGACTTAGGCTAATGTACAAGACAAACACAGAGGAATGTTTTCTTTTGGCATTGTTTTGATCCATGACAACGCCCGACCACACTGTGCCAACATGACAAAAAACCTCCTCAAAAAGTTTAAATAGGAACTTTTGAACATCCACTGTACAGACCAGACCCAGCACCAAGATTATCACCTTTTCAAAGAACTAAAGTCATGGTTAGTTGGGCAGCAAATTGCTGCTAACGGAGAAATTCAGGACACCAACAAGACTTACCTGTCCTCATTGGGGCAACGTTCTTTGAGGAGGGCATCAAAAACTTGTGTCAAGGTATGACAAGTGCCTCAACCGTTTTGGAAATTATGTAGAAAAATAAGGTAAGACTTCGTAATAAAGTTATCATTTTCTGTGCGTTTGCCTTTTATTTACAGCCAATCAGAAAAAAACAGCCCTCGTAAATTAGACACATTAATTAATTACTTAATTTCTGTTATGAATATGGATACAAGACAGGTTGAAAAAATCCAATGATATATTATGCAGTAAAATAGTATAATTTGATAACTTTTTTGTTTTGTAGTATAAAAGGGTTTCTTTGTTATTTTTGCAATTTTTATTGTTGCCATTTGTTGGTTCAGGTATCTGTCTGGAATAATTTTCTTATTTTCTCACCAAAGTAGTAATCGTAATAGTCATGTTGTAAAATGAAATGGAAATTATCCTTCCCATGACTACTCTCTCACCCCTGTGCTGGTATGAGTATCAGATGGTCCCCAGAGTGGCCAAAATGAGTTATATTATAGTAAACAAAATCAACGTTCCACGGCTTTTTACCAAGGCAATGCAGCCACAACTTTAACTTATGTCTATAAATAGTGATGCTGGTAGCCTAAAATTACAATTTCAATTTGTAAATGGAAATAATACTTGTTGACCTTGTTTATGTTTCAATTTTCTTTATAGTATTGATAAAATTATGGACTAATTCAAAAGTAGTTTGAATGTAGAAATGATCAAAACACTTTATATCCACATACTGGTGACAGGTGAGATACGGACACCTGCGACCACCCAAGTCTCCTCTGTTGCGCCATGTGGAGGACCCTGAGGGGGAGCTGGCGCAGCTGTTGGACGGTTACGACGTGTTGGAGCGCCAGCTGAAGTATCGGTTCCGTGACCGCAGCTACCTCCTGCAGGCCATGACGCATGCCAGCTACTCGCCCAACCGGCTCACCGATTGCTACCAGCGCCTCGAGTTCCTTGGTGATGCTGTACTGGGTAAACTACCTCAATAGCCTTCTAGGATTTAAAGTGGATGTGTGGAAAGGGAAAGAATACCTGGAGGTGAATTTGGGGATTCCAGGGTGAAGTAGGATATTAGAGTGGTGATTGAAAGGTTAATCCAAATAGATCTGATTATCAAAACGTCATTATTAAGGTCATGGCAAAAATAAATTAGTTTTTCAGACTGCTATATTTTAAAAGGCACATTAAGCCATTGGTCCCAGTTACATATATAGTCAATAAATCATGTCAAGGCGTGCAACGGAAATGGGAAAAATTTGATACTACACATTGGAAAAAAGGTTTTACTAACCTTTCCTTTTTTTCAAATTGCCTCAAAATTAGGAAAAAATGTAGGGACTCACGGTTAACGAGGTAAGATTTTGATAGACATTAAAATATAATACAATTATAGACAGTGAATATAAAATCAGACATAATGGCCATTCTTCCTTGGGTTATGGTCCCTTTTTTAGAAACCACTCTCGGCATCTAGCTGTACTGTAATGTGTAGTATGCATACAATGTACTATACGTCTAGTACAACCCAATGTAAGATTATAATTAAGTAATTATTACCTCTTCCTGAAAATTAGGGTTAGAAATGTTTAACTTTCATTTAAGCATTTGTGTAAACATCTTCATTTTACGTTTCAAGTGTATATAACTGAAAACTCATTCTCCTCCAACAGACTACCTGATAACAAGACACTTGTACGAGGATGCTCGGCAGCATTGCCCAGGAGCCCTGACGGACCTGAGGTCAGCGCTGGTCAACAACACAATCTTCGCCTCGCTGGCCGTTCGTCACGGCTTCCACAAGTACTTCCGACACCTGAGCCCCGGTCTGGCCGAGGTGGTCGAGAGGTTCGTCCGAATCCAGGAGGAGAACTGCCATGCCATTAGCGAGGAGGTGAACTGTTCTAACTAATATGCTGAAAAATTTAAATTTTTTCCTTATAGCAGTAAACCTTATCACCCATCCTATTCTTAAATAGAGAATAAGAACATTGATATAACTTCTTCAGTATTAATTGTAATATTGTGATAAAACTTGTTACCCAGTTTCTTCTAGGTAAGGTCTACTAATATATGTAAAAAATTCCTTGTTTTAACATTGATATAACTTCTTCAGTATTAATTGTAATATTGTGATAAAACTTGTTACCCAGTTTCTTCTAGGTAAGGTCTACTAATATATGTAAAAAATTCCTTGTTTTAATATTTCTCAAAGTAAAAACCCTACTTTCTCAACCCCCATGATATTCCTATACGTAAATTGATCTAACTTCCTACTTTATAAACATATTTTGAAAAAATAAAAAAAAATTTCTTGCAGCATTAATATTAATAATTTATAAAATACAACAAAACTACGTCACTACCCAACACAGTAGAAAATAATAAAACATATTCAATCCCTAACCTTCGCTCTGAAGCTATATCAACTTTAAAATTTACCTCAAGTGATATTTTCAATTTTATAATAATAAATATGGTTACTGTTAACCAAGTTACAAATAAGGATTGGCTGAAAAAAGGTTGAGTGGATAAAAAATACTTTAGCAGCAATGTATATACCATCATAACATTTATTGATGTTAGAGTCCAAAGATTAGCCTCCGGTCGATCTATGAAACACATACATTAGAAAAAATAAAAAAATAACTATGCAACTTCTTTTAATAATGTGTATAAACAAAACGTGCCCCCTTACCCATACAACAGTAGAAGGAGCAAAACAGGTGTCCACTGCAATCCCAATTAAGCCTTCAAAAGCTGTCAACTTCCACCCAAACCGGTTACTGTTTATTTAAGGTGGGCCGTCCCTCCACTGTATCACACACATTTACAAATGAAATCAGGATTGGTCATAGTGGGGATTCAAACCTGTGTAATTCTGTTTGGCTTCAACCTTTCACCTCAATCTGTTAGCTAAGTACCACTGTCTGAAAAAGCGTTCAAGTGGCTATAAAACCTACTTTAGCGGCAGAGTAGTGAACTGCATGAGTTAGTTTCAGCTTTAGCTCACAGGTGGCGGTGAGTCGGCTAAAAGGTCCAGTGATGAAAAAGTTCACAAAATAGACGACAGATGGCACCACGCCTGTAACTTGTCTGATGTTTGACCATTGCAAAAGCAACGGTCACCAGTTGTTGGGATTAAGCCAAGTCATTGTAGGGTTACTATGATCATGCTTATTTTGTATGTTCTAAATTAGTTCTTATAAATGGAAATTCTTTGAAAAACACGTGAATGGTGCTGAGGGTGTATTTTATTTATTGTACAAGTTGGAGTGTTATAATTTAATTCAAGTACATAATGGATAGTTGTATAACGTTTAAGCAAAATTTTTTGTGGCTGGCTGATGTGTGACTAAAAAATTAGTTTTTTTCTATCAAAATTTTTGCCACTTAAAATTGATTGTCACATGGAATAGAGGTAGTGGAGGGAGTACATAATAGTAGAGAGAGTAGATAACTTTATATCATTGTTAGTCAACTTTTGGAGTCAGTTACTTTGACAAACTGGAAACTAAATTAATATTATTGTGCTAATAAATCTAATTTTTGTAGACTATTTGCAGAGCAATTCTTGTGAATATCACTTAGCTGATACAAGTAGGTTTTTTGAACTAACAAAATCTGTAAAAAATATTTTGTCTGTGTCTGGGCTATAAAACTGTTAAATGCAGAATGTTAAATTATTTTTGAAAGAAACATGGTATTTTGATGAATTGCAGCTTGGTATGAGATGGTCTAAATTAAAATTATCAAACTGAGATTCTTGGGTCAGTGACTTGGACAAGGCAGAACAACAACAAAGAGAAGGTCAACCATTGAACCCTTCTTAGGAGTTATATTCATGTTGAGTGAAAAGTACAGTTTTTATTTTTTTGACTTTAGTGGTCAAGGATGATTATAAAAATATTAAGTTTAGGACAAATTTGGAATATCCTCCCTGTATAGTTATCAATGAAACTGGGAGATCCCAGATTAAAACTATTCTGTGGTACATTTAAATAATACATATGAGTCAGGTAGATGAGTCAGGAAACAGAACTCTATGTGAATATTGTTCACGATACATATATAGATGGCTAGTTATGTGATGAATTGAGGAAGAAAATATTGTTAGTTAAAAACGTAATACTGAACCTAATAGAATAATACCACTGTCACAGCAGACCTGCGTACTGAGCGAATTTCTATTTCTTGAATAACTTTTAGTAGCACCAAGTCAGGGTACTTAATTAAAGTCATAATCAAACAAGCTAGAAGATTCTCATTGTAAATATAAAATCAATAATGGAAATGCTGATTTTCTGCAGCACGCATTACAGTATAGTGGATTTTTTTTATAAATTTATAATTGACTAGATTAGACTATTATTGAAATGGCAACTCACCTTCACCTGGCCTTCACCTGTAAAATGCTGAATTAGCATACAATTTTTTTCATACTTTTTCAAAGTTTTTTGCAACCTCTTTTGTATTATACTAGAAGCCAAAATTTAAAAAAATTGGAAAATTTCATTGATTTTTAACTAGGCTGGTGGTCACTAATTTTCTCTTCACTCTCGTTTAAATTGTGAAGCAATTTGTCATGCAATGAATCATCACTGATATCAAGTCCTACATTACTTGAAAATGAACAGTTCAAAACTGCACTAATAAAGTGATAGAAATTATAATCGCCCGGCTTTGTCATTTCGATCAAGTTTACGCTAAAAAAACAAAGAAAGAATAAATAATCACTAAATAAAACTGTCAAATACACTACTAAAAGGGTTTCTGTTTGTGTAACAATAACCAAAACCACGTTTTCACCGAAGTATAACTTCAACAGTCAACACAAACACACAGGTTGCAGTGAACACCTGTTTTGCTTCTTTTACAAGAAATTTTTTTTTTAGTTTGGTTAAAGAGGGGCATGTAATTTGTGTTTTTTGTTTATACTCATTATTTTAAGAAGAGTTAATAAATATCATTCAGTTAAGGGCAAAAATCAATAATGGAAATGCTGATTTTCTGCAGCACGCATTACAGTATAGTGGATTTTTTTTTATAAATTTATAATTGACTAGATTAGACTATTATTGAAATGGCAACTCACCTTCACCTGTAAAATGCTGAATTAGCATACAATTTTTTTCATACTTTTTCAAAGTTTTTTGCAACCTCTTTTGTATTATACTAGAAGCCAAAATTTAAAAAAATTGGAAAATTTCATTGATTTTTAACTAGGCTGGTGGTCACTAATTTTCTCTTCACTCTCGTTTAAATTGTGAAGCAATTTGTCATGCAATGAATCATCACTGATATCAAGTCCTACATTACTTGAAAATGAACAGTTCAAAACTGCACTAATAAAGTGATAGAAATTATAATCGCCCGGCTTTGTCATTTCGATCAAGTTTACGCTAAAAAAACAAAGAAAGAATAAATAATCACTAAATAAAACTGTCAAATACACTACTAAAAGGGTTTCTGTTTGTGTAACAATAACCAAAACCACGTTTTCACCGAAGTATAACTTCAACAGTCAACACAAACACACAGGTTGCAGTGCAAAACACCTGTTTTGCTTCTTTTACAAGAAATTTTTTTAGTTTGGTTAAAGAGGGCATGTTTTGTGTTTTTTGTTTATACTGATTATTTTAAGAAGAGTTAATAAATATCATTCAGTTAAGGGCAAAGTACTTAGCGGTTCTAGGGTTAAATTATTATATGAGAGATAACTATATGTCTTTCTTCTATAAGAAATGCATAGTGTCAGTGAACCCATCTGCTTTCCTTAACCTCTATACACTTTGTGTATAGAGGTATGTGTAAACAAGGTATTTGGTGGTTGATGTTGTCCACATCATTCAGTTAAGAAAGAAACAATGCCAACTTACCATGCTTAAATGGTTTGCCCAACCCTAAATCTACCGTAAAACTTTATAGGGAAATTCTCAACACTGTTACATTTTATGTCTACAGTTTTATATATTTTAACCATATCTATAATCTGCTGAGTAAATAAACCTAAGTTTCTGTTTATCGCCTGATTTCAGCATGACTTACGTAATGCAAAACCAGATTTAAGATGCTTACTAAACTGATGTTGTAATGGTTAAACAGTTAATTTTTAACATAATGAAAAAACCCAGCTGAATCCACCATTGAATCATAGCAAACAGTTCTTCTTTGCTATGCTGCTTCTGTATTCTACATGTGTGATTTTTCGCTTTATTCCAACTATGTTGTTTATTAAATTGGAAAATCAGCTGTTCATTTGTAATATTAAGGGGTAAACATATGTAAACAGGTAACACCCACCCTTGTAGAGTGGCAACATACTTAGCCTTAAATAACCAGCACTTTGTCCAAAGAGTGTTAATTTCCATAACTCTGATTTGTCATCCGATGTGTGATGTGTGTCTGCAGTACTACTTGATCGGGGAAGAGGAGTGCGAGGAGGCGGAGGATGTAGAGGTGCCCAAGGCTCTAGGAGATGTGTTTGAGTCTGTGGCCGGTGCAATTTTCCTGGACAGCGGAATGTCCCTGGATGCAGTTTGGAAGGTGTACTATCGTATGATGAAAACGGAAATCGGTTAGTACCAAAAGATTTTAAACACTTTTTCAATATCAGTTTTACATTTTTTTGTTTAATTTTTTGGAATAGCTGAAAATGAAGGTTTTATCTGCTACTCGGAACAATGTTATCTGGTTATATTTTAGTCTGTTTGGTTTTTGTGACTAATATTTTTACCAAACTATCTATGAATCTGTTATGTTAGTCTTAATAGCTCCACCATAATTTATGATACTATAAATACATAACGAAGGAAAAGTGCTAAACTGTGTCTACAAATTAGTAAATATCACAAAATGTTTTGTTGAAACATTTTTTCATAAATAGTATTTCTTTAATTACATAACTGGTTTGCTGGTTTGAATAATGTGGCATATAAACTGTTTGGTTTGTGAGTTGTTTAATTTGACAAAATTTATTAATTATTATTATTTTATGAAATTTAAATAAAAAACTGAAAGTGCAAGTATAGATGTTGGAAAAAGTTTGTTTACGCATCTGAGTGTTTTAAATTGGTTTTGTTTGCTGTAAAAAAATAAACAGAAATCTATACGTTCTGGAAACGTAATTGTTGTAAAGTATGTGGGTACCCAAAAATTCTGGTAACCTCAGCAAGTCGGGTTTTATTCGGGCGGGCTTTTGTTAAATGTCCAGTCAGGTAGACACCTGACTGGACATTTAACATAAGCAGTAAGACTACTGCTAGCTGTTAGTTTATTTATTAACAGTAAAACAGGTTGGGTCGGGAATTACTAGGAATTAGGTACCCCAAATATCCGACATGAAATTGAAAGCAAACCTGAAACTTGAAAAATGTCCACCAAGTCTTGAACAATATTTTGGCCAAAGCTACTGATCCTTGCCGTACACTCATTATTACGGCCTGTCGAATACGGATGGACGCGATCATGATGTCAAACTGCAAAGCAACAACACAGTGGACGAGACTTTCATGAAACTTGAGCAACCAGTCTTCTCTCTGTCGGCTAAAAATTATTGTGTATTCACAGCTTATTATCGTATCCACGTATATCAGCTTATGAGATCATGGAATCGTTCCTCCTTATGACACAAACAAATAGTCGTACCAATATCAAGCACCTGTTTCAAAACTTACAAATAAATGTTATTTTTATCAGGATCTAAAAAGAGTGTAAATTATTATAGAAAAGTGAATAATAGACCAACGAAATGTGTCAAATGCCGTAATTATTTTTTATTGTTTTTGGAAAATACACTTTGAATTCTTCAATAGTATTCATTTGTTTTCCTTTTCTTCAATAATGTAATATTTCCAAATTTGTGTTATAATCGGTGAAATAATTGGTGTAATATTGGTGTAATGTGTTATTTATTAAATGGTTGGCATAAGCAGACTTGGAGGATTTTCTAGGTAGCTGTCTTTGAATCTCTGTTTGAACGGTTGTGCAGTTTGATCTATATAATAACAATCACAAAATGAGGTATTACAGCAAACTCAGAATGTTTTTCTGTCTAATTGCAGATTTTTTCAAAGTTATAATTAGCAAAAATGTAAGGTCATGGTAAGATTTTGCCCTTTTACTGCTTAGTAGGTCCAAAAATCTTAATTAAATGAACATTTTGCTGATAAATTTATCCTAACCCAACCTGAATTTCAACTTGTAATACCCAAACCCGATTTTTTTACTTACATACCTGAACCCTATCCGACCCTAACCTGAAAATTGATAGCAATCTACTACTCGTCCCAACAAGAAAAATCCCTACGATACCAACACATCTCTGTTGTAAAGCTACCATATATTTTGTATATTACAGGCATATAAAAAAATAGTTGTGAAAAAGTTGATTAAAAAAAGCTGTGTAAGAATTTTACTTTTAAGTTGTTTAACAAAATAAGTAACTAAATTCTTTATATACATGGTAGTCTTTGTTAGAATATACATAACAGTATAGTACTGTTTGTTGGAAAAATATTTTATAAATTACAAGGGAAATATATTATGGAAGATTTATTTAAAGGGTGCTGGCTTTCACAGATTTTAGGTGTCTTGGAAGGTTAGTCTTAAGAGTGATTCCCTACTCTTTACTAGGTGGATAGTACTAATAAAAATTTATTGTTCACCCCGGAATTCAAACCATAGCCATCACTGACTCAGGTTGGGAGTTCATCATGCTACTAAATATGCTACTCGCCTATGAATCACAAATTAAAATCATCTGTATTAAATTCCTGTATTTAATCTACATTTTCTTGTTCTCGTAGAACAATTCAGCACCAATGTTCCCAAGTCCCCGATTCGAGAACTACTGGAGCTAGAACCAGAAACAGCCAAATTTGGGTGAGTTTAGTTTGCAGGATTTGTAATTTTACAAGGTCGTATCTAAACAGATCAATTGAAAAATGTAATACTTTTGTCAAAATGCATGACATCTTTATATCATGCAATCTTTTCTTCAAGTAATAAAAGTGAAAACCAGACTTAAAATTAAATATTACAAATAGTAATTACGTGTTAAAAGGACATGTATTAAACCCTGAAGACATTAAACTAAGCATCTCTTCAGAATCACCATTTCATCTATAATATTATAAAGAAGAGGTGGTTTCTGTATGTTTGTTTTTGGGTTTGTTGTGGCAAGTAAATGCGAAAAATACTGAACTGACCGGGTGAAATTTTACAGAAAGGTAGATCTTAAACTCATGCAACACATAGGCATATTAGTTCCCTTAAAATACGCCCTATGAACGTCCTAAATTTCAATGTTTACATTTTCAAAGAATGAAAACATAAAATTACTTGAATGTCAACAGTTGTAAACACTAAAATTTGACAGTTCGTGAAGAAGAAGAAGAAAGAGCTGCCGTGACCGTCCTAGGTTTCAATATTTACATTTTCTAATGACAACATCCGTTTGCACTATATTTTGACAGTTCGGGAAGATAAAGAAATAATAGTTGATTTTTCAGATAAACTGCTGGATCAAAATTAGTGAATTATTCGAAATAGTGGAATGGTCGATTTTAAGTTTTTTTCCGATGACTGTCTCTATTATATGCATTATCAAAAATGTCTTACTATTGTAATTTAGAAACTTTAAAAAGTATATATTTTGCCCATGTTCATTCTCATCTCTCATTCGGTATAGCGGTATACGGTTCAACAACAGAAATATTATGGATAGCATTTTGAAGCTACAAAACTATTAAAATTTTGCTTAAGCTTAAAAGGTGTGTGCCCGAAAAAAAGATTTCAAAATTTAAAAATTTTTACATTATATGGCATATTATTTTGACCACCTATAAGAGGCAAACCAGGAAGTGTTTTAAGTTTTAACTATAATACATTTATGACACTATTCACTGTACAACCCATGTACATGAAATATGAATAAAGAAGTTTGACTATGACTATGACTACACTAACCCATTCCTGTCTGGCAGAACGGTCGACGCCTGAGGCCACCCGGGCTGAACGAAAATCGAGCCTCGTTCACTACGACCGCGCGTCACTATTAGCGTGAAAGAATTAACAGTAACTTCATGAATTATATGTTTTGATTTCTTTGCTCTGTTCCTTATACTCTTTAACTGCGTATACAATCACTTTTAGCAAGAAAAAAATTATTACTGTACTTTTTCACCAGTTCCAAGCTGTAGACTTAGAAACAAGTAGGTATTTTTGTTTCCTCAAATTTTACTTTATTTTCAAAAGATTCCTTTATTTTACTTGCTAGATCTACTTCTAGTTACCTGCAGTAATAAATAGTTAATGATAAATCTTTAAATAATAATCATTATAACTGTATTATCATCAATAAATACGATCGCTAAACGAATTGTGCGAACGAGAAAATAATTTACTGTCAATACGGAACATTTGACACTAAATAAGATAGTAAACGAGGACGCCAACACCATCTATCGGATGAGAAATGAACTAGAACCCCTAACGGCGGAGAAAATAACTACATCAAAATATAAGCAGGCAACGTACATTGTTTGCTCATAACCACCCCGCGGCTCGCGCTGCGGGACGCACGGCGCACGTCATTAGACATCTGTCTAGCGAAATACGCTGACGTACAATGTACGTCATTAGACGGGTATGGGTTAATCCTTATCCTCTCCCAACATTTGACAGATATTACTTTGAAATGTTGTAGACACTCGTGTTTTGTCATTTTGTAAACAATGATGAATTAATTAACAATAACTTAAATGTATCAGTAGAGCCTACACCTTTCAGCATTTTTAACCTGTACGAAGAACGGGTACTTTGGCTAGTAATTTATAAAACAATTCCCTACAGGAAACCCGAGAAACTAGCAGATGGCAGGAGAGTTCGAGTGACTGTGGAAGTGTTCGGCAAAGGTGTGTTCAAAGGTATCGGCCGAAACTACCGCATCGCCAAGTGTACGGCGGCCAAGTGTGCTTTGAAGCAACTCAAGAAGAGAGGCCTTGTCACTCGAAAACTCAGCAGCGGTCAGCATTGGTAGGCTGAGTGAGGCTCACGGTGCAAGTAACCACAGGCTCTTATTTCTGTACTTTTTTTCAGTTTCAAGACCAATGTGTTGCTTTAAAGTCTACAAAAATGGAAATTTTAAAATTTTTGTTTCATCTTTAGATTATATATTATACAAACTCTTATTAAGGTAACAACCTTATGTTTTGAAAACTGACAGCATAATATCTAATTTTATCAATTTTTTCAATCGGTTATATTACCAGAACTGTGTGTGAATGAGTGATAGGTCACTCATTCAAACATTTTATATGGATTTTTAGTTATATGTAATATAAAACTGAGCCGAAATATTTGCCACTTTCATAAATATGACTTTTAAATACTGGTGTAATGTACTCTATTTTTATATTTACATAGGTTTTAGTTTATGATGATTATTATGATTACTGTGTTCCAATTTTTCAGGCTTTATTACATTAACATTTTAATATACATAGGTTTTAGTTTATGATGATTTTTATGATTACTGTGTTCCAATTTTTCAGGCTTTATTACATTAACATTTTAATATACATAGGTTTTAGTTTATGATGATTATTATGATTACTGTGTTCCAATTTTTCAGGCTTTATTGCGTTAAAATTTTAATATATTATCTTTAGTGTTGTTTTAATTTTTTTTTAATTTACCGTACTTTTATGATTCCGGATGATTCAAATATTTAAGTTCTATTGAATAATTCATTATATCTGTTACTAATTGACACTAATCAAATTCTATCAATGTTAATGTTTAATTATTATATTTCTTTAGAATATTTACATGGATTTATTTTCTTTGGGATTATTCACATGCTTTTATTGGTTATAGTTATTAGGATAAATCAACCCTCGTGTTTTTAACCACAGTATATTGTTTTTTTACATTATATTGTTGATAATTGAATGAGGAATATTTTATAAAATATTAACTTAAGATGATCATTGTTATTTATTTGATAATTTATTAACTCTTTATAAAATATCCAATTGTTGTTTTACTTTTACTAATTGTGCTACCATGTTTCTTGTAGCATTCAAACTGAGTACATCGTATTATTATGATTATATTACATCTTGTATTATTAAGTCTTGACGGTAGTAAGGTCTTTCAACACACATTTTACTCTATAATATTTTTTAATAAATTAATGTCACACTTGTACTAGTCATTCACATATTGTTTTCAGTTGTTGTAGGCCTGTCAGAGAACTAAAGCTTTGTTTATGACCATTGGGGTTGTATAACAAACAATTTTGCCGACAGTAATTTTGACATGGATATGTCTTGGGTCTGGGGGGTGTTGGTGATTTGTAATATGGAAAACATGTAACAGGTTTCTATAGAAACTACCGGCGCTATTGTATTAAATTTTTAATATAAAAGAATGAGAACAGCTGTTCAGATGACTGTTCAGATGAACTGAAACCATTCCCTTTAGACATATCCATGATCTAACCTATATCCGACAGGGGAAGTAAATACAAACATTTTTTTTCCTTTTAAAGATGTCCCTTTCATTATAGTTCAATGACATTATTATCAATTCATGTTATAATTATAAATAAATCAATGTATCATTCATATAAATGAATGATATTAAGGTTGTTGGTTATGTTTTACTGTTCAGTTGTGAGCTGTTATGTCATACAATAGATCATTGTCAAATTTAAATGTAAAATAAAAAAAAACCCGATTTAGTATTGTGATTCAACTACGTTAAGTTCAACATGTTTATAGGGACGTAACTATTCATATTGTAACTCCAAAACATTATTTTAATTTTAAAATAATTAGAAATTTTCTATAGTTTGCTGTTACTTTTATAAGTTAGCTTTATTTTAATTATCTACTCGCTTAATTTTATCGATCTAAAGTCTTTTATATTTTTTTATTTTGTTAGATAACCTTTTAAAAACAAACATCATTACCACAGAATAAAACTGTAAAAGTTACCTTAAGTGAATAATTAATCAAGAAAAACTTTAAGTGGTAATTTTCAACAATTCAGTAGATGTTTTAATCATATACATAACACTGTTTAAATATAAACTAAAGTATCAATATTGCTTTTTATATAGGTCAAGTTTTGCTAAGTTGTTCAATATTTTGGCTGAGAACAGCTCCTGTGTAGGTATTTTTGAGGTATGAAAAACTACATCTACTTGTACTTTAAACAATTGAGAGACCACCCATAAAGTTCATGATCAATCTAAACAACAGTATTGTAATCAGTATAATACCTTCATTCAGTAAAGTTTTCCTGACTTTTAAAAATAAACTTAAAAGAAATATGTATTATCATTATGAATCCAAGGTAGATTTAATGATTTACCAAATGAATAAACGAATAATTTTCTTAGCCAGAGTAAAATCAATTTTTCAATATGACTCCAAGAAATTAGTTTAAAATTCTACATTTTTCATTTCTGATCAAAATGGTGTTTTCACCAGATATACCAAATTTACGTTAGTTCTGAACAAGTTACTACATTTGCAATACATGATGATACGTTATATACAATTGATTATATCATGTTACATTACTTGTGATTGATGATGATTACATTACATGATGTACCCACAGTTCTTGTAGCAGGCGATCAAATACTTTCATAAAGATTTTCACATTTATTATTGATAGACAAAATGTTTTCAATATTATTATTTCACCCATTAGACGTCCAAATAACCAGTCATCCAGATAACCGATATCCGGATAGTCAATGCTCTACTGTATTGTAACAGGCTAAATAGTATGTTGTACACAAATTACATAATAGACCTTGAATTGTGTTTTATAAACGTGTTTTAAATATACATTCTTTATTATTATAGCTTTTTAATACTTTTAAAATTATTAAATCTTATTGCTCTCTCTCTCCACTCTGAAAACAACTACTATGCCAAGTTAGTTACAATATCATTTTCATATTTTCTAATTTATGGGTGGTCCCTTCAAATGTTTACTAATTTGTGATAAAATAGGTTACAAACACTGATTGATGCTGTGTAATATTTAGGGTTTGCTCCATGGGATTTTTGTATCTAGTTAAAAGTTACAATCTATTTGTATTTTTTAAATATTTTAATCCAGGTTAGTACTACACTGTAATATTATAAGAAAACCAAATCATTCATAATGTAATTCTTCTTGGCTGTGTACTTTTAGATTGCATTAACCTATATTTGCGGTGAAGCAGTGGAGAGATTTCACAGTCGCTGGACTTAAGCGCCAGTTGTGAAAACACTCCACTGTCCATTGTTAGAGCGTCCGTGTTGTACCGATGCACAATAACCTGAACCGTAGTCTTCAGTTGTGCATCGGTGACAACAATCGAGGTTTCTAAGATAAGTGAGATCTCCAATGATGTCGGCTCACACAAGGTCGAATGTCAATTTCGGCCGTGAGAAGACGTCATTGGCTGTCTGTGTTCTCTAAGAAACTGTGATAGTCTTTTAAAACTACACAACTATTATGATTAACAGTACAGACCACCATTTACTGACAATTAATATACATTTAGTTTTATTTTACCTAGGTAGTGTGTTTGGTATTGTATCGTAGTGCCTTTTTAGTTTAGTTATTTTTTTGTAAATTAGTGTGTTGATTTTTTGCATGATTAAGGTGATTTTATATGGGATTTTAATTGTAAACCAGAACAATTATATTAAACTGCAGTATATAGTTAACTAAGATCAACTTGCCATCTGACTTAGGCTTAATTTGCTTTAATTTGTGCCCAAAATAAAGTTAATTGACATTAGTGCATTTAAATTCAGCCATAAGTACACAAAGTAAGTTAATACAACAGGCTGTAACCCTTACACCCCAAGGATTGCTTTTAACCTACTACATTCTAAATTATTTAAAGATAACACCATGTATAAGTGTGAGTGTTACAGCCTGTTGCCTTGAGTTGGACGTCTGCGTCAGTCCAGTCCCAACTGCCAGTTGGGAACCTCACTTCATAATGTCTGTTTTGTGTTCACGTACTCAACATATAATACATGTAAATAAATATTACGAGCTTTCCTGTTGTTATTAAAATATTTCTGTTAGAATGAAAAAAATAATTACATTTTTTAGATAATTTAAATTGATATTAAAATGTAAAAAAATATGCATAATATTCATATGGCAATGCAGTCCTTCAATGTGTACATTTTAATTGGGTCTGATCTTCATCTTTCATAAATCATAAAATTAGTATTTATAATTATGTAAAAATGAAAAATAGAAACCTGTTATTATAAAACAATCTCTAAATTAAAGTTAAACTAGTGCCATGTCGGGGCTGAAGCCTCTGAGTCAACATACTTACTCAGAGTAGTGTAAGTTTTACTATACAGTAGTCCACAGATTGCAGTTCAAAAAAATGCAATAACTATTAACAGCTACTATGAATCAGGCAGATTTTTTTAAATATGCAAAGAGAGAATCGTTTAAAAATCTATCGTTTTCATGGTGAATTAATGTGTTGTATTATCTAATTCTCTGAAAACAGTTTTTACAAATCCTACCTATTTTCTTATTTGTCCTACCTTCATGAGATCAAAATTGTTAATTTTAGACCTGTGGTATTATTTTAGTTTATCAATCTTAAGATATCTCTTGGGAACTGATTTGCTCACATGATTAAAGATTTAGATATTTTATGTTAATTATGTAATTCTTGCAGATGTGCTCCCAAAAAATAAACCGGAAAAATTCTCCAAAAACGCATCCTGATTTTATCTCTAATTTTTAAAATTCATATATTTCCACTATCAAATGATTTCTGTGGAATTAAACTATTTATAAATGGGGAGTTTAAGAAGTAGAGTTTCTTTCATAGCTAATTAGCTTGATTACTATCTGATGTTTCAAACAGAATTCGAAGGGACATTCAAAGATAATTGCCGTTACATGGCAAACAAATTATTTTTTAAATAAAATTGTTAATTTTTATATAGCCTCTCAGGTTCCAAATAAACTTAAAGTACAGTAGAGTCTCGGTAATCCGGCACTATATCGGGAACGGTAAGGCTATATTACCGAAAATGCCAGACTCTTGGAGGTTAGATAAACAATAATTATACATTGGTTATCGTCATACTTTTATATTATTGTGCCGTATTTGATGAAAAAGTGCAATTACAGAAACATAACCGTAATAAGATACTTATAAGAAACAAGAAATAAAGAGTGTGGTAATAAGAAAATACATCTGTTTACAGTATTAACAAAGATATAAATGAATGGTAAACTTAATTATTTGTGACAGAGAAAAAGTGTTTAATCCACTTTTGCTGTATCATGCTAAATAAATGTTTAATTGTTTAATTAAATAAATGTTTAATGTTGAAATGAGGCTTTCCTGAAGCCTCTTTAAAGTGAGGATGTCAGTCGCAGAGGCCCCATTTTCTCAACCCAGGTGATCGTAGTTCTTAAAGCATCCAGAGCCTTGTCGTTGTTGACTGTGTTTGCGTGTGCGGGTATAGCAGCAAAAGCCACCTCGCTCTCCCTCGTCACAGTCAAGTATTTCTGCTATAATCTCGTCGTCTGTCATGATCTGGGATTGTTCTTCTTCTTCCCCTGCTAGCCAGTTGTCTACGTCAGCTGTTTTCAGGTCGTCAGGATCATCCACAAGATGTTCAATGATTGCTTCTCAAAGATCAGGATCACTAGAGCTTTTTGAGGCAAGTTCTGGTTTTTAAGAACAATTCTAACCGATGGAACAAAGTTAGTATGAAACCATTCACTAAAATTGTTCGGCTAATCCACCCCTTGGTTGAGTTAGACTACAAAACAGGAAAATTTACGTTTTTAAATGCTCGAGGACTATTTGATTTGCCTATGACAAGCATTTTCAACTTGTGAGTCCCACTAGCATTAGAGCAAGGCATAAATTTTACCCTGTCTTTAGCCAATTTACGGCTAGTAGCACTATCTTCGGCTCTGTGCACAAATGTTTTTTTTCGCAAAAGGCGCCAAAACCAGCTACTTTCATCGGTGTTGTAAACCTGATCCGTCCTTAGGCCCTTCAGCAACAATTTCCTTAAATTTAGCAATAAAGGGCTCAACAGCTTCTAAACCACTTGAGTCTTTCCCCAGTGCAAGTTAACAATCCGATTCCAAAACACCTTTTGAATTTGTCAAGCCAACCGATACTTGCACGAAAGTCATCCTTTTTCATGATTATATTATAAAAGAACTTTGTTTTTTCCATGAGAATTTTTCCTGAAATAGGCGTATGCCGGCTTCTTTCTTGCATAAACAAAAAAATGTAAAGAGAATCTTCTACTTGTGGAAACTCACCTGACTTCAAAGTTTTTCTTACGCTGGTAGATGACTCACTATTCAATTCAGCTCAATTTTGTCCTTTTTCTTTTTATGTTGTGTATCGTTGCACAGCCAACATTGTACTCTTTTGCCAAATTAGATAACTTTTTGCCTTTCTCCAAACGTTTTAAAAATTCATACTTTTTGTCTAACGTTAATGTCAAAGTTTTACATTTTTCGGACATTGCACTACACTACACTCGGACTCTACGCACTGTACATTACTGAACTACGGTGTAACAAGCAGTTAAACACAACACTCGTGCAGTTACAAGTGACGGAATGCCACGACTAGCGCAAGGCAACAACTGTTGACGTCGGAGATGATTCACACAGACCTGTACTGACTTGACAACTGAACAGCTGACCCATCGTCGTCAGGTCTACATAGTGTCAAATTATAATTAGTGTTGAATTATAGAGACTCTACTGTACTATAAATCTAATGGGAATTTATATTAGGGCACTTTTGATGAGCCAAAAATTTGAGTGATTGAGTATTCACATTTTTCAGTATTTAATGAGTTATCAGAAGTGTGAATTGATAACAAAACTGAAATAAATTTCAGTATCATTACATATATGTGTTAGGTTCTGATAAAAATTGTTTTTGTTGTTGCTTTGTTAGACAAAACAAGAACAATGACAGGTACTTTATCTTTATTACAGACCTTTTCCTGTGGTTAAATATTATTATTTTTATATATCATAATTTTATTTCGTTTCTAGTTTTTATGCTTTAAAAGCTTTTAAAAGTTATATTATATTTAATGCTAGCTGACCTGGCGAACTTCGTAACGTTGACAGTAAATACATGTTAACTTAAAATTGGCCATGTTCTGAAGTCGAATAGCATTACGGCTTCATTGTGAAAGGTTATATTATTCTGGGTTGCGGTATAGTAAATAACAATACTGAAACGATAAGACTTTTTAATAACATTCCCATAAAACAAATAAATCTGAGTGGATTAATTTGAAGTTAAAAATGCTTGATATACGATACAAACACGATACGATATAAACACTGTACGATATAAACAGTTTTTAATATAGTAGTTCTTGAATAATGTAAATTCAATTCACCCAAAAATGTTAATTAAAGAATTAAGTACATAAATAAAACTTATTAACATCAATGTATCAGCGCAAAAACATTCATTTAACATTTACTTAAAATTGTACTCTTTCATAGATAATTTTTCCTACAATGTTGAATAAATTGCTAATATTAAATTTTTAAATAATATAATTATCAATAAGACAAAGAACAACTCAATGACAGGGGAATGTTGTATGGTATGATTTTGTGATACGAAAATCCAAACTAAACCAGTTCAATCCAAATAATATCCCGTGCACATTAACGATAAAGAGGCAATGATGATTTTGATTTTGAACAAATCAGAAGTGTTATAACACATTGACTTTTGTAAAATTCTTGGTATGATAAGTTTTGCAACCATCCAATTTCAAATGTGTGATTGGTATGATTTAAAATGTTTATTAAGATGGTTATTTTAACTGATATTGAAATAGATCCCCCATGGGTTTGAATTATAAGAGCTTTACTTATCATTGTTTAAGTAATTTGAGGAACTGAGTCGTTTACTCCTAATAAAGATTACAGTCTTTTATCTCAACATATGAATGTTGAATGCAGTTAGGAAGGACATTTTTAACTCCAGTGAAGCTCGTAAAATATAACCATTAAGTTTTAATAGTAAAATAATGAAAGATTGTATGTAACAGTTTTATCTCTATACAAATCCGTGGTACATTTTCATAAAAATGTTCAACAGATAGGAGATGATTGATTAGTTGCTATTACAGTAGAGCGTCGATTATCCGAAATGCCGGTTAACCGAAACACAGTCAAACATGAAAAAAGTGAAAACGTGCGTCGAACTTGAGTTTAACCATCGGTGGTAGTAGCGCCCCAGCGCTGCCGCCGAGACTTAACTAGCGTATGCGTGCAAAATTGATGTTCAAAAAACGGCTTTTAAGCTTTTTACTTTGGATTTTTTTAAAGCTCAGAATGTGTTTGTACTATATAAAGAGTTCTTTGTATATTTTGTGAGTATCATATTATAAAAAGTAAATTAAATAATTATTTCGGTCTTCATTAAGTGCATTGATATCATTATCCCGTCTGTCACAGATTATCTGAAAATTCAGTTGTCCGAACACACTTAATAAGATAAGATAAGATAAGATTATTTGAAATGGTGACCATACCACAAGGTATTTTAAGCCAAGTATGAATGAGGATTGAATGTAAGATGATTGTGTCCCGATCTTGTAGTCTTGTTACTGACTAAGGCAGACATGTTCCTTAGACAGGACTGTTAATTAATAGCCCAACAGCTGATGGCAATCTCCTATTGTTTCGGATAATCGACTCTCTACTGTATTAATACAGTATGTAGTTGTGTTAATATCAGTAATAAATATAATAACTGTAAATACTGTTTGATTTATTTTTCCTCTTGCAATAATATACATTATTTTCATATTTAAGGAATTATGTTATATTTTACCTAGAAATTTTGGTCATAGTTTTGAATTTTATCTAATGTGTATTTTTTGTGATGCTAAACGAAATATGAGGTTTTCTGTTATATTTTAATGGTGGAAAATGTGAAAATAGTAAAGTTTCAGTATTTTTACATAACTTGAACAGCCTTAATTTTTACTTGTTTACATAAACATTATTCTCATTTTATATTTTAATGTTCATTAAATTATAAAGAACTCTGACAAAGTGATGTTCTTTGACAAAATTATGCAAGCTCCACTGCTGAGTCATTAAAAAAATACTTTTTTCGCTTATTTTAACATTAGTTGTTATACACAAAGAAATGTTTTGGTGGAAGAAGTATGGGGTGTAACAAATGATCATTTTCAGATACATTAAGACAGATTTTTAAATATTCATTCAGATATAGTTACAAACTTCACATAAGGGCCAAAGTTACAAAGTTTTTTTTGCTTTAAGTTACACTTAAGGACAAAATTTGAACAAATCTAGATGCGTAGAAACTGGAGACTATTATCAGGGACTTGTTCCGGATCAGTGAAGGTTATCCCGAATGGCGCCTCATTGATGAAGGCGTATACCGCTGCGCTTTTAATAGCTTATCTGTGAACCTTGGCCTGTCTACATTGTGAACGTGTGAGCCAAGCTGTAGTAAGATTGGTCTTAGAATAGCAATTCAAGTGATGATAAGACAGCAATTTGGAAACAAAACTATGATTACCTGTAACGAGAACCACGTATTAAATTTGTATTGTTAATTTTTGAACATAATTTATTTATATGCATACATAGGTGAATTATCCTTAGGTATGATATGACTAATGATCCACATGCGAGTAATTATAATTATAATTTTTTTTCAATTATATATTGAGATGATTCTAATATTATTAGTTTAACTTTAAAAAAATTACAGCAGAACTGTGATCATCCAAACCCAATTTCCAAATCGCCAATTATTTAAATCAAATTTAATAAGCGGAAATGCAAGGACGCTTGTAACACAACACAGCTATGCAGCAGCATAGCTACTCCAACATTGGTTCCAATGACTTTATGTCGCTGTGGGGTCTGCTACTATTATTACAATAAAATGTGTATCGCTCATCATGTTTTCAATATAATATTTACATTTTAGGTTCATAACTGATATCCAACCATCGTAGGTTCGATTATCCAAACCTTCTTCTAACTTACTTACTGCTGGGGCTTACAAATCTCAGTTGATTTTTCGCCTCGGAGATAAGCCATTGGCTTTCTTCCACGCATCTCTCTGCTGCCATCTCCAATGACCCTCCACACTGACTCACTTACTTCCTTACTTTGTCACACTACCTAATTTTGGGTCTCCCCAGTGGACATCTTCCAGCTGGTATAACAGTGTATATCAAGTCCCTTCCAGTTGTACCTTCTTCCCATCGCAGTACAGGTCCTAGCCAGTATTTTTGATCTTCGAAGAATTTTACATCGTGGTCCTGGTATAAGACTTGAAACTCTCAGTTTTTTCTAATCCTCCATTCTACTTCATCATTTAAGCTACTAGGACGAATATTCGCGAAGGGCTTTATTTTTAAATACAGTTGTCCTTCCTATTTTTTTAATATAAACCAGGTCTTGCTACCGTATAACAGCACTGGCCGAATAATGGTCTTATTATATTCTTACTGTTATACAAGCTGCTATTCATATTGATGAAAGGAGCTTTGTACAGGCTCATAAACATTTATTGATATTAGATAATTTATGTATCTTTTACATTTAAACTATTTACAGTTACTCCTAGGTATCTTAAGTTCCAATTATTTCAGTTACCCTGTTTTATATTAATTGCCCGGTTGAGCTTTTAGAAGTAATTTTAGAATTTAATATCTATAAAGTTAATTATGGTATCATGTCCTTGGTAGGTATCAAATTGTAGATCTTGTGAAGTATGGCATAGATTCGATCTTTAAATATTAATTCCAAACAAAATGGTGAGAGAATAAAAATTAATTTCTTGGATTTTTTGCCACTTTTAGGATGGTTATAACAAAACGTTTAAGGACTGGTTTGAGGAATTATTCTCATTTTTAGCTTCCCATATGACTATACCGTATTCATCAAGAGTTAAGCCGAGACCATGTTATTTTTTCTTCTTTATGCCCAGAGACCAAAAATAGTCGTTAAATTTTTATATAATATATATATGTATATTATATATGTATATATATATGTGTCTGTAACACGATAACTCTCGTAAAGGTCTTCGAGACCAAATTTGGTAAACTGTATTATCTAAATGCTCGACGAGTTCGTACCAGACATATCGTCAATTGGAACGGGTAGTTTGGGGGGGTTTTGACCCCAAAATGGGGTTTTTTGCGTTTTTCACATGTAATTTTAAAAATTTCTAATTTTATATTTCACCATTGCATTCAGCTTAAAAAACTACACAATTAAATTCCTTAAAGTTTTTCTCTATCTTCAACGGTTACCGAGATATAAAAAAATCTAAACACAGTACGTATTTTTGAGGCTCCAATGTTAATCTTATGGAGGATTAAAAAAAATTAATTTTTCACTTATTATCTAATATTTTTGGATGAAACTTGATATTTAGCTTCATGTGGTTGAGATCCATACATTTGTGCTAAAAATCATAGTTTATGTGTTTATCATGGCAGCAAACCTGCATACTCTTTTCCCATGTTAATCATATGGAGATTAGGCAAACTCCTATATTTATGGACAGATGTTGATGAAAGTTGGTATAAATGTTAAAAATAAATTTTTGATGGTATAAATGGCTACTTTCAGTGTTCCTCACAGCAGCAAACCTACTCACTCTTTACCATTTTAATTTTTGGAGAATAGGCAAAATTCTCAGTTTATCGACAGATTTTGACCAAACTTGTCAATATATTATTTTTTTTATTGTTTGGAAATGCATACGATTGCTGCGACTTATTTATTTTTGCTTTATGCTATACAGAACGACAACTCTAAAATATATTGCGTCATTTTTATGTTCCTCTTTAAAACAGATTTGTTTAAAGAATTCTTTTAATAATTCAGAATTTTTTTTAACTGAACACTATGTCAATTAACCATATCCAAACTCACCCTGAGAAACATTTTTGTTTAAAGTATATCACAGGTTTACCTTGAATGAAATTAAATCATTTAAACAGTTGTATCTTTGGGAATCTATATACAGCAACTTACAGTAAGCCCAGGATTCAGTGTAAAGAAGCTAGATTATCATGTCAAAATATAAACCTTAAATTCCAAACAAATAGGAAAAAAGAAGTTATCAGCTTAGTTAATTATTTGGCATAAATTTATAATTAGATGGATTAGAACATTTTTTAAATAGGTCTAAAATAATTGATCAATGAAAAAGAATATTTATTTCAGTTTGAATGAAATCGTTTATATAGGTCCCATGTTCTGTAAAACTTAGAAAATATTTGTCTAATATTGCTCAAAGTTGGTTTTTGAGAGCTTATTATTTAATTTTCATAGTCTGTGAGTTAGTTTAACAAAAACCCCCAAAAAGTTATGGAATATGGAAATGAAGTTTTTTAGCTATTAGTGCTTTCGTTTTCACAGAGAAGACGAACAAAAACGCCGTGTTTAGCATTACAGAAAGACAGACAGAGTATAATATGATAAGATCCATTTCAGCTTTTCTGGGTAGTGAAACATAGAATAACCAAATATTTCATAATTACAAGCAATGCACAGACAAAGCTCAAATTTTATTTATATAGATATCAATTCAACAAATTTTGTTGATAATTATCCTTGATTTTATCTTAGAGCAACAAGAGGCGCTCAGTCCTGGTGCTAACTGTACTAATCCAGTTCAAACCACTCATTTGTAAATATATTCTGATTCTGAAAGAAGTATGATTCTTTTTATTTGGTGATGATTAGATAGCACACAATAATATCGTCTTAACAAATATTGCTCAGGGACAATTTTTCCAGTTTTTCACAGTTACATAATGACATTGTAATACTCCTGATAAATGTTCAAGATAAGTTGTTTGGCCTTTTTCACTCTACATTTTTGCATTGTAGATGGTAATACTTATATACACCCCAATCCTTACAATCATGTTGTTTCATGAGTAAATTTTTACAACATCTCAAGTATTGTTTAAGAAGTAAATATTTCTGTAGAGATTTTATGTGGTTGCTTTGATAACCATTCAGCTTTGTACTACTGTATTAATTATCTAAATTATCTTATCCTCTAATTAAACACAAATAGACACCCGACAGACAGGGTTGTGATTCATAATTTTGATCTATACTAAATTATTTAATCTATATTTTATGGATATCAAAATTAAGTATTAATTGTCTCTAATGGAATAAATTGAATTATTATATATAACATATTAATTTAAATTGTTTATTCACCAATAATCATCATTAATATTTGACAACTCCTGACTATAACATTTACAACACTTTAATGGTTTTAGAGATTTTATATATAATTTTTATAAAATATTTATATGTATAAATATGTATGTGTGTGTGTGTGTGTGTGTGTGTGTGTGTGTGTGTGTGTGTGTGTGCGTGTGTGTGTGCGTGTGTGTGTGTGTGTGTGTGTGTGTGTGTGTGTAACATGGTATATATATATGTATATATGTGTCTGTTAGCACGATAACTCTCGTAAAAATGGTCCGATCAAGACCAAATTTGGTAGAGATGTGTATTCCTACATTTGCTCGGACGAGTTCGTAAACCAGACATATCGGTCAATCGGAATGGGTAGTTTGGCGGGTTTTGTACTCAAAAATTGGGTTTTTTGCGTTTTTCATATGTAATTTAAAAGGTTTTTAAATTTTATCTTCAACCAATAAAATCAACTTCAAAATCTACACAATTACTGTGTAGTTTTTCTCTATCTCCAACGGTTACCGAGATATGAAAAAATCTAAACACAGTACGCTGTATTTTGGGGCTCCAATGTTAATCTTATGGAGGATAAGAAAAAATTAATATTTCACTTATCAATCAATATTTTTGGATAAAACTTGATATTTAGCTGCATGTGGTTGAGATCCACCAATTTTAAAATAAAAATCATAGTTTATGGATTTATCATGGCAGCTAACCTGCATACTCTTTTCCCATGTTAATCATATAGGGAATAGGTAAACTCCTTTATTTATGGACAGATGTTGATGAAACTTGTAATAATTGGTCAAAATAAAAATTGTTTATGCTAGAAATTCTTACTTTCAGTGTTTCTCACAGCAGCTAACCTGCATACTCCTTTCCCATGTTAATCATGTGGGAAATAGGAAAACTCGTTTATTTATGGACAGATGTTGATGAAAATTTGTACAACTTGTCAAAATAAAAATTGTTTATGCTATAAATGCCTACTTTCAGTGTTCCTCACAGCGGCAAACCTACATACTCTTTCCCGTGTTAACGTTATGAAGAATAGGCAAATAACTAACTCAAATATTTATTGACAGATATTGATAAAACTTGTCATATAATATTATTATTACATTATTGATTTGGAAATTCGCTGAGTACGCAGGTCTGCTGCGACAGGGGTATTTTACAGTACGCTACATTTGTTTTTATATTGTTTAAAAACCAATTGCTCTTGTTGATTAGTCAAGAGGTCGAACTAATGAAGGTCAACTGTGCTGATACTCTGAGAAGTGGAAGGTCAGTTATCAAAAGTAATTCTTTACCAGCTATATCCGTTTTGTTTACTTACTTTGAGTTTTCCGTTATAAGGACTTTCTATTAGAATAAAGTTTATTGTAAAGAAGATTGTGAAACAGTTAAAATTTAAAATTTGTAGTTTAGATTGTTTAATGAGGTCTGAAAGAAACTTGCAAGTGAAAATCTTCCTCAATGTAACATAAATTAATTGTTATATATAATTATTACAATTTTTATCATAATCAATGTAACCGTTATTATATTCACAGGGACATGCATTGGAAGACGAACCTAAAGGAAAAGAGACTAACCAAAAAGAAAAAAAAGAAAGTCTGTACCATGGTACCAGTGTGGTCGGTTTATTTTGGTCAAAATGTCTGTTGTAATTATTTGAATATTTAATGTTTGCTATTTTGAATGTCTGTGTTTTATGTTACATTTAGGTTAGTATAACAAATAACGTTTCATCATAAAAATTTGTCGATTTATACATAACAATGTTATCTTTCTATTAGTTATCCATTCTTTTTGATGGGTAATAGTCCAAACCCCGGTCTTGAACCAGTATTGTTAAGTACATAACCAAACGTCAACCTATTATTAGGAAACATCATTAATCCAATTATAATTAATTATAATCCAATGATAAAATGGCCACTGGGTCCAGATTTGACCCTCACAAGATCCAGTGACCTTCAGTTTATAATTTAATAACAACTGCAGTTACAACAACAGGCATCTTCCTATGTAGACCTTTCCTCACTAAATTGTGACAAAAATGAGATTTTTATTTGTAGTTATTATTATTATTATCATTAATGTCACTGCATTTACTGTATGTTTGACTGTGGGAATAAACTATTATTTAATTTCATTTAAAGTTGGGAACATAACCACTCAGCCACCCTAGCTCCTCCAACCAATGACTTCAGCTGAACCATGCACTTCATGAATCTGATTGTATTTTTAACATAAAAACATCTTCTGATTGCACACATTCCATATTTTTCCAGCTGTTGACGGGTTCATTTATTTAATTTTTTCCTAAATTATGTTGAGCAGATCACAATCAAAAATATAGATTTAATAAACGATAACTGACAGAAACTTTCTCTCTTTAAAAGTTAACTAATAAATAATAACAGAGCATAGCTTTAATTACCACACTATTTAATGATTATTCAAATAACATTAAAAAAATCTCATGATTCAAAAACAGCAATCAAATTTTTTTTCAGGCCCTCTTTAAACTACAGTAGAGTAACCTGAAATACTAAGAATACTGTACTAAGAGTAACCCTCTTAGTAGGACTACTAGTTAATAAATTTTAAAAAAGTTATTAAACTAAAGAGGTGGTAACAAATATTTTTGTGGTGATTTGATCAATTGTAAGCTACATACCAATATTCATGAAAAATGGTTCAGAAATAAATAGGGAAGAAATTGATTTTTTAATATTCCCCATAAGAATAACAGTGGGGTCTCTCAGACAATGGACTGTGTCTATCATGGACAATAAATTTAACATTACTCTGGAACCATTAGTCATAGACTAATAATAATAATAATTCAAGAAAATGGGGGTTCATATTAATTAATATTTAAATGGGCATAAACATTTAATTAAATGTTTATTGTTGATGCAATTAATTAGTCTATTCCTATTACAATTGCTATTTTCTTTACTGATTTTATACATTTAATACCTTAGTATTACTCATACGAAAACTATGAGGAAATATCCAAAGGCTTGAATAAATATAGCTCTTCCTTGTAAATTCACAATTCATCAATCACGTATTTGTTCAAAAGTGTTTTGGAAAGTTTCCCTGATAGCCAGACAAACATTGCATAACACTGCACACGAGACCTTTGCTCTGAGTCGGACGGCAAGGGCTACCAGCCCCCTCACATCAGTTGTTCTCCTGCTGCCGCCTGAAACACACCAACCTCTTCTTCCAGTTTCAAAATTTTTCCAAAATTTCCTATAAGTGGAACATTCAGATCTGGGATGGTGCTAAACGGAAAAGCTGAGCTTGCTGCCCGCGCTGCAAAAGCAACAAAAGTAAGTCAATTTTCACTGATTATTTAATCAATTTAAATAAAATTTATTTCACTTCATCAATATTAGTTAAAAATAAACATAGAAGGGTTGCATGAGCAATTTAAAATTCTTCAAATGAAGTCTTCACAAAAAGTTTAGTAACTCAATAATGCAATTATTTTAACTTAGATAGAATATAAAACTTTATTTTATGTTTTAGTTTTATTTTCTGCTTGACTTCAAATAAAGTAACCTAAATTTAAGGGCAATCATTCAGTGTTAAAATTAGGTATTTTACCAAAACAATTACAGGCTTTGCCAGCTTTAATATAACTATATATCATTTGCCTGATTTAAAGATTTAATTTGCGTCTTTAAACTTATACTATTCTAATCATAATATTATATTTTAAAAGGGAAATGTACTAAAATTTTTAATTTATAAGCATGTTGAAGAAATAATGTTGGTAGAATGTAGGTAGTTATTTTTATTATTTTATATAATGGATTTATTGTGAGAAATTAACTTGGCACCAACCATTCATCCACATCTTAAATTAGTGATAATCCTGAAAATCTGTGCAAGCACCGTAATGTGCATGTGTAATGTGCTTAGTATGGAAAATAATCAACTTTAACTATACCATACCTTATACTATTAAGAATTTAGCATTTGTGACTTCATTCGATGCCTACTGTAGGAGGCATTATTGCACCCCAGGTCATAAGCTTGATTATTGGAATGCTTCACCAAAAAGGAGCTGATTGAATTCATTTTAATGTTTTAAGAAGATAATTCTGAGAGTAAACAATTATTGCGATGCAAAGAAAACATAGTATTTAGTAAGAAGGAAAGTGTCTGTTATTTGGGCTGAAATTAACTAACATTTTTGAGAGGATTAACAATTAATAAAGGCCAACAATGAAGGGAATAGCACTTTCTAGTTGAGTTATGAAAGGTATTCTCATCCCATTACTCATAATAAATAATTAATTGATTGCAATTATTATTTTTTATTTGGCCAACAAATAAACACATGTGACTTTTAATCAGACAGAAAATAAAAAATAGAAATATATAATCCCCAAAAACCGTAAACTATTAATGTGGTGAATAAAGCTGTTCACTCTGAACTTTCTCTGAGAAATTTGTAAACAAACTTAGTCCCCATAAGGTTAACATTAGAAATTTAAAATACCATGTCATGGAAAGTTATAGTTTTTGAAAAAAATATTTTACTAAAACCTTCCCATAGGTACACATTTAGAGCAACTTCCTAAAATTTCATGGCAGTCGGATGAGTAGTTTGGCATACATAAAGGATATACATACATACATAAATTCATTTTTATATATAGAGATTAAAACAGTAAAACTATTTATACAGAACCGGAAAAAATGGTAAGTTTCGTGTAACCTTCTGGCCAAGGTCACACGAAAATTACCACATACGTAACTTACTGTCATAGTTTTCTGGTTGCACTATTGCCTCTGATTGAAACCTGACCAGACTGATTTGAAATGTGACCTAACGAGTACTTATTAAGCATTTCTTAAGCACAGTGGCAGTCCGAGGTTCTAATTTTACATCTATCATGATCGGGAATCAAACCTGGGTCTTTTGGGTGGTAGACCAACCCACATAAATAGTGTGTACGTATATGTAAGCTAATATGTTATTCTATCCACTATGTGTAGTATTACAATAGATCATTTATAATTACAATAATCTTTTTACTAGCACCACTTATTTCATGAATTATAAACAAATATTAAAGTGTGATTTAGCAGACGAATGATATGAAATCTTTAATTGCTTCATTCATAGCTGATGTTAGAATTTGCTGTACAGTATCGGTCATGTTGCAGTGTCGTTTTGAGCATCTGGAGCTGTGTGGTATGCTGGTCGTGCTGAGCCTGGCCGTTGTGCTGAGCTACCAGCTCTACCTCAGCATGGTGGACGGCTGGCAGGAGCTGCCTCAGCAACGCTGGCACGTCCTTCTGCTCTCCCTCTCGTTGCTTCTGCTAAGTGTCACCACCTGCGTCTACCTGTGCCGCCGCCTCGAGCCTACCGTACGTTTATCCTCGTATCCGGTAAGTGTCAGAGCCGCAGCGCTGGTCACGTCTCATAGAAAGCTTTCAAAGTTGGTTTTCTGATTCTGCAGGCTTGTTCTGCAGAATGGAAAGAATCTGCGAGTCCGGCGATTGCAACTGATTACGGAGGTTGAGGAGGTTGGCAATCGTGGGCAGCCTCTGGAATGTTACCTGAGTGAACTTGCGATCTCGGTAATCTATAGTTTTTACTTTATTGTAAGCATATGAAATTTTGCTAGATATATCTAGTGTTATGAAATTTTTGTATGGTAATGAAAGTTATATTCAAATATTCGTTCATAATTTTAATATAAATAAACTATCAAATGGAAGACTTTTATAACATGAATACATACAAAAGACTCCATTGATCAGAAAACCACCTCTATTTAAGCATATTAAAGACAAATTTCAATTCTCAGTGTGTTATGCTAATTATAGATTTTTGTCTACATGTAATGTAATTAATGTTTTTTAGTGAACAAGAAGTTGTGTCTGTATAGAATATAATTATTTTGCATTAAAATTGAAACAAATTACAAAATAATAATACACAAACTCTTCCAAAGCTAAGTATGTTCAAAATTAATGAATGTATCAACATATCAAAAGAGAAACAAAACTATAGTGGTTATAGTAGACATGTAAAGAGCAGTTAAAAATTCCAATCTTAGTTGTATTCACTCAAAAATAATTTTATTAACTTCAATAATTAATGTAAGTTAAAACTGGTTGTTCCAGAGAACACTGACGAGTGTCAACAGTCAGCTGTACTTGATCACTGGCGAGCGCCCACCAAGCTACGAATCTGTCACCAAATCCGATCTTATCTACGTTCCTCCTCCCCCCTACAATGCTGTCTTCAATGTCTGAACTTGCTTCTGCTCTACACCAAAATGATAACCTAACATTGGAAGATACATTCAGGAATCATGTGAAAGTTCTGATGCTAATTTTATTACAAACACTTTAATGTCAACTCAGTGAATCAGTGTTAGTGTCTAAATATTTTTTGTAGACATTATTATTCCATCTTTTCTTTATTGAAAAATAACCTTCATGACAAGGTGAATGAGTGTAAATGTGAATTTTCTTTCTTTATGACGTTGACTTTATTATAATAGTTTGTGAAGCTCCAGTTTATTTGTAAACCTCTATGGTGCAATGGTGAGCATATCCACTGCAAAGTGGAAGATCTGGGTTCAAATCCCAGTGGAGGTAACTTTATTTTGAATTCAAGTAAAATAGCTATCTCTCCTATTATAAATAAATAACTTTCTCAAAAACCAATTGATTCACACATACAATTAAAAGCTTTGCATTTGTTTTGGATGTTATCAATACATAAATACAATAATATGATTTCTTACATAAACATTATTATTTACTCTGGTTTTTTTCCTTTCTTGTAAGATGAAATAAAAAAGTTTTTATTTCATCATATCAAATAACCAAATAACATACTATGTCATATCATAGGATAATTTGTGTGTATCTGATTTTAAAGGGCTAAAATTATTGAAATAGTTTAATAAATTGTGACCAAAGTACTGTAATGTCAGTAACTATGCTTGATCACATTTTATTGTATAATAAATCTCATATATTTAAAAATTCATATAATTTAAAGGCCTGACCATATTTAGTAAAAAATATCTAATCCATTATGTGAACTGTCACATACTTTCTCTTTCTAAGTGGTACTTCAAAAGTAAAAGATTGTTTACATTTTACCTAACTATCATATTCCTGAATGCTTATCTGCATAACACATGTATTGTTTTAAATATATATCCATACAATTTCTTTCCATACCTTCTTAATGCAAGTTTAAAGATTTTAAGAAAGCTAAAGAGGTATTAAAAAAATATTTCACGAGTCATCAGCTGAGTGATGCAAATGTAAGCTGCACACTAAGTTTAATGGCAAAAAATTGAGCAATAAGGTAAAAATTTATTTTTAATATTTTCCATTAGGATAAAATTATTGAGCATGCACAAACACACACATACACACCAATTACTTTAAGAACCACTTTTTGGGTTCCCAACATAGATATATATCCACGGAAAAATCAAATTTGAAAATTTTTACAAAAAAACCTACTCCTTAAACTAACCAAAAAAACGGGAGAAAATAAAACTCAAAAACAGTGTAATAAACTTATAACTACGGTATTGTGATGTTGATATTAGACACAGGAAACCAGGCATAATGAATATCTTTGAATGATGGCTAGGCCTAATAATTATGCATAATGAATATCTATAAAAAATATTGATGATTATACTGTCATTACAATTTTTTTTATTAATTTTCTAGGTAACCTTGCACTACAGTATACCATTTTTCTAGGGAATTTTGCAAAATAAATTGAAGATAAGTTGTGGGAATTGTGCCTTTTGGAAATTCTCGATTTTTGGAAGTTTTCTAAAGTCTGAGAGGTTTTATTGTTTTTTTCAAGTCAGTCTTTTGATGATTGGCTCAAGCAAGTTGTATTGAGCAAAAAAAATTAAATTGGGAAAGAAAAATCCATGAAATCCTAATTTAATAATAAACTTAGTATAAAGTTAAAATATATATGTATAATGACTATGACTAAATATTATAAAAGGAGTTCATGTTACAAATATCACAGTGTAAGCAATGAAAGCTGTAAAAAAGGCGAGTCTATCGCAAAACGATGCCACCAGAGCCCAGCACTTGTCACTATCGTCACCTTCAGTCACAAGGGAGATGCAGTCAGATTGCTCTCCTGTCTCGCTCAGTTGGCCGTAGTCACGTTTTTTCTAAAAAATAAATAAAAAAAGTTCATTAATTTCTGTATAGTTTCATCTAAAACTAGGAACTGTTTTAGAAAATAAGTTAAGAAAATTTGAGCATGTTTTTTACCTTTTAGCTGTAAACAATATTAAATTTTATGTACTTTAATAATTATTTGATCTATAATTGAATAATTTTTTTATTCAAGTTTTATCTTAGTTCTTATTTTACTTGACACATAAAAAATATTTTACAGGGTTCAACCGTTATGGACATAGTACGTATTATAGTAGTTATTATTTGGTAACATGAGTATTGTACATCCCAACGCAATCATGGTCGATAAACTAAATTAGTTCAGATTTACCATTAGATACCTAACATCAGGTCCAAGCAGGGGCAGCTCTAAGGGGGAGGGCAATTGCCCCTCCTAGACTCTAGTGATTATCTTTTAATAGTAATTTTTTGAAAATAAAAATTTTCATACGTTAAAAACAATACTTATTTAAAAAATCTATTTGATAATAAAATTTAAAACAGTTTAAGTATCCTCTCTAGATAGATTCGGCATTCTGATTTTTTACCGTGTGGTCTAGCTTTGACTGGATATTTTTGTAGTGTACTGTGCCTAATTTTGACATCTATACTGACAGAATCCAGCCAGTCAGTATTTTTTTCCAGATATTTAATCCAAATTTTGGTGATGATTATGAGCGTAGTGATAAGTATTGATTGTGCCTACTCACAACTGAGGCAGGAGAGAGACAGAAGAGACAAGTGACGAATGAGGAAGAGAGAGCAGAGGTGACCCAGTGAGGTGGTGGACGGAGATGTGATGTGGTGACGGAACTAGTGATGAACACGGTCACCACAGTGGCACAGGCAACCACCACCAACACCCAGCTGTATATTCGAACTGTGGCACATAAGCAGTAAGTCCATTGATAACTTGGATGGGTTTCACTAAATTTTGAACCTCCTTTAATTACAAAATATTTATAAAGAAACGATTTTCTCAATTTTCTCATTATTCTTACAGAGTTGGGTAGAGTTGGGAATTATTGGAATCGTTTTAGAGTCTATGGATGAATGATTAAAGTTTTATGATGCAAATTTATTGTACTGAGTAATATGTTATGTATTCATCTTTATTTCTGGAATTTATATCTTGAAATTATCCAAGAATAGATTTATTTATCCTAGATATTTTGAAGAAAGCACGTTAAAATCATACAGTATATTGCTAGTTTTTAAAAATTTAATCGGTAATACTTCTGAAATTTTGTGTTATTACTATTGTGTACCTATACAAAAATTGTGTAGAGAAGTTAAAAATTATAAATTGAATTTAAAATTGGCCTAGCATGATATTGCACTTGAAATATTATTAAATTAAGTGTGTTTCTTAATCGAGGATAAAACAGGTAAAATGATAATTCACCGAGTAGAAAACCCTGGAAAGGATACGAGGATGTTTACCCGTAAGTAAAATAAAATTGTACATACAGAGGTAAGGCATGTGATCTGCTGGAGCTGGTAGGGAGGACTCGAGACCCAGAAGAAAACCAGATAGCAGCACCAATAAGAGACAGTTTGTGGCTAGTTTTTCTTTCCCGAGAGGATCCATCCAGAAGCAAGCCAAGGACATGACTATCATCACTACACACAGGGTATTAAATTAGTTTATGTATAATAAGTAAAGTAATAAGGAAGAAAATAAATTATGACTAGCTCTCTTTAGGAACAGTTGAAAGAATGAGATCCATTTCAATGTAGTTTACTGGCAAAGACCTTCTGAAGCATATATAAGATTAATCGATAAATAGCTTAAGTCAGCTGCAACTTATCACACTTCCAAAACATTTTTGATATGGATATATTTTAGCTCTGTGGGGTATTGACAATTCTTCAGATCAAAATTTGAAACGTCATTGAAACTGGTGACGTCATGCTTAGTGACATCATATGGTTTTAAGGATAGCTGTTTAGAGAAACAGAAAACATTCTCTTTAAACATATCCATGATCGAACCAATTTCACTCACGGAAGTAAATACAATTATTTTTTTTCGATTCTACTCTAAATTGTCAGTCCAACAAATCTGAGATACGATAGAATGATTGAAATATTAATTTTTATACTAAGTATTGCCATCTTACCTATCAATGGAACCAGAAGGACGTAAACACAGCCGGTGTTGACTCTCCTGAGCTGCAAAGTGAATGTAAGAGCTGTAGGGGAATTAGTGTCATAGTCGTCTATGTCGTCCGACGTGTATACCGCTGAATCCATCAACGGAGGTAACGTCACTACTACAGACTCTGCAGTCAACGCCTCCACCATCCACTCTGACCCAGTGTGCAGAATGTCTAGCTGTAGAGATTGTACTGAGTTTATATGTAATGGCCTCCCAGGATGTCAAAATTTACTTGTCTGTTTAAGGGGTACAGTCTGATCCTTGACTTTCTTTCTTGAACTCAGATTGACAGTAAGTTAATGAAAAACCATTTGGGTAGAATCTTTCAAGGTTAAATTTATGTTAGTATACGGTAAATAGCAAACTGTAATGATATTAGATAATTATTTCTTCATTGATGAGTAGTGTCTAATGATTTTTTTTTAATTCTCTCTCCCATCCCAGAACTACCTACGAGGCCATGGACCTGTATCCTGTGTGTGGACCTGTACCTACGAGGACCTGGTACCGTGTTACATATTACTACAGACTAAACCTATAGCAGGTTATGGTATTATAATATAGTCAAAAGCCATTATGATTGGTACCTTAAGGACCGAAGTCCAGTGCTCTTTTCCTAGACCATTGTGTTCCCCCGGTGAACCTATTAATTCTATATCAACTTTAGTTGACTCTTAATTTCATGTATTGTGATTCCAGTTAATAACTTAAAATAAAATAAAACTGAATGAAGGCATATATAGAGTAAATCCTAGAAAGGGTATAGCCCTTGAAAGGAGACTGAAAAAGCTTAGTTGTTAAGAAACTAAGAAACATATAAAATTTATGAGTTTTTAGACTAGTTTGATTACTTAATTAATGAATTTATTTTCTTGAAACAAGTACTAAACAGTACAGAGTTATCAACTACAGTTCTATTTAAAAAAACAGCCAAATAGTCAGTTCTGACTGACCATCAACTGAACAAATATAACTTAACTAATTGAACATATATAAGGGTATTAAAATCCCCTCTTTTTTCTTGCGTAGGGAAAAGCTTTATGATCAAACCAATTTTGGAACAGTATGGGACGCCCTCTACAGATGGTGAATGAGGGTTACTCTCTAAAAACCCCTTCGAGACACAGACTCCAGACTGGGACCCTTCCAGATTACATCATGCCTGGCGGGTGTCTTGTGTCCTAAAGTGTAAAGTAAAGTAAAGTGCGTAAGTAAAGTGGGTCCACACTTTACTTTATCCTGGAGGTCTTCAAGTTATCCAGGCACCACTCTTCTTGTTTGTTGCAAGGAACTTCTTCGCTCTGTAACCACACTACTTCCTTCATTGTAGAGTAATCACATCCAGAGTGGAATTCTCCTATGTTCTTCAAAATGCACACTTTTAAATAAGGAATGGTGAACATTATAATTTTTTCTTCAGGGCCTGGCACACTGGGGCTAACTTACTTTTCTCATATGACAGAGATATTTCCTGAAATACCAGTGACCTGTTAAAAACTGTCACAGATAGAAATCTATTGCTCAATGACCCGGATTATCCATGTATTCCAAAATTCCCCTTACTATCAAAACATCATTATCAAAACATACTGTTGTCCCGTTTTCTTGAAGCATGAGCTGGGTAGTGTTGGCTTGTTGCCAGCAGCCGAGCTGAACACTGCAAGTCTGAGAGTCCCATGGCCACTGTCTCATGTCTGTCTGACATCTTGATTGCAGAGTAGCTCCCGGGCTCCATCTTACCTGGGCAGAATGAAGCCAAATGTGCTATATAAAGTACTAAAAAGTTAATAATTGAGGAAAACACAATGTGACCCTAAAAATCTATTGTACTATTATGTATTATGTACCGGTATTCATGTAATCTATGTATTCAATAATATTTATAGTTTCCCATGAGTGAGCATAGACAACTCAACAAAGTTTGTCATTTTTAATATGATAATTGTTGCTAGCAATTATCATTATATTGTATGCACATAATAATATAGCTGCATGATATTGTGGAGCTACCAGATGAGGTTACGAAGAAGGTTATTTAGTTGTAAGAATTGACAAGCTATTTCATTTGGTAGGAACATGTGACTAACTCAAATCATTCTTAATCCCTACTTTTACCTCACAAATACAAAGAATCCACAAATGCCAGAGTGAGGGTTTTAAGCTCTATTTGAGTGTTAATCCAAACAAGAATCAAAACCAAAAAGGGCTTTTAAAATATTCAAAAGTAATTTCTATTTAATTTTTATGATAAGCTAACCAAACCACCAAACGTTTTTGACTGTTTTTGGTTTAAAAACTATCCAGATTACATATACTTGGATACTTCTTTTTACTAGCCTATAAACTATTTATATTGTATGATTAAAATATTTTGATTTAAAAACCTATGATAAGAATTTATGAACCCTAACACTCTAGTGTAATTTTGAAGCAGATTATACCTTTCCATGCGAAGAAACTCTCATTCCAGCTTTGCTTGTGGCCCAAGGAGTAATGTCTTTCCCAGCTGCACTAGAAGAAGATTATTGACATGTTATTGATCCACAGAAGTACTAACCATCAGTGTTCATTGTTAATTCAAATGTTCACACATCATAACTCAACAGTATCAGCCTGAGGAGAATATCAAAACTTTTCTTATTCTATTTTCTGCCGTAGGAGAATAAACTGGCTGGGTGGCTGTGTAGTTATAGTGTCCGCATTCAACACTGAAGGTCTCCAGATCTAATACCGCAAGGGTTAAATTAGGACCCAGTTGCCATTTTATCATTGGGCTATTATTTGATGATGATTCCTAATGACAGTTTGATGTTAGGTAGTAGCAAGATAAGAGGTTTCGAACATTTGCTATTAAAACGATCAAAAATGTCAAAAAGGCATAGAAACGCGCAAAATATCAAAACAATATTAATATACTCGTTAAGTTTGATTGATATCTGTCAATAAATAGGAGGGTTTGCCTATTCTCCATAATATTAACATGGGAAAAGAATATGCAGAATTGCTGCTGTGAGGTTAACTGAAAGTAGGAATTTTTATCATAAACATTTTTTATTATAACCATATGCCAAGATTTATCAACATCTGTCCATAAACAAAGGAGATTGCCATTCTCTATATGATTAACCATGGGAAAAGAGTATGCAGGTTAGATTATAGATTAAATTATTGAAAGGGCGACCGTACAATGTAGGTATTTCAAGCCAAGTATGAATAAGAAATGAGTGTAGGGTGATTGTGGCGCGATCCTGTAGTCTTGTTACTGACTAAGGCTGACATGTTCCTTAAACAGGACTGTTAATTAATAGCCCAACAGTCAATGGTATATCTAAGGGACCAACAGTTTATCGTGGAATCCGAACTACTGCCTCTGAATTACGAACTGGTCTAATTATGAGGATTGTCTTTGTGGATTAACGTAGTATTCAAATTAGATGATCTACACAGAGAACACAACCCACTGTACATCGCTCAAACTATCCAATTCGTGACCGATGTGTCTGGGATTAACGATTTTATCGTCCCAGAAGAACTTATACCATTATAAATTGACCATTTTTCTTATCGAGACAAAAACATATATAAAATTTTATTATATCTATATATATAATATGGATATATTTTTTTCTATTAACCTAAGCGATAAGAAAAAGAAAATTCTCAAATAATATACATTTGTTTTGTAAATAAAGGCCTTTTCTCATAAAATATAATATATTTATTTGAATAAAATAATAACAATATTTTTAAATTTTTCCATCTCTAAAATATTATTAACATGTTGTTATAGGTGATTATACATATAATAATTTTATATAACATATTTTTAAAACATATATGTAGGGTAGATTTCCATTTATAAACATTTTATTTTTACAGACAGATGTATCTTTTCCCATGTGTAGTCAGATTAAGTCCTTTACAGGACTGTTATGAAATGTTAAATGTATAAAAATTTTTTTGGGATTCCAACAGTTATCTCACGTGAATTAAATTTTAGACAGTGATTACTTCTATTGATGGAAGACTATTAAACTGATATAATTAAACAAGGATTTTCTAGTAGCTGATTGATTTTTAAACATGGATGGATGGATCTTAATCTCATGAAGCTAAATACCAAGTTTCATCCAATAATATTGGTAATGAGTGAAATATAAATTTTTCCTTATTCTCAATAAGATTAACATTGGAGTCCCAAAATTTTTTTTGGATTTTCGTTCCTTAAGATACGGATCTTCCTCGATCGGCTCAAGAAAATAGTGTGAATTAACTTTTGTTTCGTCTCAGCTGTGTTACAGCAATTTTGTGGACATCAGCCCATGACTCTCTCTGTGGATAACATTCCATCCCTGACATTTCCCTCTGCCTCAGACTAACTCAAAGTGGATTTAATCACAAGGTACTGTGTAACATATTTTATAATTTGTGTGAGTTTAATTTGAAACACGTTCTCAAGCCTCACAAACTCTATTCACACTTATTAAATATTTTTTGGGCAATTTTTAATATAAAGTACCTGGTTCTTCGAACCAATTAACTAATAACTAGTCAATAATTTTTAATAATTGTCTCCCTGCTCAAACAGTATACATAAGAATAATACACACAACATAATTAAAAACCTGTATCGGCATGGTTTTGACTAAACCATACTCTAATAGTAAAGCGCTGTCTGAACTACCATTACTCAGCAGCATAAGCTTTTTAAGTAGTTGTGACAATAACTCTTATTGCACAGTGAATTTCACATGAGGCCGTAGTTCTACTACGCCTTTATACAAGGCACCACTTGAGTGGGAATGTAGCGTATGCCAACTCCGCCATGGATGGCCCCTAGCGACTACACTCGCCAGATCGGTATCTAGTGACCGACCTGTGATGGCTTTTGATGCCACCCCGATTGGGAAAGCCCCCCGACTAGCATTCTCACCACCTGCAGCCCACGACATTGGCTATCCGCCCGGGGGCAGCCCAAAGACGAGTGACACCTTTCTATCAGCAAACCTCAATCTGGAAGGGATCGGGGGTTCGACTTGTGAATTTCAGCACCAACCACTGCCACTACGAATCCGAACCCAGGAGGTAGTGAAGCCCCCTCCAGCCCATAGTACCTTCACCTTTTAAAGCCGAAATGGTGTTAGGCTGAGACGAATCTCATCCCAATTTAGAGGACATAGCTACCGCCATCCATCATGGGTAGAGGAATTCGAGCCGAGACTCTAGGGCTTTGAAGTTTACATCTTGTATGGACCCCTACATCCTTTTGCCATTGAGAGAGACCTGATCACCAACGTATATAGGTCGCGAGGGGCGCACGAATAAATCCAGTAGGGGCCCATAGAGACGACTGAAGAACCTCTGGCCCCAACTGGATTCCAAGTGAGCACTGTCTGTGAGACAGAGGGCTCGACCCACAGTCAGGGTCTTTGGACAGGTGCTCAAAAGACCCCTAGTTTTGAAGTTTCTTTTTCATAAATTAGTAAATTAATTATTTGCGATCAATAAAATGACTTGTAGAGAGAGGATATCGGAAAGTCGTGAATCATTCCACAAGGCTTTAAACTTAACCAGATTGCTGAGATTATTTACGTTCCCATGAGACAATCATTCAACAAAGAAGTCAATGGTCAGGCAAATATTGCACATTCCAAAACCAATGTCAAATAAAAGTCAAATCACAATTCAATAATCGTGCGAAACCGAGGGCGCACCCCACACTCAGTCTCTCGCTCCCTCTCTCGATCAAACTTAGTCTTAAAATTATAGTACTAAATTAATTCTTTTTTTACTTTAGAAATGTGAATTTCTATGGTATTTATCTAAATTTTGGTGTAATTAAAAAAATTTAAATATTTACTATGGCTTTCTTTATTCCAATACTTGATTTCGGGCCATCCAGATATTACATGGTGTATCTTCAAATATATAGTTTGTTACTATAAGAAAAACCCTTAAAATTATCCTTCATGGCTTAAATTTGGATTGACAAATGATCCTTTGGATTATTCATGCGCAAAGATGAAGGTAACTTGTTATTTTATACCCTAACCCAAAGGAAAGTTCTTAAAATTAAATTCAGTCACAGTCCACACCAGGCGTGATATACGAGTTTATATTCCGCAGCATTTAGAGCCTCTCAGAAAAGCTTTAATAGTTAGTTATACTTTACAGGGTGGAACATTTTAAGAACCGTTCCTCTTTAACTAGGATAAGAGGTTATATCAGAGTCTGACTCATTCCTGAGGTGAACAATCAAACAATCAAGTTCTGATGACCATGAACCACAAAACACAATGGCAACACAATGAGATACTTTTCACATCTTACATAAAAGCATCAGATAAGCTGAAATAGACAGTGAATGTTTGCAGTGGCAGTATATGTTTGCCATTTTAGTAAATGTTTTCCAATAACTTACTTGAAATGAACAAGTTCAGGACGCCATATTTCATGATGAAGTAAGTGCATTACAGTTATACCACTAAAATTGCTTGGATTCCACACCATTTTCTCATCATACCATTCCTAAAATTAAAAAAATAATATTATGATGTACGGTCTAGATGATATAAAATAAGTTTAATAGCACAATTTGATCTCACTTATAATAAAATTAGTTCAGCTAAATTGGTATGAGTTTAAAATAAAATGTATCCATTTTTCCTTGGGAAATTATTAATTAGCATGATGAAATTTGTATCATACTATTTATACTCATATTTTATAGTAAAATTAAGAAAACATATGTACCAAACTAAAAATGTATAACTGTTATACACTTCCCACCATTTTACCATGATATCACGGTTTTAATTAAGTTAATTAACTATAGAACTGCCTCAATGTTTGTGAAAGATAACTGCATATGATCGGTAGGAGTTAACAAGGAATTTATAGTTGAATCATAGCAGTGGTTGAGGTTCAATGAAAAATTAAATACTTCTAAATGTGATGTTGGTGGTGGTTTTTAATATCTGGCTATTAATCATATGTTTACATATATGGTATTGATATTATAACTTCTGCGTATTTTTACGTCAACCATGTGATTAAACATTAAATAACTACAACATGGAAAAAATGCTTGAAATGGACCAGAATGATGCTTTAAAATACTCTTTTCTCAGACATGAACTGCCTGAACGGTTGTCTTGATCTAATAAAGCTGATTTTCACCTTAAAATACTTACCATATTGAGTTAATACCTAAAAAATAATTGAATATGAGTATTTCAAAAGACATTACTTACCAGTGTCAGAACACATCCAACAGTCATCATTGATTTTTTAGAATCCTGTTTTAAAAACAAAATACTGTTAGATTAATTCATTATCTCCTTTTTCAAATAAGCTGTCTAGTTGAAAAATAAACCACTATTTTTATATTAGCTACTAAAACTTGAGGCCTTCTATATTTTAGCTTCATAAACTTAATAAAATAACTTAATTTTCTCGTCTATGCACTAATTTCTCATATCATTTCATACATAAGTAAAAACAAATAATTTATTTACACAATTACCTTTCCCGGCTAACTCACAATAATGGTTTGAATAGTGAAAATATTAATTTTTGAAGAGGATTTTCAAAATAACCAAAATAATAGTAGACTACTATAGTACTATATTTATCATCATTAATTGTTTAGTTATTAAGGTATTTTACTGATTTACATTAAAAGGTCTTGGTTTAAATTTCCTTGTATTACCTTGTGGGTTTGAAGGACTGCTATTCAAACAGTAATTGAGTAGGGTAGGTCCTGAACTTTTCTCAAATGTGAAATTTTTAGCATACCAGATTCCACAACTTTTCTTTTATTCCCTCAATCAGTATTTTGCACAAACAAATGTCTGAAGAGGGTTATTTTCTATTCAGTAATATTAATATTAAAAATATATCATGGGAATGCTAACCAGGTCAATGTGTTTTACTTGAAACTGAACATCAACCTCAAGGACCTTGTATACGTCACTAGAAGGTCTGGCGAATACATCATAGTCAGTGAGCAGTGCTTGTCTGAGTCTCTCAGTGGTTGTCAGGGTTCGCTGAACAGAGACTGATCCTGTAACAAACTTTATCTAAGAAAACCAGGACATCTATGTTACTAAAATTTAAGCGAAAGGTACTAAGAGTTCAAAGACACCAGGAATTTTACAAAACTACATGAGGACCTGGGGGAAAGCACCCCATGATTGAAGCAAGTGACTGTATGGTGTTTAATAGTTTATTAGGTTGGATACAAAAACAATTTGAATATGAAGACTTCACCATTCACCCTGTGTGTGATTTAAGTAACTTGTCCAACTTAGAAACCTATTTTTAGATTGACACTGATATTTATAAAAATAACTTGCACAGACTATCATAATTGGTAAGAGGCATAAAGCAACTGTTTTAATATTAGGTGATTTTTTTTAATTTGGATCGGCATAGCTTATTAAATATTCAAAACAGTTTATGTAAAATAAAATTATATATTTCCTTCATTTTAATCCCCCGCTGATGATAAGCCTAATAACTTAAAAACTAGGTTATTGTAATAAATAATTTTTGACAAATGCCACAAATATTACTGTAACGATTAACGATAGGTTAGTAAAAATTGCTTATACAACTCATTGTATTCCATTTTAGTCATTACCAATACTAAAGTATTGGCGTACAGGTCAAATATTCCTTTGTATTTGTCGGTATCCGTTTAGTTTTTATACAATTCTAAAATCGTCAAATATGTTTTGTACTTCGCCTTATTTATAAGCTTTTCACTATACGAAATCAAGGTTTACCATCTTATTACTGTATATGTATATTAAGAAATTATATAGGAAGGTTATATTTTGATAAATCGATAAGACTAATTTAGCAGAGTTGCGCAATAATTCTGTACTCCCTTAGGGTAAATAATAGTACAGAATTTTGTTGATAAATTTTTATTTAATTCACACTTCTGAACAACCATATTTTTACATTAGAACACGTCAAAAACAACAGAAGTTAACTGAAAAACATAAACAAAAACAAACAAACAAAACGGACATAGTCTCGCTACTCAACCGGACGCAGAGCCACCAACATAACAACGAAAAATAACTTTATTTTCATTACAATTACTATATACATATTTGAAGATGAATATTTTTTCCAAAATCAGTATAAAGTCAATAGGAAATATTAAAGAGAAGCATAGGTTCATATGTACATAAAATTAAAGGTCTTATTTAGCAGCTCAAAATAATAACCGAGTCGGAAATGGCAGCCATTTTGAAATGATGGCTTGAATTTGAAATTTTATGAAGTTTTGAATATGTCTAGTCAAACAAGCTACAGAAGTAAGCTTGGTAAGTGGCATAAAGCAAATGATTTTATAATAAAAATAAGTGTAATTTATAATAAAAATAGCAAGCCGTTCCAGGAGTCGTGATCATCCCTGATGAAAAATAATGCACAAAGTATATAAAAATGTATTGTATATTATACCTGTACATCAAAAATAATATACAAAGCAATAAATTACTATATATCAATTAGAAGCAAAATCTGATAATGTATTTTACATTTTATTTCACACTTTCTAACTACTGATTTCATAAACGATTATAACAATTATATTAACTATTCCATTAAAATTATTAACATGTAAATGCTACTTTTTGAAGATGAAACTCATCTATTCATTCATTTTCACTGGTCAGATTTCAGTAATTGAGGTATCAAAAGAATGGTCTGTATGTGTAGCTGTGCATAATAGTTTTTTGTTTTAGCGAATTTCCCATAGCGAAGAAGCTATTACCGTAGGTCTCATGGTAAGACTTAAGCCCGGGACCATGTTATTTTTTCTTCTTTAGGTGCCTAGAGACCAAAAACAATAGTCGTTAAAATTTATATATATATATATATATATATATATATGTGTGTGTGTGTGTGTCTGTGAACACGATAACTCTCGTAGAAATGGTCCGATCGAGACCAAATTTGGTAGAGACGTGTATTCCTACAAATGCTCGGACGAGTTCGTAAACCAGACATATCGGTCAATGGGAACGGGTAGTTTGGGGGGGTTTTGTACCCCAAAATGGGGTTTTTTGCGTTTTTCATATGTAATTTAAAAATTTTTAGATTTAATCTTTCACCATTAAAATCAGCTTAAAAAACTACACAATTTAGTTCCTTAAAGTTTTTCTTTATCTCCAACGGTTACCGAGATATAAAAAAATCTAAACACAGTACGTTGTATTTTGAGGCTCCAATGTTAATCTTATGGAGGATAAGGAAAAATTAATATTTCACTTATTAACCAATATTTTTGGATAAAAATTTATATTTAGCTTATGTGGTTGAGGTTCATCCATTTATGCTTAAAAATCATAGTTTATGTGTTTATCATGGCAGCAAACCTGCATACTCTTTTCCCATGTTAATCATATGGAGAATAGGCAAACTCCTTTATTTATGGACAAATGTTGATGAAAGTTGGTATAAATGTTAAAAATAAATGTTTCTGAAGGTATAAATGCCTACTCTCAGTGTTCCTCGCAGCAGCAAACCTGCACACTCTTTCCCATGTTAATCTTATGGAGAATAGGTAAATAATTCTCATGTTCATCAACAGATTTTGACCACTTGACTTGTCGTATATTATTATTATTATATTATTGATTTGGAAATTCGCTGAGTACGCAGGTCTGCTGCGACGGGGGTATTTTTTTCTTTTGGAAGGTTTAACTGATTTCTGGCAACACGTACCTCCAACCTAGATGGCGTTTGTGTCGCTATGAAGCAACATGGTGAAGAGTCTGAGGTTTATACCACCGTCTAAATGGAGGTAAAATAAACCATATTCAGTTCTTACAATGGAATGGACCTTCTATGTGTGGTCTATGCTATAATCATTTGAACTTTGATTATACCCCCACAGCATACCTTCCGTAGCATTATCCTTTGTATCGCAATCGTAGAACCACTTCCCTGCCACTCCGCTCCAAGTACAGAAGCTGAAGTACTCGATGAGGAGGGGCTCAGGATCCTGCCACTGCATGAAGGGTAGGTCCTCCCCCTCATGGCCCACCAGTATCATCCCCTCACGGTCAATTCTAACCTACAGCAGCATTGTACATTTTAAATTTAACCCACACATTTGCATCTTACCTTGATTTTGTTAGATTTCTATGATAAAACTAATTTTTTCTCGGACTTAATTTCTAATTATAGCTCTTTCTAAATTTAAATTAGGAAATCTTCAAGGAAACTATATTTTTTTATTTATAGATACCCAAAATCCTTTCATTTCAGTTCCAGAGAGGATGTCTTTGGTGTAAGCTGACGACTTGGTTGCGGCCCGGCGTTTTCGTCGAATGTCGGAGAAAGAATTCTTTCCTGCTCCAAGGACAATCTCGTAGACAGGATCAGCTTCCTCAGGGGAAGGGTTTGGAGACAACAGGATATGTGCATCGCTGCGTGCCTTCACCTGAAACCTGTGATAGTTGCTGCCCTTGAGGAATCAGAGAAACTTAGGAAGAAACATAATAGTGCCATCCAGTAAGTAGATAAAGATAAAGTAAGAATGTGCACTGCACTTGGAGCAGATGTCCCACCCCTGCTATAGTGTGTGTGGCCGCTTGCCCCTTTCATTCTAAGAATAATAATATTTATTTGCCATATATCATATAATCATATATATATAACTCCTCTGTATATTATACAATGTGTCCAGCACTAGCACAAATGTGTCAACACTCTTGGGCGCCAAAATATATTAAAAAGACAAAAACTGATGACCCGGAGATCACTTCTGTGATGCACATGATCCTTGTCACAAGGTTATGGAGTGCCATTCTGTGGGCACGAATCATTAATGTTACTTTAATGTAAGCTATCATCATCAGAAGTGGCAGACCCAAGGCATGTAAGCTACAAATAGCCATTTTGCATACCCCCAGGTTGGGTGTCAGAATCTGGATGGATATAGATCAAGACAGATAATGTGAGGTAATCATATATGCTTTATTAGCTCACATTAGTCACAGCATATATATGCTGTGTTTATGTACTACCAGGCTAGTCTGGAAGTTTATTTTGATGTTAGTTCTATTCATTTTTATCTGTATGTATTGGTACATTGTATTTTTATATTTTTATTTGTCACTTGAATGCAATACCCTGATTACCATTTTAATTCTGCATATAGATTTTCAAAATTTAACTTGATTTATTTCATACCTCCACCTGAATTTTCTTACCTCATAAATAGCATATCTCCATTGCTTGGATGAAGACTATGAGGAGACATGTGAAAGAACTGTCGATAGCCATACCCAAATGTGAAGAGAGTTTTGCATTTAGGACCCTCTTTTGCTGGAAATATTGGAAAATATTTTTATTCATTTTAATTTTTGGTCTTAATGACTTTGTACTGTACTTGTTAATAAACCCTGATAATGATTAACCATTGAGGGGTCGTGTCAAACAAGCTGTCAGGGGTTGCACACGGTGGATTCCAACAGGCTGGAATAAAGCTTACAAAAGTGTTATAAACATCTCTTTTAATTAAAGAAATTTTGCATATTCAAATATTATAGCATTGTATGTCGTGTATTATTTCTAGTAGTAAATATATGAAATAGGATTTTGGAAAACGTATCCATAAAATGAATATACTATTTTCTAAATTTTAAAACATATAATTCTTTATTGGAATTGTCAACATTACTATTTATACTCAGTTTTAGATAAATGTAAACAATTAGATTACAATAATTTATAATAATAATAAGTGAATACGAAAATTATGTACAAAAGCAGCAAAATCACAAGTCATCAAAATCTTTTAGTCAAAGTCGTCGTCACTAGAGGAGGTTGGTCTTCTGGACAGTTCACGCCAATGGAAATTTCATGCTCTCTGCATATCGCAGGTGTTGCATGGTTTCTTACTCTATAAATTCTTTTTCAATAGAAAATTCTGAGTCCAGACTCCCGTCAACGGGCGACGGATGAGGCTCGTCAAAAAAACGTTCTCGCCTAATTGCTCCTGGATTTCATAGGTTTGCTTCCTCATGGTTCATTTCTTTGTCACCACTTTATAATAATTTTTTAAGTGTTTCCCCCTCTCTGAGATCTATATCAGTATGTAAAAGTCACTAAAGCGCTTGAATATCAATGGATAAAACAACAAAATCACACTAACGTCGCGTACGGTGGAATCCACAGGTTTATGCTGGACTCCAGACAAATACTGACACTCAGGAAAGAGATTAAGTATGGTCGGTCAAGTGGCCAGTGTACGAAGTTATACGAAGTTAGGAAGCTCGCTACCTTGACATTCCAGAGATATTAAATAAAAACAGATGACCCGGTGGAAAAGACAGTGACACGACCCCTCACGGGTTAGTAATTAACAAAAATAAAAAAAGTAAAGTGAAGTATTATGAAGACTCGGAGTCTCGTCATGTGGTTAGCTTCTTGGCCTTTACTTCAAGAGGTCAAAGTTTCAAATCCACAGCATATTCATCAATTTGTTTTAAACCACTCTCCACTATTGCAAACACAGTTTAATTGCTATTGAATAAGGAAATCATATCTTTAATTTTTTCTGGAGTGAACATGATCAAAAAAGTATATCTCTATACAACAGAAGTACCACTGCAATGGCAAAACATACTTTCATTAAATATACATTAAATAGTTACACAGATTACTTTTACTTTTACATTCTCACCCTATACGATGCGATAGGTTGAGAATGTTAATTCAGTTTTAACTTATAATATGTAGAAATTAGCATGGAAATAAAATATTAGGTTTATTTTTATTTGTAAAATAATTTATACGAGTAAGTTGTCCTCAGCTCTGACATAAAATTATAACTTGATTATATAATTTATTTATTGATTTATTAATTTATTATCACAAAACGTTACAAAGTTTTGAAGCACAGCTACAGTAACAGGTGATATATGTCAATATATGATATACTGTGATATATGATAAATGTCAATACAGTACAAGATCAGATAGAATACATAAAAATAGTTTATACAAATATACATAGATAATACATAAAAAAGAGGTTTTATGGATCGGGTATTGTAAAATAGAATTGTTCCTTGTGAAGTGGCAATGCAAATAATTTCTCGTAAAAAAATCGGTTCGGATTGGATTTAACAAACAAATTACTCTAAAAAGTAAACATGGATGGAAGAGGCGAAATTCTGACTTTCTGGAAGTGCTGTCTGCAAGGATCTCTGGGCCAACCACCTGATATCAATCTGATTTCTGTTTTTTGAATCTTTTAAGAATTAATTGACATCATTCCTCAAGAGTTCGGATATAAATATTTAACGATGAACAAGTATAAACTCCAAGTTTATTGTCCATCAGGAACAAGAAATTCATTTGGTTATTTACTTCTATAAAGTTTTGATTTACATGAAACAATAGTTCTTGGTTTTCCTCCTGAAACGTATATTATTCTTTGGTTGATAGTACTTAAAAATAAATTAAAGCAAGGTTGAAAGTTTTTAATAACTAAAACATTTTACCAGCTTCTTCCGCAAATCCATGCCTTACTAAACAAAAAACTATAAGTGTAATAAAAACTACACACTGTCTGGAGAACATTACCATCATCTTGACTATGATATCAACAATACAGGATGCTCTATCAGCAGACTCACTTATCTTTAACTTCCTCAGCTTGCTTACAAAACAAAGTACAGTTTGATATTTTAGTTTACATTTCGTGTTATGAAAATATATTATTATTCAACCGACAAAATTCTAAATTCTTTTGTATACACCATATTCTGGTAGCACAAGTTACCTGTTTTGTAATACTGTATCTATTATAATTACAACAATTATCTGGAGAATTTATAGACATATATCATTATTTGTATAATAAATTGTCTTAACAAATTAGGTTGAAATAGGCACCTTTTTTCGAAAAAATACTATGCATAATTACATTCTAAATTAAAAACATAATTACCATTCAAAATAAACGGTACCAGTGGACTGACACATACTTTCTCCCTTTATAGTATATATTAAATTTAAAAAAGACAATCTGTAATAAAACTATCATGTTCTACAAAGTAATTCTAAATATCATTTAATAATTTATTGTTCAAATTATACAAGATTTTTTGAGCTGGTTTTGTTCGGTGATTTGACCTTACACTTCATACCAAGTTTCATGGAAAACGGGTGGAAAATAAGGAAGAAATTGATTTTTTTATATTTTCCATAAGAATAACATTGGGCGCTTTCAGACAACGTACTGCATTTATCTTGGACACTAAATTTAACTTTTCTCTGGAACCGTTAGTCGTAGACAAATAATTCAAAATACTAATTTGTTTAGTTTTTTAAGCTGGTTTCAATGGTGACAGTCAATACCATACTAAACAAAAAACTATAAGTGTAATAAAAACTACACACTGTCTGGAGAACATTACCATCATCTTGACTATGATATCAACAATACAGGATGCTCTATCAGCAGACTCACTTATCTTTAACTTCCTCAGCTTGCTTACAAAACAAAGTACAGTTTGATATTTTAGTTTACATTTCGTGTTATGAAAATATATTATTATTCAACCGACAAAATTCTAAATTCTTTTGTATACACCATATTCTGGTAGCACAAGTTACCTGTTTTGTAATACTGTATCTATTATAATTACAACAATTTTCTGGAGAATTTATAGACATATATCATTATTTGTATAATAAATTGTCTTATTACAAATTAGGTTGAAATAGGCACCTTTTTTCGAAAATATACTATGCATAATTACATTCTAAATTAAAAACATAATTACCATTCAAAAAAAAAATCAATCTTTACCCCTAAACAGTGATTCCCACAAGTATAGCACCAGATATAAAAATATAATTTCAATAGGGTTGTAAAATCACAAAAAGCTATGGTATTGTCTCTCAAAAATTGTAGGATAAAATTATTAATCACATACACAAGTATCCAGTAATTTTCTAACTAAATATTATAGCCGGTTCTTAAAATATAACTTCTACTGCAAAAGTATAATAATTGTGAGTTATTATTTTGAGATTTATTTAGGAATTAAGGCTGTTAACATAAGAATTTAAGCAACATTAATCCTAGGTGTTTATTTCACCATCGTATAAACTATAAAAGATAAACTACAAGTATTATCTGTAACAAAATTTTCAGTAGGTATTTTGAGAGGTGTCCCTAGTAACAGCAGAACATATTACTTATATGCTCATTGGAGAGATAGATTTGGAGATAATTTTAAATCATTCAATGTAGCCAAATGTATTAACCTTTGTAACCAAGTGAGAAGAGTTTTAATGGCTTGAGCTTCAAATTTTTGTTTTGTTTTTAGTTGAGAAGAATACAACTAATAATTACAAAAGTTAAGTAAGTGATTTAATTAAGTTTTTTAACTTGATTTTTGAAACAACGATGGACTGGACTTTTGAAAGGGACTTTTTAACCACACTTTGTTTCTCAAAATTAAAAGCTTGAAAACAGGTAAAAGGTAAGGCAAATTAGATACCTATCCATTTCTATACCTATTTAGATGAGGTAAATAGGTAAAAGGTAAAAGTGCTTTACTACAGCTAAAAAGCAAATGAATAAGAATGTAAGCTGCCTCAACAAGTTGTCATCTAGAGCTGTCATTGAGTCACCTTCTTATTTTCTTACAAAAATATGAAATACCTACTATTTTTCCTTTAACCTATTATCTCATAATAATTGTGCTTATCTCATCTCATATCTCACGAATTTATAGTCTCCAATAAAAAGGAGATTTCAACATCCAAGATATTTAGATTCTGCTGATTTTGGATACTTACATTTGGGACTTCTACATAAGAAAACTGATTTTTGAACTGCCTTTAATAGTAATATTTAATGCTCATATATATATATATATATATATATATATATATATATATATATATATATATATATATATATAATATGTATATATAATATATACATATTAACCCTTAATAGGTCGCGCGGTGTATGAGACTATGCAGCAAATGCTTTTAGTGTTTTATAAGGCGCATTTCGGTAGCCTTGCCAATAATCTCTCACCTTATCCTCCCCTCACTACTCCTCTATACGACCATGAGAGAGAGAACCAGATAACTGCATTCTGTTGTCAATGTTAACCATTTTCGCGAGCCGTGTATTCTTTTGTACGCCGTGCGCCCTATTGTGTCAGTTTTGCACGGCCAACTTGTAGTGTTTTAAAACAGTTTTAGGTATTAGCTTTGATGTAATCGTCTTGTTTTGTGTCACTGTGTGATTGTATTTTATTATATTAATTATATTAAAATTATTTCAATACATAAACAGAACTTTTTTTTGAATTTTTATTACGTATATTTACGTTACAATGGGAAGTAAAGAACCAAAATGTTAGCTTTCTTTGATCAACATCGTTAAAGATTTTTTTTTCGCTATGTGATAATGCCGCAACCCACATAGGGGTGCGCAAAAAGCCACTACGGCTGAAGTGCCTTGGGAGTAATCCACCCCTTCCAATAAAATAAAAGTCAAAAGATTAATATTAAAGTAAAGGAAAGAATTGCTAAGTCTGGTATAGAGACCTTGAAAAGACTATTGTTTGCTCGTAGCAAAGATGCAAGTAAAAATAGTGAACCTACTCAAGAAGATGCAATTGAATGGGAAGGATTGGATCATTCCGTAGATGAATTGATGTAGGGAGATCACAATTACTATATTTATTGCTAGTTATAAAGCAATTGACCATTTTGCCGACTTAACAACAATTTTAGACTAAAAAGTTAAAGTAAATATGTTTTTATAGACCAAATTAGTGTATGCGGAACTTTGTACGCCACACACCTACTACGTAAAATAAATTGTGCGACCTATTAAGGGTTAAATATAAACTAACCCACAATATCTAAAATCATCACGGTAAATAATATGATTCTAAACACTAATAAACAAACATCAACCATAAGGTGTCTAACACTAACTGAATTCACAGGGTTGTCCCGCAAGGTAGTTGGTTCATGTAAGAAGACTGTCCTGAAGACACACACGCAACACATGATGGGCAAAACGTTGAGGGCATCCATGCTACATACGTCCAACTACTACATGGGACAAGCTGGAAATCCAAGTAAATGATGGTGTTAAGTGCTGCGTATACTTACGTGTTTACACGTATGTCTATTTTATACACAAATCGGCAGTTAACACTAATGAGCACTTTTTGTTTACTGAAACGTTTACAATGTAAAATATATCTGATACAGTAACATAGGTAAATTTTGTATTGTGTGAAAATACTAAATTATTTCCAGATGTTTAACCACCCTATATGATTTTAAATAAAAGATCATTAGCCAAAAACCCAATCTTAGATTTATTTATATGTAGTAGAAACCATTATGTTTGTAAGAAAAATGAATATGCATTTTCAAAATTAAAGCAGCTAGCAACTTCATAAGCATTGAAGTTGAAGTTTTGTGAGCTTATTCAGGCTTCTCTGAGACTCTGTAGGTTTGAAGGATTGAAAACTTAATTCTGCTGGTGTCCAAGGGCTTCCTGCATCAAACAGTTTTCGATCTGGGTAAGACTGTGACCTAACGCCAGGTATTCCAAAACATTGCTCCTCCAGAATTCTCCTCCTCATCCTGGTTTCTAAAAAATATAAATTTATTAATATAATTTTTAAAGTGATGTATTATAAATGCACAAATCATTTTTTCCTTGCTCAATCATATTTTAACTACTGAACAGATTGAGCCGATTTTTTACCTTTGTATTATACATGATAGTGCTTATGTTAAAAATTGATACTAATAAAATTCCAATGAAAAATATTTTTATTGAAGAACCAAAGTTATAACTAGCAAATCCTTTCTATTAGTTAGCCTCTGAGCACCTAAGTGAGGAAATAATTCATTTAAATTTAAATAAAATCATAAGTTAGAGGGAAATAGGATTCAATCAATCAATCCTAGTTATTACTAGGATTGATAGCATATAGGACTGTATAGCATATTTGCTATACAGAGTATGCGTTTCAGCTTACGCTTATGACACCTCGCGGCATCGGTCCACTACTAGATTTGAACGCACCTAAGTGAGGAAATAATTCATTTAAATTTAAATAAAATCTTAAGTTAGAGGGAAATAGGATTCAATCAATCAATCCTAGTTATTACTAGGATTGATAGCATATAGGACTGTATAGCATATTTGCTATACAGAGTATGCGTTTCAGCTTACGCTTATGACACCTCGCGGCATCGGTCCACCACTAGATTTGAACTTTATAGGTAAAATAATAATCTATGTTTCAATAATGTTGTCAATTTTGATAGTGGTGTACACAAAATGAAAAGAAACTGGTACATATAAAACAATGAAACACTAAAACAATCTAATTGTTTTGCATTTTGATGTAGAAGGATTACAGTAAAGATGATACCAAGAATAAGATAGGTACATTCAGGGAAATATTACACAATCATCAAGAATGTTCAACTTCAAGTCTAAAGAACTACTCAGATATTTTATAATTATATATGATATTTGAATTGCTAATTAAAAAGTATTATTTCCCACTTGTATAGTTGGAAATAATTCAAGTATGGTATCATTGGTATCCAATGAAAAATTGTTGTATTTATTCATTGTATTGTTTGTATTTATTTGTTGTTCCTGTGGGAAATAGGATATTCCCGTAATATGTCATGTATAACATGTTCATAGATATGTCTAAAGGGGATATGTTTTCAGTTCCCCTAAACAGCTGTCCTTATAACTAAATGACGTCACTAACCATATGATGTCACTGTTTCAAATTTAGGTCATGCAAATTGCCAAGAGCTAAGACATATCCATGCCAAAAATCTTTTACCTGAAGAATTTGAACCTTTAGGCATTATTTAAAAGGTTTTGCTCAGTTTCTTAATGTGAATAGGTACTTGCTCTGACTTCTTGTTGGAGTCCTAGAAGAAAAATGAGACATTATTATCTACTATTAACAGAATAGTATTATTCTTAAATTACTAATAAAATACCTTCAATAATAAAATAAAAATTATTCTAACTCCATAAATGAGAAAATTCTGTTCAGACTAAAAACTTTTTAATGACTAAAATGACTAAAGTCAAAACCTTTAGTCCTACACATGAATTTAAGTACCATTCATTGTTACATATCTCACATTAGTTTTCAACTAAAGAATTATTATATTTATTTTTAAACCTACTTACTTTGTCACCAATAAGATGAACTGATACACCTACATAGACCCACATTGGGGTGTTATAGTTACCTTCATAAGTCTATTCAACAGCTTCCACACTTGGACTCTAATCAGTGAGGCAGGTCCACAGTGTGTGTTTTACGCAATCACATTATGTTTTATTATGTGATTCATAAGATCAAAGTACAATAATTATTGTAGGAACACAGAGCCATTCAGATATTTCAATAAATACAAATAGGTTCGTCAAGTTATTCTTAAGATTAACTTGGATGTCCTTAAAATTAGTATTTACAGTAGATGTAGAATATCACATCTTTTAGGTTAAATTTTACAATTATACAAAATATACAAATTTTTCTTAGAAAAATTTATTTCTAATATACTGTGATAAATTTGTATGGCTTTAACCTATGATCAATCTAAGTTTGTATCAACTCAAGGAATTCATAGATTGGGTATTCAGGTCTGCTGCTATGGGGGTATTATTTTGATTTTATATTGAATGTTAAACAATTATTTCTTTTGATTTCGTTCTCCTGGTTGTGTAATCAGGCAAGCCCATATATGAAAGAGTTGTTGAGCTACCTGTCTGACCCAATTCAATTCAAATTAGTTAATCTCACCAAGGACATAATCTACAAAAACACATTTATAAATCTTCTTATTTAAATCAGTAGTACCACCTAAGTTTAAAAGAATTTGGTAATCTAAAGTAGTAAAATAATACACATGCTCTATAATTGGCCAATGATAATAGTTCTATATTTTTTAATTTCTCCCCTTATACAATACATAAAGTACATGAAGAAAGAATTTTTTGTCAACATTTTTAAATTTGAGTTGACAGTAGATATATCTCTTTTTGGGTTCCCTGAATCCAAAATACCCCCGTCGCAGCAGACCTGCGTACTCAGCGAATTTCCAAATCAATAATTTAATATATGACAAGTTTTATAAAAATATGTCCATAAACGTGAGAATTATTTTCCTATTCTCCATAAGATTAACATAGGAAAGAGTGTGTAGGTTAGCTGCTGTGAGGAACACTAAAAGAAGTCATTTCTACCATAAATAATTTTTATCTTAACATTTATACCAACTTTCATCAATATCTGTCCATAAATAAAGGAGTTTGCCAATTCCCTATATGATTAATATGGGAAAAGAGTATGCAGGTTTGCTGCCATGATAAACACATAAACTATGTTTTTTAAGCATAAATGGATAGATCTCAACCACATGAAGCTAAATATCAAGTTTTATCCAAAAATATTGATTAATATGGGAAATATTAATTTTTTCCTATCCTCCATAAGATTAACATTGGAGCCCCACAATACAACGTACTGTGTTTAGATTTTTTTAATATCTCAGTAACCGTTGGAGATAGAGAAAAACTTTAAGGAACTTAATTGTGTAGTTTTTTAAGCTGATTCCAATGGTGAAATATAAAATTAGAATTTTTTAAAAATTACATGTGAAAAACGCAAAAAACCCCAATTTGGGGTACAAAACCCCCCAAAACTACCCGTTCCCATTGACCGATACGTCTGGTTTACGAACTCGTCCGAGCATTTGTAGGAATACACGTCTCTACCAAATTTGGTTTTGATCGGACCATTTTTACGAGAGTTATCGTGCTAACAGACACACACACACATATATATATATATATAAATTTTAACGACTATTGTTTTTGGACTCTGGGCACCTAAAGACGAAAAAATAACATGGTCCCGGGCTTAAGTCTTACCATGAGACCTACGGTAATAGCTTCTTCCCTATGGGAAATTCGCTAAAAGGGAGTTCGCGACGTGATGTCTGTCCGTCCGTGTGTCTGGATGTTTAAAGAGCCACAGTGTACCCCGTTGATCCGATTTACATGAAATTCGTTATGTATGTATATATTCACCATATCTCCATGTGATTTTTAATTTTTGATTATTAGGGGGAGTTCACCCCTAAAAACCCTTAAAAAACATGAAAATCAAAATTTCTTTAACGATTTTGATTAAAATTGAGTAGTTTATAGTGCATAGAGTACTAAAAAATAAGAAACTACCCGCATGTATGTAAAAATAATTTTTTTAAGTTTTCCGCAAAAATAATAAAGATTAAGTATGATTTGTCTGTCACCATTAATAACAGCTTAAAAAACTAAATAAATTAGTATTTGGATTATTAGTCTATGACTAACAGTTCCAGAGAAAAGTTAAATTTAGTGTCCAGGTAAACGCAGAACGTTGCCTGAAAGTGCCCGATGTTGTTCTATAGGTGAATATAAAAAATGAATTGCTTCCATATTACCCAACATGACAGGTTTATGGCTCCCCTTGTTGAGATATCCTTCTCATAAAAAATATAAAATAACTCTATCAGTATTCAAAACTTATGAATTGCCAACAAAATAATTACAAGCACATTTTGGGTAATTACATTTTCTCAGTATGTAAACATAAATTTATGTTAATAATATAAAATATTTGTAAGAATAATATATTTTTAGTTTGTGTAAACAAATACTTTAAAAATTTATTCAGTGAAAGTTTAAAGAGAATGGGATGGATATATATTTTTAAGCAAAAAACCTCATTGATAAGTTTTTTTATAATTTATTTATTATTTAAATTACCACCATAACCTATACCGGTATTCAACATTGAACAAAAATTGGATCTCATATACTGTACATATATATTTACAGTGTATAAATGAATTTGTTAAATAAAATAAAATACAATGTAGCGCTATATATCTACCTATAAAGTCTGGGTAATATCTACCTATCAGTCATACTCACTGGTAAATGTAGGATGACAATCTTTGTGACTACAATTTTGAGAATGTATATGTATAGTTATTTAGATTCTATGGAAACCAATAACATAAAAACTTATGTTTAAAAGCTATATTATGATAAAAAAACCTTTATCCTCATTACTTTTTTCATTAAAAGTTTAATGAAAAACTTATCCATTAAACATTTATTGCTACACATTTGATGGGTGTTTACAGTATTGTGACATTCCATATTCCGAAACCTCTCTTTGATAGACCCAGTAGAACAGATTTAAAACCCTACTTTTTGACCCAAATCTTCTAGTAATATTCCATTCCTAGTTGGTCAAACAGGTTCCTCTATCCAAGCATCTAAAAATAGACTCCTGATCATTTAAGTGGCCATGACTATACACGATATACAACTAGTCTGTCCTCATTACGAGCATTATCAGCTGCACACAAATCTAGGTATTATGTGGGTGATAGCCCCCTACCAGAGAGTGTTGGCTGGCCAAGGTCAGAAGTGAAAGTCTAGTCTCAGTGACCAGGTGCCAGGTAGTAGTGTTTACATTTAGCTCTCCTCCTGTCATATAACTGTGTTGTTGTTTACCTGCCTCTAGGTGTGAGTTCAACCATTATTTTGGTTTGGTTTGGTTTTATCTGTCGAATTGAAATGTAAATAGTCTCAGAGAGGTTATGGATTAATTGTGTTTACCTCAGAGTTATATACATTGATTTTATCAAATATGTTGTTTAACTCAGTGTTATGGTGAGGTATTTAAGGTAATTTTTAAACCTATTACTAATATTAGATTTAGTTGCAAAACGTTTGTAAGTGTATTTAAAAGAGACTTAATTTTAAATTTTTTGTTTATATATGGTAATAATTTGTTTTAGTCTTCAAACAAATAGATTAAGGAGGAACTATTGTTTTCAAAATTTTGTATTGAGAGCAAAATTATAAATTCTAAAACTCCCAGAATTTTTCTAGTACTTTTATTTATAAGAGACATCAGTTGTTAAAGTATCAATATTTTTATATGATTCCTTGTATATTAATATTTTTTCATTCACAAATTTACATGAAAACATGTCTAAAAAGGCCCTTAAATAATTAGATTAAAACTAATAGTTAGTTTGTACATCTCTTGTTGTACAAATGACAAAATATTTTACCACGTAAAATATTGACATGGATATGTCTTAGCTCAAAGGGGGGGGTTGTATGGGTATACCATCAGAGCAAAATTTGAAGTTTAGTGGAACTGAAAACATTCCCTTAACACATATCCATGATCTAACCTATTTCCCACAGGGAAGTAAATACAATCATTCTCTAAAAGTTTAAATCTAAAAAGTTTATAAATGTATTTTTTAATTTAATATTTAAATATTATCCTTTTGAACATTTAATAAAATGAATCAATACTTTTAAACAATTCTTTGTATGTTATAGGGATAAATTAAAATTTTTGGATTATAAATAAACAATGTTATCTTAACACTAATCCAAATATAATTTTAATTTAAATTTTATTTTATCGAATATTATGTTTTTTATCGTATAATAACTATCAACATCTACTCTTACAACTCTTATTTATGTACTTTCTAACAAATTATTACGAAAGTTATTGTGTTAATGTGTGCAATATTGTCAAATAAATGGTATCAGTTAACTGACAAAAACCTTTCCCCAAACTTGTTATAGTCAAAATCATATACATAAGCTGTTTATTTTTTAATGCATTTGGTTTAATGGTTAAATCAGCTTGTCTTTGCCAGTAATAAAGCTTCTCCTCATTAAATTCACCCACCATACTAAAAAGACTACTATTGGACAACACACTGTGTTTACCGCTACCGGCAAATGAAAAATTTGCTTATATTTTATTTAGTTATGCACAGAGTATGCCACCTGCCGCAGGCAAAGATGGTGTGCTCTATGGTATCAGGGACATCCACACAGTATATACAATTAGGGCTACCTGTCTTTCCAATCTTGTGAAGGAATTTTTGGAAGTACCTGTCACCATAAAGAAACTGAGTCATGTATTACCCTACCTCTCCATGCTTCCGCTCAATCCATGAGTGGATATCAGGTATTAATCTCGCCGTCCATCGACCCCTCGAATCGGCCTCCCAGCAGGTCTGCCACTCAGCAAGAGTGTTTTCTTGTTCTTTAGCTGCGATAGTTGCCCTATCAGCCTCAAACCTCTGTCGGTAGATTGCCTGGTGCTCACGGATGTATAGGGATAACCCAAGAGATCACAAACTTGGCGGGCTCAGAGACCGTGGGCTATTCAGATGGGACTTGCAGAGCACCTGTCTGCTGGATACAAAGAAGCCTGTTTCGATAACACGCCTTTTTGAGGGCATGAGCCCAAACCTCAGCTCCATACAGAAGGACAGAGTTGACCGAAGACATCAGCTGACGTCGCTTGATAGAACGTGAACCCCCGATATTAGCTCTAAGCCTGCAAAGAGAGGTGACTCCCCTGGCGGCTTTGTGAGCGGCGCACCGAATCTACTCACCCTGCAGCCAATCACTGCCCCAGGCTTTGTCTCAACCTCGAGGCTACTAACTCACATCTGGATGATCGTCTGGATCCGTTTCTTTGTCAAGACCACAATCTCTGTCTTGCTGAGTGTGTGACAGCCTGTGATCCTATATCCATCCATTGACTCGTCTCATGACCATGTCCAGCTTGAGCTGAGCAAGTTCTATGCTTCTCGCTGAGATGAGCACCATGACGTCATCAGCATAGCCGGTGAGGAGGGTCTCATCGGGCATGTCCATCCTCAACAGACTGTTGTAAGACACATTCCAGAGATCGGGTCCGAGAACAGATCCCTGAGGATGTAGTAGTGACTATTTTCTGCCCTCAAGGGTGTCATACGAAAGAGCATGATCTTTCAGGTACGAATCAACGATCCGTAGGAGGTAGGGAGGGATCTAGAACGTATGCTCAAGCGTTCGTAGCATATCGGTCCACCGGGCAGAGTTGAACACATTTTCAATGTCATGCGTGATGAGGGTCATTTTGATCCTCTGCTGCTCTCCGCACTGCCTCAACCACCTCCTGAATGGCATCAATTGTGGAATGGCCAGATCTGAAGCCGTGTTTTTGTGGCGAGAGGTCATCAGCAGAAACAATAGCCCCCTTATTACAAGCACGCAACATCTTTTCTAGAACGTTAGTCTGCTCCTAGCTATTAATCCCGTTCACGCTTGGTGGCCTTGTGTACAACAGTCTTGGCATTCACGTCGTGTTGTTCCTTGCTCATTGGGCAGCCCTTCATAGACCCAAACATTTCTTCCTGATGGACACAATCTCAGGAGTCCACCAGTACGCCGGCCTCAACCCGATCCAGTTCAAAACCTTTGGCATAGAAACATCACATGCCAGAAATATTGCCTCCATGGTGCAAGCTGAAAGATCCTCAGCATCCAGACCATTTTCGAATGAGACGTGCTCAATATGCTGCAAAAAAATATCCCTGTCAATGCGGTTAATATTCCACCGTGCTGGTACCTGATTGGAAAGAGTCCGTTGGCCATTAGCAACAGCATTGACTTGGAATAAGATCGCCTGATGGTCATTTGTAACATAGTCCTCAAGGACTTGCCAATCGGAAACCCGACACTGTACATTCTCAGAAGCAAGAGATACGTCTGGGGTTGATTCTCTATATCCTGAGCGGCGAAAGGTGGAGATGTTGCCCACATTAAAGACATGGAGATTATTCCTGGCAGCCATCTCGAGGACGTATCTTCCCTGCAAATTTGTGCTGGGCATTCCCCACTCTATCCCTCTATAGCGTTAAAATAACCAGGGACGATGACTTGATCAGCAAAATTCCTGATCTTGTTCTCAAGAGAGTCTACCATTTAGAGATAACCAGCAGCAGACTGGTTTGGTGTCAGTTAACAAAAGAAGAAGGAAATCTTCCTACTCCTCACCCAAACAATACCATGGCCCAAACCTTGGCCAAGAATTGGCACGCTATTGGGATTTATGGCTCAGAGAGCTGAAGTAGCGGTGATGTCAAAAATCCAAAATGGTCGCTGTTTATTTGTGTACTGCTTGCGCAGCAGCATTATGTCGGTGCTTTTTTGTCCCTTTAATTTGATATTTAACTTAGTGTAAATATTTTTTGGTCCACAAAGTTCACTGATGCTGATATTTTAAGGTGAGTTTTTAATAACCAGACATTTTTATAAAAGATAAAATTAGTTGTAAATAAACTTTTAAACTTGGGCATTTTTCAAGCTTTGTCAAATAATAAATGAATTTTTCTTTAAGCTGAAGCCTTTGTTATTAATTTGACTAAAAATAGTAATGTTGAAAACTCTGAAATCATGTGTCATAGTAAAGAGCCCACTTGTTCTACCATGAAAGAAAAGAATCCATGACCATTACTGACAAACAAATAGGACCCCCTTCGTAGGACCATATTCCCAAAAAAGGAATACACCCGCACACTCCCCTATCAAAAACCCCCATTACGGAATCTGACCTCAATAAATCATATTAACCCTATCTAAGGGAGTGTATTAATTACTGAATGAAACAACAAGATCCATGCAAAAACTTCCATCTTTACGCAGTTGGAGTCGTATTTATTTTAGCTAGTATTTATTTTATTTGTTTATTTTACTTTATTTATTTAATTATTTTTTTGAAGCTATGTTCCCATTCTTTGCACGCGTTGTGTATATACAGGAGAATAGTAAGCCGCTGTGTCTTCGAAGTCGGTCTACATCTTGTCCGGTTATTTTAGGAATTAATAATTTTCCTTTTGGAATCAAATAGTGGTGGGCGAGCACTAAGTCGAGATTCCCTATTTTTATTTCAGATCATGTATTTCTGACGGTAAACAGTGCATCGCCGGTGTACTATTCTTCATCTTAGATTAAGCACTCTTTTTCACATCTCGACTGTGTGGCATTGAAATATTCCATTTGCTCCCAAAATATAAGGCTGATAAGTATCCAACATTTAAAAAATTATAAGCCCATGATCTATGCAGTTTACTTCAAAGTTTGCGGTTTGATGCACTCTACTGACCTAGAGTTAAATCTAATGAAGAGTGAACCGTGGATCAGTGCACGTGGCAGATTGTGAGTATGGTATTTAGTTTTTACTCAATCTCCGAAGTCGATGTTTACTCAAAGACGGTTCTGAATATTTTGCCAATGTCCAAATTAAATGCCCACTCCGTGATGTGAATACTTATGGATTCCATGTCACAAAATCAATGAAAAGTTAGGTCATAGCCAGGATTCGGCGATTAAGTGTAAGATATACACTAAAACTCATGGTCTCCATCAGGACAATCGTCAGATTTCGATTCGTTATATTTTATGTAAATAAATTAAATTGTAAAAAATTCACTAGGAAATTCAATTACCTACAAGTTACTACCTAAGTTACTTAAAGTAAAAAAGCTTAAATTTATACTAGGATTAAAATCAATAGAAGCTTCTAGGTCAAATTTAAATTAAGTCATATGGTTCATATAAACACATGTCATTGAATTCCGACTATGGTTTAATATTATTTTCCAAACAAATGTTATAAAGCTCAACTGCATATAAGTGACATTGCAGCTTATACTGATTTTGCTAGCAGTATATTTTTATAATGGTGTCATTTAACAAACATAAACGAAAGACTCATGATCAAACACATATATTGTTTACAAACAACATATGTCTTACAAGACATAAGCTGGAGTTTTATATTAATTTGCATTCCCATGTTAATCTTAAGAGATTAAAATTGTACTTTATAGGCACCCCATACAATTCCAAAAAATAATGTTAAAAAATAAAAACCTAAATGCAAAACTATGAATCAAGACAAACCTTTTGACACCTCAAACATCAAAATTGGTACAGACATAACGGAGGAGTTTTGTAAATGCAAAACAGCCCTCACGTATATAAGAGATAAGGATTCTTACAGGTATCTAGTTTTTTTGATTTAAAGTTTAAAAAGCATGCCATTCTGAAAATATATCGTGAATATTTGTTTAATACTTAATTGGACAACTTTTAATTTCCATAAAAAAGTGCTTCTCAAGGTATCCAGAAATAAATGCAACTGTGCTTTTATCACATAAAAATACTAGTCAATTACATCTTTATGTATATATATAGTATGCTTTTAGGAAATCCCACTTGAGGAATGAGGAAAAAAGAAACTAAATGCATCATCACTTACATTGATTTCAAAATGATTATATAATGAGGCAAACTGGATTGGAGGATGGAGGAAGCAGCAAGTCTATTAAACTAGCTCCGTAACAAGGAATGATGGAGTTGGCTATTACTGTGATGACACTAGTGACCGCGACGGCCAGTCTCAAGTGTCAAACGTCAGTGGACACTAGGATCAGGTGGACAGTGGACTGTTCTGGCATGAACCTCTCATCGGCTCCCCCTCCGATGATCATACATCCTGTCATCACTCTCAACATGAGTCACAACTGGTTTCGAAACCTACATGAATCTCAGTTTATCAACTGGACTGATATATCTATTTTAGATCTCTCTTTCAACAGTATTCAGACAATTGACAGAAAATCATTTCAGGGATTGAGTAATCTAACAGAATTGTACTTGAATAATAATGCCATACAAGTATTATCATCTAACATAACTGAGCATTTGGTAAAACTTAAAACTTTGAGTATTTCTTTTAATAAGTTGAAATCAATTGAATTATCAGTTTTTGAAACGATTCCTGCACTTTATAAATTGTACCTAGGTCATAATACTGAATTAGGGAGTGCTCAAGAAAATTTTAATCCAATAAAAATTACCTTGAGTAGAAGTCTACTTACTCTTGGGTTGGAAAATGTAACCTTGTCAGAGATGCCAAAAGATTTATTTGACATAGCTGAACACTTAATTTATTTAAATTTAGCACTGAATCCATTAAAAAAAATATCTGGCTTGCCAGGTAGTTTGAGATATTTGAACATTTCTGGAACACTTATTGAAACAATTTCAAAAGACTTTTTTATAGACTTACAATTGATTCAGAAACTTTCTGTCGAGTCAATGCCATACCTCAAAGAAGTAAAGGCCAATAGTTTCAGCGGTTTAATTAATATAGAGGAACTTTATTTGAGGAACTGCAGTTACTTGAATTTCATCTCTGAAAACGCATTCAATACAGCTCATCTGAAACTGAAAAAAGTTGTTTTGTCGTATTGTGGTCTCGAGACCTTATCAAAAATGTTGAAACCTGTATTTAGTGAAGTTGATTATTTAGACCTTCAAGGGAACCCTTGGACTTGTGACAGTGCTATTACATGGCTTCTCGATATGAATTTGGGAAATCTAACTTCTGAGTTGAGGTAAACTTTAATTTCCTTGTATTTATACAATTTTAAGATCTTATTGGTAATATACTGTTATTATTTTATATAATAATGGAAAATTTAAGAAGAGATGTATGCTTTATTAATTTTATTTGTAAATAATATCTCTGTTGAAGTTTGAATAATCTACATTAGAATCTCCCATTAAAATAACATGGATAATACATTGCTTACATACGCTAATACCTTGCGCAATACATTGCGCTAATACATTTTTCTAATATCTTTGGATTTGGAGCCCATAGAGAATATCCCAGACTTGCTGAGGTTACCTAAACTGTGACAGAACATATCAGTACATTGAGTATTTTCAAGTAAATAAAAGTGATGGATATAAAACACAAACTTGAATTTAAATCAATGTTTTATGTTTATGTAATGTTTTTACTTTGACAATTATATCAATGTATTCATTGAATTACAGTAAAAATCACTTTTCAACATATCACATTCAAACTTGTGGTAGTTTTTAATTCAGAATTAAAAGAAAACTACCCCATCACAGATAAACAAGTGTCCATCACACAATTGACCAACATAGGCTATGGACTGTGCAATAATAGTAATACAGCAAGATGGTGGTGATTGTCTGTTTATGTTTTGGGTGGATTAGACCACTCAAGCAGGGCTCTAGGGACTTTGCTGCCTTGGGCAAGATCGGCGACCACCCCCTCTCCCCCCCATATAACAAGTCTAATGGTTTACTCCCGGATTCCACTGAATCTTCCTTGAGCAATAGAACTATAGTATTGAATTGTTAATATATAAGAATAATAACAGCTGTTTGGAAGAACTGAAAACATTTCACCCCCCAGAACTTTGAAATATCCAAGTCACGAAATTAATTAAAGACATTTTATATCTAATTTTGTGACATTGATATTTCAAAGTTCTGGGGGGGATTAGCAATACGCGAATCATGAAAAGTGTAAGGAGGTGAGTCATATGGTTACGATCAGCTCTTTAGAAGAACAGAAAAAATTCCCTTCATATGTATGCCAGATCTAATTCCCATAAGGAAGAAATCATTTTTTCTATAATTGTTAAAATAAATTAACCTTAAATTTTTCTTGGATTATTAGTTGTGATAATTGATAATGAGCTATTTCACTACTGTTAAATTAAAATCGATCAATGATATACAGTAATATAAATAGCCTTAATTGTTATCAATAATTAATTTGTGTTGCCCAAATAATGATGCTATTACAAAAACACCTAAATCTACAGTAAAGCTTTCCTTCTATTGACATGAGATCATGAATAAATTAATTATTCCAGTTAGACCAGTCAATTCATATAACTGGTGTAACTAGTCAAATATGCGCTATAATACACAGCCTTGTACTACATGCCATCTTGTTGGCTGATATGGTGGTCCCGTATGCAATTATTTTTTGTATTGGTGCAATAAGAGGCACAGAGACATTGCTTTTATTACATGGTAATAGTATGAATACCATGGGAAAGTAAATAGTTTTCATTATTGTGATTTTAAAAAACAATAAGACAACAAGTATTACTCTCATCTTTAAATATCTTGATATTTCAATAATGATAAAAATTAATATTCATGTAAAACATAATTTGAGGCTTATTTTAGTTAAATAAAACTTTTAATTTCAGGTAAGGTAAATGGTTCATAATTTAAGCATGCTATAACTAAATGTATAAAATGCCTTTAGATTATGTTCAGTTTTGAAGGAAAAAAATGTATGAATGCAGTGCAACAAAGAATCAATAACTTTTGTAAATTTCACCTCTTAAAATTTAAATAGTTTGAAAATAGTTTTTTTCTAAATTATTTTCTTGAACTAATTTTTTCTTAGGGTCAACACTCCATGTTCAACATAATCTTGAGTTTGTTATAAAACGTAGTCCTGTAATTTCATTGGTAACCTCCTATATGATACTAAATACTGCATTTTGTATTTATATTTTTTACAGATGTGAAAACCCTGCTTCAGCTAAGGGTTTATTGCTGGTCGACTTCTTCAAACCGCGATCTCTGCATCATCATACAAGCCTAATCAGAGCAGCCATCCTGATAATGTTGGTAGCAGTGCTTGTGGCCAGTGTTGTTGGGATGGTGAAACAAGCAAGTAAACAGAAGGCAAAGACATATCGCCAACTGAACAATATAAAACTGGAAGATAGGACTCCACAAACACTCCCTACATTATAAATAATATAAACATTTTATATTCATTGATGGCGTATTGGTAGTACAGGATTTGAAAATAAGCTATGATCTGATATACTTTGTAAATAAAATTAAAATAATGTGAAAGATTTTTATTGAGAATTGTGTTTTATTTTATAATAAATGTTATCAGTGGACTGACACATACTTTCTCCCGTAAGTAAATTTAAAAACAACAATGTGTAATAAAACAATCATATTATTTAAAGATTATCTAAATATCATTTAATAATTTATCATTTCAAAAATAATTTTTCAATTTCTGAAAATAAGAGGAAAAATACCCCCGTCACAGCAGACCTGCCTACTCAGCGAACTTCCAAATCAATAATATAATAATAATATAACAAGTTTGAATAAAATCTGTCCATAAACGTGAGAATTATTTCCCTATTCTTCATAAGATTAACATGGGAAAGAGTGTGCAGGTTTTCTGCCATGGTAAACACATAAACAATGATTTTTAAGCATAAATGGATAGATCTCAACTATTATAATTAGTGATACATTAAAATAACTTTTTAATATAGTATGATTACGAGATGGGTTTAAAATCAATGACCAATATAAACTAACTAATATTGATTTAACAGCTGTTTGTTTTTATTTATATTAAATCTTTAAACTACAAAGACAGCTGATTATTACCAGTAGGTTATTCATTGAACTGAATCAAAATGCTAGTAATATCACGTAAAAGTGGGTTTTTAAATGCTCATTATTTACTTTTCAAGGGGCGGCGGGCGATTTGAAGCATTTACAAACCTTCTTAGGAATGTAGAGAATACATAAGTTTCATCGTAATCAGTTCTCCCGTTTTTTCGGAGAAGACGGTGTAAAATGCCTCCTGGAAAGTGACAGACAAACATATAAAAATTGAGATAAGACCGGTTTCGGCTTCTCTAACGCACAAAAAGTAAAAATAATTAAAAAATGAATAATTCTGAGCAATATACAGACAAAACTCTAATTTTATTTATATAGGTGATATTTAGTTAACTTCAAAGAATATGATTTATTAAAAATTGTACGTAGTATTTAATTTTACTTAGGGGAGAATGTATGTGTCAGTCCACTGATCCTTTTATTTTGTATATAAAATTATACCCTTTACATTTTCCTTTTATTTGTAACTAGCCAAAGTACCCGTCCTTCATCTGGGTAAAAAGGTTTGAGAGAGGTTACCTTTTCTCTTCGGCATAAAATAAATATTCTAAAACGTGAAAATTTGATTAAGAAAAAATGTTTTATTTGAGGTAAAATACTACTCACATTAAAAGAGGTATTTACTAATGGTATTTTATTCTAAACACAATCTCAACAATTTATAAACAGGAGTGTCTACAACATGAAAAAGTACCACCTATTAAGTAATATTTGAAAAGGATAAGGAATAATGTTATACAGAGACAGACATCAGGAGAAAACTTAAAATCTACCAGCACTTAATTTCGATCCAGCAGTTTATCTGTAAAAATGAACTTTCCTCCTCCTTTTTCCTGGACTGTAAAAAGTATTGTAAACAGATAGTGAAATTAGAAACTGTAAACATTGAAACCTAGGACATTCACAGCAACTCTTCTGTTTCCTGAACTGTCAAATTTTAGTATTCAAATTTTAGACATTCACAGCAACTCTTCTGTTTCCTGAACTGTCAAATTTTAATATTCACAGCTGTTGACATTCAAGTTATTTTATGTTTTCATTTTTTTAAATTATAAACATTGAAACTTAGGACCTTCACTGGACGTAGCTCGAGGGGATTTTAAGGAAATTAAGCTGCCTTTGTGTTGCATGAGTTTAAGATCTACCTTTGAGTAAAATTTCAAACCGTTCAGTTCAGTATTTTTCGCGTTTACTTGCCACAACAAACCCCCAAACATACAGAAACCACCTCTTCTTTATAATATTATAGATAACATAAGTTTCAACTCCTCTTTCTTTTGGTAAAGCCGTTTGAATAAGATTAGAAAAATAAATTGAAAAAGAAATAGGGATGGAAGTAGGAATGAAAATTAGAATAAGAACATTGGAATAAGAATGAAAATTATGTCAGAGCATAAACTTAGGCTCTGACCGAATAATGTTAGGAAATTATTAGGAAATTTATTTTATTTTACTAGCTAGACTTAGTCTCTACCAATGTAAAGTAAATTCTTGAGTGAAAACTGTACATCTTAAGAACCAGTCAAAAAAGAGACAAATATTTTCAGAGTTATGATAGAATGGTTATTTGTGCAACATTTATTTTTGCAACAAGGATTAAAGTGATATTATATTTAATCCCATAATGCACAATAAATTTTTTTCTCCATCTATACAATACAAGTAAAGCTTCAAATTAAACACTATTAACTAACCTGAATCTATAATTTTCCAAGGTGGTTAACGTAATGTCAAAGCAATCAATGAAAACTATCAGCTGACCGTTCAAGAATTAATTACTTCTGATAGCTGCTATTATTTCTCATGGTTCCATTACAGGTGGTCCCGGTTATTTCCCATGTTATTCTTATGCGATTACTTTTTCTCCCTTGGCACTAAAAGTATTACTTTCGAACTCTATTCCAGAGAATAAAGTATGGCTGTATATAGTAGGTGTGTGAAAAACTATTCAATGTAACAAATGATTGTGATATTCTTATAATCAGAAAAAATTGTTTTTTAAAACAAAAAAAACACCTTTTTACAAATAACTTTTTACATCAATTCAAATAATTTTTATTAAAATTATGAACAAGAATGCAATCAATTCTTGTACTAATATGTATTTTGTACTGTCACTTAAAAATAGCTTACTTGGCAAGATTTTCTAACTTATTAAATTATGTTATTGACTAATAATTCATAGATACTTTCAAAACTCAATATGATACTCAACATAAGATATTCGGATATATATGTATTAACGACTATTGTTTTTGGCCTCTGGGCACCTAAAAACAACATGGTCCCAGGCTTAAGTCTCACCATGAGACCTATGACAATAGCTTCTTCCCTATGGGAAATTCGATAAAAAAGAAAAATTTACTAAAAACTAATATAACACCTAAGTAAAAAACTCATAAAAATATCTTTGTCATACAAAAAATTTTAATAACTGTTAAGGTGGGTGATAAAAACTCAAAAAAATTTAAGAGGTCTGGGGGTGCATCTCTGCTCATGTTGTCATGAATAAATATTACAATACATAACAAAATTAGGCACTTCTTAAAATAATAATACAATAATCTCAAATAGTAAAATTCATATAAAAACTAGTCATTATAACAATTATTGTGATACAATTGGGTAAAAAGCTTCATTTAAGCAGGTCTACTACCTACTGTAAGTTGAAAATCTAAATACTTTTGTTTGTTGCGACAGCCAACCTACTCATTCTTTTCCCATTTTGTTTTTTGGAGAATACATAAATTGATATAGTACTGTAGTAAGTTTCTTATTTAACCAAGATTTAGATTAAGATTAAGATTTGAACTATCACAATTAATTTATAAACCAATGGAAATGTGCTTAGTAAGAAAGACTGCTGCAGTATTATTTCATTAGTATTACATTAAACATGACATGATGTAAATTTGTATAGGGGAAAATATTATTTTCCCCAGGCCCGCAAGTAGTGGCGGCTCGTGGTCGTTTTATGGTGGAGAAGGTACAAATCAGGTGGTAAGATATGCTCCAGTAAAAGGGGAAGGTTTACCGCCCCCCCGAAAACTTTTTTAGGAAATAACAGTCTAAAAATGTGTTTTTAAGCTATCTCGGTACATTCTTTATATCTGAAACCCTTAAGTACGAGTGGCGTGTTAAATAAATTTCATATAATATGGTTTTATCAATCAGAATGGTTTATTTTATCTACAGAATAAAACAGTTTGAAAGGTTTTTTTAATATTTACGATGTACTGTACTCATATTTCTTATTTTTAATAAAATTTCTTTCCTAACCGTAAATTTTGTTTTAATTCCTAACAAAACAAGGACCGGAAAAAACGTCCTGTGGGTAGTGAGGATCCCAGGTCTAAAATGGCTGTAATAAAAAAGAAAGATTATGGGATTAGATTATTCAAAGTGCTATAATGACCAGCGACTAGAACTGAGGTATATTTTACTAAATTAACTTCAATTTAGTTAAATCGTGGTTAGTGTGAAGATTAATATTAAAAAATGATAAGATAATCTCACATCTTTCCTTTATTTGTCCACCTAACGTTATCAGAGCACTAGAGCACTAGGCTATGCGAGTGTGCGCGACGGAGCGATACCCGATCAGCTGACTAGCAGACGAATCTCCTCCCTCCCTTACACTTCGTTCCCGCTTCCCATTCAACGCTAGGAGGAACTGCTACTATTGCGTTTTTATACACTTGAGAGGAGACCTAATTCAGTAGTCAGTAGTGTTATCAAACTCATGAAAATGTTACGTGAGTTAATTTGAATAATTAGGCCACTGCAATGAAAATTTTCTTCTACTCTATAGCAAATTCATTTTTTATTTATTAAGTTTTCCGGATCCAAGGAACAAACCCTTTGATGAATATGGTTATGTTCAAAATCAAATACTCTATAAGAAGTATTTAAGTTAGATTATTGACATTTTCATGAACAAGATTCAATTTTATTGCCATGTCTGGAAAATTTAAGTTTGCTATTGACAGAGGAGGCACATTCACAGATATATACTCCCAGTGCCCTAGTGGTAAAATTCGCTTGATGAAACTTTTATCAGTTGATCCTGGCAATTATTCAGATGCACCTAGAGAGGGAATCAGAAGAATTCTGGAAGAGGTAAGAATCGTTATGTTCAATATGCTTAAATTGAAAAACTAATTGCCTTGAAGCGGAATTATGTTTGTTTTGCTATAAATGGTAAAAGTTTCGCACCCGATAACCAACTTAACTTCTCAAAAATATATATAATATTTAGGGCCGACCACCTATATTTCTGTTTATTATATGCTGTTCATTATAACTTGAATTAACAGAGATAAGGCCTGTAATAATAAGAATTACAAAAGTAGGGCCTACACAGTTTAGCCTATAGATTTATCATTTACGCATAAGGTCTAGCACTTCCAGTCTCTTTCTTTAATCAGTTTTTTCTCTGTTGCTGCTTTAATTTTTAGCTTGTCAATAAAGTTGAGGCTTACAGTATAAAATACTTCCAATATAAGATAATTTACAATCTAACGTAGTTTTACATAACAAATCTTTTTAATACTTTGAATTTACGATACGTTTCAAGTTTACCTACTGTAGAATGGCGGGTAGAAATGGTTAAGTTACTTGATTCCAAATGTTTATTTGTACCTACAATAAGAACATTGCATTGTTTTGGGGCATTGCAGACGCAAAGTTCAGATTTAAAAGGCGAATAAACCAGAACAACTGAAGCATATCTACATCACAGTTGACCAGTTTAAATTTATAGTTTTCTTAAAAACTACCAATTTTAGCTTAAGTCTAATCTGTGTGGATTTCTTTTTTCTCTCTTAAAGATTGAAAATTATTAATTCTGTCTGATGCTATTTAATATCATAAGCCCTACCTCAAATGGAATGTAAAAAGTATTAGGGCCTATATAGCTTTATAATCAGATAACAAAGATCAGAAGATGTTATCCTTTTTAATTTCAGGCATCTTCCTCATAAAAAATTTGTGGTCTTCCTGTTACGGACAATACATAAGTAACTCATTCTTTTGTCGATTTAAAGAGATGATCGTACAATTCATATGTGAAGTTTTAAATAAATTAACTAATTCAAAATCTAATACATCTTACATCCTCTTCCTCGCCGTACTCCTGGAGAGCAGGGATTGGTCCTTGTTTCCCTCTATAGAGGTGTAGTTTAGTGTATGTGTGAGTGTCTGTGTATGTGTGAGTGAGCCTTTTAGTGGTTATCCTCTAGGAATTCTTTTAAACTGTAATAGGGCCTATCTATCAAGTATGTTTTTAGTTTCTTAAAAAATGTTTTGTTGTCATTAATTAATTTTAAATGGTCTGGCAATTTGTTAAATAGCTTAGAGCCCATTATTGTGGGAGTTTTACTAGTTTTTGAGAGCCTGTGGTAGGGTAAATTTAGATTTATTTGATTTCTTAAACTATATTTGTGGCACTCTGATCTTTTGAGGATTGGATTTTGTTTGATTGTTACTATGGTTTCTAAAATATATTGTGAGTATACAGTTAAGATTTTATTGTTTTTGAAGTGTTCTCTACAGGATTCCTGAGGATGGATTTGTTCAATAACTCTGATTGATTTCTTCTGCAGAATTAATATTTTTTGGATGGATGTGTCACTTGCTCCTCCCCAAGCTGCTATTCCAAATCTGATATGTGAAGCAAATAGAGCATGGTAGGCTATCCTTGTAGTTTCTTTATTGGTCAAATTTCTTATTCTTCTTAAGGCAAAAAGGGCTGTAGATAGTTTGTTGTGAAGTAAATCTAAATGGCTTTGCCAAGTATGTTTTTCATCTACAGTAATGCCCAGAAATTTTGTTGAAGATTTAGTTATGATTTCTTGGTTGTTAGGGTCTTGGGCATCGTTTAATTTTGTGTTGCAAGAAAAGTTGATGTGAACAGTTTTTTCTTTATTTATTTTTAGATTTACAGATTTACAGAATTGTTCGGCTTGTTGCATTGTGTCGTTAATTTCTTCTTGTCCATCGGACAGACGGTTGATAGGAGATAGGATGGTGGTGTCGTCGGCGAATATAATGCAGATCTTGTCTTGCGAAAGAAGTTGTGGAAAAGAGTTGATGTATATGAGGAATAGCAGTGGGCCGAGGACCGATCCCTGAGGGATTCCCTGTAGAGTTGTTTGTAGGGCAGATCTTGCTTTATATTCAGTGTTGTTGTTTGTGTAACCAATTTCTACTACTTGTTGTCGTTGTGTCAGGTAACTTTTTAACCAATTTAAGGCATTTTGAGTTATATTAATTTCTTCCAGTTTCTGAATGAGGATTTCCCTGTTTAGACTGTCAAAGGCCTTTTGTAGGTCTAAAAAAATTGCTGAGGAATCTTTTTTATTTTCCCAATGGGAGGTTATGGTGTCGCAGAGTTGCACAAGGGCTGAGTTAATTGACTTTCCAGTCCTAAAGCCATGTTGGGAGTTGGATAGGATGTTGTTGCTTTCTATGTATTTAATTAATTGTTGATAGATAATTTTTTCTAAGTATTTTGACATGGTCGGTAGGATAGAAATAATTGAACAAACAGTTAAAAATACTCTATTTTATCTCATCAAGCCTGTGGTGTCAAAACACTTTTGTCAATAGTAATAGTAGGCCTACATTTTCAAATCATTAAAGCTTAATATCAGTTCCTTAATAGTATGTGAGCTCAATGGCATTGAATTAATTTTTTTGTATTTTTACTGATGATGAATGGTAATCATCCAAAAATGTAACATAACTGATTTAAAATTGATTTTATACCCTTAGGCTACATTGAAGTTGTATATAGTTTATATTTATGAATGGCAATGATCCAAAAATATGTAATCACTCATTAAAAAAAGTTATTTTAACAGTTTAGGCATCAATCATTAAAGGTTGAAAATAATATACAGTAAGTTATATGGAATTCTATTGCTTATCTAGTAAACTGAACTTATTTGTTTGTTAAATTGTCTGCCATAGCTAAATACCCCTGTCGTAGCAGAACTGGATACTCAGGGAATTTCCAAATCAATAATATTATATAACATATAACAGGTTTGATCAATATTCGTAATTCATAAGAGAGTTTAACTATTCTCCATAAGATTAACATGGGAAAGAGTACACAGGTTTGCTGCTGTGAAGAACACTGGAAGTAGGCATTTCTGGCACAAAAAATATTTATTTTGACCATATATACCAAGTTTCATCAACATCTGTCGATAAATAAAGGAGTTTGCCTATTCTCTATATGATTAACATGGGAAAAGAGTATATGCAGGTTAGCTGCCACGATAAACACATAAACTATGATTTTTAAGCATGAATGGATAGATCTCAACCACATGAAGATAAATGTAAAGTTTCATCCAGAAATATAGATTCGATAAGTGAAATATTAATTTTTCCTTATCCTCGATAAGATAAACATTGGAGCCCCAAAATACAATGTACTGTGTTTAGATATTTTAATATTTCGGTAACCATTGGAGTATACTTAGAGAACTAAATTGTGTAGTTTTTTAAGCTGATTCTAATTGTCAAAGATAAGATTTTAAAATTTTTAAATTAGGCCTACATATAATAAACGCAAAAACCCAATATTTAGTATAAACCCCCCCCCCAGATTGACCAATATATCTGGTTTACAATCTCTTCCGAGCAAATGAAGCAATACATCTTTCTACCAAATTTGGTCTCGATCGGACCATTTGTACAAGAGTTATCGTGTTTACAGACACATACATATATATATATATAGGCTATATGTATCTGTATATAAAATTGAATGTATGTATGTATTTAGGTATGTATGTATGTCCTTTATGCATTGCCAAACTACTCATCTGATCGCCATGAAACTTTAGGAAGTTGGTCTGTATGTGTCTGGAAAGGTTTTAGTGAAAATATATTTTCGAAAACTCCGTAAGTTTCCATTTTATGGCATTTTAAATTTCTAATCTTAACCTTATGGAGAGTAAGTTTGTTTACAAATTTTCTACAATGAAAACATTTGATTTCTTAGCCACAGCTGATTAGTTAACTTTCCATTAGCAATATGCTTTACTATCCAATGCCATCTCAATCATTCATTAATGTAAAACTATGACTAATATATGTGCTGTACAAAATGAACAGCTTTATTCACCACGGTAATAGTTTACGGTTTTGGGAGATTATGTATTTATATTTTTATTTTCTGTCTGATTAAGTCACGTGGCAAATAAAAAATAATTAAATTGTTTATATATATTACATTTATTATAATAATCAGCTGTTGTAGATCTTTCCTATAAAAGCCGTATTACAGTTTGGTTTGGTTTGAATTTGGATTTGTATTTGAAAATTGTGAATTATCCTCAGATTTATTTGTTTAATGGGAATGTTACTAATATGTCTTATTGTTTCAGTATTGTTATTCACTATACCGCTACCCAGAATATATAACCTTTCACAATAAAGTCGTAATGCTATTCGACTTTAGAACATGGCCAATCTTAAAGTTAACATGTATTTACTGTTAGGCGTTACGAAGTTTGCCGGGTCAACTAGTATATATATATATATATATATATATATATATATATATATATATAAATACAATTTTAACAGCTATTGTTTTTGGGCTCTGGGCACCTAAAGACAAAAAAAAATATGGCCCGGGCTTAAGTCTTATCATGAGACCTACAGTAATAGCTTCTTTTCCCTATGGGAAATTCGCTAAAAGACGTTAAAACAATTTAAAGAACATAAATTTCCAAGTAGGGCCTACAGAATATTATAAAAACTATAAGTAGATAGAATAGTCTGTTAAATTAATTTGGATGTGATGTGTAGAAATAATTGTAGACTGTTCATATAAATTTTCTAAGCTACTCATTGACTAATCACTATAAACGTATGTACGATACAATATTTATAATACATCTAAAATGTTCAAACAAAAAGCACTAAGGTGTTTTAAGGCTGATATGAATGAATTACAAGTTTAAGATAAGTCGGCTGACTCATCAGCCAGGGTCATAATGTGTAATGACTGAACACCTTCAATTAACAACCTTTGTTAATTTGGTTACTTTATGGGACTTGTGACTGCAATATACTAAATATTTTGGAAATGAAAGATTCTTATGTCTTAAGTAAGCTGGTGAAGTTAATTGGGGTTTTAATTTATCAGCAAGGTTAAATTATTCACACAGTGTAAACCTTGAACCTGTCAAGATATTTAAACTTTGTTGTGTGTTATTTATCTCAAGACTTAATTTGTAATGTTAAATAGAAGATACCGGTACATATGTAATTTTTGCTGTTGTTAAAGCAGTAGGCATTTAAAAATTTAAATGAAAAAATAATCCTTCCTTCTCCCTTTACCTTACTATGTATATTGGCGGGGGGGGAGTTATTTCAAAGATTATAAGAGAATTATTTTATTTTTTAATTGGAAGGAAGTAACTAAGCTGGTTTGTTTACTGATATTGTTCATTTAGTTACTGTACTCAGAACAAATTGTAGATTTTACCAGGGTTTGGTTAGAGGAAGGAAAATATACATATTAAACTATATTACTCTAAGCATTCTAGCATATGTAGATCAAGTGATCCTATAGATTCAATTTGGCCTAGTATTGTTGGAGTCAAAATGATCCGTTGATGAAATTCCAAGGCTGTATCAGTTGAACTCTGACTATAACAAGCTGATTCATTTATGAAGTGTGAAAATAGAAAAAAATGCCATTAAATTATAACACTCTTTGTTCAAAATGGTTTTGGACCACTTACTATCTATTTATAGATCAATGGAAATTAATCTCTTGTTGATTATTGGTTAAGTATTTATGTATTTATTTTTTGTTGATTTATATACGTATTTTAGCTGTTAATTTGGCTGTTGTTGAACTGACAACTCTTTGACTCCAGCATGTCATTCTTTGACCATACTCAATGTAACATGTTTATTAATGAGTAATAAACGTTTTGATTTGATTTGAAAAAATCATGTTTCAGATAAATTCACTAAGGAGAAGGCTATTAATAAATATCAAAATTTAATGTATCACAATATGTTATAAAAATCAATTAAAAAATTTCAAAACAATACTTAATCCATCTAAATATTAAAGAGCAGTCACAAACTTTTTGAAGTAATTGGTTTTAATTACAGTGAAAATGAAATGACAATGACTAATAACTTAAGACTTTATTGTTTTAATATATTCAAAAACAAAATTGTTGGTGAATTAAAAAGAAAATTATAAAAATGTAAAGAAATAATTGTGTTATAAAGCAAAAAAAATTTTTTATGAAAACATATTTTTTTACTTGTAATTTTTTTTTGATTAACAAAACAAATATTTTTTATTTTATTCTTTATTGTATGTAGCAAGTATATCAAATTTAATTATAAAAAAATTTTTTATTTTATAAAGAAAAATTAAAATATTAAATATATTTTTACTATACAAAAGCAAGCATTAAACATAAGAAACAAATGTTGGTTATATGATTTGTAAAGTATTATATTTTAATTTGACTATTATAAATTTGTATTAATTTATGAAGTGTGATTTTTAAAAATAAAAAAAATGATTATAATTATAAACTCTTTGTTCATGGTTTTTATAACTATTATAATTAAATATTTGATTATTTTTATATTTATAGTATTTATTTTGTGATATGGTTTAGTGATTTTTTTTATTCTGACAACTCTTTGACTCCAGCATGTCATTCTTTGACCATACTCAATGTAACATGTTTATTAATGAGTAATAAACGTTTTGATTTGATTTGAAAAAATCTTCTCCATTGTGTTTCAGATATATTGCAAACAAGCTAGTTCTCAGTTAAAGGTGGTCTATCACTATCATTATTAAATAATTTTTACTTGAAAGTCCTAATCAAAATGAATTAAAACTGATATATTTCAGCCTGAGGTGCTTAATTAAATCTTTCCATTTTTATAAATTACTAGCTGACCCATCAAACTTCATGCCATCTAACAGCAAATACATGTTAACTTTAAGATTGGCCATGTTCTGAAGTCTAGTAACATTACGGCTTCGTTGTGTAGATATTCTGGGTCGCGGCATAGTGAATAACAATACTGAAACAATAAGACAATAATTAATTACATTCCCACAAAACAAATAGATCTGTGTGGATTGATTCACAATTATCTAATCCAACCTAAGCCGAAACTTAATTGTAATACGGCTTTTATAGGAAAGAGCTGATTATTATAATAAACATAGTACCTATGTATAAAAATTTTAATTATTTTTTATTTGGCCATCATATAAACACATGACTTTTAAAATATATAAATACATAATCCTTAAAATCCCTATTTTTATATAATAGATATTAAAGTAAAAATTATAAATAGTTCAAACCATCAATATTTTAAAATAATACAAACTATTCAATCATCAATCCAAATTGAATATTGGTTATTATTATTATTTTTTAAATTTACCTACTTAGAATTACTTAAAATTATTCAGTAAATACAAGATGTGATTCCGTAAATATGAAAGTATAATTGAAATTTATAATTGTGTTGGCTATTAATTACTGATATTATCTTTTGGACTTACTTATTTTATAGCCCCTACTCCCATTTTGAGGCAAAGTATTATAATTTCTTTGTGTATTTGTTTATTGGGTATTAATTGTGTATGATAGATAGGTTTAGTTTGATTTTTTTTTACAATACTAATAGAATATCTGTAGCTAAAACTTTTAAATTCAAATGTAATTATTAGTTAGCCACTTGAAAATGTTAGGAGTTTTTTCACCTCCAGAAACGTGTAGTTGAAAACACAGATGCGTTGGAAAAGTCCAAAAAGATAATATTAGTATTGTAAGTATTGATGCAGATTTTGTTTCAAAATAATATTTACCCTCCGAATGGCGGAGCTTTTGAACTTAATTTTTTTTAAGTGTTTCTTCTTAAAAAACTAAGTTTATAATTGCAGCTTCAGCCACTTGCAGCTCTTCCTGGATCATAAGCTTTGCATTTTTCTTACATTTTGGCAGGATCATTGTTCTTTATTATGTGTGAATAAAACTAAAAAGTATTAGGTTGTGATATTAAGTATCAACTTTACATGCTTTCAGGAGACCGGCGTCTCGATGCCTCCTTCAGAGAAGATCGATGGCTCGTTGATAGAATGGATCAGAATGGGAACGACGGTGGCTACAAATGCCCTCCTGGAACGTAAGGGGGAGAGGATGGCTCTGCTTGTCACCAAGGGTTTCAAGGATGTTTTGTTCATTGGGAACCAAGCGAGGCCAAAAATTTTTGACTTGGTAATTACTCAATGAAGTTTGATCTGTTCATTGATTGAAAATTTGTTAAACAAATTATTATTATTCATATATTGTAAATGTGTACAAACTGAAAGTTTTGACAAACTTTTAAGTTGTCATACCTTAGTTTCCAATTTTCCTTTTATAGATTTAATTTATGTAAAAAACCACAATATGTCGACGTTAGGTAACAAGATTGGGGTTATGGTGGTTTCATTCCACATTTACTATCAAAAGTTTAAAAAAAGCTGAACGGTATAGTAGAAGGAAACACAACGTAACAATAAAAATATAAATTATAAAAAAGCTTAAAAAAGCTTCTAATAATTAATTAGTGATGCACTTTTTATCTAGGACTAGGTAAAAGAGGCAAAGGTAGAGGTAGGGTTTTGTGATGAGGCAAAAGGTAACTATAACTTCACTGTGCTGCATTTTATTTTATGATTTTTTTAAAATTTACTTTTGTACAGGAAATTGTAACGCCAGGAGTGTTGTACGAGGAAGTGGTAGAGGTTGACTGCAGAGTGGTTCCTGCAATGGATGGGAAGTGCCACCTAGAACACAATTATCCTCGCATCAACGGTCAAACTGGTGAACCATTTTTCATAACAAAAAGTCTTGAGGAGGGCGAACTCACGAAAAAGCTGGTGGAACTGAAGGGGAGGGGAATTAAGAGCTTAGCTGTTGTGCTGATGCATTCATACACGTAAGTTATTGCAGTTAGATAAACTTATTATAAATCAGAATACTGTTTGCATTAAATATTATGTAAGTTGTTAAAATAACTTGATACTACGTAAGATATCATTTAGTCAGATCCTTATGAAAGTAATTATTGATCTTTGGATATAATGAAAAAAATATTTATTCTTCTCACACCTAACAAATCAAATGCAAACTTACTAGAATAGAATAATCTCTAGCTAAGCTATAAATATTAAACACTGTAAATAATGGATTTCTAATTGTAAAGTAAGCTATGTTAAGAATTCATCAATCAGTTTTGTACCTACTATTTAATACAAGTAAAAAACATTTTACATGTTTAACCCAACAACTGGTGATTGTCGCTTTTGCGATGGTTAAACATCAGGCTACAGGCTGGTGGTGCCATCAGTCGTCAATTTTGTGAACTTTTTAGTCGCTGGGCCAATCGCTGCCTGTGAGCTAGAGCTGGAATTAGCTTATTCAGTTTGGTGCTCTGCCACTAGAATAGGTTCTATAGCCCAATTGAACGCTTTTTCAGACGGTGGTTCTTAGCGTATTCGGTTGAGGCAACTCGCTGACAAGTGAAATGTTGGAAGCCAAATGGAACTAGGCGGGTTCGAAAGCCCACCATGAGTAATCCCAATTTGGCTTGCAAATGTTTGGTACAGTGGTGAAAGCATGGTGGGGCACGTTTTGTGTTTTTTTGTTTTTATTGATTATTAAAAAAGAGTTGCATGATTATTTTTTCATTTAGTTAAGGCTAAAACACCCATTAGTTATAGGGTTAAAATTACTGTTTTGAGCACAGGTGTGGAATTTAATCTTAAACTCGTTGACTTTGTTGTTTTAGTTGTGTGGATGATGAGCTTCTAGTGGGTGAGCTGGCACAGAAGGCTGGTTTTGACCACGTGTCTCTCTCTCATCAGATCATGCCGATGATCCGCATTGTGCCAAGAGGCTTCACAGCTTGCGCAGATGCCTATTTAACTCCTCACATTAAAAAATATCTTCAGGTAAGAATATTAATTGAAGAAATAATTTTTGGTTTTCAACTGTCAACTATTAAAAATCATAGATGGTTCTCATTGTAGACCGGGGTTTTTGATTTTTAAGAGTTGAATTAAAGGTATTGTTTTTAATTTTTTCCTCTCCCATTTTTCCTTTTTGATTCTTCTTTGATTTTTCACTTTTTTCTCTTTCCCCTTTGATTGATAAGTTTCACAAAGGTTTCCTAATTGCACCAAAATATTACATAAAATTGTTTAGTTCGCTAGTAGTGTTGCTAAAATTAGTTAAAGTGGTATTAAGGATCTATTCTTACACACTTATTATTCTGTTCTTTATGTTTCTGTACTCTGTTTAAGTTGAAAAATATAAGTAAATACCTTATTAAATTAATAAAAAACTTTTGATAACTTGTTTATATTAGATTCCTTGTTATTTCTTTTACTCATTTTTATTACAGTTGTAACACTTAAGTTTTAATAGCATCTGAATCTTAATTCTCTTTTATACTTTTTTATGAATTATCTACTCTGCACTAGCACTTACCAACTTTCCACATTTTCTCTTGCACAATGTTGAATGTAATGTAGATAACCATGTAGCTATCATTTTAGGGGTTCGCCTCAGGGTTCAAAGATGAGTTGAAAGGTGTCAATGTTTTATTCATGCAAAGTGACGGAGGACTTACTCCCATGGACATGTGAGTAATTTTAAAAAATTAAATGAAATTATCTCCAAAAAAGCATACAGTATTTGGCCCTATTAAGTAAGAAAACTGAATCAATTAATACATACATTATAAAATTCAATATTTAATCTAGAAATCTCTTAAATTAAATTTTATTTGTTTTTTATACATACAAATACTTATAAATTAATTGAAGCAGCCCAAAGAACAGTACAGTAGACACTGGACTAATGTGGCGTACATCCGATCCAGATTACGAAAAATCTGGACTATCGGGAGTCGAGCAAATATTTGTAAATTTTGCTGTTATGGCAAGCAATTTCGTCAAAACACACGCTAATACAAATGGGAGCGTCTAAAATCGGCTTCTGTACTGTATTTTACTATAGCACTACTGTACTGTATTTATAATACTGTAGTGTATTGCTAGAACTGTAAAAAATAAATCAATTTACCATACTGTAAATAGAAATTATTTACAATACAGTACAGCATGAATAAACATCACAGGAGTAAAATAATTAAGTTCACAAAATAAACATTAAATTGTTTTATTGCAACAAGACAAATATTCTGCACAATACTAAATTCAGTACAGTAAAAGAAATTGATTTTAATTAAAGTAAAAGAAAAAAATGAAAACTTAAGTTACATACTTTCAGGAAATTAACTGTCATAAAAAACAAGTTACAATCGAGAAAATGAAAGGTTAGAAACTGGACTTGAATAACAAATAACTTTAGACAGTTATTACTCTATAAGTTGAATAAAAAATAAATACTGTAACGTATTCTAAAACTGACGTAACTTAGGATTTGAAAAAGACTTAGATTTTGCCCTGCTTTACCGTCTTGGCTTGTTGTTTTGCCAACATGTCCCTCAGCTTCCGTTAGCACACTATGTCAGCAGCAAACAGACCTTCTGAAAGACTGACATACTCCAGGGCTTCGTCCAACATCTTGAACCCTTCCGAGTGTGGAATGGAAGGCTTGGGTTTGGGTAGTTCCTCTTTGTTCATCGCTTCATCGTAGTTTGAAAGCTTGGGATCGGGTAGTTCCTCTTTGTTCATCGCTTCATCGTAATTTGAAACCATTCTTATAAAGTCATCGTCTGATATGCCACCTCCCTCTCCCAAAAAGGCAATACTGTCTCGCTAAAAAAAATCACAATTGCCAATTTGGACTAGCGAAAGTCTGGACAAGGCCGATCCGGATGAGTGAGAGATTATTGTAACAACAAACAACTGAGAAGTTGGGCAGATGATGAATGATGATGAGATCAAAATATACCAAATTTTACATAAACCTTGTGCATACACCCTTTACTTAACTCATATTTATATATCCTGTAAGATCTTTTATACATCTTTTTTAGATTACAAGCAGTTATATTTGGGAAAATTTAAATATCATTGTTGGTCTACAGAATATAAATGAATATATTTAATTTTAGATTCTTGTAATTCATAGTTGACCCCTATTGTAAAGTATATTTAAATAATCTAATATCAATTAGGTACATATGCATAAGTATATACATTAATTCTCAAATTAATTTCATATACATATACATTCTTATTAGTTTTTCTTTTGTGACTTATATAAGTATTGGGACAGTGTATTTCAATAGATAAATTTATGTGTTTTTGCCATTTGAATTTTGAAATTGTTGAATTTTTTGAAATTGTTATTATTTTTAAAGAATAAAACAAAATGTTTTACGATGATAAAAGTTATGTTACGGGTTTGAATTGTAATACACACAAAAAGATACAATGATTCTGATGTGTTATTCTAAAGTACTGTAATGCTACTTTGTGACAGTTAGGCCTACTTGATATGGCAGTGGAGAGTTTTGTGGTATTATGTAATGGTAACAGGAAGATATTGGTTCTTGCATTAAAACATAATATTTCTTTAGAGAAAAAACTATAATTCACAAATATAAATTTGATAAAGTAATATAACTGATGATTATTAGTTACCTCCATGATATGTCTGTGATTTTACAAAGATTTTATTACAATTTTCAGCAAAGCAGTTATTCTTTTAAAGTTGTACATTTATTAATTTTTTATTAAAACTTTACAATCCCTACAAATGCGGATTTACAATTTTCTCAAGTTAAAATTCTTGAAAAAAGATTTTTATGTCAGGTTCAACGGATCTCGTGCCGTGTTGTCAGGCCCCGCAGGTGGTGTGGTCGGCTACGCGGTGACGACCCCAGGTCCCGACCCTGTGATTGGCTTTGACATGGGTGGCACGTCCACTGATGTCAGCCGCTATGCTGGGACTTATGAGCATGTCTTTGAGAGCACCACTGCTGGAGTCACAATACAGGTGCAGATGAAATGAAATGTAACAGAAGGAAATGTAAAATAATATTTATTTAATTGGAAGATGGAAGATGAGAACTAAATGCCTACTAAGATCAATTGCATATCCATCCAAAGTGGCTTGGACTAAATTTGGTTTTATTTTGAGTGGATCATTTCATGAGTGCTAGAGCAGTATAATAGTGGAAGAGGAGGGAGACATGTATTGGTACATCCATAATAGTAATAATAAAACCAAATTGGTATTTCGGTTGTTAAGGTAGCAGAGTTGAAATCATGGTTATAAAAATGTGATTATCTTATCCTCTTGTATATACTCTTAATACGTAAGTAAACATTTTATAAGCAAAACAAAAAATAACTATAAAAAACTAATAAATCTTGATTATTCTTAAAATTTGTACAGAAATATTTACTTAGGTATGAATTATTTTTATTGCAATATTTTCAATGAAATTTAAATTTACAAAGAAAACTGTCTTATTAAATATAATTCATGTATTTTATCTCAAGCAAGTTAAACCATATTTGTATAAGAAAAAATAAAGTAATTATTTATTTAATTGAGATATGTCATAGTAGTATTAATGAAAATAAACATATTGGCAGGCACCTCAGCTTGATGTGAACACGGTCGCAGCTGGTGGTGGGTCTTGTCTGTTCTTCCGGTCAGGCCTGTTCGTTGTAGGGCCTGAGAGCGCAGGGGCCCACCCTGGGCCTGTGTGTTACTGCAAGGGAGGCCCGCTCACCATCACCGACGCCAACCTCATGCTGGGACGACTCCTGCCCCAGTACTTCCCCAAAATCTTTGGGCCCGATGGCAAACAACCATTGGACAAGGAGGCCACTGTGCGGGAGTTTACCAAGCTCACCGAGGAGGTTAGTATAGAAAAATAGTTTTGATGTACAAAAAACTAACTGTTCATTCAAAAATCGTTCGAGGTATGTTCGGAAAGTAAATTCTGTCTTGTTGAAGACACTAGTAGTATATATATATGACATATACCGTAATGAGCTTGTGAGTCATGTACCGGCATGCATCGGGAACACCTGTGGTGAATTTCAGCTATGTAACTGACTAAGCTAAAGAACAGTATGATACTGTTCTTTTATTTACTTTCAAAATGTTTAACATTATCAACTCGCTCACCGTGTGTAAGGTTCCGTCACAAGATTTTTAAATCGTACGGTTATACTGTAAATAGTGACAGCAAAGTGCATAAGCGGGTACAATTCAAAGGTGGCCGTGACAACGTCCATGGTGACTACCTTCTTTGATTACAGACGATTTGGTATCTTCAGTTGAAGCGAGGATTCATGAAAGCGAACGTTTCACAATAGCAGACCTCTAGAACAGATTTACCAATGTGCCAAGATCAGTGTTAACAAAATTGTGTTTGAAAACCTAAAGTTAGGGAAACTGTGCTCCCGTTGGGTGCCGAAACTCCTGCAAAAACCAAAGACTTGAGTGTTCAGTGGGAGAGTTGATAATCTTAAACATTAAACATTTTTTCATCTTAACACATCAAGGAAAATGTGTTGATTATTCAAAATGTTCTCAACAACCAGATTAATTACTATTAATTTTGCTAGCCTAATTTAGTGTCTTTTGTAGAACAATTTTGAAATTTAAAATAAAACATTTAAAATTATTAGTACTTTTTTAAAAATTAGGGACAACGTGTACTATTCATAGGGAAATGTATAAAAAATACATTAATCTGTTTGAATTGACTGGTGGTTTTTTATAGATCAACGATTTCCTAAAGTCTCAAAATCATGGACAAGGCTCAATGAGTGTGGAGGAGGTGGCAATGGGATTTATACGAGTGGCTAACGAGACCATGTGTCGACCAATCAGGGCTCTCACACAGGTGAGTAGTCAACGGAATGTGTAAAATATACCTTTGTAAAGGTCTATGGTTTCACAGGCCCGAAAACCTTCTGCTTGATGACTCATTTTCATTGGATTGTCAGAAAAGTAAATATCAGTAAATATATTTTGAACACAGATGATATGAATAAATCAGAATTATTCAAAGTCAAAAGTCAACCACCTTAAAGCTTATAAAATGCCAATGATTTTGAACCATCAATCTAGACATAATTTTCACCTAAAAGTAAAAAAGTAGGTATATTACTATGGATAATGCTAATACTAGACTGAGATACTTAATATGTTTTGGCATCTTCAATACTGTATAGCTGTGTTTCTACCTAGTAAATTTTGCTTTATTTGCTCCTTCCAATATTCAACTTTTTATACTTTGTTTTTTATAGAGACAAATGTCTTCATGGTATTTGAGGTTAAATCACTCCTAGGAGTGATACACTAAGAGGAGTCTCTTTGGAGTCTAGTCACCAAAGCCTGAGATGTGGATTGATTGGTGGTTGAACATGGAATTCATTCCCTCAGATACTAAACCTACTCTTCTTCTCTCTAATTGTACACAAGAGAGACTTGCTTAGCTCAATCATATGATTAGATTTTCCTGATATCGTAGTGGATGTTAAATAGACTAGGACTGTGGCATGTCCTGTAATCCAGCTACTTGGAGGTCATGTGGATAGTTGTGAGTGATGGTCGGTGGGTGTAGTGTTCTCCTGTGTGGATTAATGTCCACACTATTGAAAGCTACATTGATCCTCAAAGACCATCCTCATAATTAGTCCAATTCGTAATTCAGAGGCCGTGGTTCGGATTCCACGTTAAATTGTAGGTCACTTAGGCCATTGACTGTTGAGCTATTAGTTAACAGTTCTGTCTATGAAGATGTCAGCCTTAGTCAGTAACAAGACTACAAGATTGCACTCTAATCATCCTACACTCATTTCTCATTCATACTTGGCTTAAAATACCTACCTGGGTAGGTTACCAATTCAGTTAAAAGTATAAATTATAATATACATTGTGTTGAACAGATCTGCAAATAAACTTGAGCTTCATTCCCTTTCTCTCCCAGGCTAAGGGCTATGACACGCAGCAGCACACTCTATCGTGTTTCGGAGGTGCAGGAGCACAGCATGCATGTGCGGTGGCCCGTGCCCTTGGCATGACCAAGGTGGCAATACACAAGTATGCCGGGATACTCTCTGCGTTCGGCATGGCATGCGCCGATGTCGTACAAGAGGCACAAGTTCCCGCTGCCAAGACTTATGAACCAGGTGATTTTAATAAAACGTAAACGTAGAGTTTAACTTATTGTTAAAAAGCTTCTAAAGTCTCTAGCTTTCAGTACAAATTATTTTGGTTTTGTTACGTAAGTCCCAACTCTTCCAACACATTCCAGTGGCTTTAGATAAGCAATTTGCAGAAGAACCTCCCTTATCTGATCTCCTGATACCCGAATCCTCCCAACATACAACTTAGTGTCTGACCATCTATCTGCGATTTACACCCTCCTGTTATGGCTTAGCCTGTCGAAACGTGAAAGAGTTATTCTTCACATAAGATTAGATCATTGAAATGGTGACCATACCAGAAGGTAGGTATTTTAAGCCAAGTATGAATGAGGATTGAATGTAAGATATAACAGTAAATAGCAGACTATATACCCAAAAGCTATTATAGGTATGAGTGAAAGTGCTGCCAATTCACTGTTATCCATGTTAGCTTGATAATTTCTTCTCATTTTTTTGTACTAAAAATACAAATATTGCAGACAGTTTTGGGTACCTGGATGAACAGTTATCCACACTGGCGGGACAGTGTGCTGATAAGCTGGCTGCTCAAGGGTTTTCCGCCAGTCAGATAGAGACAGAGCCCTACCTCCACCTCCGTTACACTGGTACTGACTGTGCCCTCATGTGCGGCCCCGCCAAGAACCCATCTGGCCTCGTCACCAAGCATGGCGACTTCAAGAAAACATTCCTTGACAAGTAAGAAATAGGTTTTTGTATATTTATATTTATATGTTCGACCACATATTTATATGTGAAGAAAAAATTCACTATAATAACCATGAAAGGTTGAAAAATAATGAGTTAAACTGTAAGAACCATGGGGTAAAAACTGAACTTCATATTCATTATGTTCAACTTTTATAAAATTGTATGGAAATTTTAATTTCTGTATAAAAATAAAATGTTTATTTGATGTATTAATGTGAAAATGTATCACAAAACTTACAGCTATCTTTCAATTTAAAATTTTATTCCTATAAGTCTTTGTCATTATGATTATGATACTTTATTGTTTAAAATTTTTAATTAATTTGTAAAAGTAATCTACACACACATTTTTGGGTAGCTGAAAAAGAGATGCATTCTTCATTTAACCTTTTGAATATTTCTACTTGAAAATACTTTTTTGTATAGAATAATTGAACTGCATCCCAAGATGGTGTATAAGCCAGCTTTATTGGAAACTTTGATTTGAACTTTGGAAAGCTTTGATTTTCTAAAAATAAGCATATTACATCAGTACTGTTCAGCAATAAAACTAGGCATTTCATTATTGTTTTTATTCATAGAGTAATTCATACCTGTATATAACTTCTAAGGTATTGATAATGTACATTTCATGTTAGATGTACATTTTCCCTCTCAGGTATCAAAGTGAGTTTGGGTTCACTATTCCTAACCGGACAATATTGGTGGACGATATTCGTGTTCGGGGGATCGGTAAGTCTTTGACGACCCCGAATTTCCACATTGAAAAGGCAACAACACCCCCACAAGTAGACACTGTAAGTCAATCAAACTCATAGCTGAGATTTAAGAATACAAACTACTAATAAAACTAGTGTAATAAACTAATGTTGCTGTTTTTTACATTATCGATTTAGAACTAAATGCTTTTACTACCGGAACTAGTAACTAAGTAACATCGTATAACTTTGTTTTAGTAATAGTAATGGAAAATTTCCGCAATAACAACGTAAATGACATAAGTACTTTTATTTTTGTTACTACTTTATAAATTATCCCTTCTAGGTCATCTGGGAAAATATGTTGATATGAAGAATTAAATCATAATTGTAAATAAAAATCTGCCAGTATATGAGGGGGTACTCAAAAGTAATTAGAATTAAGACGCCGAAGGCATGGCCTGTGTAGTGCTTACGTCTTTTGCTACGTGTATGTAGTGCAGCTAATCCGGAGTTCATTGCCACTAGTGCCGTCGCCGTGGGTGGACTGCAGACGAACGTCTGCAGTGAGTTTTTTAGTGAACTCTGTTTTGCCTTTTTGTCCTTTTTTCGTTTTGGCGGTCATAAATGAATAGCGCGCAGCTCTGAAGTGTGGTTTCTTGTTAGGGAAGAGTGCTGTAGATACCATTGTTATGTTGAAAACTGATTACAAATATGAAGCTTTGGGTAAAACTAAAGTACGAGTTGTTTTCATGTTTTAAAAATGGTGACATGTTAATTGTTGACAAAACCCGTGAATGACGTTCGTTGACTGCCAAAACTGACCAGAATTTTTTTGGTCGACGGGACGATGTCGTTTTTCATTGATGAGACTGTAGCTTGGTTCCAGGGTCATAACCATAACACCACGATTCGTCAACAGTAATGATCTTAGAAAAAAATGGACCAATTTGCAGATGTTCTTTCATTGCTCGACAGGATTCCACTCGACGTTCCTTTTGATGGTAAGTCAAAATTCGACAGCACAAACTTGGCAGCCACTCTTGTCATTTTCAAATCTTTGAACAATATTCGCTGGACAGAGCTCCAGCCAATTCCAGATAGCTCATCAATGGTCCGTCGTCAGTCTTCATGCACGAGCTCATGAATATTCTCAAAATTTTCGTCAGTTATGGCAGTTGACAGACGTCCTTCACGGGGTTTGTTAACAATTGACATGTCGCCATTTTTAAAACGTGATAATAACTCGTACTTTAGTTTTACTCAAAGCTTCATCTTTGTAAGCAGTTTTCAACATAACAGTGGTATCTGAAGCACTCTTCCCTAACAAAAAAACCTCGGAGCTGCATGCTGTTTATTTACATCCGTCAAAACGACGAAATGGCGAAACAGTGTTCACTAAAAAACTAACTGCAGACGAATACGTCCACCCACGGCGACGGCACTAGGGGCACTAAACTCCAGATGAGCTGCGCTACACACACGTGGCGGCAGACATACGTACTATATAGCCCACGCTTTAGGCAGCGTAATTCCAGTTACTTCTAGGTACCCCCTCGTAATTATTGTTCTGTTTATGTTTTTGTTGTGTTGACAATGAGATTACACAATGGTGAAAGTGTAGGTATCTGAAGAGTCAATAAAGTTATATTTTACCTTAAATTTTATATATTTTAGTAAGAGTCAATAAATTTATGTTTATGTTATTTTGTATTTACTCTACCTACTGTACTAAATAATTACAAATTAACTTGCATACAAAGATATACTCAAATAATAATAGGTCTACTCATCAACCATCAGTTTCAATGTGTTTTATTGTGCTCAAGATTACAAAATATCTGTCTTTCCAGAAAGCATCCGTGTATTTTGAAAGCACAGGATATGTGGACACACCTGTCTACCTGATGGAAGGTTTGCGAGGTGGCCACCAGATTGCAGGACCAGCAATAATCATGGACAAGCTGAGTACAATCCTGGTGGAGCCTGACTGCTCTGCTGACATCACTGACTCAGGTGATCTGATGATCCACATCGGGTCTGGCGATCGGAAGCGAATTGGAACTGAACTGGATCCCATACAACTCAGCATCTTCTCCCACCGCTTTATGAGCATTGCTGAGCAGATGGGCAGGTAGTGACCACATTCCATAATTTTTTCTGTCAACGGCAGTATTGTAGCTATTGTACTTATCCTTAAATTCTTTCAGAGGGAATAATTTCTAAATTTTTCTTTGCTTGATGGATTTATTTAAAATATCTGATATCAGGAAGAACAAAATTATTTTTGAGGGCATGGATTTAATAAAAAAATTGAAGGTCGTATCTTAGCCTGATTGCCCTACTCTACAATGTTCAGGATACACTGTTTTACCAGCTAAATTTCAATTTAGGCGTAGTTCATTATTTTTTCTGGTATACTTGCCCTTTCATACCTATCATTCATTCCCATTTCCGTGGAATGGAATTGAATCTCCAAAATTCCAATGGTAAAAAGGAAGTATTCTTAATATTTTTGAGAGGACTCTTCAAAACACAAACTTCATCATTCTGTAGAGTGCTCCAGCGGACTGCGATTTCAACCAACATCAAAGAGCGGCTGGACTTTTCCTGTGCCCTGTTTGGTCCAGATGGAGGTCTGGTCAGCAATGCTCCCCACATTCCTGTACATTTGGGCGCCATGCAGGAAACTGTACAGTACCAGGTCCGTGTGCTACCAAAGAATAAAAACCCAGCTAGTTCATGATAAATTATTTTCAAATTGTTCAGTTCGTTATTTATACTCTAGATCTGTATATTATTATCTGAATACAATGGAAATTTCAAATTCTCTGTAAAAAAATGCTTTGTGCTTTTTCCAATGCACATTACATATCTATAAACTTCCAAGAAGTTGCCTTATTTGAAATTATTATATATTGGTCATAGTTCTTAATTATAACGAATAGGTGTAGCCTGGTCATGATTCAATGTTTTTTACTTTCTCCCCTTATATATGGAAAAAGTATTGTTTTCGCCAAAATTTTCAAATTTGAGTTGAGAGTGGATATATCCATTTTGAGGTCCCCTGAATCCAAAAAATTGGTTTTCGACGTGATGTGTGTCAGCCCGTGTGTCTGTGTGTGTGTGCGTGTGTGTGTGTGTGTGTCTGGATGTGTACAGAGCCATAGCCTACCCCATTGGTCCGATTTATATGAAATTTATATATCGTATATATATATATATATATCGTATATATCGCTCTTGGTTCAAGTGTAAAGTTCGACTGTTTATTATTTTTGTTTTAGTGTTAAGTTAACTGGGCTAGCCATATATACTAGAAGAAATGGCTAGTAATTCCATGAGTATATTGTTAATATATTATAAATATTTGGAATAAATAATATTCTTATTCTTATTCTTAATTTGACATGTATGTATATTGACCGTATCTCCAGGCGATTTTTATTTATTTTTTTTATTTTTAAGGGTAGTTTACCCCTAAAAACCCTTAAAAAACGTGAAAAATCGTAATTCCTCAAAAACGGCTTTAACGATTTTGATAAAATTTTACAGTTTATAGTGCACAGAGTACTAAATAATTTGACACCACCCGCATTGTCCCGCATGTCTGTAAAAATGACGGTTCAAAAGTTATTGGCTTTTAAATGTCAGAAAAATCAAATTTTTAGATTTTCAGCGAAAACAATGAAAGTAAAGTATAACTTGACTGGCACCATTGAAACCAGCTTAAAAAACTAAACAAATTAGTACTTTGAATTATTTGTCTACGACTAACGGTTCCTGAGAAAATTAAAATTTACTGTCCATGATGAACGCAGTAAGTTGTCTGAAAGCGCCAAATGTTATTCTTATGGAAAATATTAAAAAATCAATTTATTCCTTATTTTCCTACCGTTTTCCATGCAATTTGGTATGAAGCGTAAGGCCAAATCACCCAACAGAACCAACTCAAAAAGTCTTGGTATTACCGGGGGGGGTCCCCCATACAATTTATTTTAACAATTAATTTACCTTTGTTTCGTTTTTATTTTCAGAAATGGGATGATTATTTTTATAATGAAAAGTTTAGTAATCCAAGTAATCTCAAAGATTCTTGTTCGTGAATGTTTCAGATGAAGGTGATTGGTGACAAGTTCCAAGAGGGAGACGTGATTTTGTCCAACCACCCCAAGGCAGGGGGGTCACACCTCCCTGACCTCACAGTCATCACCCCCGTGTTCTACAAGTCAGTATAACCGTATTTGTTTTTTTGGCAACGACCGTTGCTGCCCGCACCTGTGGACATTCTTTTACCAATCTGTGCACGTTTAAGGTCACATCACTCAACAAAACCCACTCAAAAAAGCTTGTTATTACCAGTGAGGGGTTCTCCCCCCAAAAAATTTCAACAATTAATTTACCTTTGTTGCTCTTGTTATTATTTTCAGAAATTAGCTGATTATTTTTGAAAGAATAAATAATTATTAACACGTTTGCTGCGCACGGCAACGATCGCTGCCTCCATTCTATTGTTGCTAAATACGTCAGAGAGCAGCTAGCACTTTTCTGTTGCCTGTGTTTGTTATTGTGTTTGTTGCGAGGTACATTTCTTTATTTTTGGTTGTGTCAGTTTATGTGTCACTCCTTTCTATGGGAACGTTTGTGTAAACATAGTTTATTTGTACATAGTAAATACTGTTTTGTTGAATCACTGAAAAAGCAAGTTGCGGCAAAAGAGTAAAAAATAAAAAGTTTTGCAGATACAGCAAGAGAAATATCTATAAAGATCATTTGGCATTGCGCCGAGGGTGAGGACCAGCCGTGTGTGTCAGGCATAAGTATTTTGAAGACTGGTACAAGTAAACGTAACACATAAGGGTGGGCTGGCGGGGTTGTATATACTATATTTTATGTTATTGTAGTATTTTTATGATTAAAAAAGAAATAAATGTGTTTTTATAACTGTGTTTTTGAGAAATATTTTTTGACCACAAAACGTGGGTGGAACGTGGGTGGATCGGTAAAAGAACGTCCCGAGGTTCAGGCGGCAACAATCGTTGCCACAAAAAAATTGCTGTAAATGCCGTTTTTTTTTTATCCAAATGGAATTTCTTAACTTTTTGACAGTTAAATATAACAGACTTTAAGTGAAAAACTTATGTTTATTTTCAATATTGTATTGTATTTTTTGTGTTAAACCTTGAAAAATAATTTGAATTTGTGTGATTAAATAAATCTTTTTTAATTTTCAGCTATTTTTTTCTTTGTTTTTCCGAGAACGTGTTATTTTTTTGTTCCCGTGATTTGCCGGGATTTTGGATTTGAAGGGGTTCCACTATTTACTCTCTATTGCATGCATTTTAGCAGCGAACATGTTAAATTATATTTATATAACCTTTAAAGAAAGTATGTGTCAGATTTCTGATACCATTAATTGATTCTTATAATTATGATTTATTATTAAATTCTTATGCCAACTTCTTTTCAGTTGGAAAGCAAAACAGAAACATAAACCCTGTGAACGATGTCAATACTGTGTGCCTGTCATGAGGTATATTTTAATAGTAGGAATGGGTCAATTCCAATTTTTTTCGATTCCGATTCTTTAAAATCGTCATTTAAATTTTTATTTACCTGGAGTTGGGAAAGAATTGATTCTGATTCCAACGATTCCAGGCATTGATTTGACCTCCGCCAACAATTTAACGCTTTAACCCTAGAAGTGTCCAATTTTTTTTCACTGTCACCAGGTTATAGGGATTTGCAAGCCTTAAAAAAACTTTATTAATTCTAGAAGTTAAGATATATAATTATGTTCATTAATAAGATGAAGAATGAAATGTTGAAAAAGTATCTAAATTATAAATACAAATATTTAGTATTTACATGAACAAATAAATAAATAAATATATATTTATATATATGAAATCTTTTTTGTCTACGTTTAAAGTTGTGTACTTAATATATATACACATACACAAAGTACATGAAAAAACTAAAAAAGCAAATTTGCTTAAAATTTAATGGTGAAACCAAAAATATATACTTATGTCTGGTTAATTTGAACAAAATAACAAAATAAATATAAACCATTGCTAGTGGTAAAATCATGAAAATTGCAAAATTACAAAAACTGTTGAGTCTAAGCAATTCCCTTGTATCACTGTTTTGAAAATAATCCCCTATTTCGATGACAAAACAATAAATAATAACTAATTAATTCATTTCTCCATTAAAAACTATTTAAAACACAAATATAACACTGTAAACAAATGTGTTGCACAACAATAACAGTCAACAATGTGACGACAGCAGACAGACTGCGCCATTTAGGAAAAAATAATATTGCAATCGATCATCCTTCAATGATCCGCATTTTGATAACGAGACAATATATAATAATTAATGTATTTCACCACTGAAACTTTGTTGCACAATAATAACAGACGACAAACACAAAGAGTTAATTACGAATCCATGATCAAACCGCGGCAGACGACGTGGGCAACAAAAGTGTTTTCGCGATACAATTACACCCGCAAAATGGTTGTGCCAACTTTTTAATAGATTAGAATAAATTTATATAATCGGATTATTGTAACTTACTGATCAGAGAACACGCTTTTTACTAATCTATTAACGTTTAAAAACTCCCATCAAATTAGCATCATGTTAGCAAATTCGTCAACGGATAGACGAATATCGCACTATGTCGTGTAGGCTACTAGGTTACCAACCTAGTAGCATTAGTCCTTGGTATCGTATCATTGTTTTTAAATCCGATTAAAAAAAATAGTCCATTATATCAAAATATTGTAACCAGTTATTTGTATGAAAACAAAAGTATTAAATGGGCTTATTATTTTGTACAACTAATCCCATTAATAATTGTTATGGAAAATGAATATATTTTGCTGTAGAATTTCAGATCTTCGTAGTTTTGTTGCTGAAAAGTTCATTTCGCAGAATAATATAACTAAACTGTATTCTGATAATCAGCATCAACGACGAAATTCAATATCGTATTGAAGTTTATCAGTAACTGAAATGAAAATTTTTACGAGGTATGTTGCAACCTTGAACAGACCAATGACGTTCTTGCATTATTTTTAAAAGGATACAAATTACGTCATTCGTCGTCCGTACTTTATTATTTAATGTTTTGTTTTGACTATGTAATCTAAAACAAAAAATTTGAGGGTTAATGCTAATTTTTTATGGTCTATCAGTAATTTAGGATATTTATAAATTCTACTGGGTACTTGTTACTTTCATTTCGGAGCTTGATATCTGATTGCTTTGAAAGGAAATATTGGTTTTTATTTACGCTGCTACAACAATAAACTGAAAGTGAACGATAATTTTGAGTCGGCAGGTCGACGATTGGTTTCCTGATCCGAGTTTCATCAAAACAATGAGGACTGTATCTTATTACGACATCTTGACGAAGAAAACGAACATAATTTTTTCTTTTGCTGTTTGTCGTTGGCAAAACAGCGAATACTTGGAATCGAAGAATCGGAATTGACTTTAGACAATCATTTTCGATTCCGATTCCAACCCTGAGAATCAATGGAATCGAGAATCGATGTTTGGAATCGACCCAACCCTATTTAATAGGAATTGATCTGTAGTGTTTACTATTAAAATTGATTTTCAGAAATATTTGTAAATTCTAATATGTATATGAAGATTAAAATACCTTTTTATCTCCAGTAGTTTTAGTTCAGTATTATTAGATCTTAACTATTATCTCCTCTTGTGTTTTCTTAACAACAAAAACAAATTCGATTTTTGTAGTTTTCTTAGTTTGCCAATGTGAATGAAAGTAGTTTTCAAACTGATACGAAAATTAGTTTGAAATCCAACGTATAGTTTAGATAGATGTGTATTACATGTAGCCTACAATTAATGTGATTTATAACATAATAATCATAATATAAAAATTAATAACAAATCTAAGAAATATTTTTTTTAACATTAAATTGAAACATTAGTCTACCTCATTTTACTCTCTGAAAATCTCCTGGACCTGTAACAGGTGCTGGAGTGCTGGGTCCCACACATGCTTTTTGAAACTCATAAAACCAATTGTGTCAAGTGAATTCGAGTATGCGCTGAGGATAGATTTTGTAGACAGCATTGTTATTGGCAATGTTGTAAGTCACCCCAGAAAAATATTATATTTAAGGTTGACTTGTTACCGTTTGCATCTCTTTAGCATGCAAAAAATGGATAACTGCCCATACTTTGAATCTAGCAATCACAGTAATTCTGGGTTGGCTATCTAACGGGCAGTGAACATCACAGCAAGCTCTACCAAAAGACGGGAACTAGAGAGGGAGAATCAGCGCACACTGTGCTGTTTTCAGGTTTTGCCTAGGATCATGTATTACATATTTATAGTGTGTTACACGTTCATTGTTAGCGAACCTTTCTGCGTACAGCAAAGGTTACTTTTTAATTGTTCTTTAATTTTTTTAACCCAATCTGGAATCCAAATGATTTTAAATCCAAATCAATAAATTTAATGGCTCTACTAATCATAGTAGAGCCATTAAATTTATCAATATGTGATTTATTGAAATCATTGTATCAACGATGATGTCTAAAAACCTAATCTCAGTTATTTGGAGGCTAGAAAATTAAGTGAAATGATGTTTTGATTAGGACAGTGAACAAGCCAGTGTTCTTTGTGGCGAGCCGAGGGCATCATGCGGACATCGGCGGAATCACACCGGGCTCAATGCCTCCTCACTCAAAGTCCCTGCAGGAGGAGGGGGCCACCTTTAAGAGCTTCTACCTGGTCAAGCAAGGCCGCTTCTGCGAGGAGGAGGTTACTGAGGCGCTCATGGCGCCGGGGAAGATCCCAGGGTCCTCAGGGACGAGGAACCTCAAGGACAATCTGTCTGACTTGAAGGCTCAGATTGCTGCTAACCAAAAGGTAGAAAAACATTGCAAAAAGATTGATTAGTAAGATTAAAAGAAAATAAAAAAACTAAAACGAATATGGGAATGTATTTTTTTTCAAAATTAAAAGAGAGTATAATTTTGGGAAGCCATGAATCCAAAAAAATTTTATTTTAAATTTTCAATTTTATAAATAAAAAATTTTTTGTAATTATGTCTTAGTATATGGTTGAAAAAAATATATGATTTTCTTTTAAAAATAATTAAGTTTATTTTAAATAAAAAAAAATTAATTTTTTTTCCCCAAAAACATTATAAAATAAAGTATTTTTGATTTTTTAACCACTGATGAAAACTAAACACAGATAATTTGTATTTTACGATAGAAATATAAAAAAAATCTGAAAAAGCAGCGATTTTGGGCATATGTTCTTACATACTAAAAAAGAATCTTTTATTATCATTTTTTGTATATTTTCTTATGGTCTTGTAACTCTGAAACCTAATGTTCTTAAGCATCATGTTGTGAAGATTGACAAATTTTCAGATTCTCCCACTTTCAGTATGGAGAATGTATTATTTTCGTCAAAATTTTTTAATTTAAGTTGAGAGTAGATATACATTTTGGGATCCATGAATCCAAAAAAGTGGGTTTTAACGTCAATTTCATTGAAATTTTATGAAAAAATTTTAAATTTAATAGTGCATAGTGTACTTAGTAATATGACACCCCTGAATTTCTGTAAAACTTATAGTTCAAGTTATGGGCTTTTAAATACAAAAAATATTTTAATTTTATTTTCCCGCAAAAACATTAAAGGTAAAGTATAATTTGATGGTTACTATTAAAACCAGCTTGAAAACTAAACACAATAGTAATTTGAATTATTTGTCTACGACTAACGGATCCACAGAAAAGTCAAATTAACTGTCCATGATAAACGCAGAACGTTGTCTGAGAGCGCCCAATAGCAGCAATTGTTTTTCATGGAGAATACTTCCCTTCCTTTTATTTTAATGAAAAATAGGCACAAGACTGGCAATACGACAGTGATTGTGTTCTGTTCTTATTTTTGATTTATTATCACCCAATATTTTTAATATTTTGATTTTATATATCGTTATCTCACCTGTGCAGGGCATTGTCCTGATGCGTGAGCTAATCGACTTCTACGGTCTGGAGGTGGTGCAAGCCTACATGACACACATCCAGCGCAATGCAGAGCTTGCTGTACGTGACATGCTGCGTGACATAGCGCATGCAACACCTGGACGACAGCTGACGGCCACGGAGTACCTGGACGACGGGTCACCTATCTGTCTTACAATTGAATTGGACGAAAAAACTGGCAGTGCGGTGTGTGACTTCAGGTGAAGAATGAAAGTAGTTGATTGATAATGGCCATTCGACATTAGAAAATTTACCAATTTGGTGTTAGAAAAGTATTTCATAGTCTTACTACGAAAAATTTGACTGATCAGCTGTTCACCCATGTTGACAGTGGTACGGGACCGGAGGTGTGGGGCAACTGTAATGCGCCCCGAGCCATCACTCTATCAGCCCTCATCTACTGCCTCCGCTGTATGGTGGGACGTGACGTTCCTCTCAACCAGGTAAATAACATGAAGTAAACGACCTTCCGAAACCAAGTTTTATACATGGTGCGGCAACGATTGTTGCCGTGCCGGCCTCTCCCCAGGTGCATACATCTTTCACTCCATTGTTGCTTAAATACACCGGTGAGCTGCTAAAACTTCTCCGCCGCCTGTGTTTGATACTGCGCTTTTGGCGAGGTACATATTTTTGAATTTTGGTGGTGTCAGTTTTTGATTCACACGTTTATCGAAACGTTTGTGTAAACATTGTGTATTTGTAAATAGTAAATACTGTTTGGCTGAATCACCAAAAAAGGAATTTGCAGCAAAAGGGTAAAAAATAAAAGGTGCTACGAATGCAGCAAGAAAATATCTATAAAAAGGTCATTTGGCATTGTAGTAAGTGTGAAGACCGGTCGGGATTTTGTGTCAGGCATAAGTGTTTTGATGACTGGCACAAGTGATCATAACACATCAGGTTTTGTTAATATTTTTTTTTAAGTTAGTGTACTATTTTTTATTAAAAATCAAATAAATCTTGTTTTGACTTATAACATTGATTTTTTTTAAATATTACAATAACAAAAAGTGCAGATCGGTAAAAGAACGTTCCCAGGTGCAGGCGCACACGATCATTACCACAAAAAATGGATGTAAATGTGTAAAGTTTAGCATATACCACTCTCTATTTCATGCATTTTAGTAGCGAACGTGTTAACACTTTGGAGCCTGGAGCCACTAACACTGGTTTAATATTAGGGCCTCGGGGTTTTAGGGTAATAAAACAAAAAATATTGTCCAAACAAATTTAATATAACCTATACATATTATATATTTTTGGAAACAGAAAGAAACCCCCTTGAAAGAAACATAAAATGTTTGTCATTTCATTTGTAAAAAATTGTAATTTTGACTTATATTTATAAAAATTAGGGAACAATTTATTAAAAAAAGTTAGCTTCGGAGGTTAATATGTACAGGAATTGGCCTTTTTATGTTATCATATAAGGACACGTAGTGCAACAGAAAGAATTGAAAGATACATTAAATAATTGTTATTTGATATTTGTAAAAGATTTGTGTAAGTTTCGTCGTCATCACTGTTGATACTCTCTTCAAGCAATACGTCACTCATATATCACTTATATCACTCATATATCATATCAATTTTTAATGGATTGTCACCCATATTGAATAAATGACTTAAGGACCAAAAATTATAATAACTAACTTTAAAACTAAACTATTTAACAGTAATGTAGCAATACCACAATAAAAAGAACCTCGCTCGCACATATCGTAAACAAAAACAACTGAAACACAACACGGCTAGTAGCAACAGCTGTCTGCTATGAGCGAGCAACATTGATCGAAAATTTTTTTTTCGTAAATACGCTGCAGACGAAAAGAAAACCAAAGATGTGAAAAGTATAATGACTATAGAATACGTTGTAAGCAGCAAAAGCTGATTATATGCCAAAAATTTATTGCTGTGGGATTAAATAAGGCAGCCTGATTTAGGGTCGGACGTCAGCCGATGGGACAAACAAGCTAGCCCGATCTAGGGTCGGATGTCGGCTCCAAAGTATTAATGACTAAATTTGGAAAATGAGCCAGGATGATAAAGACACCGATGTTCTAAGTGACAAACTATATCTTTAGTCTTAAGGCACATTATATTAAGCCAAATTCTGCAAAAAACTAAAATTGTAAAATGTATTTACTTTACAGTTTTGCTCATCAAATGGCTTCCGCTTTTTTCATAAACATTCAAACAAATGGCTGATACAAATTTATTTATTATCGTATGTCACAACTATCTTGATTGAATATTAGCATATAATGAAATCAGCTAGTTTTTTTTGTCCTAGGATGGAAAAGACGTCTTTTATGTCCTCTTTGCATGTTTGGAAAACAGCTGTTTACCAAGCAATATAACTAAGAAAAATTTTTTAATTTCGGTTAAAATAGTCTTATCACCAATTTATTTACATTATTATATGGGTAAGGGAGTTAGTTTTTTTTAAGATAATGTTATAGGTTTTCCAATTAATGTTTTTCAAAATATTTCCAATTCTCAAAATAGTATTTTATTGATTGACTTCCTTATTACTGTTACAAAAATCTTTTTTGGCACTGTAAAGGCTACTTATGTAAAGCCTTACTCCCTAGAATTTTAGCAGTAAATCAATTTTGTACATTTATTTGTAGGGATGTCTCAACCCGGTCAAGACCGTTATACCTGTGGGCAGTCTGTTGGATCCATCAGATGACGCGGGAGTGGTCGGAGGCAACGTACAGACGTCTCAGCGCATCGTTGATGTTGTGTTCAAAGCGTTTAAGACATGCGCTGCCTCTCAGGTATACATGAGTATTACTGTTTATCACCCATATCACCAACCATTATTATGATTTTAATTACCAGTTTTAACCCATGAAATTACACTCCAGGACTGAGTTTTTGTTTCTGATTTACCTGAAAAATCATAGTAAATATGTAGAAAAGTTTTAATACTTAGACTATATTTATCAGTTTTGTGTAGCATATTTATGTTTTGTAATGCCCATTGATATTTTATAAAAACTATTTACATTATATACAACTGTTCTGCATTTTTTAAGTACTTGTTGATTATATGATACATTTCAAAACAATTATCTAGGTTACATGTTTCGGCATTGCTGTCAATCTCCTCATCACTATCACTGTTATTACTCTTAGATTCACTATTTTCATTTACATTACACAAATTATCATCTAAATCACCACTATCATTCTCACTTTCATTTACAAAAGCAGATACTTCCGCGGAAACAAGAAACATTGTATCTCGAGATGCCATCACGATCAGCTGCTCACTGTTTGTAAATAGCTTGGAAACTCGGTGTTTACATTCGGTTTTTGAATCCGGTATTTGAGATCGGATGTTATTTATTGAACTATATGATTCAACTATTGATTTTCTATTTGTTCATAAAGCATAAAATACCGAATGAAATACCGATATAACAAATGATAGAGTTGATGATAGACACTGTCCGTCAACATTCTTTTGTCCTCTGTTTAGTGATGACGGACAATATCCGTCACTCGTTGCCAATGGGTTAACCCCCCTGTTTAACATCTACTTTGCGGCTCCCTCCTCCTTGGAGTCTGCTGTTATTGGGTATGAACGAAATTTTATAATGTATTGTGGACACATTTGATTCTATGTAGCTCTTTGAAGGGTCAATCAAGTAGCAGTATGACCAGAATAATAGTACAACCGCAACAGTAATATCAGCCTAGAGAGGAACAATCTACTCTTATCTTCTTTGTTACGGCCGGATGCAAACAAATTCCCTCATAACACAATTTATTAATTTCTTTTCAAACTAAGCACATTTTGCATAATTTTTTTACAACCTTAACCTTGATATAGTTTACACTGGTTGGAAGAGATGACTATGAACTTATGAACTTAGATTGGAACTCTTCTGAATTTGAATCCCAGTTATATTATTTTAGGCAAAATAATTTTAACTCTACAGCTTATTGAGTTTATTACATCATCGTAATTTTTTTTTATTTGACCAGTTTAATGTTGGTTGCAGGGCTGTATGAACAATGTGACGTTTGGCCAGGAGGGATGGGGCTACTATGAGACTGTGGCCGGCGGAGCGGGCGCGGTTAGTCAAACATCAATGATTACGATAACTTACACCTTTGTACATTGATTTATTGTACCACATTTTAAAGTGTTAGTTTCTTTTCATAACGATCAACTTGTGTTGTAATACTGTTAAGGTACAAACAAATCAGAAAAATACATAAACTCGATGTTGAGTTTCAGTTAATATGTAATATAAATGAAAAATTCATAGTAGGTGTAATAATTCATAGGTATAAATTGACAAGTTTATTCTAGGGTGGATCTTGAAAATATTATAAAATAATGGTGAGACTGTTTTTTGTATTGGTTGCATGACTCAGAGTTATAAAGCAAGATACAGTTATTTTGACAATAAAAAATTAAAATGGTTTTAATGAGATTCAATTTTTGAATTTTCGATGCGCAGTAGACTAAGACGCAAATATGGTGGTTGTGAAGAATGGCTGATGTGTTGTTTACTTACCTGCTGACAAAGAAAGAAAAAAAAGTAAATCTAAGTATAAACATAAACAGAAACCCAATACGGTTACTTTACCTCCACTCTCGCGCATCTCAGGGCTCAGATAAAACCTGACAAACTGTACCTAGGACGACAGGTAATTATTTGTCTTATTTTACTTTAATAGAATAAATACGTTTAGTAAAAGTAAGTGATAAATATTCCTAATTCAGCCCAAGGCTGAATTTTTGTGAGCTCCTTACTTTTTTTAAAAGTGTAAGTGTCAGTTTAAAGTATGCAAAAACCTTCTCCAAAATTTATAGAATAATTAATAACTTTCATCATAATGGGTGATCTCGTTTTCACAGAGAAGACAAACACTGATCAGATGACTGCTTTAGCATTTTAGACAGACAGACATTGAGATAAGATGTAAGAGGTAGTTTGGTTTTTGTTGTGAGAAGGCTCTAGAGCCTGTTGACATCCACAGGGTCCCGGGTGGCATGGGCGCAGCGGAGTCCATACGCACATGACCAACACACGGATCACAGACCCAGAGGTGCTGGAGATTCGCTACCCAGTGTTGCTGCAGAGGTTCAGTCTGCGACAGGGCTCGGGAGGCGGGGGCAAGTACCATGGGGGAGACGGTGTCATCCGTGAGTTGCTGTTCCGGGCGCACATGACATTGTCTATACTCACCGAGCGACGGGTGTTTGCTCCTTACGGGCTCGAAGGTAAACTTTACAGCCAGGCTATCTACTTCTGGGATCCTTCCTAATGATATAAATTTATTTAGCTAATAAATTTTAAAAGTGAATATGGAAATTGTTCAGTGAGAGATCAGGCAGTGTTGAATCATAACAAATCAGATTATATATTAATTATGAATTTAATTTAATTTATAGATTTAATTTTAAATAGAAGTTGTATTGGCTTTTTCACATAACTGTCACCTCACAACAAACAATAAATTACTTCTCTATAAAACTATTCTCAAGCCAGTGTAGCATCCAGCTATAGAGATCAGCCCCCCACTCAAACATCGAAATATTGCAATTGTTTTCAATCAAAGGTTTTACACAAAATTCTCCATGCACCTTGGTATATCACAAACGACACTATACACAAGGATACAAAAATATTCAAAGTAAAGTTAAAATCTAAAAATTTAGCATCAAGTATCATGACAGACTCGAAAATCACATCAACTTTCTCACCCTGAATCTTTTTAGACAACAGCCTACACATATACAGACTTTCAACAAACAGCATTTCAGACTTGTCATCCAAACATTAAGGAAATTAAGTTTTTTTTGTTACCATCTTTAAAAATTACCTCATCATCTTAGTTTGTCAATGCCTGTGGGTATGAAACTTGTTTATTTCTCATCCATAATCATATTTACTCATTGTTCAATATAACTGAAAAGATTATGGATTAAATAAATACAAAAAATATAAATTTAGTGGACTTTCTGCAACTTAGCAGTAGTGCTGGTGTGAGGTGGTTAGTGTAGTCAAGATGTTAAAATTGTAGTTTTATCATTTTCATGTGGTTTACATAAGTTAAGTTTGTGGTGAGCATTGCTACATTATTTATTTTGTTGTTTAGGGGGCATGCCTGGAGCCAAGGGCCTTAATCTTATGATTAAAGCAGATGGAAGGATTGTCTATCTTGGCTCGAAGACAGCAATTAATGTTGAACCAGGGGTAAATATTCTAATTTTTATTTTGAAATAATTTCTTAACATTAGTCAAAGTTTTATAATTGCTTTGCGAGCTAATGCACAAACTATCGTGAACTCGTGAGTTAGTTCATTGTCGTGCCACTAGAGTATTCTTTTATAGCCAAATAAGCGCTTTCTCAGACGGTGGTCCTTTTGGTGTAGTGGTGAGACAGTTGTGCTGACGAGTACAAAGGTAGAACCCTCGTCTGAGGGACGAGGGTTCGAATCCTGACCATGAGCAATTCCAATTTGGCTTGCATATGTGTGGTATAGTGGAGTGGAGGGCCCACCTTGAATAAACGGTGACCGGCTTGGGTGGAAGTTGCCAGCATTAGTAGGCTTAGTTGGGAATGCAGTGGTCACCTGCTTTGCTTTTATAATTAGTGGTTTTAGGGTGGGGTTGGGACATATCTCGTGTTTTTTGTTTGTTTAAACTTTGTATTTTAAGAAGTCAAAGTAAAAAAAAAATAAATAAAGTTCAAAAGCTCCGCTACTTGTGGGGTTAATGTCACCTATCATATGCAATTTAGAAGACAGGAAAAGGACCATACAAAAAGTACAAAATGAATTTCCAGAAATTTGTTTTATTTTTATGTTTCCACAAAAACTTGCATCTTATTGTCCCAATACTTATTGGGTATGAAACGTATAATTATTTTGTTTGTCTTAACTAATTATGTCTAATTTTTGTTGAGTATATATGTTTTCTAAAGATTTAGTGTCAAACGAAAGATGAAGTACTCTCAGTTACATAGATTTAACATCTGTTTTTGAACAGTTCATTAATTGAGTGCTAAAGCTATGAATGGATTAAAAAATATTTAATGTTTATTTAAATAAAACTTTAACAGACATTTTAGCTGTTCTGTTCTGTGTAGGATATTTTTCAACTGTTCACCCCTGGAGGTGGTGGCTGGGGGACAGGTGAGGGGAAGGAGGAGACAGCTTCCACAACCAGAATCCCCAAATTCATTGAGAGAGGAAGTGTCTTTGAATATCGCAAAGCGCAAGAGTCAGTTTAAACTGTGGAAATATTTGTTGAAACAAACGCAGGGAAAAACATCGCCTTTATTTTTATTGTTATACACTTTATAGTTTAATATCAAGTTTCTGAATAAATATTTTATTCAATTAATGTGGACTTTTTCTTATTTTAAGAATCATGAACTGACAATTATAATCATTTTAACATTTATATACACAAATTTTTAAGTATTTCACAGTACATGTCTTGATTAATGGTCGTCCCACGTTCCATGTGGTAGGCGATTTTGATGTTCCCACATCTTTAGTTGTTCTTTTGTCTCAGGGTTCACATACTTAATCCAGGTTTCGTCACCGGTCAAGGTTCTGTTTAACAATGGTTCTCCTTTGTTTTCATAATTTGACAGAAAGTCTACTGCAGAGGCCATTCTTTGAGGTTTGTAGTGGTCGGCAAGGATTTTGAGCACTCATCTAAACACTGAGTCACCCAGTCTGTATCGCCGGGTCTCCCGTTTCTTACTGCAAATACAGTGACGAAACAAGTGTGTAATATTATTTTCCGGAAAATCCGAGCACCCCTAACCCCAAACAAGCCCCAATTAGTTCGGATTTGAGGGGTTCCACTGTATTATATTGAATATTGTAAATATATTTATATACATAACACTAGAAATGACCATTATCCTGAATTCACTCAGATTTTTATGTTAGTTATTTAAAACTTATTTTTAACGTAAAAAGTGATGTTTTTTAACCTGTTAAAGTCAGAGCATTTCTTAAAAAGGGTACTCCCCCAACCCAGGGGTTTTATGATTGTTGAAAAGTTTATCACTTGCTTTTAAAACTGTTATAAAACCTACAAAAACAATAATTTATACATGATGATATGTATATTCGCTAGTATATTATATATTATTCTGTGGAAACTGAGACCACAGAAAAATTAAGATGTATATCACGTATAAGCGACCACGGCCTGGCGTCGTCGTCTGCAGAATGCCATTTGACACAATGACATTTTAGTTACATTGTTCCCATCTGGGGAAAAACAAAATATACCATTAGAAAGCCTGTTCTGCCCAAAAAACAACACTATACGGTATAAAAACTTATTTAGTAGTCCGCGGAAAAATGATCACGAAAATAAAACAATGTCAGAAATCGCATAAACGCGATCACGGTCCAGCGGCAGCACTGGCGGCCGGTCGTGTATGCACGACCTCCACGGTCGGCTTCCTTTGGCCTCACGACCTTCGGCGTATTCTGTTCCACCTTAACTATAGGAGTGGCTGACTGAAAAAAGAAAATAAAAGACACCCATAACGTGGAGTTGAAAAGGGAAAGAGGTTGGTCAAGATTAGCCCAGAAAAGACCAAAGATATCGGGCTAAGGCCCAAAAGAGAGAAGTTGGCTGTCGCTCTGGGAAGAGGAAGTACTGAGAGCTGGACAGATAGTCTCGGAGTTTGGCTAGGGTACCTCGGGATTGCCAGCCTCTCCAAAAAGAGAGATCTCCTTGTAGTCAAAAGCCAACTACCCCTGAGCTGTACCTATAATCTGCACCTTATTTGCTGATTCACCTCAATGCAAATTGTAGTCACCTGACGCCATACACTGTCTAGGGCAATTATGATGAATAAATAAGCTGAAGAGAGACCTATACAGCTGTAGTCCTTATTCAACTAAATTGGGAACATTTCACACCTATTTTCATTCTCATATTTGAGACTCCGACCCAAACGTGGGTATTTTAAGGTAAACTTTTATAGCTTTGTTATTAAACCTTTAAAGAGTACCGTATTTTGCGTCAAAATAGGATTGACGTTTCAAAACGTCTTTTTAATGATTCCGCAAAAAGGAGTAGCGACGTTTTAAAACATCATTTGACAAAATTTGTTCAAATACATATATATACATATAACCTGACATAGATTGATTCTTAAGCTATAAATCGATAATTAAAGACACATAGGTACTCGGAACACGTACTTATGTGTATTTGGTAGGTTGTGGGTAATCTGTGGAGGGTTTCTTAGGCGGGGTGATAGCGGCGGGAAGTTTTGGCGAAAAAAGTGGCTGCGCGGCATAAAGTTTTATTAAGCCTGTTATTTATGAGCACTGAATAAAAGTGAAAGCGTTCTACACTCCCCTATTATTGACGCCTGTATCTCTGTAGCTGAGTGTTATTCATTTGCTAAACAGCACTTGGTGCTTTCTTTAGTTACTTTATTGAAGATTTGAAAATTGAAACAAGTTCTAAAATTTTTATTTTAGGGCATTTTGAACCTAAAACACGTTTATAACTATATTTACTCCATGTTGGAATGTATTTTAGTGAAATTAAAAAAAGTGTTTACTCTTTTGAGTTTTCACCCCTACTCCTTAACAGCTCTCAAATAAAGATGTTTTAAAATGTCGTTACTCCTTAAAGGGTTAATGTAAACCATAAAATTTTATTTGGATACAGTGTGTAGTAAGAGTAAGAGAACTCAATATTACAAATTGTTTAGATAGGAATCTGGTTTTATCTTCTTACCTGATGTGCTTTGAGATCATTATGTAAAGTTTCAAGGTAGTAGCTACAAACAGCTACATAAATTAAGTATTTATGGTACACATTGATTGTGATCTAAGAGTTTTCTTTGTTGAATTTAACATTAATCTCAAAAAATTTTGTTCATGTTCAATTTACAGATTTAAATTTTCAATCTACAATTTTTATCTAAAAATAGATTTTTTGTGTTTTAAAATTGTATTAATTCTCTCCAAATGAAATTTTCAACAATAAGTTTTACTAAGTGTGACACTATGACACAAAATGTTTTTCATTTTAATATATTTTGTTTATTAAATCATATTGGAAGAAATTTTTCATCACTTAATGATTGATTCAAACCTAACATGCAACTAAAAACTGTTGAATAAAAATTATAGGGTTCTTATCCAGAAATAACATAAGTCTTAAAAGTAATATAATGTTATTAAGTATGATGTTGTAACCAATCAGCTGAAGTTCCCTTTTTACTTGAAAAAGATTAAATCTGAAAGCTTTGCATAATTTACAAATAATGTAAATAAAAATATAAATTTTATGTAAATAAAAACATATTGTTCCAGAACACATTTTTAAAATTTTAGTTAAATTTTCTGTAGTTTTTGTAAAGGTATGTAGGCCTATAATATAGTTTTTCTGTTTTTAAACTCAAATTTTCAGTGTCTATAATACTAATTTTCATTGTGATTTTCTTCTTCCATGTTTATATTCAGATTGAATCTACAAAAAAGGTGTGTAGCATAGCATGTTTACCAAGATTTGACTTAACCTCTGGTGTGAGATAATAACTAGATTTTGCTCATTATGGGTGGAACTTCTTCCATCATGAATATGTCTTTATACTAATGGATGTTAAGAGGCAGTTTTACAGGTCTCAAATTCCTATTGGTTAAACAATATAAAACAATTAGTTACAGAAACAATTTTGAGAAGATTTACTGTTTTACTTTACTAACACAAATTTATAAATTATAATAACAAAACCTGGCCTCATATATATAATATATGGCACAATATATTAATTTTTTGTTAAGAAGTACAGCTATATCTGACTTTCTTTAAAAAACAACAATAACCAATAAACCACAATCTTCAATGTTTAAGTGTTTTACTTTTCATGCCTTATTAAGAATTTAAATTTGTTATGATATAATTTTCAAATGAAAAACCAGGTAATTTATTCTAATGCCACAAACATGAGTGTGAGAATATGGCTTATGAGCATAATAAAACTTCAATTACCTACTGTCATGTGCTAACATACTGCCCTTTTCATTATAAAGATAACATGTGGACAATAGTATCCCACAGACTGGCCTGTTCATGATCTTACTTTTGTCCCCACTGGAATAAAACCAGGTATAAATGTTTGACATACAGACCCAGAATATTACCCAACATAGAAGATGACAGAGTATAAAAATAAAATATTAACTGACTCCTTACCATCCTACCTTAGACTACAACATCACTGCCATCTTCCGTACTGTCCAACCCAGTGCAAGGTTCTTCATTTATTTCTCTTTTCCTTATTTAACCTTTCACTTGCCCATGGCAAGATGACCGTGGTCTTCCTCTCTTACATCCTCTCTTTTCATGGTATCCTGCATGGATCCATTCTTCCCAGGTGCCCATACCACTTCAATTTCTGTCTTTCAATAGAATCAACTATGGTTTCACCAATCTCCATTCTACGTATTATTTCCTCATTTCATACCCTATCTTCTAAGTTAGTCGACAGCACTCATATTGACCGACTTAACTTTAAAAATGTTTTGATAGTATTTGAAATGTGTTTATTTTCTTTGTTAGGTGTGGATATCAAGATCCATAACCCAAATAATGGAAGATGGATAGATTTGGTCGGGAGAGAGGTATTTTTTAAATGTTCATTTATCGTTTTTAGTTTTCTTAAATAATATTATATAAAGTTTTGTATGATAGAATTTTAAATATACTAAAGTTGTTTTAACATCTTAGATTTTTCAGACCACTCTTTTTTATAGCAACTTTAAGTCTGAGAATGTGTGTCATCAATCACTTTGGGAAGTAACTATAAATTACACTATTTAATGTTAACCCGCCGTTGGTCGAGATCACTTGTGTGATGCGGATAATCGAGGGGTGAGCGCCACCTTTTTAATGCCTTGTTAACGATTTATATTTCACAAACTTTGAACAAATTTTATCATACCTTTTTTGTTTAACTTTTTCTCTAACCTTTAATTAAATACAAAACTAAAATTAACTAATTTCACAGTGGAAAAAACTAAAAACTCAAACTGTAGACTTTGTTAAAATTAATTTAATTTTTTTCAATTAATTTTAAGCACAGTGCGCTACTAAAAAGACATTTTGCTAATACTTATTCTATTATAACAACATAAAATTAATAAATATACAAAACACATAATTTATTACCATATAAAAGGCCTTTTTAGTTCTGCAAGTTGTGCTAACTGCACTGCAACTTATCACGAAACAAAGGTACGAGAAGGACTGAAGGTCACTTTACCTCCACCACCATATCCCCTCGACTACTGACACCCAAACACCACGTGTTTTAGGCTGATATATTACAAACTCCGTGTTTTGTAGAAACTTAAAATGAAAGGTGAGCTCACCCCTCGACCATTTGCGGGTTATCATAACATAAAAATGGGAAACACCAAAGACATCTGTATAAGTGGGATGTATTTTTGTAGATCTATGTCTTTTATGATTAACAAATGAACTTTAAATACTGGTATATTTGATTTACTCAACAATTAAAGTCACTTATAATTTAAGTTGAAATCACCAGGAAACAATAACAGTAAGTAATTATGTTTCAGACAGTCCTGGAGGAGGGGGGAGACCACTTCACACATACACGCCAAGGGTCAGTATTTAAATACTGTACGCTAATGAAAGAGATTAGCCTGGATCAATGATCAATTTCATTAACTTTTATTCTTTAATTGAATACTTCCTTATTAACGTATAGCAGAGAGGGAATTATTTCATTCAATCATAGCTACTACAGTTTACTCTAAAGCTGTTTTGTAATATCAGTTATCTTCATTTAGTAGTAAATATAGCTATAATATTATAAACATGCCTTTTATACGATTGGTTAATCTTATCAAATTTCTACAAAGACAGCTGCATGTGTAACTGACAGATTGAGGTATTCAAATTAAAAAATTTAGCTATAAAGTTAGTTAATTTTAGTTAAGTTTTAAATTTTCACCCTATAATGACTCCTTTTGTTTTTCAGAGCCACGAAGATCTTTTAAGAAGCCATCTTCAGCTAGATGCATCACGTAATGCAAAGCTGCAGAGTGAACTACAAAGGTTGGCAGATGAGAATAAAAAACTTCGGCATGGTTTAGACAATGCCCTAAAGGACAGTATTAACAAGGATGATGAAATTAATGCTTTGAAAAATAAACTTCAGGAGAGGCCTCCACCCCTTCGATCCTCGATTTCAGAGGATAAAGTTTTTGAGGTAAGCCACACACTCGAATTTTGGTGAAAAATTATTGATGTATACTTGATACATAAGTAAATAAATCAAGATAAAAATGTTGCAGATAAACAAACTCTCAACTCAATACTGTAATACAAGCAAGGTTTGTATATATATATATATACTCGCTTCGCTCGCTGGGGGCTCCAGCCCCAGGCCCCCTTATAGGTGTCGGCAGAATCGCTTGTTGTAATAGTGATTATGTATATAGTATCTCGTTGTCGTAAGCCGTGACGTTTCCACAACGGAATCTCTTCGCTTTTATTACCGAAATGGGAAAAATCAGCAATTGAAAGCACAGGTATACTAAAGGCTTGCTAAAATAAGCTCACATATCAGATTATGAGCAATAATATTATAGATCATGGATACAAGTAAAGAATTTGTAATAATATTAAAACGTTTTTGTAGAATAATCTCATAGAACCGTACAATTAAAAAAAACTTGTATACTAAAAACTTGAGCTCCCATTAAATAATTTCACTTACAACATTCAAGCCAAGGCTACAAACAAATCCCACACTTGTATAATTTCAGGAAGTTCATTGAAAATCGCACGTGTTAAGTTATACTCATAAAACCATATTTCAAAACAAATGGTAACAAACGCTACATAAATGCCTGCTCCAACACCCATATTATTCTGTTGTAAATTATGTAGTTAATCTACTGATATGATATATTAAGATCATATTATACCATAATCTATGGATCTATAATTATTAAGTATGTATATGACGAACATCCTTAGAAATAAGTTACAACAGGTATAAATCCACAGAAAACACGTAATCCCCAGAACTACACAAATCCCATGCATATGCCTATACGATATAAGAAAGTAATTTCAGTTTGTACCAAGGAACTTTTGAAATATATTAAAACATTTAAAGCACGATTAATCTATTTATAGTGACACCATTGTATTTCTTAATGAAAGTGCAAATAAAGAGAATTGTCTATTGTCTAAATCTAAACAAAACCATACTATTTAACCTTATGCAACTAAATCCACTGTAGGAATTTACTTGATACTTATAATTAATTACTTGTAATACTGCAGGCAATTTTTTAGTATACCATTTGTTTCAGATAGACGGCAAACCACTTACACTTGACCAAATAATAAACCATTTTGACGGTGTGATACAAAAGCACCACGACCTCTTGGATAAGAAGAATAAACAAATAGAAGATTTAGAAAATGCTTTAAAAAATAGGTGACCTAATTAGTAATATTATTTCAAATTTTTTTTGTGGAGGAGATATTTCCTAAAACTATTTAGAAATATTAGGACTGTTATCTCTTTTGATTTTAAGTGGTATTATTTTAGTTTAAACTAAATAATGTACATGTGAGTCATAGCTATTTTTTCGGTGCCTTAGAGGCTTTTACTGCCCTAAGCTGAAAACATAAAAGTTTAAAGCAGTACAAAAACTTACAAACAAAACGAGTCTGAGTGGTTGTCTTTGAGTCTCCGTGACAAGTGGACATGTTTAGTTTCTTATGTGTGTAATGGTTAGTGAATGGTTTGTTTGTAAGTTTTTTGACTTATGTTTTCAGCTTTATACCGGCTTAGTCCGGATTATGTGTTAATTGTGTAGATATTAGTTCACCTGAGGACAGGATCAGATTCCAGATCCCGAAACGTCGTGGAACTTTGTTTACATAAAATGGTGTTGGAAAATGTCCGCAGTAAAAATCTTAATAAAACAAAATCAAGCTGGAAGTTCAATGGATTTATATTTTATGTTAGCATGTTCTGTCGCTAGTAAAAACTAAAAATAAAATAAATGGTATCTGAGAACTTGTAAACTGTGAATGATATCATGTATACTTTACACAGCAATAGGAAAGCTTCCTGTTTGAAGTAATACCACTTCACAAAATTGATAATTGGAATGTTTTTACTGTTAATTCAGTGAGATGCATTTAATTCTTGTATATTTTACAGACCACCCCCTTACTCAAGGAATGATGATACAAGGTCACCTAATAGAGAAGATAAGAAGCAAGCGGTAATCATATTAATTTATGTGACTTTGACTTTTATAACTAAACAACAATCTAGAATAAAAACATAACACTTTTTATATACAAGCTTTTCGAATTAAAAAATAATTTTGTTTTTCATCTTCATGAATTTTAAAGGAAGATACACCAGCAAAGTAGGGATGAGTTGTTGACGTATGTTAGGTAAAATAAAACGTAAAATAAAAATAAAAAAATATAAATATAAATAGTAAAAATAATAAAAGGTAAAATTGCATTCTTTTCTTGAAGAACTGATGTGTATTTCAATGGAGTATTTAGTATTTCATGTAATGACAAAATTATGTTAACTGGTATTATTATTTTATAGTTACCTCTTACAAATAGAATTTTTAGACAGTAACATAATTGAAAAAAGATAAGATAATAACTTATAACTAAAAGATTTTCTTATTAAAAAAACCATGCATGGGTTCAGCTGTATGGGTTACATTATTGGCCGTCTTTTTAGAGGTTCACCAATTTAAAAACACTGGCTAAATAACACAACCTCAAAACAACAATATTCAATATACAGCCAATTGAACTGGTAGTTCTAAAAGTATCTGAGATGTATTATTAAAATACATTTTCTTTCCCAAGGTAATTAACTCATAATATAAAGTCGTAATATTATTTATTTGTTCTAAGCTGTAGGGGGCATAAAATTCGGTATATAATGTTTCTAGATAAATTGCTGTGATTCTTGGTTCATATTACTAAGCTAGTTCATTAGTAATTTTCTTTCATAAACCTTGTTTCAGGAGGATTTAGCTAAGGAGCTTGCTCTGATTCGGAAGGAATATGAACAAGTTGAAAAAATTTTAACTGATAGAAATAATAAATTGGAAAATCTAATTGAGGACTTGAAGAAAAAGTTGGATCAATACGCTGATGAAATTGGGCGGTTGAGACAAGAACTTGCTAACAAAGATGTGAATCCACGCAATAGCACATTACTGTTACTAAGAGAAAAAGAAAAAGAAAATGAATATTTGAAAGATCTCATTAATAGTTTACAAAACCAACCACAACAAAATTATATGTTTCCAAGTAATGAGGATATGGAAAATGAAATAAAAAAGATAATAGATGATAAAAAGAAGGCAGTAAAGAGGTTAAGCAATATGATAATTGAATTGAAGAACACACCATCAGCCAATGAGGCTGAACCTCCAGATAAGAAAGATTTGGAACAGGATTGTAAGGAGATGATGGGTGATTTAAACAATATGAATGATAAACTAAACAATCTAATGGATAAGTTGAAACAAAAGCCACAAGGTGTTCACGGGGAGCCTGTCAACAAAGATGGGCTCTTACATAGCCTGACCAGCCTAAAGAAGCAGTGCGAAGATGAAATCCATGCTTTGAAGAGTCAACTAAAGGACGCTCCATCTTCAGAAAAACCAGTGGTTTTGACTGGTATAGGGCGAGTTAAAATAGAAGATCCTGAAGTACTGAAAAAAAGATATCCAGATGGTCGTTTGCCAGATGAACCGGTTAATGTTCCATCTAATGTTGAGTTTTATTTATATCCTACACCAAGCAATCCTCTTGACAGACAACCTCCAAAGAGAAGGTCTTCAGATTCATACCGATCATATAAACCAAGGTATGACGAGCCGCAATCTCGTGCACCTGATCCCACACCTGACAGCTCATTGAAGTCTTACATACCAGTGGAGTATAGTCCAATCACTCCAGAGGTTTCTATCAAACAGCTACCGGTCTATGGAAAAGAAAAACCTCAAGGGAGACTTTACCCTGAGATTCCTTCTGAAACAAAATCTATTCCTCCAAAAACCAGAAAACACCCCACGTCTTGTGAAGCATGTCAGGACGATTATCCCTTTGGGAGACCACATAAACATGACTATGATGAGCCTGATAAGCGACTTGAAAAGCCAACTCCTAAACCGAATAAGAAAGGTTGTTGTGGTGGGAAAAAGGGGAGTGAGTCATCAAATGTACCTTATGAGAAGAAGGCTACACAAAATAGTCCATATAAAGAAGAAATTATTTATATCCATCAGCCTAACAGTGCCCCGAAACCAAAGAAAAAACTTATATATAAGTTCAAAGCTGATCGGCACAAATGAAAACCGTAATTCAATATTTGATAGACTGTTTTTTTGTTAGTAATGTCATTTATAAATGTTGATTTTAATATTTGTGCTGTTTAAGTAGAATTTGTTCACATTTTAGTTCAGCATTTTAGTTTTAAAATAAAATCCTGACGTAATGGAAAATTAGTTCTAAGTTGAAATATTTCATTCAGCCATATCACAAGTTGAAACTCCATGAGTTATAATTTTATTGATGTTGTTAGTGTCGATGATTGGATAGATTTAACGAATATTGATTCTCCCTCATTAAGTCCTGAATCCTGGTGGAGAATCTTAAAATGTTTCACTTTTTGGCTGGTACATCCTGACATAGAAATATATTTACTACTAGCAGTAAGCCCGTACTTTGTAAGGGGTGTAGGGTTAAGTAAAAGAAGAAAGATTATCATACCAAAATGCAAACCTGGAATCCTAAAAAAATCACCACAAAGAAAATAAATCAATACCCAGCTTTATTATTTAACATACTTTACAATTAAATATAGATTAGAACATTTATACCATTATTATTATTAATTATACGTGAAAATAACTTTTTAATATAGTATGATTTCGAAATGGGTTTAAGATCAATGACCAATATAAACTAACTAATATTGATTTGACAGCTGTTTGTTTTAATTTCTCTTCAATCTTTAAACTACAAAAGACAGCTGATTATTATCACATACAGACACCACCTCTTCTTTATAATAGTATAGATATCGCGTAAAAGTGGGTTTTTAAATGATCGTTATTTACTTTTTAAGGGGCAACGGGCGATTTCAAGCATTTACAAACCTTCTCTGGAATGTAGAGAATACATGAAATAAGTTTCATTGTAATCAGTTCTCCCGTTTTTTCGGAGAAGACGGCTTAAAATGGCTCCTGGAGCGTCACAAACAGACAAAAATTGAGATAAGACCGGTTTCGGCTTCTCTAATACACGAAAAGTAAAAATAACTATAAAATGAATAATTCTGAGCAATGTACAGACAAAACTCTAATTTTATTTATATAGATAGACTAAATTACAGTCTTTAGAAAGTGGTAAACTATAATCAGTTTCTTTGATTTCTAAAATATAAAATTGCTCTATTTATGTTGAGTGAGGGTATTACTGCAGTAAAAATAATTTAAGGTTTTAGTATCTTATACTGAGATAAAATAGAAGAAAGACAGAGCTGTTGGACTACAGTGGAATCTCAATTTAACTAATTTCAAGGGGCTAATAAAGATATACGTCATACAGGGATATTCTTAAAACGAGGTACATTAATTCCAGGTTAAAATTTGCGGAAATTCATGATATAGCTTAGTCATATAGGTCATATAGTTATTAATATAGGGTTAGTCATAACCTCCAAATAAAGGATATTGAATGTGTCCAACTTCTTTTTAAAGTCGATTTTAAGGAATATTTTATTAGCAACAATTTTCCATAGGGAAGAAGCTATTACCGTAGGTCTCATGGAAAGACTTAAGCCCGGGACCATGTTATTTTTTTCGACTTTAGGTGTCCAGAGATCAAAAACAATAGCCGTTAAAATTTATATATATATTCTTCATAAGTGCCAAATGACTTTTATAACTACTTTAAAAATTGTATAGTTGTGTACTGAATGAATGAGTGTTGGTTTTGCAAATTTTCGTTTTAATTATAAAAAACGTTTTCAAGCAAATAGAAATAGTGACTGTGTACAACATGAAAATACAATAAAACATAAAAAAATTCAAGGAAAAGTTTACAATAAAAATTTTGAAATCATATGGTTTTAGGCAGTTGAGTTGAACCATTTATTTATATTAGTAATAAACTGAGATTTAATCCTGTAGGAAATTTTGATTTTGAAACCAACTGGTGTGCCAATTCTGAATTTCTTAAAATAAGTTGGTTTCTTTTAAGGTTTTGATGTGGTGGAATTTTGTGGAGGGCTTTAAGTTCATAACAGCCCTCAACATTTTGGTTGTGGTGAGCTGCATGATTGAAAATTGGCTTTCGTAAATCTTTATGAACCACATCAAAACGGTGGCCTGTCATTCTAATTCGTAAGGAGTTAAATGTTTGGCCTATATATTCTTTTTGACAATGTTTGCACGATAGTTGGTAAACCACATTATGGGTTTCACAAGTTGATCCACCAACTATCGGGTAAACTTTATTTGTCACTCTACTTTTAAATTCAGTAGATTCACACATAATTTTGCAAATACCACATCGAGGTTTGTGGCATGGTTTACAACTATTCTTGACATTACAAAGTTCATTAGGCCTAGACTTCTCACCAGCATATTTTTTAAATTTTGCGGTCTTTTAAAAATAACACGAGGTGGTCTGGAAAATAAATTTTCTGTTGTGGGAGAGGGTTTTAAAATATTGAATGCTACTTTCATGATGCTGTTAACTTTATGTAGTCCTGGGTAGTAGTTTGTGATGAATTTAGGGTCACTTGAAAGTTTTTTGTCTTGATTCACATTTTTTGGTTTCTTCAATTGGTTTGATAGTAACTTTTGTGGGTAGCCTCGTTCAATGAAAGCAGTATTCAACTTTGATATATATTTTTCAAAATCAGAGTTATCACTACAAAGGGATTTAGCGTGTATCGATAAGCTTTTTATTGGGATTGATTTTTTCATGTACAAAGGATGACAACTCTGGTAATAAAAATATTGCATTTTATTAGTGTTTTTAATGTGAATTTTACTTTTTAATTTACCATTGTCAATGAATACATCAACATCTAAGAATGTGACAATTTTGTTGGAAAACTGCCAAGTAAATTTCAAACAACTAAATTGATTTAATTTTTGTAAAAAGTTTTGTAAAGAGCTAATACCGTGCTGCCAAACAATGAAAATATCGTCAATGAATCGTAACCGAATAAGAGGAGTTAAAGGATTTTGAGATAAGAAGTTTTGCTCAACTAGACCCATGAATAAATTAGCATATGATGGAGCCATTCGAGTACCCATTGCTGTGCCTCTGATTGGGAGGTAATTTTTGTCCATAAATTTAAAGTTATTCATTGTTAATATCATTTGAATAAGAACGGCTAAAAAATTAGTAGAAGGTAAAGAATTTTTTGGTCTAGAATTTAGAAAGTGTTTAGCAGCCTAGAATGACAGGCCACCGTTTTTATGTGGTTCATAAAGATTTACGAAAGCCAATTTTCAATCATGCAGCTCACCACAACCAAAATGTTGAGGGCTGTTATGAACTTAAAGCCCTCTACAAAATTCCACCACATCAAAACCTTAAAAGAAACCAACTTATTTTAAGAAATTCAGAATTGGCACACCAGTTGGTTTCAAAATCAAAATTTCCTACAGGATTAAATCTCAGATAGTTTATTACTAATATAAATAAATGATTCAACTCAACTGCCTAAAACCATATGATTTCAAAATTTTTATTGTAAACTTTTCCTTGAATTTTTTTATGTTTTATTGTATTTTCATGTTTTATATATATATATATGTGTGTGTGTGTGTGTATATATATATATATTTATTTATCTTCGTGTTTAAGGTCAAGAGGGCTACTATTAGGTTAAATAAATTTAAAAGGGGTACTGTGTTTTTAAATGTTTTTTACTTTAGTAACGGATATATATATATATATATGTATGTGTCATTATATTGTAAAATACCATAGTACCCTTGCAATCATTTTCAATATATATAATATTAAGAGTAGCCCTATTAGTGAACATTCATAACACAAAAAAATATATATATGTGTCTATGAACACGATAACTCTCGTAAAAATGGTCCCATTATATTTACATATATAATTCTTTTTAATTTAAATTTTATCTTTCACCATTAGACTCAGCTTTAAAAACTACACAATTTAGTTCCTTAAGGTTTTTCTCTATCTCCAACGGTTACCGAGATATTAAAAAATCGAAACACAGTATGTTGTATTTTGGGGCTTGAATGTTAATCTTATGGAGGATAGGGAAAAATTAATATTTCCTATATTGATCAATATTTTTGGATAAAACTTAATATTTAGCTTCATGTGGTTGAGATCTATCCATTTATGATTAAAAACCATTGTTTATGTGTTTATCATGGCAGCTAACCTGCATACTCTTTTCCCATGTTAATAATATAGAGAATAGGCAAACTCCTTTACTTATGGACAGATGTTTATGAAACTTAGTATAAATGGTAAAAATAAATATTTTTTATGCTTGAAATGTCTACTTTCAATGTTCCTCACAGCAGCAAACCTGCATACTCTTTCCCATGTTAATCTTATGGAGAATAGGCAAATAACTAATCATATTTATCGACAGATATTGATAAAACTTGTTATATATCATTATTATTATCATATTATTGATTTGGAAATTCGCTGAGTATGCAGGTCTGCTGCGACGGATGTATTATTAATAACAGAGGACCAACTGATTGTGGTGCATTATAAAATGCATTTTGCATGGCACAAACTACTTTCATAGTTTAATTATTTTTAGGATGCCTAACTTGGAATTTTTAATATGTCAAGTGATTTCCATATTGTTAATAACTAATAATGAATGTGAATCATTTATCATGGAATATTTTGTGGTTTGACACGTCCTGGAATATTGGTGGAGTGGTTGGATCCAAATACTTTGTCCTGTGACAAAAACAGAATACAATGTCATCATTAAAATTAAAATGAACAATACTACTGTACTTTCTTTTTTATAACTTGGAAAATTCAGTGTATAATTGATTAATCAACTAATAAATAAATAGATAAGAAATAAATAAATAGTGTACATGTACACACACAAAGTTGCATGTTGATGCCATATTAAGACTATTGTTTTTTAAAATAACAACTTTATAGTTTCATTATTTGATAGTGAATAATTACTTAATGTAAAATGTGCAATTTAAAATAAAAAATCAAGTGCAAATTATTTTAAGAAAAAACATAAAAAATTATTATATGAGCTTGTGTATTTTAAATGCAACACCGTATCGGTTCATGGCCACTTTTTGGCATGGATATGTCTTAGCTCTGGGCGGTATTGGCACTCCGTCAGACCAAAATTTGAAACAGTATGTAATGTGGCTTTAAGGACAGCTGTTTAGAGGAACACATTTCCTTTAGACATATGCATGATCTAACCTATTTCCCACAGGGAAGAAATTAATAATTTTTGACATGGATATGTCTTAGCTCTTGGGGGGTGGGGTGTTAGTGATTTGTAAGATGTAACATATGTAACAGGTTTCCATAGAAACTACCAGTCCAATTGTATTAAATTGTTAATATAAAATAATAAGAACAGCTGTTAAGAAAAACATTCCATTTAGACATATCTATGATCTATCTTATTTCCCAGAGGGAAGTAAATACAAACATTTTTCTAGAAACCTTGATACATTGCTTGGAATATTTTGTATCAATAACACATGTTTATAAATATACCCACATTATGTCAAAATCAATACAGTGTAAATAGTGTATCATATTGTATTTACAGGATAATTTTTTCCTACTGGAATAATATTTACTGTAGGCTATCCTTTTGAATTTAAATTCCTTACTATTTCTGAACCAACCAACAAATAATAACAAATAAATTATTACAAAATCATATATACTTTCAGTACGGTAAGGATTAAAAATGATATCTTTAGCAGCTGAATCAAGAGTTTTGTCAAAATTTACTCTCACTGAAAGCTTGTACCAAATTAAATCAACCCACAACATCAGATTTAAATTCAAGCCAGTCGAATACAATATGGAAGTTCTGAACCCATACCCTGAGGGAGAATGGGCAGCGTTTCCCAGAAGAGAAGGGTATTTAGAACAAGTGTACGGCAATGACATGGAAGATACCCTAATCGGTAAAGTTGAAGATGATAAGTTAAGTAGAGAAGAAGACAATGAGAAATCTGAAGTCTACAAGATTAAGAAAGATACAATCTTAAGGGGCCCATTTTGGAATTATGGCCTAAGGAAGATAAGTTCAGATGCTGATTACTATAACCATATTCTTTTTGGGATTCCCTGGGCTTCAGTACAAACCCCTGTAAGTTAAGCACTACAAGCCATGTCACTTCTAAATGCAATATAACCCATAATACGACCATTAATTAATGGTCATATAAAAAAACATTTTAAACGTGGGATAAACATTTCTTCATATATTGGTATTATAGTCTCTGGGTATATTCTAATACCTGTCACAAGTGTAAGATTGACAAGTTATCAAAGGTTTATCACATTTTCTGAAACATGACATTTTACATGGTAGTTTATTTTTTAGGTGTGTTAATTTCATGGAAGTTTAAAATACTTAACATGGTTTATAGGACGACATGATTCTAAGAGGGAAGACTTGGATTGCCAACAAACCAATCATTCGTTCATTGGCTTTATTCATTATGAGAAAATTGAAGAAAATGAATCCTGGAAAAACAGCACTGGTAACACATTATTAATCACATGAATATAACTTAAATTATAATTGAGCTTTCAAATTCCTTTTTTTCTCAGCTGTACAGAATTATTTGTTTTATTTATCTTTAATTAGCTACACATCATACAGTATTATAGATAATATTTGATGTTTTATATATATGATGCAGGAATCTTATGAATATATTAATTTTCAATAGGTGTGATTGCCAAGAAATTTCACTATACTTGGTATTTTCTTTTGTTTTTTTTTGTGAATACATGACTTTCATAGAATTAATTGCCAAAGAATTTCAGAATATTATAAATTTCATTACACTTATCAGCTAATTTTTCAGTCTTGAATATTCTAATTTTTTCTATTTTCTTCATTTTGCTACTTCATTTAGGTAGAAGTTTTTCCACATTTACATATTAAAGACACATGGGAAGTAAGGATAAAAAACGTTTAACCCTCGAGAGTTTTCAGAGTGCTTGCGGAGTTTTCAGTTGCGTAGTTTTTGTTAAAATAAACATGCATATCGGGGAGCGCGCTGGTAGAGCGTGGGGCTTTGGTGCCCAAGGTCCCGGGTTCAAATCCTGCCAATCACCAATGGCTTTTCGCTATTTGATAATGCCGCAACCCACACAGGGATGCGCAATAAGCCACTACGGCTGAAGTGCCTTGGGAGTAATCCGCCCCTTCCAATAAAAAAAAAACATGCATATCGTATGTCGGTAGACGTGTCAGGCTCCGTACCTCACGCACCTCATTCCAGGTATCCCCCGAAACTATTTACATACTCACACTCCTTTTGTTTCCTTGTGAGTTGCAATGCTGTGAAATGATGTCAGTTTGCAAAGGCTTTCTCCCCTCGCGCCCTGTCGTGCAAGTGGTTAGTATGGAGTTTAGTTCTTCATGCGCCCTTCTGTGTTAGAGATAACGCCATTTTAGTTGTGAATGTTTTCAAGTTCCACCCTGGATTAATTATAAGATGGGAGATTACATTGATGGCAATATTTCTAAATGAAATACACATATGAGCTTGTGTGTTAACCAAAATATATTATTTCGTCTTTATTTAATTTATAAAACTGTAATTTTTAGGAAATTTCCCATAGGGAAGAAGCTATTACCGTAGGTCTCATGGTAAGACTTGAGCCCGGGACCATGTTATTTATAGCGAATTTCCCATCGGGAAGAAGCTATTACCGTAGGTATCATGGTAAGACTTAAGCCCGGTACCATGTTATTTTTTTGTCTTTAGATGCCCAGAAACCAAAAATAATAGTTGTTAAAAATGTTGTATATATATACATATATATATATATATATATTTATTTATTTATTTGTATTTGTACATTTGTACGTGTATTTCTACATTTGCTGGGACGAGTTCGTAGTTTGGAGGGGGGTTTTGTACCCCAAAAATGGGTTTTTTGTGTTTTCTCATGTAATTTAAAACAATTTTAAACTTTATCTTTCACCATTAGAATCAGCTTAAAAAACTACACAATTCAGTTCCCTAAAGTGTTTCTCTATCTCCAATGGTTACCGAGATTTAAAAAAATCTAAACACAATATGTTGTATTTTGGGGCTCCAATGTTAACCTTATGGAGGATAAAGAAAAATTAATATTTCACTTATCAATCAATATTTTTGATTAAACTTTATATTTAGCTTCACGTAGTTGAGATCTATCCATTTATGCTTAAAAATCATTGTTTATGTGTTTATCATGGCAGCTAACCTGCATACTCTTTTTCCATGTTAATCTTATGGAGAATTAGCGAACTCATTTATTTGTGGACAGATGTTGATGAAACTTGGTATGAATGGTCAAAATAAATATTGTTTATGCTAGAAATACCTACTTTTAGTGTTCCTCATAGCAGTAAACCTGAATACTCTTTCCAATGTTATCTTATAGAGAATAGGCAAATAACTGTCATATTCATCGACAGATGAAACTTGTCATATATTATTATTTATTATTATATTATTGATTTGGTAATTCACTGAGTACGCAGGTCCGCTGCATTGATGTTCAATATTGCGGAGGATAGCTCTGCACGGCCCCCTCCTGTAACACCAACAGTGACAGCATTCTTATACTAGAAAATTACTAACTATGTTTATTTGAATTTTTACTAAAATTTAGTAACTAATTAAATTGACGATGGATCCTTATAACAATACTTTGTCAATTTATTTGACATTCAAGTACAATACTATGTTATAAAAACAAGTAAGATGGGTCGAATTTGTGCGATTTAGTGTCACTGAATAAAACTCCGCATGCACCCGCTCCCGTTTGAACGATAAAGAACCCACTCGAGGAATAATAACATTACTTTAGGGGCATAATTTCTCTAGCAAACAATAATATTATAATAGATGGATGGAATATATTTTGTTTAGAGTCTGTTATAGATAACAGTAGACATATCATTTAAAGTTCATCTCCCATTTAAGAGAAATAATGAAAAATGTCTCTGACTGTATTGTTTAATAGGAAATTAATTCTGCTCTTACCATAACATCTATTCTTTTACCCTTAAAAAAGTCAAAATAAAGCCAAGTTGGTTAACTAATTATAATTAATAATAATACAGAATAATGATTAATCATGATTTATATTGAGGGTTTCTGGATTATTTCTTGGGTAATTGGAAAATACGTTTTTTTCAGTTATTAGTAGAGGTAACTAACTACATCTAACTAATAACCTAATACAGTACATGCATTGTTATTAAGTCGCTTCCACGTTTTGTTATAAGCCTAGACTAAATGTGTAGGGCTTGCAACGAAAACTTGTATAATTAAGTCTTCTCATTCATTAAAAATTATTTTACAGCTCGAACTGGAGACAGGTCGCTCAATTTCTTATGGAGATATGATTAACAAAATTGAATCATTAGCATATGGACTGCATTGCATGGGAGTTCAGGAGGAGCAGGTAATGTTTCTAGTAAAACAGTCATACAAAATTGAAAAATAAAACCAAAACTAATTACTCACTGTAGGGATTGGCACACTTTGTTTTGGTTCTAGATTATATTAATTAGTTAGTAGCTAGTTAGCTATTGAAATGGCAACCTGTACAGGTATTTTAAGCCAAGTATGAATGAGAAATGAGTGTAGGATGAATGTGGTGTGATCTTGTAGTCTTGTTACTGACTAAGGCTGACATATTTATTTGACCCAAAGGTCAATATATCTAAGGGACCTATAGTTAAATGTTGAGACCGCCAACTGCCTCTGAATTACAAACTTGTCTAATTATGAGGATGGTCTTTGCGTATTAATGGTTAATCCACACAACAGCAGAACACTACACCCACCGACCATCACTCACAACTATTCACAATTTGTGACCTCCAAGTAGCTGGATTACAAGACACGCCATGGTCCCAGTCTATAATAATATAATATTAAATAAAAAATATGGAGATTGTAAACCGTTAAAATTTTTAGATCTTAAAAGAGTGGTTTTTTATGCGGAGTTAGTGAGAATTGTGACACCTTTTTTAATTAAAGAATATTGTGTGTTTTAGTGAAGAGGTTTAGTGAAGTTTTATTGTTTTTGTTCATTGGCTTTGACAATTTTTATCACAAACCATAACACAACACAACTCATAAAATGTTCATTACTCTGGTCTGACATTTTGCCATGGTTGTGAAAACGTTGTAATCGCCTAAGCACGATTGACCATGATAGATAATAGACAATAATTCTTTATTCACATATTCTTGGAGAACAGTTCAGGTGTCAATAATAGTTTACAAATAATTATAAGTTAGGTGTCGAGAGGGAGCTCCTCTAGTGATGTTTTTTCAGGAACTTGGCCTCTGAGTAGTATGGCCTTTCCTGTATCCATAATGTTTATCGGTTCTTGACGTGTGGTAGTGGTAGTGTCTTAAACTGCTCAGGTAAATGGTTGTAATACTGAGCTCCTTTGTAGGCTGGTTTCTTTTCAAACAGACTGAGATAATGCTGTGGGAAGACAAAGTTTGAAGCTTGCCTTGTGTTATACCGCTAGGGTATGCCTTGATGTCTTGGTTGAATTTTGGTTCGTTTTTGGTGTTTTGGTTGTGAGTTAAATGCAAACAGCATTGCTTCACGTATTTAGAGCGAAAGTACTGTGAGAATTTTGAACTATTGATATTAGATAACAGTAAGGGCATTGAACAACCTGTACATTTGGAAAAAATGTCGGACTAGGAGAGAACTGGTGAATTTATGTCTTTAAAACATACTCGTACTATATCACTAAGCACCTTTTCAAAACAATATTGTCTCCACTAAGCTGTTTCTTATCATTCTGTTGTTATTATAAGTTGGGTTCCAGATCATGGCTATTGTGAGCTACAACAGTATAGAGGCACACCTCATGGTGTTGGCTTGTCTCTTGATCGGTGCTGTTGTAGCATTGGTTGACTCTTCACTCAGTGCAGGTCAGTTGGTTGTTTATGCAGTTAAAAAAATTGTTAACATGCAAAAACATCATTTTTCAGAGCTTCACTCCTATTTGTAGATTTTTTAAATTGTATTATTTATGTGTTAAAAACAATAATACATAATACTCTTATCTAGTTATGGTCTATTTATGGGAAGAAGAGATACTTAACCTTCCTAAGATGCATGAGCAAGTTAACTTTACCATTTAAATAAAAACAGTACTTTTTACTCAACACAAAAACAACAAGCATCATTTCTGCAGGATCCCCCCTCTTAGGTTGACATTAAGCAGGAGATACACCACTCTGCTAGTTCTGGTTATAATCTGTATTCAGGCTCAGCCAAAAGTTAATCAAGGCCTCAGGAGAGACAAAGATGATATGGTAGACCTACACAGTGGATAGCCAATAGACGACTTAACAGTAATTTGACGACTACAATTTTGGTGTCTGATCTTGTAAAAATCAATCAAAGTGCTGCGTAGGACTTTTTCTTCCTATCTCACCGCTGTGACTGAATACACGCTGGAGGCATGACGATAACAGAAGTGCTCACTTTCCGTTCGTTGGCAAAGCCTCACATGAAGTGTAACTGCAGGAAGTTTTCCTTTGAATTATGATAAAATCCTGGTTTCCATATTCCCCAATCAACAACATATGTGTTATGCTAAATAAGGAAATGAAATGCCAAACTGTAAGTAAGTTAGTGGTGGTCTGTCGCAATAAGGCCACATGAGTTGTGACTGGATCACACACTTTAATAAACTGAAATTAATTTAATAAATACCATTGCTAATGTTATAATTTTTTGTCTTGTGATCTCTATTTTTTTAATATAATATGTTGAATGATAATAAATTCCTTGTTGATGGCATTTTTACTGGGTCACAGTTGAGCTGGGAATCGTCTTGCGCATCACAAGCCCCAGCCTGCTGTTCACCGAGCCCGGGAAGACGCAGTTAAAGGTAGAGGCGGCCGTCAGCTACCTAGAGATGTCTCTACATAGCCGCAAACCTACGCTCATCATCAACTCCACCTCTCTGCCTACTTCTACCAACTACATGCTCTTCAACCAGATATACAAAGAGGTAGTGCAATAAATAACTCTCAAAAACAACAATGTTTCCCTAAATAGATGTATAAATGAATATATACAATAAAAAACCTAACACCACACAATAGAGACATAGGGAATATTAGACTATAGAGAATAATATCCACAACATTTATGAGTATCACTCCAATACATAGCAAAAATCAGGAGCAAGGGGATTCATTATGTTGACATCATGGTTGGTTTGTTAATTGTTAGTATACGATACGGTTGCTTTACAACTTTAATTTCAGGTTCCAGTTACAGTTTAGTAAGTCAGTTCGGTGTAATTCTGGCATAAGTTATATAATTGTCTTCATGTGAAGTGAAGCTCTACAAAATGTAATAACAACTATAAAAGATGTGATTGCTAAAGAGAATGAGGACTTTATGTCTGCAGATTACAGACATTCAATTTTTTCAATATAAGTGAATAAAGCCTTGGTCATATTTTATTATAAAACTAATAGGTTCTTAGGTATAATAAAAAAACACAAACTCGTATGGTGGTATTTAGGTGGAACAACCTGTTGACAAAGATTATTCAGCAAAGTGAGGCTTCACTTAACACATTTGCTTAAAAACTTGAAGTTAGAAAATCAACAGTGTATGTGTCCACCAACTTTATCCAACATCCAACCAAATTGTTTTTCATATACAATGCTCATATAAAGAGGGAAATGGATGGTCATGTGGTCTAAATCACCAGTCTATAGAGTTTGAGGTTGTAGGTCCAAATGCCAGCTTTGGCAGTTATTAGCAGTTAGTATGCAATCTCAAAGTCTCCCGTGGTTCACCCAGCCCCGTGAGGAAGTTGGGAATCTACTTCAATAGCGCATATCCTGGTCTAGAATGCTAGCACTAACATGGTGAAGAGCGCGCTATGCTAACAACATGCAGTTCATTTTATAATGATACGTATCAGGTTAATCAAAAAGGGAAAGACTTACTATGCAAGATAATTTGATGGTTTTGACCTCCCTCATAGGTGCACCCAGAGGATCCGACTCCAGGGCCGCGCCGAGCCGACCCGCTACGACCCATTCTGATACTATACAACAGCGACGTGGAGAACTTGAGGGCTTGCCTTATATCTGAACGCTACTTTACACACAGCATGCCGTTTGTGTGCGTATAATGTAAAACAATACTGAGTAGAGTAAAATAAATTCAATTAAATTGAAATTATCTTTATATATACAGTGGAACTTGGTTATAACGTCATTGAAGGGACCACACAATTAATGACTCTATATCAGAGTGACACTATAAAAGATGTTACATAATTTTAATTTAAAACCGAGGAAAAATAGAGAAACACATTTTTTACATGAAATTAAGACATTTAATGAAGGTAATTTGAAATACACATAAAAGTCAATATGTTTATGACTGACTGAACTACTCTATACTATATAAAAAATCGAATTTGAAAATATGCAATGAAGTTCGGCATGGTGAATTCAACTGTTGGTTCGATTTTAAAAAACAAGCCCGAACACACGTCTGCTACCTATCTTATGTCCCTCCTCACACGCTCTTATAACTCACACCTTTTCTCCGGCAAAACCTTTCTCTTAACACTTGCCATTATTTTTCAAGACTTTATTCGTAAATTTAAATAACGAAAAACAAACTGTAAAAGACGTACACTGAACTAACGATAGCTGCACGAACTGTAGGTACGTACGATGCGTACGAACGGCATCACAGTGCTTTGACGCGACGTGAGTCACTGACACTGACCTTGATGACGGCGACAGCGGATATAGGGTAGGGGGAGGGGGTTGGGGTGGTTAGCGGTAAGACAGCAATAAAATGCCGTTTCTAAAAATAGAATGTAGCTAAACAATAGCCGCAGCCCTCACGTTGCACCATCGACCGAACTTTCTCTATTTAGCTATGTGTTGCCTTCATCTCGGCCCGATTTTCTTGACGTTATATACGAGGTTTTAGAATTTACTGACGATATATCTGAGGTTTTACCTATGTAAATACCTATAGTTTGGCGGGACCTAAAAATAAATGACGTTATATCCGAGTTGACGTTAAAGCCAAGGTCGCAATAACCAAGTTGCACTGTATATTAATTGTTCTCTATTTTCGTGTTGCAGGGATACAGTGTTGCCTGACTCTGACGAGCCCAGCATCACAGTCATGCTCACGCCTCCCATGTACTGGGCACTGACCATCAAAACTGTGCTCAACCACTACATTGATGGTCACCGGATCATCATATGTCGAGGTCCCATCCCTGAACCTTGCCTCATCACTGCTCTGCGCAAGTTTGAGGTTACAGATTCGTAGATTATATAACAGTAGGAGGCCCCACCAACAAGGAATGTGCTGGTTTGTCTTTCTAATGCCTAAAGAAGAGTTAAAAGCACCCCTTTGAAATATACACATACTACAATCTGTGTAGACACATCTAGTTGTGGGGCACTCACTCTCACAACAACTCACCCCCAAATATACATTAATCACCATAATGCTTCAATCTATATCTCTAAATAAAATCATCGACCTCAGGATTAGAAGTGCTTATAATCTGTAGTGTTTATCTCAAACTCGAAAATAATATCTGTTTTTGCAGGTGTTTGCATTATTAACAATTCGAGCAACTCTTATGAGCTTATTGGATTGGCCAGCCAAACCTCGAATCCCACATTTAAAGTTAGTGGCTGTCACAGGAATACCATTGCAACTCAAGTTTTTGAAACGAGTAAGCAATGACCTTTTCAAAAATCAAGCTCAATTATTGCAGCTCTATGGTAATTATTTGAATAGTTTAAGTAATACTACAATATACCTAAAAAATAAAAAACTACAATATTACCTATTGGTTTCATATTTTATACGTGAAATCTCTTATAGTAAAGATTATTAATACAATAATACCAAATTGTAAACTTTGTAGGCTTTGTATAACCTTATGTCTGTCTACCATGTGCTCGCTTGGCATTTAACATGTTAGCTTGTGAAATGTGAGTTGTGAAATGTTACCTGGAATCTGGATTGTATGAACACCAGTAAATTGATGAATGATGTAATTGATTAAATATTGCTTTGTACATGAATTGAAGTGTGGACTTTATATATATTTAAAAACTTCTTAGGATTAAATAGATTTCTTCTCATGAACAAAGATTCACAAGTATATAATTGTAGGAGCATTCATCAATGTTCTATTTCTCATTCTTTGGATATTTTAAGGGTGTAAAACACATCAAAACAAACTGTAAAAGACGTACACTGAACTAACGATAGCTGCACGAACTGTAGGTACGTACGGTGGCATCACAGTGCTTTGACGCGACGTGAGTCACTGACACTGACCTTGATGACGGCGACAGCGGATATAGGGTAGGGGAGGGGGTTGGGGTGGTTAGCGGTAAGACAGCAATAAAATGCCGTTTCTAAAAATAGAATGTAGCTAAACAATAGCCGCAGCCCTCACGTTGCACCATCGACCGAACTTTCTCTATTTAGCTATGTGTTGCCTTCATCTCGGCCCGATTTTCTTGACGTTATATACGAGGTTTTAGAATTTACTGACGATATATCTGAGGTTTTACCTATGTAAATACCTATAGTTTGGCGGGACCTAAAAATAAATGACGTTATATCCGAGTTGACGTTAAAGCCAAGGTCGCAATAACCAAGTTGCACTGTATATTAATTGTTCTCTATTTTCGTGTTGCAGGGATACAGTGTTGCCTGACTCTGACGAGCCCAGCATCACAGTCATGCTCACGCCTCCCATGTACTGGGCACTGACCATCAAAACTGTACTCAACCACTACATTGATGGTCACCGGATCATCATATGTCGAGGTCCCATCCCTGAACCTTGCCTCATCACTGCTCTGCGCAAGTTTGAGGTTACAGATTCGTAGATTATATAACAGTAGGAGGCCCCACCAACAAGGAATGTGCTGGTTTGTCTTTCTAATGCCTAAAGAAGAGTTAAAAGCACCCCTTTGAAATATACACATACTACAATCTGTGTAGACACATCTAGTTGTGGGGCACTCACTCTCACAACAACTCACCCCCAAATATACATTAATCACCATAATGCTTCAATCTATATCTCTAAATAAAATCATCGACCTCAGGATTAGAAGTGCTTATAATCTGTAGTGTTTATCTCAAACTCGAAAATAATATCTGTTTTTGCAGGTGTTTGCATTATTAACAATTCGAGCAACTCTTATGAGCTTATTGGATTGGCCAGCCAAACCTCGAATCCCACATTTAAAGTTAGTGGCTGTCACAGGAATACCATTGCAACTCAAGTTTTTGAAACGAGTAAGCAATGACCTTTTCAAAAATCAAGCTCAATTATTGCAGCTCTATGGTAATTATTTGAATAGTTTAAGTAATACTACAATATACCTAAAAAATAAAAAACTACAATATACCTATTGGTTTCATATTTTATATGTGAAATCTCTTATAGTAAAGATTATTAATACAATAATATCAAATTGTAAACTTTGTAGGCTTTGTATAACCTTATGTCTGTCTACCATGTGCTCGCTTGGCATTTAACATGTTAGCTTGTGAAATGTGAGTTGTGAAATGTTACCTGGAATCTGGATTGTATGAACACCAGTAAATTGATGAATGATGTAATTGATTAAATATTGCTTTGTACATGAATTGAAGTGTGGACTTTATATATATTTAAAAACTTCTTAGGATTAAATAGATTTCTTCTCATGAACAAAGATTCACAAGTATATAATTGTAGGAGCATTCATCAATGTTCTATTTCTCATTCTTTGGATATTTTAAGGGTGTAAAACACATCAATAGTGTATGCCTATAGTACAGTAACACATCAACAACATCAGACTATTTACAACATCAATCTTATAATAATCTATAATTGGCCATACTTTATATTTAAATTTAGTATATTATATGCAAGTTTAAACCTTTTATACTGAGCTGTGATTGTTATTTATTATTATCTTATTGATTATTTATTATTAAACCTTTCTTTCAGGTTTGGTAGAAACTGGGACTACAGCAGCAAATACATTTTTAGAAAACAAGCACGGCTCTGTTGGGAAATTATTTTTCAATGTAGAGATGAAGGTAAATTTTGATATATCTGAAAAATAATGTTGAATGGAAGTTTCAAAACGTATTCTTTAGTGATAAAAAATAAATATTTTTTGCATTTGAGTGTAAATAAAAAAATAATAATAACAATAATAATGGTTACCTATTATCTTATTTCAAAAACGTAGTAGGAAATATATTTAAATAAATATATTGAAATAAGATAATAGGTAACTATTATTATTGTTATTATTATTTTTTTATTTACACTCAAATGCCCAACCAGCCGTTGGTTTAAGCCCTAAGGCCTGTATGGTGAATTAGTTATGAAATACCAGAGGTGTCCCCTCATAATATGACAAAAGTCGCCTTCCACTGTTTTTGAACTGTTATCAAATTTTTTCACTTATCAGGCCGCAGTGCATTACTCCTGAGCAAATGCATCAGTATTGGATAAAACATTTATTTTAAGGGGAAAAGTATGTTTTGTGTAATTACTAAAAAACAAAACCTCATAGCGTGAAAGAAGTTTTCGGTAAAAAAATTTTATTTGCATGTTTTTATAAGAAAATAAGGGAAGACTCAAATTAATCTCAGGACCTAATCATGAGAAATAGCTTTATTTCTTATCGGAAATTCTCTAAAAACAAATACTAGTACAAAACAGTACAACTCAAGAAGTACAGCAAAACTCCAGAGAAATGTATCAGGAAAAAATTAAGTGGGAGAAGGATGAGATTATTATTCCATCCAAGCAAAGTTGTGCAGCATCTTACTCATCTACTACACCTGATTTGTATCTTGAAGTCATAGAAGTATTATATTTCCTGGTGATAATACCAGTAATACAGATGATATGAGTAATGTGATGTAACTTCAAAACAATGTAATAGTTTTATAACAAAAGAACAAAACTAGAACTATAACATGTAGGGACTTATTTTGAGTTTAAGAATACTCTGAATGTTCTACTCCAGGTACTAGAGGAGGGTACGGGTGTCCCACTGGGACCTAACCAGGAAGGGGAGTTGTGTGTTCGGTCCCCAACAATGATGCTTGGCTACTACAATAACCCGGTCGCCAATGAGGAGGCCATCGACGCGGAGGGTTTCTTTCACACTGGGGACCTAGGCTACTACGACGAGCAAGGCTTTGTCCATGTCACTGACCAAGTGCGAGAAATGATCAAATGGAGGACATATTTGGTAAGGGAGATTTTTACGAATGTATCAATGTTTAAGATGTTGCATTAGAGTATATGAGGGGATATATCCAAAAGTAACAGGAATAGCATTGCTGTGGGCGGAGCTTTTGAAGTACAGGTTACTGCTCCTAGCGCCTGTCTAGTGAAACTTTTGCCAGTTCAGTGCCGTAGGGGCCATGTACCTGGCATGTTCTATTCATCTGTATTGACTGTTTTTGCTTCTGCCATTGCATCTTTTTTATGATGGCAAGTTTAAGTGAACAACATACTACTGTGAGATTCCTAATTCAATAACTTATTGAGCTCCCAGACTCTCGACAGACTATTTAACCGTCAGATATCAGTCGAATATCACTTTTCTCAGTTCAGCGATTTGAAAAATGAAAAATAATGTGAAATGAAGATCTAGAAATGAAACGCATTGCTAGCAAACTTTCCTCAGGCTGTGACAATATAAAAGGATGTCGATTCAAAACATGTAGTGAACTTAGAACTGATTTTACTTTAATTTAAAAAGTAATTACTGGTAATGAATCATAGTGCTATGGTTACGATTCAGAGATAAACAACAATCAAGAATATTTTCAGTCGATGGATATCCAGAACGAGGTTTGTCATCGATTGACATGTAGCCATTTTAAAATAAAAAAAAACCACTCATGCATCTGAGTTTCCGCATAGCATCATTTTTAGAACCAGTTTTCAATATTTAAAAAATTTCAGAAACATCTTTTTTTACTATAGAGTTAAGGTGTAATATAACACAAACGTTTTTTGGGATAGTGATCCAAATCCAAATGGGCATCCCGGGTTTTGAACCTGTGATCTCTTGCACCAAAGTCCAAGACGCTAGCCACTAGGCTAGCAAGACACCCCAACAGGGAAACACAGGTTTTTAAACCCTAAAACTGGCAAAGTCGTAATTCATGACGCATTTACAAATTCAATACGAAGTGGCAGGTGGAGGCATCTGTCGTCAATTTAGTGAACTTATTAGACACCAGCGCCTTTGTGACAGTGTTGCCCTCTGGAGGCAAGCAACCGAACCTGTTCACGCATTTCACTAAACTGCCATTAGGGCATGTCTTATAGCCAAGTAAGCGCTCTCTACTCCTAAGCACGGTGGCTCAATTGGCTAAAGCGCTACACTGACGAGTGTAATGTTTTAGCCATTCGGAAGTGCTAGGGTTCCCGACCATGAGCAATCCCAATTTGGCTTGCAAATGTGTGGTATAGAGGAGTGGGGAGCCCACCTTAAATAAACGGTGGCCGGCTTGGGTGGAAGTTGACGGCATCGTAGGCTTGATTGGGATTGCAGTGGACACCTGTTTTGCTTTTGTGGTTAGTGGTTATAAGGCAAGGGGGCATGTTTTATGCTTTTTTTGTTTAAACTTGGATATTTCAAGAAGATACAAGTAATTATTTTTATTTTACAGTTAAAAGTAAAAAGCTTGCCTCTTCTAGGGTTAACAGAGAAGAAAACAAAATTTCACAGCGGCACAGTATTCACTTAAACTTACCATCATAAAAAACCAGGCAGTAGCGAATCAGCAGTGGCAAAAACAGTCACTACAGATAAACAGTACATGCCAGGTAAACAACCCACGCGGCACTAAACAGGCGCTAGGGGCAGAAACCTGGACAACAAAAGCACCACTCATGGCATTCCTATTTCGGTAACGTTTGGGTATACCCTTGTATTAGGATACCCAAAACAATTGTCTGTTTAGGATTTATAGCTACCAGAAAGTGCCCGTGATTCTTATGGACAGTTTCAGAACTGTCAAGTGGGTGAGGCGACCACCCCGGGTGCCAGCGGCCAATGGGGCGCTGCGGAAGTGACGCCCTAGGTGCCATTGCATAAGTAATAATACATATTTCTAGGGGGATCAGATTCAGTTAACAGGGCATTTTGTCCACCGTCTCCCCACATTTTTGTTGGATGGGACGCCCCCAGACAGAGCTCTGCAGAGTTATGTTGGTTATTGGTAGTGTAAATACATCAATATAGGTTGTAGGGAGTCTCCTACTCTATCGCTTACTCCCGCCAAGACACGGTTAATCGATGGCAATTGGTCAAAAATGATCCAAAATACAGTTTCTATATTTACTCCACCTAAGTAGGTGGAGTAAATGGAGTAAATGGTGGAACTTTAACTGAAATGGCGACCTACCCAGGTAACCTATAGATAAGTTACAATATGTTTAAGGTGGTATTTATAGAATGAGGGCATGTCAGAATTACGTGAAAAACACAGCGGACCAATCGCTTGGTCCGTAAGATCACACAACGTATTTTTGTGGTTGAGTGTAATTGAACTCTAAATATTATTTTGTATGCATTATAGAGTAATGATTGACATTTATCACTATATATTTGCTAAGTTTTCCCGAATTAAATATTTTCACAGAATTGAATAGCCTCTGTCTTGGTGCCTCTGCCTTAATAGGCAGAGCCGCCGCCTTAGGGGGGCGTCAATAAACCACACGATGGCCCTGGACAGTTTTATATTGATTTTATAGAAGGCATCATGCAAACCTGTCATGGGTTAGTTAAGTAAATTATTGGAGAGTAATGTTCCCTATAATTTAATTGCAGGATCCAATTAGATACGAATTATCATGTTCAGTTTAATATTATAGCTATACTTTTATTAGATGACATCATTAGTGCATATCTCTTGATAGTTTATATCTTAAATTATCAATATTTAACATCAATGACAAGTAATTAATTGTCACTGGTACTATATTTTTTTGGCATTTTTGCATATAATATTAACATATAAAGTTTCACAGACTGTTTAAGAATTTAGCGTTGAATTCTCAAAATTTTACTGTGTTACCAATCAAATAAACTATGGCTATAGACTGGTTATTATGGTTATGGCTTAACATTCCTACTCATAAAAATATTAGCTTACTAGAATATTATGTAATTGTTTTAGTAGTAGGCTAATATATAGAAATATAATCTATTAACTAATTGAATCATTATAATCTTAACTACAAGTTGTGTGCAGGTCAGCCCTTCAATGGTGGAAGAGGTGCTGACGGAATTCCCTTGCGTCAAGGAGGCGCTGGTATTTGGGATATTTGATGAGGATGATGGAGAAATAGTGACAGCAGCTGTAATACTAGAGACTGGCCATGAAAATGTAGACATCGCTACACTGGAGAAACAGGTCAATGGTTAGTTACTCGAGTGACTACATTAGTTGAAGTCCAGCTACTGGTTTTTTATTTAAGCAGTACTCTTAGTCAAATAATTGATTGCTAAATGAAACGAATGGATTCATTATCTCCGTTATTAAATCAATTGGACCCGTGTAGTTCTGTTAAGTTGCCTGCTGGGTTTACTCAGGGAATCTACCCTGAGTAAACATCTACAAAGGTGCGTGTCAAAAAGATACATAAACAAGAAAGTTGACGGTAGTCTGAGGAAGCTTCAAAGATTGCTTGCTTAGTTGCACTTAACTCGCATCTATCATGCCCATAAGCGCAGTTCCATGCTTTTCTTAATGTACAGACTGATACTGTGGAGTCATGACTCAGAATGTCTACCTTTGCTTTACTACGGAGAGAGTTGTTACTTCAAAGAGTGGCTACTTTGAACCCTGCCAACCCCTATTTTGAGGATACGGGATTCTCGATGTTCACTTTCCTTATATTGGAATGTTCCTGTTCTATGTGAAACACAAAAAAGGGACTTTCACGACCATAGGTGCTTTTGGCTGTATTTTCGGGGCTGTGATAGAATATAATAAGATTTTTTTTACTTTTAACTCAAATTCATGACTGCTGTTGCAGCACCAGCGACCAGACAAGTAGTCCGCGGCCAGGATTACAACTCACGATATTCATAATAGCTCTGTTTGAACATTTTTTGGCTACTAAATCCCACAAAGAGAACCTTTCTTATACCACTTCACTGAAGCTCTCTGTATCAAAATCTAACATTATTTACTTAAATATAGCAAAAATCACCACCAAAAATAAAACAGATGTATACAGATCGCTCTCTTAACCACCACTGGTCACTAGTCGGGTTGCAGGGGTAGTGTGAGATGCCCACAACCCCATTTTATGCTAGTTTTAGACAAAAAATCAGCTTGAGATGCTGCGGCAGCCACCACGGCCAGAACTCTAGGCTCTGGCCGTTGAGACTTGGAAGAGGCCAGCAGCCTCTCCCAAATGACTTTGTATAGTTCATTCCACTCCCGGCCGCTCCATATGATTCAATGTTAAGTTTGGCTGCCAGCTGTAGTGGCCGCTGTAGTGCATTTGGGCCCTAAGAAATCATTTTGTTCACCCAAGAATAAAACTTTTTCAAAATTTTTAGGGGTTTTTAGGGCAAGGATGAGAAGCTGCCTCCGATGCCTGTGAATCGAAATAGTAAAAAGAATTTTTGAGAACTCAAGAGCCACTTAAAAAAATTAGAATTTTCAAAATTAAGAATAAACCTGGTCAACACAATGTCCCTGCAGCTGTCCAAGGCAAACAATTGTTGTAATTGCCAAATTTTCAAAATCTATTGTTAATTAATATTTTTAATTCATTATTTAATTACTTTAGTTTTTATGAACTTTTCTTAACTTATATTATACATCTCGGAGTTGGCATTGTCAGCAATGTTGAATGACAAACACAAAGTAGTGTAGTGTTCTCTTGTATGGATTAACGTCTACACTTTAGAATACTACGTTAATCCACAAAGACCATCCTCATAATTAGACCAGTTACTAATTCTTAGGCAGTAGTTTGGACACCGCATTAAACTGTAGGTCCCTTAGATATTCCATTGACTGTTGGGCTATTAAATAACAGTTCTGTCTAAGGAACATCGTGCCAGTAGGATCACGCCACAATCATACTACACTCGTTTCTTATTCATACTTGGCTTAAAATACCTATTTTGTTGAACGGTCGCCATTTCAATAATCTAATGTAATATATCTACCTCACCAAGAAACTATTTCCTTCAAAAATAAAATAGTGAGTTTTTATTTGTGTGCAAATATGTGATGTGACATGTATTTTTCTCTCAGATCATAAATTCAAAAAAGAAAATCTACAACATGTTTTATTCAAGTCAGCTCAGGTCAGATGTGTACAATGCCATTACAAATGCTACTGCTTTGAAAGAGATTCAGGGAGAGATTTTATTGCAGCTTTGAATGTGAATTGAGCCTTTTTGAGCATTATGTGGAGTCGTTCAAAAGCCTCTCTGAAAGAGTCAATAGGTCCAAAACCACTCAGTACTCTTACTGCTTTCTTTTGAAGTAACATTATTCAATTTAGATTCTCTAAACGCAAACTAAATGCGACCCTTTGAGATTCAAAGAGACTTCCGTACGTTATGGTAGAGTTTGGATCTTCTAGGATGGAGAGTCAGTAAGAAGAACGCTTACTCAAGGAATTAAGAATGTCAAATAGTGTGGAATTTAAAATGGCGAAGTGCCCTAAATATGTAATTTATAGTACCAAGCCACAAATGGAAGGATTTGAAAGAACAAGAACTATTACAAGACACAGTACAGCGTGAGGTGCCTACCTTCATGCGCCGGCGGCGTGGGCGTATCCCTGCTCTTCTCCAGGTCCCCGGGATCGTCGTCGTGGACCAGCGACTTGGCCGCCGCTATGGCCGGGGACAGGAGCATGTCGTCCACCATATCCACGTCCGTCTCGGGGCCGAAGTCCTCGTCGTCGAAGGCGGCCGGGTGTCCGGGGGTGCGATGGTGCTGGCCGTTGAACATCTCCGCCCCGTTGAAGGGGTTGGGGATGGGAGTCTCCATGGGCGGGCGCTTGGCGAGCTCCGCTGGGTCGGTGAGGAATACGACCACCACTGAGATGTTGTCCTGCATCTAGTACAGGGCTCATCGAAGAGTTCTTCTGAGACCCACTCCCATTCAGGGTGACCGTATCTTAATAATCTGAACAGTCTTAAGTGAATTTATTTTGAGCTTCAGATTATTGACCGTCATCAAACATGTTTGATTGTTTGATTTTCTTACACAAACTCTCCAGTTTTCTGACTCAAGCTCATAATAGATGTTATGGTAAATTTGAATCAGTCATTAATTGACAATAATTTTATTGCCTGCATGTAGGATACCTAATATAATAAAATGCATATAATATGCTATACTTATTTCAGCAACTATTGAAAAAATAAAAAAAATTGTTAAGTTTTTGCTCATTTGTTCACAGCGTCACTTCCTACTCATCGAAGGATTCGTGGAGGTATTTACATTTTTGACCAATTTCCTCGTTCAACAATTGGCAAGCCGGTGAAAGATTATATACTCAAGGAAGTTTTGGAACGGAGACACAAAAGTCACAGAAAGAATTCTTCTGCATAAAAAATGAACCCTTTACAATGATTATATTACTTCAAAAATGTAAATGGAATATAATAAACATAAAGCTCAAATCAATAATTTCAACTTATGGATTTAATATTTGCTATACTAAAGGAAACAAAATGTGTACCATGATTTATGAGTAATCATTGCTAATTACTATATGTAATTTACTCATAATTAATAGAATCGACTTGCAAAAGGAAAAGAAATAAAAATATTCCTAATAAACCATTTATCCTCATACATGTTTATTCTTTTATTTTTACTGTTTTTTATATTAACTATTGTATGTGTTTTTTAGTTCACTGTGAATAAAATATATTTTGATTTTATTGTTTTAAATACAAAGTTGTGCTGTAGATACTTCTATAACTACCTTCATTGTCAAAGAGAAATTCAGAAAGGTTTGCAATGAGTGTATCAAGCATATAGACATTATTTCTTGAAGGAGGAAAAGGTTTCTTTCTACAAACAATTTGTCATATATAACAATAATTATACTTTACTTACAATTACAATTACAGAATGGTTTTGTGTTTAGTGCAATGTGTCCGTAAAAGTTAAAAAAATTGTTATAAGTAAATATTTGTTTAGTGATTTTCATTCCCTGACGATAGAGTAATAAACTCTGAAAACATGTATGATAAATATGCCTGCAATTTGATTAAACGTAGCGGAAAAGTATTTAAAGTTATTTTATTAGTGAAACGGTATGTATAGTCATATGTCTTTTCAGACCACCAGATTCTGCAAAGCATGTAGGACATTTATAACGGCGCTCATCAGTGTGTGTAATGTTTTTTTTTAGATTTTCAGCTTGCGTAAAAAATTTGCCACATGTCGGATATTTATATGGGAGCTCACCAGTGTGTGCAATCATATGTCTTTTCAGATGACTAAATGCTGTAAAACACTTTCCTCATATCAGACATTTATAAGGGTGCTCACCAGTACGGGAATTCAAATGGACTCTTAAATTACTAGGTGTTTGAAAACCTTTTCCACATATCAGACATTTATAACAGCGCTCACCAGTGAGTGTAATACAATATGAATTTTCAGATAACTAAATGCTGTTTTTTTTTTATATATAAGATTTTTGTATAATTATTAGACCAGTATATACACAGAATTTGACCCAAATTAATTTGGACATGATGGTAAATTACCTATAATTTTGCGGTGAAACATATAATTGTTTTTAAGAAATAATTGTATGTTTTTTAAATGTTTACATGCAATTTTTTTTTTGTTTTAAAAAAAATATGTATTGATATGACAAAATTCAAGATATTTTAGATGAAAATTCAAAACCGTTCGTCAGCATATAGACATTTTCTATAAATTTTAGATAAATATTACCTATAACATTTTATTAATAATATATTACAACAGATTTTTTTATCATGAAAATAAATATAAAATTGTATAAAGTAAGTAATTCTAAAGATCATTTTTACCGGGAAATATTTTATAAACTCTGAATGTAAAATAGAGAAATAAATAAAACATAAGGTAATATTTTTATAATGTACATGTAATATAATAATAAATTAATATTTACAATTTTACTGCAAAATAATGTTTTTGTATTATGGATTAAAAGTACAAACTTGTATTTTTTTTGTTTTCAAGCTGTTTCTGTAAAAGTAATGTGTTTGTGTAATTTATATAATAGTGAATAATGTATGTAAATGTCTCCAATGATTACGTAAAAATAATTACATATATTTAATAAACATCTTTTCACATCTTTTTTTTACAAATAATAAAATTAAATTATTGTTAAAACCTTTTTTAAAATCATATTTTAGATGTGCTAATGTTTATATATAACAATCATCAAACTTTTAGATTTTTATAAAATTTGTAATTATAATGGACTCTTAAACTATTAAATTTTCTAATAATTTAACATAAGACTATTTGTGTTAAAAATATAAAAAACCACTTACTTTACATAAGATAATGTTTTTTATGACATTTGCTCTCATACAGAAATTATGCTGAATTATATTTTAAAATCCATCTCATTTTCAGACATGTATAAAATAAAAATATGAATTTACTATGACTAAATGTGTAAAACTTTCCACATATCATTTTCAGATTATGATGTATAAATTCTGTTTTAAGCAAATTTTTGTAATTTAAATGATACCTTTTAAACATAATCAGAATCATAGTTGTTTTAATATTTCTAATTAGAAATATGTTTTAAAAATAAAGAGATATTAATTTACATAATATATAATATTTATAAATTATTTTTTTATTACATGTGGAGAATGTACAATTTGATTTTGGATATAGTGATGTTTAATAAGAATTAAATTTTTTCAACCTATATAGAATTTAGAGTGCTCATTAAGCCAGTAGAATAACTAGATTTCTTTAATAAAATCTTCACATATGTTTTACCATAACCTTAAAACAATGTTCAATGGTTTCCACATGTCATACATTCACAATTTACATTTACACACTCAAGTTTTTATATAAACAAATCATAATAATAATGAGGTACCTTTGTATTATAATATAATTAACTATTTCATAATTTGTTGTAGCATATTATACTCCATTAGGATACTATAAAATCATCTTTACAATGATTCAAATTAGCTATAAAATTACATGTATTTGTTAAATATTCTTTGTCTTGAAGGTAATATAAAAGGGCGTTAATTAAATTAATTGTTCAAGATAATAACATATGAATAATTTTTAAAATATAGTAGTAAATGTTAATTATAAAAATAACTCTTTTTTCCTTTATTTGTACTAATGAGTAAATTAACATTTTACCTTCTACTGAGTTGTAACACAAATTAAAATAATTAAAGGTGTAATACTAGCACTTATTCACTCATTATTGCAAACGCACACATCTTTCACTGACTCTCAGTTTAATATTAACCCTCACTCACTAACTTACAGCACGGAGTGTTCTCGCAGACTGGAAACCGGTAATAAGAGTCGCCACGCGATCGTGATTCATAGCTAAGTGCTGTGAGTTTTGTACAAAAATTTGTGCAGAATATTATTTGTATACAGTTCAGAGTTTTTGAGTATATACAACACATTCACGCCTTTGTGAAGGCGTCCTAACCTTGTGTACTGTACAGAACTGTGTACATCCCTGAGCTAGAGCTAGGGCCCGGGGAAATACAACAATTATTCAAAAAACGCGCCCCACGCTTGTCCAAGATGTGCCGTAGCCAGTTATGACAACTAAAACTCTCCACTTTTCCCCCCGCAATGAAAATCTCCCCACCTGGCCACAGTGCTGTTAGGCTATGTCGTAGTCTCGTCTCGTACTCACTGTGAAGATTGAAGTTTTTTCCCTTGTTTGTCATCGCAAGCCTAGCTATGTAGCAATGTAGTACACTGTTTATTATTTATTTTTCTTATCTAAATTTTGTGGCCATCCCGGAAAGTGACCCCGTCATCTCTTGCACTGAGACGCTAACTGTAAGGATGGCTGAGCAGCAGCATAGATAATGTGATTTAGGATGTGGTTAGAATTTAGAAAGTCCATGCCATATCGATAATAATAGCAATCTAGGCAGGTGAGCGAAATATCATACCTGAATGACGTATTCGTTTGTGCGATTGACGCTTAATTACTGTTCAATGTAGTTATTTAAATGTGCCCGATAGTTTTCTGAACGAATATTTAGGTGTCTAAAGAGCAGACGTAGACATGATTTCAGTTAGGTATCGTAATACAGAACTAGCTGCATTATCTAAAAAATATAGACTAATATGAAGCCATCAGTGGTGATGTAGTTAAAAAATTACAATTTGTGAATAGATTAGATTAGATTATTTGAAATGGCGACCATACTACAAATGCTACAAGGTAGGTATTTTAAGCCAAGTATGAATGAGGATTGATTGAGTGTAAGATGATTGTGGCGCGATCTTGTAGTCTTGTTACTGACTAAGGCTGACATGTTCCTTAGACAAGACTGTTAATTATAATAGCCCAACAGCCAATGGCAATTAATGAACCTACAGTTTTGCGTGGAATCCGAACCACGGCCTCAGAATTACGAATTGGTTTAATCATGAGGATGGTCTTTGCGGATTAACGTAGTATTCAATAGTGCGGACGTTAATCCACACAAGAGAACACTACACACCGACCATCGCTTATAACTATCCACAATTCGTGACCTCCAAGTAACTGGATAATACAAATAAACAGTTTTGACGATGAGGTGGCCACTTAAAAAAATAAAACTAACGTGTAGTTTATCAAAATTCTAGCCGAATCCCCTTCTTCGCTGGACCATCCTAATACTGTATCCCCTTGTAGGTCAACACTGTAGGCCCTGCAGTGCTATAATTTTCCTGTTCATATAACCAGAGATGAACATATAGTGAATAATCCGTTCCTCTCTTGTTTTTAGTTCTTGCGGGTTCGAGTGTACTTTGGAGTTGCATAGCTATACAAATGTAGCCTGCTTTATTAAGCGAATGACGATTTTAAGGTTATGTTATGTTGAATTGTTTGTTGTTCTATGTGTATTGTGTAGTCGTCTAGGTTATCTCCCTTAATTTTCGTGCAGATATTTTATTACTTTATTTTTGTCTGTGAAAAGTAATTTATCACGAAACATATATGACTGCCGAAAAAGACACCTTCACTCTAAATGTGGGGTATAATTTTTCTTTAGAACCAGAAGGAAATTCTGGAAAGGTAAATAGACTGAGATTTATCTTATTTATTCTTATTTTATTAGTCTTGATTTATTTTATTATTTATTTATATTATTTTATATTTATTTCGTTTATTTAGGGTTGGCCTCCCACTCCGCAATACCACACATTTGCAAGTCAAATTGTGATTGCTCATGGTCGGGATTCGAACCCTAACACTTCAGAATGGCTAGAACAGTACGCTCGTCAGTGCAGCGCATTAGCCGGTTCAGCCACTCAGTGCATAGGAGTAGAAAGCGCTTACTTAGTTATAAGACATGCCCGGTGGCAGTCTAGTGCACTACAAGAGCAGGTTCGGTTGCTTGCTCCCAGAGGGCAACACGGTCTCGTAGGCGCTAGTGTCTAACAATTTCACTAAACTGACGACAGATGCGTCCACCTGCCACTTCTTATTGAATTTGTAATTGTTTCGTGAATTACGACTTTGCCAGTTCTAGGATTAACCCTAGAAGTGGCAAGCTTTTTACTCTTAACTGTAACATAAAAATAATTACTAATATCTTCATGAAATATCAAAGTTTAAACAAAAAAAGCTTAAAACATGCCCCCCCCCCTTATAACCACTAACCGCAAAAGCAAAACAGGTGTCCACTGCAATCCCAATTAAGCCTACAAATGCCGTCAACTTCCACCCAAGCCGGTCACCGTTTATTTAAGGTGGGCCCTCCACTCCGCTAAACCACACATTTGCAAGCCAAATTGGGATTGCTCATGGTCGGGATTCGAACCCTAGCACTTCCGAATGGCTAGAACGTTACGCTCGTCAGCGCAGCGTTTTAGCCACCACGGCCATCCAGTGCCTAGGAAAAGAAAGCGCTTACTTGGTTATAGACCTGCCCGGTGGCAGGTTCGTGTACTAAAAGAGCAGTTTCGGTTGTTGGCCCCCAGAGGGAAACACGGTCGCGTAGGCGATAGTGTCTAACAAGTACAATAAGCTGACGACAGATGCCTCCACCTGCCAATTCTTATTGAATATGTAAATGCGTCGTAAATTACGACTTTGCCAGTTCTAGGATTAAACTATGAAACTACAACATTTTTTTTCTTTTTTGTGTTTGGAGCTCAATGGGTAATATAAAAAAATATGTTACATTTTTTTATTGCTTTGGTTAAAAAGAGCAAGAAATAACTAGTAAAATCCAAGCATAATACATCACTATCGTATTGATATAAGAAGCTAGAGAAATAGAAACAAATTTTTGTGTGTAACCATGGATACCGTTTCTGCCGGTTTTCCGAACTACCATATTTTAACACGCTTTAATGCTATGATTATTATTAATCACTGTAAAAAAGTATTGTCTATTTTCTAAATTTTAAAACCACTAAAAATAAACTTGTGTTAATATAAGGGTACTTTTCAAGTAATTTAACAGCTTAAAGAATCGTTAACAAACGTTTGTAGGCTAACATAAACGCAAGTAAAACAGCTGCTTGGGGGGGGGCAACAAAACTAATCATGGTAAAAACAAAAAGTAAAAAAATTCTATAAACAGACCAAAGGCAAAATAAACATCATAAATTGATGGTTTTTTAAACTGATGGATAAAACCATGGTTTTTGTTATTAAACTACACAAAAAATAAGCCTGTTACATAAAATAATAGCTTGAGCTATAATCGATTCATGCATAGTCGCTGTGAACGACCCTGTGGCAGCACTCAAAAGGTTAAGACAATATAATCGATCTAACATATTTTGGATCAGATACGACGCTAGAACAGTCCACTGACGTTATGGTCTGAAAACATTATCTCGTCTTTGCATACCCATTTCTTATTTGGATACCGCTGTAAAAAGTCACCCCTTTCATGGACAACATGCTCTCAATAGTATCAGTAATAAATATTTCACTAAACACCTAACATATAGCTTGCTGCACATGGTGGCACATCGTGTTGGACGATATCTGTCGAACCGTAGCAGTGGATTTTTTCTGTGATGGTTAATGTCTGTTGAACTACATTGCAGGTTTTCGGGCATTATCTCAGAAGCTCCTTTGATATTAAAAAACATTTCTTCCATAAAGCTATGTGAAAATTTGCAAGAAAAAAAAGAAAAAAAATTTCCTACTAATAGAAAATTGTTAAAAATAAACCAAGGTTTTATTTTGTATAACACCTATTTTTTTCAGAAAACAGACAAACGGGTTTTGAAGAAAAGAAAAAAACATCAAGATGCTACAGTTTCATCAACTCTAGACAGTGAAGATGATATGAAATTGAAAAAAATTAAAAGATCAAAAACTGATGGCAAACAAAACCAAACGCAGCATGTTTCCTCATTATTTGCCCATAATCCTGAAATCCCTAATGTGAAGTCAAATGAAGTCAAACCTGTCTGCGAACCACTTTTTTCTAATGAATTATTTAAAGATTGCCCGGACATTCATCCTTATACAGTAAGTAATTTGGCTTAGACAATATTGTAACTAATAGCTTATTTACCTTTTTATCTTAACCCTTTCAGTGCCAGGTGTTACTCCCATAGCGTGTGCAAGAAATGCCAGGTTAAAATGAGCAGTTTTTAGGTGTTTGAGAAAAACTGTAATTGTTTTATTATTTATTGATGAAAATGGATACTTTTGGTTTTGTTTTGTCCATAAATAAGTTAGGTAAATGTAACAGATAAAATAAATATACTTAAGTCTTAATACTTTTATTCATAAAATAAATTATGAAAAACGATTACTTAATTAATATTTTATAATGAATTTTTCAGTTTGAAGTAAAGAAATTGCCAGTAGAAAATTCCTCATGCTAAAAATTGAGTATTTTTGTTGAACTATACTTAGTTTTGTACATAAATGCAAAAAGTTTGAACATTTATCTTAAAAAATAAAGTTTTTGTGATTATTTTAGAAAAAATCGTGAATTTTGGGTTTTCCTTAAGTTACTGAAACTATTAACCACATTTGAAAATATTTTACATTAGACATGGAATTTGAACTTGTTCTATAGCTAAGTAAATGAATAAAATGATTCAAACCATTCTGATTATTACTTTAAGAGTTTCTGATTATCAGGACCAAAATCTGGATCACTGCCCAAGTTGCCAAAGCCTAAACTTGACAACTCATCACTCCCACTCAAATTACTCATGGAAAATTTACTATCACCTTTTTAACACTCTAAGAATTGTTTTATCATTGACAGGTGAATCAATACATTTAATTTACAAAAGAAACTAAACAAACAATAATAATAACCTCAAATTTGTTAAGTCTCACGGCTACATAAACAAGTAAACAAACAACAGAAGTTGATGTGGACTGCAGTCAAAAATACTTAGAATAACATTTTAACTTAAATAATTATATTTAATGTGCTCTTTATATCCTAAACACAAATATAAAAAAATTTGGAAAAAATATAAAAAAAATGTTTGCAACAAAATTTTTTTTTGAAAAAATTTTTTTGGACGTCCGTATATACGGACGCTGGCTCTTCTTGCACGTTTTGCCGATGTCCGTATATACGGACGTTGGCACTGAAAGGGTTAATAAAATAAAGCTCACTCTGATAAACATGGTATCATAATTTAAAAAAACCCCTATTTTCTTTATGTGATTACGATATACTTAACATTTCTGTTATAGTTCTTCAGTTTGTCCATCCTTTTAACAAACGTTTGAATATATTACCAGAGTTTAGCCTAGTTATTATAATTGGTCTTCTGAATTTTATTACTATTATTATATTTATTTTTAAATTTATTTAGGTAAAAAATCTAGAAGAGAATTTCGGAGTGACAACGTTAACAACTGTTCAGAAACTAACTCTGCCAGTTCTTTTCTCTGGATCAGATGCATTGGTGAGGTCTCAGACAGGCAGTGGGAAAACTCTGGCATATGCAGTGCCTATTGTTGAAGCACTGGGGAAAGTGCAGCCAAAACTATCACGAGCTGACGGCATCCGAGCATTGGTGATCCTACCCACTCGAGAGTTAGCCCTGCAGACTTACGAGTGTTTTGTTAAACTAATAAGGGTTAGTGTTCAGCACTGTTAGGCATAATGTCAAATTGAGTTTGGATTTTAAAAAGATTGAAAAATAGTTTTATTTCTAGGTTTTACCTTTACTTAGAAAACATGTCTCACTAAAACCACCAAGTAGTGGTTGATAATAATATATATTTATTAAAGTTTTGTATTAAAAAAAACATAATATGCCTCTTTCTCTAAATAAGACAAGAACAAACTTAATAAAAAAAAAAAAAGTATCTAAATAAATACTTAATAATTTATTGTTAAAATATATCTTTCTGAAAATAAAAATGGAAAGTTATTAATTGTGAATTGTATGTGCAAGTAATACCAAGCTTTTTTTGAGCTGTTTTTGTTCGGATTTACCTTAACGCTCATACCAAATATGAAAACTAAATAAAAGAAATTGATTTTTTAATATTACTAGTAAACATTGGGCTCTTTCAGACAACGTATGTATTGAAACAGTAATTACTTTTCTCTAACCGATGGTAAAAATAATTAGATACTAATTTGTTTAGTTTTAAGCTGGTTTCAATGGTACCAGTATTTAATTAATATTGTTTTTTAAAATTTAAAATTTATTTTTTTATTTAAAAATAATTTGAACCGTCATTACAGATATGCGGAGGCAAATTATTTATTACTCTCACTATAACTATCAAATTTTATATAATCGTTAGAGCCGTTTTTGAGAAATTATTTTTAGTTTTTTTTGCTTTTATGCTCCTTAAAAAATCAAAAATTCATAAAAAAACGCCTGGAGATAAGGATATATCGATCATGGCCTTTTCATCTAAAAAAGGGTTAGGCGTGCAGTACTAATGTCAAAAGACAAAACAAATCACGAAAAATTTTTTATTCAGTAAAACAAACCAAAACCAAGCAAATTTTTAACATATATTTACTTTTAAAAGAAATAAGCAATAATATGTAATCTACTATCACAAAACATTTTTGAAAGATTTTTTTTACTAAAATTAGCAAAAAAGTATCGAATAAATAGTAATTACCTTAACCCTTGGTTCAAATAACAGTTAAGCTTAATTTATTTTTAACCCTTTGCTCTCGGATGAGTTTTTATAACTTGTCCTGTGCACTCGGATGTCCAGCTGTACTGGCTGTCACCATTTTCTCGCCCAAGTCGAATTAATTTTCATATGAGCTGTCCTCACCGCTCGGAAGGCCAGCAGTACTGACCACTAAATATAATCATCTGTTTCTTTTGTGAATATTATGTGCTAGGTTTGGGATGTGTGCTGCAATCTTTCACGAAACTATTGAACTAACGAACCAGATGAATTCCCGTTTCTAAAACCAGATGTGTGTTGAAAAACAAGGTTATGCTTAGTATGTTGTTCTGCTATTTTACTGTTGCGTTTACTGAAAAGTGGTGATATTTAATGCTAATAACAGCTGTTTTTTTGTAAAAAACTGTACATTTTATTAATAATTCATTATTTATTTTAGTAGTAACACCGCAGTAAATAATAAACGTAAACATAACAGTAAATGATAGTTTAAATTTGGATGACTTGAGGCAATTATTGGAGGAGTATGACGAAAATTTTTCATCATATTATTTTATTGTGAAATAGATAATGTTGTATTGACATTATTCTTTATTTTCGCCTTTTGTTTGCTTTTTATTGTCCTTACAAACATTGTTGTAAACAAACCACGTTCGATACAAAAATAATTCCGAGCTGGTGAGAAAGGTTGTCGATCATGGCTGCCGAGCTGACAAAGGATTGTAGCGCGGCCAGTACTGCTGGCCACCCAAGCGGTTAGGACAACATCACGGAAAATAATTCCGAGCTGTCAAGGCATGGCATGGCCAATGCTACTGGCCAACCAAGGGCAAAGGGTTAAACTTATTTTTATTTAAAGGTATTTGTAATAACAATTCTTTGAAATTCAACTGGTTTTTTTTAGAACGCATATTTTACTTCAATAAAACTATTAAATTTAAAGAATTATAAGGTAAATGTAATATATAACACAAAGAAATAGGAAATTCTAAACCGGATTTTTATATACTTAATTATTAGTCTATAAGAGGGTGTGAGTAGTGAGACACAAGCGTTAGCGGTAAGGTGCGTGAATGTGATAAATATTCTTATGAACAAAAAAAGTTTTTAATATTTTTGCATTTTACATTAATTTTTTTCTTATTTTATATTATTATTACTACATTACGTAGTTCCTTGTCTTTGAAAAGAGATCTTTGCTTCCTACAAAGATGTTGGAAATAAAAATTAGGTACACAAGTTATATGATTGTATTCTCATGTTATATTACTATTATCACTTTAAATTGTTAAGAATAATGATTATCCAGTTCTTCAATGACAGTTATATATTTTTTAACCTTTAAATAATTTTTTTTAGTGGTTTAAACATTTATAAGAGCATAATTGTAACCATATGGGTTAAAAACTAGTATTGGGGTCTCTCAGACCCAGGGTTTCAGTTGGCGCTACCACCAATTGGGTTTTGCAATTTTTCTAATTTGTAAAGAACTTAATCTTTACGTCTTTTGTGTACTTTTTACTTTTTTTGCATCTAATGTTTACTATGCAATTTATTATTTAGGATGCAATGCTATTATTTAACATTTAGTTCCTCGCTTACTGACTAAGTAATGTTAATCTGATACTTTCGAACTTATACTTGAAATGGCTATGAAAAATAATTTTACTAAATAAATAAGAATAACATTACACATTATTTGAATTCATAATATACATGGTGAGTGAATTAATTTTGTTTTGATACAAATTACCATTGAGTAATTTAAACATGTTATTTTTTAGTCATATGCATGGCTTGTGCCAGGATTAGTGGTGGGGGGAGAAAAGCGCAAGTCAGAGAAGGCACGGTTGCGGAAAGGCATCAACATTCTGATTGGCACTCCTGGACGCATCAATGATCATCTGCTGAACACCAAAGTTGTCAAGTTAGATTGGGTAAGGTTAGATTAGGTTGGATTAGATTAGATTATTTAAATGGCGACCATACTACAAAACAGGTATTTTAAGCCAAGTATGAATGAGGGTTGATTGTAAGATAAATGTGGTGCGATCTTGTGGTCTTGTTACTGACTAAGGCAGACATGTTCCTTAGACAGGATTGTTAATTAATAGCCCAACAGCCGATGGTAATTAAGGGAACTACAGTTTTATGTGGAATCCGAACCATGGCCTCTGAATTACGAATTGGTCTAATTATGGGATGGTCTTTGCGGATTAATGCAGTATTCAATAGTGCTGACGTTAATCCACACAAGAAAACACTACACCCACTGACCATCACTCACAACTATCCTTAATTCGTGACCTCCAAGTAGCTGGATTACAGGATGACGCCACGATCCCAGTCAGGTTACTCAGTAAACCTTTTTTACCATGCTTCACATAAAAGTTTGCGCAAATGTCTTATAAAAACTTAAGTTCAGGTTTTTCCCGAACTAATTTTAAATAAGGTTGGTTATGTTCTGAAAAGCTCAATTTTTTTTAGGGGGAGGCGGAAGAAATGCTTTATGCACACAGGTGGCTAGCCTGTAGTTTGGGATTCCCCTAAAAAAGGGCGTCCCACAGTGGGGGAGTTTTTTAGTGGGGGTTACTCACTAAAAAACCTCCTCTACTCTTTAGGTTTCTAACCTGGAACTGTTTGTCACATTACAACAGGCTAGGCCTAAATTTGGCTTACACCCTTTGGGCTTACTCCATGTTCAGGCACTTGTTTAGGGGATCTGGGCCACTTCACAGTCCAGATCGCTTTTCTTCTCTAGAAGGACGAACTGTGACGAATAATCCCAGTTTTCCTCGTCCTCAATTATCTTGTGGCGAACCGTGTCCACCGAGAACACATCAAGTTTTAGTGCAGCCTCCAGGCGGGGCCTTTCTCAACACGTACAGCGGAATAAAGTGTGGTTTGCATCGTCGGGAACACCTGGGCAGTAAGTGCAATCTGGTGAACCGGTTTTGCCCATCCGATGCAGGTATGACTTGAAATAGCTGTGGCCTGTCAGAAACTGAATAAGGTAGTATCCTACCTCGCCATGCCGCCGTTCCACCCATGCCCGCGTTGTACCTGCTCGATGAGTCATGCAGTCCATTGTCCTTGGGCATTTTGCTCCCAGCTGTGTTGCCACTGCTGGAAGGTTAGGGATCTCACCTTGTCTCTGATAAATCGCCTTCCTCTCCCAGCCCAATTTTGACAGGAATGACTCCAGTGAACACCAGGACGACAGGTACGGATACTGTCTGATAGGCAGAACACACTCGGAGTAAATCTTCACGCTAAACCCGGGTGAGTCGCATCCGGTAGACGTCCTTTGCGAGAGCATCTGCCCAGAAATGTGGATACTCTACAGTGTGTGTACACGTGTTGTGTTTCTCAAAAACTATATACTGGTGATCACTGTCAGTATAATCATCCAATACCCTCCAGCTAGAGATCCTCGGAAGAAGCAACTCAGACGCAAAGGTTACATTGGGGATCGTGCCTCTCTACCCAGGGCGCCGGAAAGTAGGCGTGTCACCCTGGTTAAAAACGACCAGCCTGGCCCTGGAAATGAAGTCCAGGATTTATTTTTCTCGGGAGTTGGTAGAGGGCATTCAACGGCCCTATCGTTGAAATCGCCTCCGACTACAACGTGCCCAGTGGCACCCAGCACGCTCTCCTCCAGGCAGTCGATCTTGTCGGGGAAGCCCTGGATGCCCTCGTTAGGGGTGAGGTAGCAACTAAAGAAGGTTACGTCCCTACACCTTGCCCAGACGAAACCTCAATCGCGTCCGTGACTCCACATCACAACTTCCTATTGGTTACGCGCCCAGAAGGCGGCAGTACCGAGACTGTTAGTTTCATCATAATGTTATCTCAAATTATAATATTGGTTAAAATGTATGCTAAAACTAGAACATGAATTAATCTTACTTTAACTGTAGTTTATTTAATATTGAAGCCGCTCCCACAAGCAAATTTTTTAAGACGTCTCGGGTCATGTAGCCTATCTCAATTAAACTTCTAACTTTCAACAACATTTCCAAAGATAAAGCAACAGACTGGGTTTTGATAGAGAACACTATATGAATAAAATAAAAACTCATGAGCCTTCTTTTAACCTTTAAATCCGCAGATAATATCATAGATGGATGTCACTGATTGTGTGTTATTTGGTATTACTCTTGATGGGTAAACTCTTGAATTTGTCAAAAGAGATCAATAAGCTTAGTAAGCCAGTTGATGTTTACGTCAGCTCAGGGATGAAATATTATGGATTTAAATTCCACTGGTAGCTGTGTACTGCTAGATTCCATTGTAGATGTAGTGGTATATTCTATGAGCTATTTTCATGAATAGTAATGTTTTACAGTCAAAGTGTTATTTAATACAGCGAATGGTTTTAATGTTGTCCTTATTAAAGGTTTATATGTTTCAGGTACAATGGCTAGTACTGGATGAAGCTGACCGGTTGCTTGATTTGGGATATGAAAAAGAAGTTACAAGGTTAAGTTTACAAGTTACACGTTAAGAAATTACATTGTTAAGTGTTTTTATGTTTCTTATTTATAATTAATTCTAGTGGATTAGTTGAATTGTTTGTTTGACTCTAGTTTACAATAATTCAGCCACCCCCAAGGATTCAAAATAATAGATTTCACAAGGGCATCTAATCAATAAAATACTGGTACTAGGTTCTATAGTGTAAGATGTTGCGTAAAGACTTGAACCGACCCAAAATGATAAATCTATTGCATTACTGGAATGACAGGTGTGAATGTCTTGATCTATTTGCAGGTCATAAACTAAAATATTTGTTGTACATCGGAGTCCTGGTAATCCGAACTAATTGGGGCCGAACCCTGTTCGGATTACCGAGTTGTTTGGATTATCCCGAGGTGCAGTGTAAAGTTCATTAAAAGTAGACCCAAACAGTGTATTTTGAGCAATTAACTTACATCTTATCACAGTTCACATATAGGTTTATCCACTACAAGTTTCCCTAACGGCATCATGTGTTCCTGCTGAGACGTTCTATCCTTTATATACTCGTCATTAGAAATATTAATCACGGCACACACATTGATACATAAAAACAAACAATGATAAAACAGTGCCATCTGTAGGCCTAATTTTTACGCGATCACAGTCATTGCTGGAGATGAACTCGAACATTCCAAAAATAGTTCTCCGAAAAGCGATGATAAAGAGTCGGACCGTGAGAATCGAATCTATTGTGATGCACTGAGAGTGTAACTAGACATCTCCCTATGTTATCTTGAGCAACAGTGTACTGCTATATCTGAATCCTTGATGCTTATGTTTGAGACGATGACGCAACTTTCTAATGGCTAACAGGATATTTTTGTTACGTCAAAAGACGATAATTTAATTCTTATGTTCCAAAAAGTAAGTTATTGTATATTATTAACATTGTGTACCCAGTAATGTAAAATTAGTGTTACCGTGCTGTAAATTAAAATGTTATAATTGAGATTACATTTCTTTGTTTTTAATTAAAACTCAGTAACCTTTAACCCCATCAGGTTTTTTGGGTTAGCTGGACGTTCTGTTTACCGGGGCTAGGATTACCGGGACTCCGGTGTACTTCTAAATACATGTGTCTCAAAAAAAATTTAAAAGCATATAAATAATTGCCTCTACCAAATTAAATAATATTTGAATAAAAAACTAGGTCTGTAGTAAAGTCAGATACATTTGTTGAATGTGTTAGAGATTAATAATCCCTGACAACAGTTTCAGGTGGTGTAAGAGAGCTAGAATCAAATTCATCACTAAATCCATTACACCTAGTCATTTGACCTCTAAATATACACCAGTGATTCTGTATCTAAATTACATAATAATTCATAATAATATATTTTCAAATTACCTTCATCTTTAAGTTTTAAGTAATCTTTTTAATGTATATTTCTTCACTATTCTTTTAATAACGACTCATTTCCATGCACAGTGCTTTTCCTATGTGTAAATTCTGCACTAGTTTCAACATTTATTTTATGTATATTTATAAATGAATTTGTAGCATATATATGATTTCAAAATGAAGCATTTTTGATTTGATAAAAAGCTAGATTAAGTAAAGAAAAGCATATTTTTCCTACAACCATATATTGCGTTCTAGCGTGGTGCAAATGCTGGATTCACATAGCAGTGGAGCCAAGCGCCAGACGGTGCTACTGTCTGCTACTCTGACGGCGCAGGTGGAGCGGTTGGCGGGGCTGGCACTGACGTCGCCTGTGGGTCTGGATGCCTCGCAGGCAGGGGACACTGACCTAGTCATCCCCCAGGCACTACGCCAGCTCTACATAACAACCCCGGCCAAACTGAGGCTGGTGTCACTGGCTGCCTTTATATATTGGAAATGTCAGGTATGCCACCTGAAGGTTTTGAAATTACATTTGGATTTTTATTTATATAGTTTAGGCTTTATCTCAAACGCTCTTCTCAGTTCGTTTCACTCACCCTCATTCCCACCTATAGGTGTTTTTAACTCTTCAACACATTTTTAGACATTTTTATTACCAAACAGACCCTATTGCACTCTTAGGCGCTCATAAATTTTTTTTGCAAACAATTACTCAAACATATATTTCTTCATTATGAGACATCCTATTAAGATCATTCTTGCAGTAAATTGAAAGGTAATCGTAACACTGCAGGTTAGGTGAGGCTACAATCGACTTGAGTTCTACATTTTACAAATGTTGAAAAACAAAACAAAAACAATATACGGTTTATTATTGCTAAAATAAACCATTAAATGTACCAATGAGGGACCACAAATACAATAAAACTGTCAAACTAAATGCATTCAGTATTTATTCTCATTATTACATCGTATTTATGGCCAAAATAACTGAGAAATGCAACAATAACAACAGAGCTGACGACAGTAACATGACGAATCAACAGTCTCTCTCGTGTTGGATGGAAATACATGACAACTTCTAAAATGCCTTGTGCTGTCTACAATGTCCTGAAAATGTCAAAGAGTCAAAATAGGTTGATAAACCGCCGAGGGATAGCAGCACATGATGGGTTGACATCGCGCTTGACTTGTATGTTGAACCCCACTGCAGACGGCATTTGGCTTGCGTACGGTGTATGTGAAACCATGTTAAAGGGTTAATAAGATATAGTACAATCTTATCCTGTGAACAGTCCTTAAAATCAAAGACAATAATTTTATCCTAATACAGACTGTCAGCGACGGTTGCACATTTGTTAGTTAATAGTCTGAACACCAGACTGTACTAGCGCGATTGGGTAGAGAGACTTTGCCTAATTGAACACTTAGACGAGGAAACGACAGACGACAGTGAATTTTTCTCATCTCACTCCAACCTACTACCTTTTATTTGACTCATTTTAATTAACTGGGGTATCGGTGTTGTGTATTTCATAGTTTTGTTTCTCTTTCGTTTAACATAGTCACTAAAAATATATACAACTGATTAATTTGTTTTGAGAAGAAATATCTTGTTTAATATAAAAACTAGGTAACCAGCGAAGATTCTACGCCTAATTGGTCGACCACAATGTATCTCAGCAAATTTCTTTGTCTTTCGGTAATTATTTATAATGTACATAACAAACTTCATAATGTATAATGGAATTAATTTTTAGAGGTGTGCGGATATCCGAAAAGTCGGATCAGTTCCGGATCGGATCGGATATCCGACTCCGATCCGAATGCAAAACAAGTATCCGAAAAAGTCCGATAAATATCCGAACTTTCGGATAGACTGTATTAAATGAGGTTAAAACCGAAAGATAAATGCTAAACTTTCCGTTTGAGATACGTCAGTGATACTGATCAACAGAAATGTTTAATCAGATGACGAAATTATGCAATTCATAACCTATTGGAATGTAAGAACGTCTTTGGGCGGTCCAAGGATGCGGTATGATTATTCTATTCTTCAACTACATATTTAAGTTACCCATTAAGTTCAACACGATATTGCATTTTAAATACAAAGCATAGCGTCATCGATAGTTTCACCGAATATCAGATTGCGGTTTGATATTATTTCACATAAAATATGATTTCGGCTACGAAAAACCGTGTCGATTTAATATTTCGTAACAAAGCTCAACCATCATAATAGCTCTGGTATTTACAGAAAAAATATATGTACTATTTAATATTGATCGTTTACGTAATTTGATCGCCTGATCGAATTAAACTTTAAATATTTTGACATAATGGACTATTTTCTGTTATCGCATACTCGAGTTCTCTGGGTTTGAGGAATATGATAAAGTGTTGTCAAATTTACATTTGTCCTATTTCGTCTTTCAGTGTTTACATAACCAACAAATTTTCCACTAGTTTTCATTCTACATTTTCTCGTTGTTGAATGATTTTACGCATCATTAGTTTTTAAATGGAACATTTTAGATAATTTTAAGATGAATAATTAACTAGATTACGACAAGGTACCATAATTTCAGGGGTTTAAATATTGTTCTGCCCAATACTCCAACTCTTTTGTCCAATAGTCGACGGCAGCACTGTCACTGCTTTTTCTTGTTCCTTGTCACAGATATATCAATGACAGAACCATATCGGTGACTTTGTCACCAGTACAAAAATATCGCATATCCCTACCGATACGCCGATAGCCAATGGCAACGAGCTGACGTCGTCTGTCAAATCTTGGTTCTTTGTTTAAGGCGATTCGTTTTGACATGGATATGTCTTAGCTCTGGGGGGTGTTGGCGATTTTTAAGATGGAAAACATGCAACAGATTTCCATAGAAACTACCAGAGCTATTGTATTTTATTTTTAATATAAAGTAATAAGAGCAGCTGTTTAGATGAACTGAGACCATTCTGTTTAGACATATCCATAATATAACCTATTTACCACAGGGAAGTAAATACAAATATTTTTGTCATTGGAATAAATAAAATAGTTGAATCATGAAATAAAATTGAGAATTATTATTTATCAATCTATCCATGTTTTTTTATAAATAACTTTTAAGAACTGTTTATGTAATTTATTGGCGAATTATAAGGTTTCTGTTGATTTCATTCCTTGAATAATATGGCGTATATTAAAATTATGTTACTAAATGTTACTTTTCAATGCAGTGAAGAAAAAAATTTTAGTTTTGATAACAATTGATAACATTTTATCGATTTTTTCTAATTTATTCTTAGATAAGTGTGATTCCACTGTGTTATTGCGAGTATCCGAATCCGAAAATTATCCGATCCGAAAAAAATTCACTATCCGCACACCTCTATTAATCTTATTAAGAATAATAATTGTAATGTAATGTTTTGCTTTTAAAGCTCCAGTTTTACTCAGGAATAAAAATTTCTCCCTCTATGTTAGGGATCATTTTATTCATTTTTGTACAAAACTTTTGTACTCTTTTTTATTTGCAATAAAGCTATCTAACCATACATCAACAAAATATGTGACATGTGTTCTTAATTAAACACATTCCATATAAATACCCTCATCATAGCCAAACCTGCATCCTTTGGTTGTATACTGAAGAACAGATTTTATCAATTATGAATATAGAATTATGAATGGCATTATATCATTTCCTGAATACTTTTACTTTACTTTTACTTTTAACTGAAATGGCGACCTACCCAGGTAAGTTTTTTAAGCCAAGTATGAATGTAGGATGATCCTCGCCGCTCGGGTGGCTAGCAGTACTGGCCGCGCTACATTCCTTGTCAGATTGGCAGCTACGTTCGACAACTTTTCCCACCAGCTTGAAATTATTTTTGTGTCAAACCTGGTTTGTTTAAAACAATGTTTATAAGGACAATAAAAAGCCATTGTTAACGAAGAATACAACGACAGAATAACAGAATAACGAAGTCAATACAACGTTATCTATTTCACAATAAAATACTTTGACGAAACATTTTCGTCATACTCCTTAAATAACTGCCTCAAGTCATCTAAATTTAAATTATAATTTATTGTTATGTTTACGTTTATTATCTACTGTATCTACTAAAATAAATAGTGAATTATTAATAAAATGTACAGTTATTAAAAAAAAAACAGCTGTTATTAGAAGTTCATATTTAGTGGCCAGTACTGCTGGCCAACTGACTGCAACTTGGATTTAATCTTGTCCAGTACCACTGGCCATCCGAGCGGCAAGGACAGCTCATATAAAAATTAATTCGACTTGGCGAGAAAATAGTGACGGCCAGTACAGCTGGACATCCGAGTGCACAGGACAAATACTCGATCCGAGCGCAAAGGGTTGAATTAATAATTATTTTAAAGATTAAAAATACTGTTTTGTTAAATCATATATTCCCAAAAAATAAAAAAATTCTGCTAACATTATTACAGTATTCACTATTAACAGTATTCTACTATTTTTCTAACAGTAAATGGGTTCAATTTTACTATCTTTGTAGAGCATAACACCTTTCAAACAGTGTCATGTTGGGGACTTATACTCCAGGGAACTTATAAAGTTTAATATTTCCCTGGTAATATTCCCCTGAGCATAAATTCCCGTGAATTTTACATCACTAATTGTACTAAATTATGAATTATATGGCAATAAAAGAACCCATGTCCAAAGAATTAAAAAAAGGGCCTGCTGTATAAAAAATCCAGTTCTTTGGTTAATTGTTTCAGTGATAAAATGATCGAAGAGCCAGGATAAAAATTTAGTTTTTTATTTATTAGGATAATTATTTGCAAAGTAACAAAAGTCAGTTTAGTGAAGTTAGATTAGAAGTTTTTTTATATTCAAACAGTTTAATTATAGTTGTAAAACAATGCATAGACCTGATAAAGATGTTTTTGGCAGGTAAGCAAGCAGAGGAAGATGCTGGTGTTCATGGCCACGCAGGACATGGTGGATTTCCATACGGAGCTGCTGAGCACGGTGATGCCGCAGACTGCGGACTTCCTGAGACTGCACGGAAACATGAGCCAGCACGACCGGACCACCGTGTTCCAGACATTCAAGGCGGCAAAGTCTGGCGTCCTGCTGTGCACAGTAAGTAAACAGCCAAATTGCTCTGTCCCTTACAAAGGTCAATACACAAAAAATGCTCTTGATTCCTTTATGCTCTTTCTTTAATTATGTATTCCTTATAGCTCGAGTCTTAAACATGAAAATCAATATCCCACAATCCCTCTTCCCACCATCAATTTCTTTATATTTTATGATAACTTTTTATAATGAAGATAAATTTGCATTACCATGAATCCTGGAACTGCCCATCGGTTGGGTTTTGAGAATATCATCGACTGATGCTTGACTGACCTACTTTTTTTAATAAATAAATAAGGTCTTTATTTGCCAGCATTCATCAGATCAACGCTCTGCTTTACATGCCAACTCACAAAATACAAATTATAAAATCGCCCTTAAGGCAAATATACAGAGACATGAAAAATAACTGAAACTGTAAAAAATGTTTACACAAGTTTTATTAAAAAAAAAAAAGGCTTTATCCCTCTTTTAAATGCTTCAAAACCTTTTGTCCTCTGTTCAAGTGGCATTTCGTTATATATTTGATGTCCAAAGTAGGAGAAGGAAGCTTATCCTCTGCTCAATTTTAACCCGCGGCAAATGCAGGTGATCTTTCTGTCGAGTGCGATGCTCACAAACCTCCTACCTGTACACCAGCTTTTTTAACAGATATTGAGGTTTTTTCTTCAATAAGATCCTATGTACTATAAGTGATGTCTGAAGATCACTGACAATGCGCAGCGCAACGTCACTTTCACTAGTACAGCTGGAAAGCCTGAATAGGAGAACACGTCTGTACTTGAAAGTACGCGATTGGCACGCATCTAGTGGTGTCAGACGGAAACGTTTGTTACTTTGTGAATAGCCCTCGTATAGATAAATAACGTCACAAACATCAGTTCAGTTTACAATTGTGTTCGGTGAAACGAGAAATGGCAACGCCTATGTGGGAATTTTGACTCATGCGGATAGGAGGAACACTGAAACTGCCAACAACCTACGTCGAGTAAGCGTGTCAGCTGTGGATGTAAGGTTTATGAGGAAATGGCGTGATTATGCATTCAACAAACAGTTAAAGCGAAAAAGCAGAAGAAAATAATAGATTTCTTTTAATATGTTCAGTATTGTAAAGCCAAGATTTTTATTCTTTTTAGGTTATAATAAATACATTTGGGATAATCTCATTAATATAAGAACCATTATAAGGGATCTCATACTTTGGGATAATCCCATTAAAAGCTAGAATTCCATATTTTCAACTGTAAAATAAATTTGTAAAGGCTCTATTTGCAGTTCTATTTATGGAAATTTGATCTATCAAAGTCAAAAAACTATGATCCTGTTGGTCGGAAACAAAAACCTGTAATGTTTGGGAAAGTATGCTTTAAAATCGTCTTGAAGTGTGATTTATATAGATACTGTAAGCTATTACAGGTTGTAATTTATAAGTATATATAAATGCCGGAAATAACTTTTTTAATCGGGATAGGGGAGCGGTCTTGAGGTATCTGGATTAGTGTACATTGAAATACACTGAATAAAAAAACAAACATGATGTATCATTGATCATATTTTGGAGCTATTTAGAAATGTTATTTATAGTTTGAATCTTTATTGAAAAGACCTCTCAACTCTTTTATTATTAATTTACAAGTTTTTTTTAAACACTTTCATAATATCAAATAGTTTGTTAGACATGAAGCCTGGACACACCTAAATGCCATCTCACCGAGATAAAAACAATGATATGCAACTGGTATGAAATAAACCTTATTACATTCCAGTTTAAATTTAAAATGCTCTCCATCTTCAGTACTTGTTGACAGGGCTATAAATCGTGTTAATTAAAACCATCCAGATCACAAAACATAATTTAGATTCACTTAATATTTCTTGCCAGTCAGGCAGATATGAGCGATTAATTGTAATGGGGGGGTGTAGGAGTTGTGTGGGCATTTACATTACAAAATGGTAGCGGCGGGAGTGAGTACATCACGGCCCCTCCCAGCTGTCGGCGGGTCCGCAGGGGGGCCGACCGGGTCCTCTTAACTGTAACTGACCGGTTGATTAAATACTCTTGCTTGTGTTTTGGCTGCACCACAAAAAAGATGTAAAGTCTACAGAAATCCAAGAGCTATATTCTTCTAATATTCATTCTACATTCTTTCAGTCATAAACTGTTTATAATTACCCAAGGAACCTGTATTATTGAACGTGGTCAAGATGGACTATACATTTGTTTCAATTACAAATTTATATCCAAAATTATCAAAGACTTATATAATTTGGTCATTCTGAATAAAATATAATAATAATAATAATTCTTAAGTATTAATCCATTATTAATAATCTATAATCTTTTGGGCAGTTCATTATATCATACATCAAAAAAGAAAATTAAAAGAAAGAGAGTCACAAATATCTTAAGACATTAAAAGAATAATAAATTTGAGGTACATTAAAAAAGTTCTCTAATGTGCTGCGATCTGTGAATATGCTGCTATCTTGTAACCACATTGTACATCCTTGGTTTAGCACCAGGTTGAGCGCAAGTAACACATGTTGGAAAACATGGTATGGCAAATATTTTCAGATAAATCCACTAGATTACAGCACCAATCAGACTGTCAAAGATAAACAAAAATAGTAGTAGTAAACAAAAATAACCGAGATACAAATGATTCATTGAAAGCAAACAGCTGTTAATTTTGAAAACTGAGAGCAGTTTGTTTGAAAACGAGTATAGCACAAGTAATAATGTAAAACACCCGGGCTTTAAATGTCAGAAAAAATGCCCAGGGCATATGCCCAAAATCCATAAGCGCCCGGGTGTTTATCCAGGTAAAGGCTAATAAACCTAATTAATGGAAATTAGTTTGCTATTTAACTATCACAGTTTTATATATATATCAGACTAGAAAATCTTTAACATAATAGAAAACATTTTAAATAAGCCATTGGGAATTTAATTTTTATAATGCTTCTGGTCCAATCCTCTCAATGCTCATTTAATTTAAGATGTATTTAGTTTCCCCTTTTACTGTCTGAGTGGTTTTTTTTATAGCTACAGCCAAAAATAAATACATCACGTTTGTTTGTTTACTTTTGTGAAGGAAAACAACATATTAAGTTGAATGAACATTTTATATGATAACATTTTTAGTCTTGGTTTTATTCTTTTATTCCTTATTTTCAACTAAATACATAAATAATTTAACAGTAGGAATTGTAAACAAATTTAATGAAATTTGTACACACTCTGTAATGTAAGTAATAATTTCCCATGGTAAAATTATTCTTTACTTGTTATCTGTAGAAAGTTAAAAAAATAAAAAGATAACCGGTTTTAATTATTAAACTATTTAATATTAAATATTTTAACAGTTGAGATATATTATATCTGAACTGTAAGTAATATCATTTTCCAATATATAGCCTATTTAAAAAATATATTATTTATTTTAAAATATAACATCAATATAATCATTATTAGTTGATAAGGTAACTAATTATAAGCATTTTCATTTTAGTAAAAGAATCAATATGATATCTTAAAAATTGGTCTCAGTACGAAACTTTTTATAAACCATTAAAAAAATGCTGATTTCACATGGTCTTTTTAGCATAGCATACCGGCTCATGGCATAAGAAAAAAAATTCAGACCTTTGAAAAAATTATAAAATGGGTGTGACCTCAGAGGGATAATAACTCTAACAAATTTTCTTTACGTATGATACATTTTGAGTGGTTTTTTAAAGTGGTTAAAAGGTTAACCTAAGGTCATTGTCACCCTTGAAGAAATAATGAGCAGTTGAGGTGGATACTAAAATCAGTTGAAAAATTATTATTTTAACACATTTCCTAGAGAAATAGAGCTATTTCCATTGTCCTCAAAGTAAGACCAACACCGGGGAAAAATTTATTTCTGTTTCGAGGTTTTCAGATGCCGAAAACATAATTCATTTAATACATACATACAATTATATACATCCGTAGGCACAATAACTCTTGTAATAATGTTCGGATCGAAATGTAATTTACTGTATACAGTGTTGTCTCTCTCTATTATCCGTCACTTTTTTTAAATTTTGTCAGGCGCCATTGCTGAGTGCGGTGTAGAAAATAGATGCTACATTGTGATTGCAAATGCCCACAGTAAAAAAATGCAGAGTCAATGCATTGTCTGGTTTCACAAGCAACAACCAAATACCACACATGTACTTCTACTCAGAAAAGTACATAATAATGCTGTTATTCTGCACCTCTCATCGGGGATCATATCAGTAACAAGAGTCATATTTAACATGATTAAATGTGATTCTAAATTTATTCCTGAATCCATCGATACCAAATATGCGATATAATAATTATTAAGATAGTATGATTTTTACTACATTTTATCATCCTTGTCCAGCTGTAAAAAATGTGTTCTCTCGACAGGCAAGAGCTTAAGTGATGCTACATATTTATAGTTTTTGCTAGTTATGTACTTTTTTTCGTTGGTGTGCCTAACCTGTATTTATAACCACACCGTAAAACAATGTCAACTCAACTAAACATACTGACACAAGATATAAAAAATTTACTACATTATGGTTGTGCAGTCATTGAGCTGAAAAAGCTTCTGTTGCATAGCACGTTTGTTTATTAGGGATGTGCCGCATTAGGTATTCTTTTACATTAGGTGCCCTCACATTAGTTGCGACTACACATCAGGTTGCATCAGATGCGAGGCATTAGGTTGTTTGGTGTTTAGTGCTGTTTTGACTCGGCAGTCGAAGTCTGTACTGCTTTGTGTATTGTCACCCTGATTCGCGTGAGCTAATGTAGTATCGTATTGATTGAGTACTATTGAATCAGATATATTAGTTTTCTTACTGAAATAGTTAAACATTGTTGTGCACAATAACTAATTTATTTTAGAGAAACCTGTTAATATATTACACGACCCTTTTGACAATTTGTTATAATTCTTTATAATTGTCCTTTCCAGGTAAATTTTAAAACAGACCAGTAGGGTGCAAAAATTAAAAATATTGCACATACTACACAATAAGAGGAATTCATTACAATAAATTTGTAGTGGAATATTAGTGGGGGGAACGATGTTGTTGAATGCAGAGATTGCAGTTTTACACACTCTTATTGTTTTGTTTCACAAACAGCGGACATTACGTATTAGCTGTTGTCGACTGGCCCATTCTTTGATGGGTTGTATAGTGAGCGCTGGCTTATGTTCGGCATTAACGGTTTTTACGCATCATGTTGGCAGCACATCACAAGTTAACTGATGAGAAACATCCGATGTCGTTGAGTTGGGCCATCCCTATCGTTTACTACCTTGTTTTTGTTTACATCTTAGTGTTGGTTAAGGGTGTGGTTAGAGGTTACACGTTGGAGGGCATGGAGTTAATTAACTAGTTATTGTCACAATATAGCTTAAAATTAGAGAAAAAGAAACATTTCCTACAATAAAAATGTTAAGATTGGTAATAAAAATTCAAAAACTCTTAAGAGCTCTGGGGGGCATTGCCCCTCCATGCCCCCCTTTAACTCCGCCCATTAAAATCTCCATACTCTTCAGTTTCATATGATTCTGTTATCCATCTATTTGCTTAACCGTCATAGTCCCAGTCCCGAGGGTGATGGTTAAAAGAGGTTACAATGCATGTGTAAAGCATAATTAGCGGATTTTTTGTTTAAGTTTGAAAACGAGGCAAATAAGTCAGTCTGAAAGCGAGTTTTTACATTTTATTTATTGTTGAGATAAATTTTTATGAACACCATTAGAATCAGCTGAAAAACAATCGTCTCTTGGAGCTTCAATTTTATTCTAATGGGGAAAGTACAAATGAGAGTTATTCGTTTGCTAAAAATCACTTGGTGCTTTCTTTCGTTACTTTGATTAAAGATTTGAAAATTGAACAGTTGATTGAAAATGTTCTAAAATGTTTATTATAGGGTATTTTGAACCTAAAACACGTTTCTAACTATATTTACTCCATGTTGCAATGTAATTTAGTGAAAATTCAAAAAAATTTTACTCTTTTGAGGTGTGTTTTGAGTTTTCACCCTTACTCTTTAACAGCTCTCAAATAATGACGTTTTAAAACGTTGTTACTCCTTAAAGGGTTAAAAGTTGATTTCAACCAGACAATCTGTAAACATTCCAGTTACTGGAGTATATATCCTGGAGGCCTGTGGTGATAAACAACAGCAGTGACAGAGCAAGGAGCGGCCGGGCAAGACGCATGGCCCACTGACTGGTTTATGTGCAGCGGATGTTTTATTGGTTATAGATTTGGCAGCAGGGCCCCGCCGTGCCCTGCTGGGGGTGAACTACACTTGTCCCCCGCCCCCCCACCACTACGTTCATTCATCCTTGCCCACAGTCGGCCCGTGCCAACAGATCCTCGTTTTGTTTTTAATGTGTTTTGGAACCTGGATCATTTATCTATGGAATTTTCCAATCAGATATTTTTACCGCAGACTAATTTTATAGATGAAAATTATACAAATAACTACATTTTAAAGTAGCACAACTGATTTTGGTTGACAAATTGGAATAAAGATTGGAAAATTTAAATCAGTTAAGTAAACAGATAGTTGCCAGAGTAAATTATTTTTTCATAAAATTGTTTGAATTAGGTTATAGGGACTATAGTACAAATTTTTCATAGATTTTTCCTTTCTTTTTGTCAAACACTTTTTGTAAATGTCCATTTGTAATTGAATGGGTCCCCTGGAAAATGTTCCAAGCGACAAAAACCTAGTTTGGATCAAGCGTAGAAAGTTGAATTGACCGTGGAGTCTTTCGGAGCACGCCAAATCTGACAGACAAAATCAGGGCTGAAAACTCAAATGTCCTCAAAACCAAATACACCACAGTGTAGTTTGTGGCATCTTGAACTTTTTCAACTAAATATCTCCGCTTTAGAAATTTTGTCGCTTGGAACGTTTTCCGGAGGACCTATTCAATTCTGATAGAAATATTCCATCTCAACTCAAATTCAAAAATTTTGACAAATACAATACTTTCTCCATATGCTTTACTCCCTATACTATAAGGGGAGAAAGTAACAATTTAAACAACAATCTTTAATAAAACCATCTTATTAATTAACGTTTATCTAAATATCTTTTAATAATTTATTGTTTCAAACATAATCATCCAATTTCAGAAAATAACAAGAGAAACGAAATCAAATCAATCGTTAGAATTTCATTGGGGGGGCCATCTCCTTCTCCGTAATACCAGGCTTTATTGAGTGATTTTGTTGGTCAATGTGACCTAACGCATCTCCATAATACCAAGCTTTATTGAGTGATTTTGTTGGTCAATGTGACCTTACGTTTTGTTTTAATAATTTGTTTTAACCTCCTTTTGTTTTGTTTTAGTAAGTGTTTACAAATTGGGTACTTTTCCGATTCTCTTAAAATTTCTAAAATCATACCAGTATTTAAAAAAGGGGATAAAAATTTAGCTAAAAACTATCGTCCTATTTCAATAGTGCCGATATTTTCAAAGATTTTTGAGTGTCTCATGTTTAAACAAATGAGGGAGTACTTTGACTCAAATAATCTTTTTTCACCTGCCCAGTTTGGCTTTCGAGGAGGGAGATCCACCACATCGGCTGTTTCAGAATTGATAAATAAATCATTAACTGCTCTTGAAAATAGGGAAACAGTCTCATTGACATTATTTGATTTAACTAGGGCATTTGATTGTGTTTCTTTCCAAATTTTACTTCAAAAACTTGAATTTTATGGAGTCAAAGATATGGCATCACATATAATAAAATCATATTTGACTAATAGAAAGCAGTATGTATCTGTTGGTGGTGAACAATCTAAATTCAGGGGGATTGAAATAGGTGTTCCACAGGGCTCGGTATTAGGACCTTTTCTTTTTTTAATTTCAATTAATGATCTGCCTGGGAGTGTCGGTGTGGAATCTATCATCTATGCAGATGACACAACCTTGATGGCTACCCATAAAGACATTAACACCCTCAGTCTGATTACTGATGAGGCAATTAATATAGCTATGAATTGGTTTTCTGCAAATAACCTGGTGTGTAATAAAGAAAAAACACAAAATATTATTTTGAGCTTAACACAAAAAATTAATGAATTTAAAACAGTTAAACTACTGGGTTTTTATATTGACTCAAAATTAAATTGGAAAGAACATATAGAAACCATTTGTAAAAAGATATCTAGAGTAAACTATTTAATTTGGAAATTAAAGGAATTTATCAGTGAAGAATATTTAAGAGTTACTTATTTTGCATTCTTTCAATCACACATATCTTATGGAATTTTGTTATGGGGACATTCACCGCATGTACATGAAATTTTATTACTACAAAAGAAATTGGTGAGAACAATGTGTGGAGCTGGCCCTCTGGATCACTGCCGCCCTCTTTTTATTAGACTCAAAATATTGACAGTCATAAATTTATACATTTATCATGTTTTAGTAAATACAAAATCAAATTTGAGTGAACTAAAATGCAGGGAAAACATTCATAACTATCACACCAGAACTAAATCTAAGCTTGATATTCCTACTCATAGATTAACCAAAACAGGCAATAGTCATAAAGTCAATAGTATAAGGTTCTTTAACAAACTCCACCATTCAGCAAAATTAGTTAGTCTTAATAGATTTAAAGTTAAATTGAAGTCATGGCTTGTAGAAAACCCATTTTATTGTTTAAGAGAATTTTTGACAGGTGATGTGAATATAGATTTCTAGATTAGTATAAGAACATTGTGCAGACACATCCAAAACAACTTGTTGTGATATCTATATTGACAATGTCTATTCCTTGTAATAAGGTCAATGACAATAAAGCTCTTGATTCTTGATACGCTGCATACTAAGTTTCAAGGAAATGGTTGAGAAATAAGGGAGAAATTTATTTCAAATACTCTCCATAAGAATAACATTGTATGCTCTCAGACAATGTACTGAGTTTACTACGGACATTATATTTAACATTTATCTGGCACCGTTAGTCGTAGACTAATTATTAAAATTACTCATTTGTTTAGTTTTTAAGCTGGTTATAATGGTGGTAGTCAAATTATACTTTAACTTTGTTTTCGCAAAAAAATATACATTTTTTTACTTTTAAAAGCCCAAAACTTTTAATGCCGTTGTTTTGAGATAGTGTGATTTTGTTTTTCTCATAAAGGACTACAAACCATATATTTCTTATATATTTTCTTCTAAATCGTTAGGCCGTTTTTGAGAAATTCTCATTTTATGTGGTTTTCAGGGGTTTTTAGGGGCAATATACCCTTAAAAATATATAATTAAAAAAAATTTAAAAGATCTTGCGAGATACTGTGGATTGTTACTTACATACCGAATTTCATGAAAATCGGACCAATAGTCTCGTCTCTAAGCTTGTGTACATCCTCACACACCACACACACACAGACATCACTCTAAAAGCCACTTTTTTTATTCTATATATTTTATTCTAAAATGGATATATTCACCAGAAACTCAAATTCGAAAATCCTGAATAAAACAATACTTTCTCCTTATACTATCGTATAGGGAGAGAAAATAAAACACTCATTTTACACCTTTTCAGGGCCAGATACCATTGCTTCTTGCCGTACATTAGAGGTGGTGGTGAGCCTGGACAGAGCGGCTCCAGCAGTAGTGTGTCACTCCGCAGGGGGCTAAACAGGGACGCCAACCCACTATATCACCAGCCCTGCACTTTAATTAAAACACATCTTTCTTGCTGCCCGACTCAACTCCTCCGCTTTGTTTCAATATTCATTAAACATGTTTTGGGAAACCGACTAGAATTGTTTTATGGGGCTGAAAACGTTTCGGTGTTGTTTAGAAAATGAAACTGGTTTCTCCAAATGAATCAATAAATGAAGACATGAGGGAATGAGTTTGTATTCTTTATGTACCTAGCAGCTAATATGTTGTTTGGTTCAAAATTTAATTGATAATTTTTATTTACTATTATTTATTAGATTTAATATATAAACTGTCACTTTTAAAATTATACACACATATTATATAAAAGGCTCAGTTCATATAGGTACTTAGTTTGAAAAAAACACATCCAGGACAATATTTATTTATTTACATATCAAATACACAGGACGAGCCTAGTTACAATTTGGCAGCTCATATAAAAAAATATAAGTATATTTGTGTTAACAGCCAGCTGAGCCTTAGTTACAGTTGCACATTAAATAATTATTTAATTTGTCAGTTTGTTGGCTGGTTTGAATTGAGTAGTCTTCTCTCTCCGGAAAGCTCCTACCAAAGAAGGATGAGTCTTTTCTTATATTTAGGGTTGACTCATGGCTAAGCCTATTTTCTGAAACCTTGTTCGCCATCCTGAAATATAAAACTATATCAAATTTTTACCATGTACTTTATTTATGCCAGTAAAGATCTTTTTAGACTCCCTCAGCTGTTGAAGGTGTAAAAATGGCCACATACTTCTGTGGACGCTTCAGCTGCACCTGGGATTAGGTTTTTCTCTATCGAAAATTGAATTTGTGTATCTGTGTATATTGTGTGTTTATATTCCTTTTATTTTTTTTTACGCCAACACGAAGAAAGAAATACGAAAAAAAAACACAAACAGTCACTTGGGCGCATTTTCTGCCATGAGTTGATAAATCACTGTTTGCTACACCAAAAGTCATAAAAAATAATTTTGTACAGTTTATTGGTGTGAAGTATGAAATTAATTTATATATACACTCTCTACAATGCGTTTTAGGCTTTTTTTGGTCGGTTGTCTGACACACTGACGAGCAGTTCCCGGGGCTGACGCTGCCCGTAGCAACACCATCCAAGACAGCCTACGCTAACATGATATACAATGTACTAATGACTAGTGCTGGCACAAGTTTGAAATTCTAGCTCTTATCCTGTAGCAGTAATATGCTATGAAAACATGCAATACTAGATGGCAGTGAATGCGTCCACTTAGCTGTGAATGTGTTAAATGTGTACATTTTTCTTATGTTATTTAAAGTTAATAAATTGTTTAAATTATTTATACCTTTTTCCTTAGGCTTATTTTGCTCGTGAACCTGAAATTTTCTGCTTTTGTTATACAAAAGTGGAAAATCTGCGATCATCTGGAAGTGGTGTTCCGTCACTGTTTATTTAAGATTGTAGTTAAGGCCAAACTATCCAGTTTCAACTATTAATGAATTAATTCAGTAGCTTTTCTGGTTGGTTAGCCAATTTAGAAGTAATAATTCATTATCATAAGATTTTGTAACTCTCTCATTATGTGTTTTAATATCCCAATCCCAATAAAACATCGATTTTAGAAATATGTGAGTTTTGGTTTATTCAAGGTTATGTTATTCATCATTTTAGTTATTTTTTAATTTATTTTAATTCTCAAGATCTGTTACAAGCCCTGTAAATATCATTCAACAGAACCAAATCACAGATCGCTTACTAAAAAATTTAATAAATAAATACAATAACCAGGTGAATGTAATTTGTCATTGTGTGACAGGATGTGGCAGCCCGAGGACTGGACCTGCCCAGTGTGGACTGGATTGTGCAGTATACGGCGCCGGCCACGGCCTCCGACTATGTCCACCGCGTGGGCCGCACGGCAAGGGTAGGACACTCTGGAGCTGCCGTGCTGTTTCTGGTCCCCTCGGAAGTCAGCTTTGTGTCACATCTGGAGAAGAAACGGATCAGGTACATCCTTGCTCAAAATTTGTCATAGTAAAAAATGATATTCAATTCTCTATTTATTTGAAACATTATCAATTGTACAATTATTCTGGTTATTTTGTATTAAAGTATAATCAGCGTACTTTGGGTACCAAGTACCAATAGAAAAAAATAAAGAATATGTTCACTGAAGTTAATTTTCTGCCTGTTAGGTTAAGTGAGGAAAATCATTCCCATCCTTTCCAAACATCCTTTCTTCTTCATACACAAACCATAGTAAAGAAGCTTTGTATGGGTTATATAACTGTAGAATGTATGACTGTTATAAAAAGCAAGATACTTATTGCAGAAAAATACTAACCTAAACCATATAGAAATAAATATAAAGAAAAAATTACACATTTATTTTGTAGTAATTATTAATACTTGAATTTGCGTTACTAAATTAGGTTTTACATAATTAATAACAATAACATTGGATGCAACAACATTCTGCTTTTACCATGTACATTAAAATTAAATTTTCTCTGGACCCATTAGTCATAGACAAATAATTCAAAATAATAATTTGTTTGCTTTTTTAAGCTGGTTTAATGGTGGTATTGAAATTATACTTTACCTTGATTGTTTTCGCGGAAAACTTGAACAATTTTATTTGACTTTTAAAAGCCCATAACTTATGAACTGTCATTTTTACAGACATGCGGGTGGTGTAATATTATTTTGTACTCTATGCATTATAAAATTAATTGATAAAACTATAAAATTTAAATTAAAATCATTTGAGCCATTTTTGAGAAATTTGGACTTTTCACGGTTTTTATGGGTTTTTAGGGGTGAATTAAACTTAAAAATAAATAATTCAAAAAAGGAAAAAAACCGCCTGGTGATTTGGTGAATATATACATACTTACCAAATTTCATTTAAATCGGACCAACGGTGTAGGCTGTGGCTCTGTACACATCCAGACACACACACGGACGGACAGACATCACGTCAAAACTCACTTTTTTGGATTCAGGGGTCCTCAAAACGGATATATCCACTCTCAACTCAAATTCGAAAATTTTGACGAAAACAATACATTCTCCATATACTATCGTATGAGGGAAGAAAGTAATTACCAAAGTTTTCAAAATTCTAAACAATTTATGGACAAAACTCCAAGTTTTTCATATAGTTATCTACATATGATCAATCGAACTGTATGCCTGAACAATGAACTGATTTGGAATTTTCCAGAGACAACCAATTCCGTCTAAATAAAATTAATTAAACCCTGAAGCTTGGAATTTCTTTGGATTAGTTTACCCTTGAAAACATGCATTTTTGTACAAATAATATAATTTTACAAGTTTGTATAAATAATTTAATCTAATCTCAATGTCATTAGTTCTGTTGATTTAAATTAGTGTTTGTAACTAAATATGGTGTCAGTTATTAAAGGAACAACGTCGAATAAACAAATCCGTGGTCGGTTTGTGGTCAAGTCTGAATTAAAGCTGAGGTCTGTCAGCCTTGACAGTTTGACGCGGCCCTGGTATTTCCGATTGTGGTTGCATTTCATGCAACGTCTGGCTGTTAAAATTTGAACTAAGGTTGTTCAATCATTAGATAAGAAATCTCAAGTCATTTTCAAGTCAAGTTCTATTGCTAAAATGCTCTATGTATAGAAGCTCTATTGACTAAAATGAACCCAAAATAAAAAAAGTAATCTGAAAACTATCAATCCTAATCTCTTTTAACATGTTCAGTGAGATGGGCGCCGAACAGCGTCGAAGTGTTGCGGCGGATTTCAGTCGGTGCCTCGCGCAATCATACATTTGGCACCAAAATATCAGCTGATCGTTCATTTTATGTGTTTTCTTGCTACAGTTGTTGTTGATGTGTTTGGTTATGTTTTGGTAGTAATCGTCCATAGTTTTGCGTGTGTTCGTAATAGTAAAAATTATGGATGAAAATCCAGGACCTTCAAACAGTAAAAAACGAAAAGGCGATGGTGGTTAAAAATAATGTTGTCTAGATTCAGTCCCTAAAAATGTATATTTTTACGTTTATTTTTAAGTATCACTCAGTTCTACCATTTTTACTTCATGTTTCGTAACTAACGTTCTAAGATGTAGCACAAATATATTTCATTTTAAAAGCCTTTGAAAAAATAATGATGCAGCTCCTGAGGAAAGGATTGTGAATTCAGCAAGAATTGAAAGCAGTGAACGTGTTAACCCTTTGAGGACCAGAGCCATTTAATAATTTTTTCAGTTTTCAGATAAAGTTCTAAATTTTCTTTTAATGCCATAAGCAGGTATGCTTTGCGAAGAAGACCATGTGAAATCACCATTTTTGTAGTGGTTTATAAAAAGATTTGTACTGAGTTCTATTTTTAAGATTAATGATCTTTTACTAAAATGCTTATAACTAGTTACCCTAGCAACTAATAATGATATTGATGTTAGATTTTAAAATATACATTATCTGAACTGAAAATAATACAATTATTGAAATAGTTTTTTTGTTTAAATTTAACTTTGTATGGAAAACAAATAAAGTAAAAAATATTTTACGATTTAAAGCAATCCAGATTAATTTTTTTCTAGGCTTGAAGAAGAGGAGATGGCGAGGTGTCTCTACAACTTGCAGACTTTGGAGTGGGAAGATGGTGATGTAAGTAGATACTATTGACAGTTGAAGTATGATTATAGTTTAATAGAATTTTTGGTTAGTTAAAAGTTTTTTTGTTCCTTTCTTTGATTTATAATCAAAATGAACATGTAATTAATTTGAAGAATGTTTTAGAAAACTTAAGTTTTTATGTGTCAAATCTTAAACGGAAAGTTTTCCTTTTATCTATCAGTTTTAATGCTAATTTTTTACGGTCTAAAGTTCGGATATTTATCTGACTTTACCGGATACTTGTTTTGCAACTGATCCGACTATTCGGATATCTGCACACCTCTAAAAGTTACCCAATGCTACTCAAGAGTGAACTACCTCAAGAGAATAAATTATTGTTTAACATCAAAATATATAAGAATATTTTTTAGCCTTAAGTCATAAGAGATGGATTATGATATATTTTTGATATAAGTGATGAACTTCAAACTGGTACATTTTGATTTTTCTAAATGCAAGATGTATGTCCAGAAACCGTCCTCAGGGATGGAGGCGGCGGCCACCACGTTGCAGTTGAGGTTCGAGAAGGCTGTGCTCGACCAGAAGAGTCTGCACAATCTCGCTTGTAAAGGTCAGTGCTTTTATTTACACTAAACTCAAAACAGTGAAAATCCCCTGAGGAGAGGTGTTACAAGAATAATGTTCATTTTAATTAATCAATGAAGTCATACTGAAAAAAGAAGGATCTGAGAATAGTTTTGAAAAAAAATAATTTATATCTTCCAAAAATTGAAAATGAATATTCTTTTGGAATTTTAGTAAAGATGAGAACTGTCCCAATGGTCTTTGAAAAATGGCTGATGCAAATATGTTTCTATGGTATGTTTCACATCCCAAATAATATAGGCCTAGATTGGATTTCCCATTCAGAGAGTTCATACAGTTAGGAATGATTATGGTTTTACTGACCATAAAAGTCAAAAATAGCATTAGTAAATGTCGTAAACTGCCGTATATCAGTCACCGGAAATAGGTGAGGTGTGACTAAACGGGTATTGGCACAAAACAGAAATAGGGTAAACAACTGTTTAGAACTTAGTGAGAAGTTCCCACCTCAGGGTCTGTCCATTAATGCAAACCTCTGTGAACAACTCGTTCATTATTGAATTGGTGTATCCATGATAGTCTGACATGTTAGTAAAGTATAGGTTTTTATTTGTTAAATAATCTATTTGGTAAACAATGTTTTATATTGGAGTGAACTTTATTCAATGTTTTATGTTAAACTTTAACTTTGACAATGTCTAATATGCATCCAATTGTATGCCTTAAACAGACAATAAAATCTTGTAATAATGAACGTAAATGAACATGTTGTATACAAAAATAAAAAAATAAAAAATCTTCTATTAGCTTTCCATTGGTATGGTTTTTTATACGTTTAATTCGTAAAACCAATGTCAAATATTGGTTTAAAAAATTATTGTAGCAAACATCTAAAATAGATGTTTGGCCACCATCTTACCAAAACCAAACATCTATAATAAACATTTTGCCTTTCTAGCGTTAATCATCTTACACTCATTTCTCATTCGTACTTGGCTTAAAATACCTATCTGGGTAGGTTGCCATTTAAGTAACTAACTAACAAACTAAGGATGACTTTTGGACCCGTAAAACATAACTTGGTATTTTATTCTTATGAATATACTTAAAGAAATATATTTAAGGTGGCTACAAGTATTTTATCTATTTTAAACTCTCTTTCATGTTACTTACTTTTATTATCGTTTGAACTCTTGATAAATGAAAAGATGATACCTGGTAGTTAATCCATAGTACTACTAACTGTCACAACTTTGCAGCATATGTGTCCTGGGTGAGATTCTACGCCAGCTACCCCAAAGAGGTGAGGGAGACGTTCAACTTCAAGGAGCTCCACTTAGGTCACTTCGCCAAGAGTTTCGCCCTCAGGGACCCTCCTACAAGCATCGGCGGCTTGGGCAAACCTAATTTCAAGCAGGATAATAGAAGGTTAGTTTAGTCTTTTTTTATTTCCCAGTGATAACAAAAGTTCGTTTTTGTTACGCTTGCGTTGTGTTTGGTTGTTCAGTATCCATGTTGTTAGGTTTTGTGAGTAATGTCGCATCTAAATATCATGGATAAAGAGGGTTTACTTACATCGTTACATCTGAAGTGGATAGATATTTAGATTGTGATTTCTCTTTAATGATCTTAGACTCCTTTGATGTGTGAGCGATGCCAACCAAGTACCAACTTGATGCTGTACACATTGGAACATGTTTCAAAGATTTTCATATGAAACAAAACTATTGATCAGATGTAGTGTGAAATGTATAAAGTGTATCTACCTTAATATTAATAACATTTAAAATATTTTATCAAGTTTCTATGACAACTAGTTTTTGGTGAAATTACGTCAAAAATGAAAATTGTATTTTATATTTTATTTTTCTAAAATACATTAATGTTAATATATAATATAATTCAGGTAGTTTCAAAGAATATTTCAATTAAAATATAGCCCCTAAATAAAAAAATATATTTTTTACAGTCAACCCTAGGATTGGCAAGTGTTTTCCCTTAACCCTAGAAGTGGCAAGCTTTTTACTCTTAACCCTAGAAATGGCAAAGTCGTAATTTACGACGCATTTACATATTCAATAAGAATTGGCAGGTGGAGGCATCTGTCGTCAGTTTAGTGTATTTGTTAGACACTATCGCCTACGCGACCATGTTTCCCTCTGGGGGCAAACAACCGAAACTGCAATCGTAGTACACGAGCCTGCCACCGGGCAGGTCTTTAACCAAGTAAGCGCTTTCTACTCCTAGGCACTGATTGTCCGAGCCGGCTAACGCGCTACGCTGACGAGCGTAACGTTCTAGCCATTCGGAAGTGCTAGGGTTCGAATCCCGACCATGAGCAATCCCAATTTGGCTTGCAAATGTGTGGTGTAGCGGAGTGGAGGGCCCACCTTAAATAAACGGTGACCGGCTTGGGTGGAAGTTGACGGCATTTGTAGGCTTAATTGGGATTGCAGTGGACACCTGTTTTGCTTTTGTGGTTAGTGGTTATAAGGGGGTGGCATGTTTTAAGCTTTTTTTGTTTAAACTTTGATATTTCATGAAGATATTAGTAATTATTTTTATGTTACAGTTAAGAGTAAAAAGCTTGCCACTTCTAGGGTTATTTTTGGAAAATAAAAATAAAATAATATTATGACCTTATACATGACCAGCTAATAAAAAATATCTACTCATACACAAGCAATTTTATGCACTCTTCCATAAATCTTTACAATTAACTACTACCTTAACGGGTTAAGGGTTTTTGGCCAAAAAATTAATTTCTGAAATTTGTCTTTTATTTTGTCAATTACCTACTGGAGTGGGCCAGTTAGGTACCTCAGTACCCACTGAGACCTCTCCAGTGGGTCCAATCAGCTGTGTCCTCCTTGAGCCCCAATTTCCTTCTATATCCTGGTCCTGGTCCTACTGTCTTGTTTTGGGCCCTCCAGCTGATCTTCTGGCTTCAGGATTATTTTTCAATGTGTTGCTCACTACCGTCTTTCCTGCTTTATGATTTACTAGCTGACCCGGCGAACTTCGTAACGCCTCACAGTAAACACATGTTAACTTTAAGATTGGCCATGTTCTGAAGTCGAATAGCAATATGGCTTCATTGTGAAAGGTTATATATTCTGGGTCGCTGCATAGTGAATAACAATACTGAAATGATAAAACATATTAATAACATTTCCATAAAACAAATAAATCTGAGTGGATCAATTCACAATTTTCAAATCCAATTCAAACCCAAACGAAACCTAACTGTAATACGGCTTTTATAGGAAAGATATACAACAGCTGATTATTATAATAAACGTAATATTATAAACATTGTAATTATCATATAAACACGTGACTTTAATCAGACAGAAAATAAAAATATAAATACATAATCCCCCAAAACCGTAAACTATTAACGTGGTGAATAAAGCTGTTCATTTTTTACAGTACACATTTACTTCATAGTTTAACATTAATGAATGATTCAGATGGCATTGGATAGTAAAGCTAATGGAAAGTAAACCAATCAGCTGTAGCTAAGAAATCAAATGTTTTCATTGTAGACATTTTGTTAAAAAACCTACTCTCCATAAGGTTAACATTAGAAATTTAAAACGTCATAAAATGGAAACTTATGGGGTTTTCAAAAATATTTTTTCACTAAAACCTTCCCGGACACATATAGAGCAACTTCCTAAAATTTCATGGCGATCGGATGAGTAGTTTGGCAACGCATAAAGGACATACATACATACATACATACAGACAGACATACATTCAATTTTATATATAGAGACTAGCAGTAAACCCATACTTTGTACAGGTTTTATAGTTAGTGTTAAGAAGCAATATACTTAAAAACATACAAAAATATAAATCTGAAATTTTAAACAAATAAATTCAAAGAATTCTTGGCTAAATTATATTATTGAATTATTGTAAAATAATTCTATTAAATCACTTTAATAGTTAGTATGTAAACTAACTATAAAACTAACTCTATAAAACTTTGAAAAAATATTTATCTAATATGCTCATAACTGGGTTTTTTGTTGATATTTAATTTTTTTTATTAAAATTTATCCTATGTTCATTCTAATACCTTAAAGAATATGTGTACAAAATTTCATCATGAACTGTCCAGTAATTTTTGTGTCAAAAAAAGTTAGCAAAAATCCCTAATTTCACATTATTTATAATATTAAGGATGTAACACTTAAAAAAACTTACAAACTGAAAAAGAACAAGACTTTTTGTAAAATAGGACCCATATTCAAAGAGTTGACTCTTTGTGTTATTTGAATTTTTGTTACTGACATTTTCCATCACGATTTTAAGTAAAACAACAGTGTGAAAGCAATACAAAATTTTGTTTTCATTAAAATCGTGATAGAAAATGCCTGTAATATAATTTAAACATTTTGCCTTCCGGATTGAGTAATGACTAGATTATAAGGTTATAATACCTGCTGTCTTCAACCCAATGTTCTTTTTAACACTACTAGTTTCGGGAAAAATGTTCCCATTTTCAAGTGTACTTCAAGTGTGTCTTTAGGTTATTTCAGGATATCGTCTCTTGTAAATAAATAATATTTAACATATGATTTTTAAATTTAAAATTATCGTCTGGTGACGTACATACAATTTTAAAACACTTGACGTAGCCGATACCTGTAATATAAATTTAAATAACATAAATCCACCATCACTAATGATGAATTTGAAACAAAGAATTGAATCTTTATGTCTTTAAGAATTCTTAAGGAAATTAGCTTCCCAAATCTATTAAATCTCCCTTCATTTATAGTATGGTATTATAATAATATGTGGACTTATAATAAAAATAAAAATATATAAAGTCGTTTATTGCGTAACATCGATGTGGCAGTGTGAATGCGAAATCCTGAGTAGTGTACAGTCTTGCCAATAGACAACAATTGGCGAGTCTCGCCGTGGAATGCCGATGGCAAAAAGATAAACTGTTTTCGAGCAAAAAGACCGAACCTGTGACGAATCCCACTTGGGTTTGACTGCGTAAATATACTATAAAAAAATTAAGATGCCATTATAAGAGCAATTTGGTGAACAAAATGAGCAAGTAATGGTGTGGTGATGGATGGAGACTGACCAAGGGAAAAGTGGCGTGCCTAACACGATAACCACCCCGGCCATTGTGAGCCATAACTCATGCTCTATAAGTGATTCACACACTTCCAATAACATGTTCGGCCCGCTGCATTATCTCTTAATACCCTCGTCCGACCAATCACATCGTGTCTTGCGACAATGCCGCCGCTGCTTTGTTTGTCGCCTGGTTCAATTTATTGGCTTCCAGGAAATTTTCTGCTTTTTCTCAACGTATAACCAGCAACAGAGTGAAAGCAATACAAAATGTTGTTTTTGTTTAGGTTTTCATCTGGGAAAATTTTTACCACTTTTATTGTAGTAATTTTTGCGGGAAGAGAGTGCAGTTTTGTGGGACTCACAAAAACAGCCGTAACAATTTGTAGAATATAAATGGCTACAAATCTCTGATTGATAGATATCTTTTTAGTGAATTTCCCATAGGGAAGAAGCTATTACCGTAGGTCTCATGGCAAGACTTAAGCCTGGGACCATGTTATTTTTACGTCTTAATGTGCCCAGAGACCAAAAACAATAGCCGTTAAAATTTATATATATATATGTGTGTGTGTGTGTGTGTGTCTGTGAACTCGATATCTCTCGTAAAAATGGTCCGATCGAGACCAAATTTGGTAGAGACGTGTATTCCTACATTCGCTCAGACGAGTTTGTAAACCAGACATATTGGTCAATCGGAACGGGTATTTGATTTTCTTATGGACAGAATGGGAGAGCTAGGTGTAACTGAAGTTTTTGTGAATTACTGAGTTATCACATGATTACTAGAAATATATTAAAAAATGTTAAAAAACACAGTAGTTTTATATTTTACCACCAGTAGTTAGGTAATGGTGCTAGTTTAACATATAAATAGCATTTTTTGTGTTAGATAGCTTTACTGTAGCTGATCACGTTTGTTAAAAATTACTCACCAACTTCATTTCATAACATAGACTTCATAGGCTAAGTTTGAAGTAACACAGTATTTCTCAAAGTGAAAAATAATCTCAGAGAAAGGAAATAGTCTGGTGAAAGGAATTTAATAAATTTAAAACAATTGTATTATTATTACTATGGTTACTGTGAATAAAAAAATGGTTACCAAAAATTACCATGGCATTTAGCCTAGTCTAGTCTTAGTTGGCTCTTAGTCTGGTTTGAAATTGTGATGGGAGAAGTTTACTTCACTGATTTATTATTTAATCTAGGATACAGGAGCCAAGAACAAAAGTAAAACACGTTAGAAACTCAGTAGTATCTTGATAGCAGGTGGTCCACTTGAATGGACTCTCAGAAAATGTTGCAGAGTTTCTGGTAGACTAATGATTTCTACAGCAAAGTGATAGTGGAGAGCCAACACAATACTACTTGGATGGCCGATACAACACCACAACTGCTTCAGGTACAAAGAGAGACTAATCCACTCACAAAATGTTTACTTAATTATTCAATCGTAAAACTTTTTTATCTTTTGATAATCTTTTGATAATGCTAATAACTAGTTTTTAATGGATTGTTCAGTTGTTATTTTAAAGCTGGAAGTTTCACAAAGATGATGTAACCAATTAACATCTCATTTATAACAACTATTCAAGCTTACAATTTGCATAAATTTAAATTTGGATAAATTTATAATTTTTCTAATCAAGGTATATTTTTAATTTTTACTTTATGTTGGAGTTTTTAACACACCACAAAGATGAGATAAAATGTACATACATTTTTACATAGATGTTCACATAAGCATGTGAATATGTTTACTTACAATTAAGTAAACATTTTGTGAGTAGTTCAGTCTCTGTACCTGAAGCAGTTAAGTTGTTGTTTCAGCCATCCAAGTAAAATTGTTTTGGCCTCCACCATCTTTTCTGTACAGATCTATAGGCCTGCTGCACACTGCATCGAACAAACAAGTTTTTTTCTTTCTTTCTGTCTTGTTCTGTTCTGTCAGATGCCGATAGAAACTGTCACGAGTTGCCGTCCATAGCCCTAGAACAAAACAGAATATGATGACCGCTGAATTGATTTAATCTAGTTTTGCTTGTGTGTTGTGCAGCTTTACATTGACTAGTGCTGTGTGTTTATCAGTTACTGAACTAATAAACACATAGCACTAGTAAAAACCGAACAATGAACTCAGTAGTTAATGGTTCGGTATGGATGAAGACGAAGATACTATTTACCCGATATGGAACTACCTGAGAATGTTGTACTCCAAAGTAACAAGGAGTGTATGGGTGCATCCCAAGAACGAAAAAAGATACATCGAAGGATTCGTAGCAGAACTGAGGAATGATCTGGTGAAGCTTCAATAACTGCATTATGTCATCGACCACTTTTGATCACATATTGAAACTCATTGCTCCCCAAATAAAAAAACAGAACACGTCATTTCGCAAAGCGATAACCCCTGAAGATCGCCTTTGTTTATGTTGAGGTGATTATATTTATTATCATCTACATTATAAATAATTTATTTTTTAAGCCTAAGGGTGGAGGGCAGCACATGCGCAGAGTGTGTTTTCAGATTTTGTTCGATAGTTTTTTTTACTTGAGACGAGTAGTTTTTTAAATCTGGGCGAGTAGCGTCCGTAAAGGAAAAAATGTCGGAAGGCGTTTTATTGTCACGTCATGTTGTATTCGATGCAGTATGTTGCTGCCCCATTTAAACATATGCAAACTGATTACATCAAACATTGTCAAACATTTTTTGCTTTCGATGCAGTGTGCAGAAGGCCTTAGTCTACCAGAGACTCTACAATCCCAAATATTTTCTAAGAGTCCATTAATGTGGACCACCTGCTATCCAGATAATCTACTGATTTGTGTTCATAGTACTACAAATCACGTTTACATAACACAAATCATGTGCAAAATTGTGTTAAATAACAACAAATTGTTTGGTACTTGTACTTTTTTGGGCTAAGAGACCCATAAGATTATCTACTTACATATATACATATAAGTTTTAACGACTACTGTTTTTGGCCTGTGGGCACCTAAATACAAAAAAAAACATGGTTCCGGGCTTAAGTCTTGCCATGAGACCTACGGTAATAGCTTCTTCCCTATGGGAAAGATATGCAAAAAGTCACTAAAATGACAATAACAAAAGTAGGTCTACTTGTTTCCAAACTTGCGGTACCTTGCATCTTAAGTACTGTTTTTAAGAATAAAACTAGCTTGTATTTGTTTAACCCTAATTTGTGGAGTAATAGGGGAGTAATAGACATTGTTTAGTTGGATATTTTATGTTTGTAACTGCAGAAAATTAATGTCAAAATAGCTGTTCTAAATGGTGTAGTGGATTTCAGTGCACAGCTATCATGCACCCAACCTGAATTTGCAGTTAGTTTGATATGGGTTTGAAGAGTCAAACTTTCTCAAAAAGTCTGTCAGTGTGTGTGTTTTTTATGTAACAAAACGGAAGATCAGGTGCAAGGATTGGTTTGAAATTTGCAATATATGTTCTTCAACACCCTAAATACTGTATCATCAATTTGAAATCCAGGGAAATTGGTATATCCAAAGGGGTATTTAAGGGAATTTCATACCCCACATAGTCGTTTTTAGAAGGTTTTAGATATCATAAAATTTAAATATTTTTTTGCTATTACCATTGAAATTCGCTAAAAAAACAATTGAGTAATTAGATTTTAAATGTGTTTCCTCAGAGTTTGTCTTTCCCATTATACGAACATTTGAGTTTACTACAGTACTAGTGTATTAGTATTGTTATACATAATCTTTGTTGTAGTTTTTTAGATAAATGTAGAAAAAATGAAAATAAAATGGAAGACTAAATAATCAAATTGTATTGTGGGGTTTGAAAAGTCAATAAAAACCAACCATTGGAGATCCAAATATAAAATGAAAAAATTACTGTAAGTCAACTGTTCATAAGAATATAATATCAACATCTCAAGTGTTTACATGATAATTTAAATCAAAAGGTTTGGTATACAAAAGATTCAAAATTGTTGACAAATGAAATTTGCTCTGCAAAATGTTTGAGGTATGTTATATATGTTTCTGAAATTCTATTTACAAAGTTTATTTTGTAAAATTGTGAACAAGTGTCCTTTTGTTTTATTGTATTTTCCTATGTTAACAAGATGCTAAGGCGTTTTTTTCATTTTTCTTGAAGGTATTTTTAAAGGTATTTTACCCCTAAAAACCCTTAAAAAACGTGAAAAATCCAAATTTCTCAAAAACGGCTCTAAAGATTTGGATTAAAATTTTATCGTTTATAGTGCACAGGGTACTAAATAATTTTACACCACCCGCATGTCTGTAAAAATTACAGTTCAAAAGTCATGGGCTTTTAAATGTCAAAAAAATAAATTTTTAAATTATCAGCGCAAACAATAAAAGTAAAGTACAACTTGACTGGCACCATTGAAACCAGCTTAAAAAACTTAACAAATTAGTATTTTGAATTATTTGTCTACAGTTTCATAGAAAAGTCTATGATAAACACAGTATGTTGTCTGAAAACACCCAATGTTATTCTTACGGAGAATACTAAAAAAATCAATTTTTTCCTTATTTTCCATGAAACTTGGTATGAAGCGTAAGGTCAAATCACCCAACAAAACCAACTCAAAAAAGCTCGGTATTACCGTGAGGGGGGTTTCCCCCCATACAATTCGAACAATTAATTTTACTTTGTGTCTCTTGTTTTTATTTTCAGAAATGGGATGATTATTTTTTAAACAATAAATTATTAAGTGAAGTTTAGATAAACTTTGAAGAACATGATAGTTTTATTACAGATTGTCTTTTTTAAATTTACTTAAGGGAGAAAGTATGTGTAAGTCCACAGATACCGTTTATTATGTATAGAAAAGTAACATTCAAATATGCGATACAGCCAACAATGTGCATTTCTTTAACCCACCAACTAAAAGTATTAAAATGAAACAAAAAATTAAATTATATTTTATAAAAAAATCAAATGAATTTTATTTAAAGTTGTCTGGTGTAATAAATAAATCGGTGTAGTGTTTGAATTTTTTTATAATATATACTGTAATGGAAATATAAATCGTGTTTCAATTAATTTAGTAATTATAATTATTAATTAGTAAGTATTATAGTATGAGTATTTTGTGTGGAATGCTCTGATGCAACATCAGTTTCGGCACCACTCACTTCTAGATGAGAAATAAAACTATTCCCTTCCTATATCTAACTAAGAATAATATTGTCTAATAAGAATTACTATGGCATTTAAAGGAATTGTATAACACTATTCTACAAGTTCTAAACACTATTCTAAACAAGTAAAAACTGTTGTATTTACAAAACAGAAATTTGTCTGAAAACATACATATATAACACCAAACACTAAAACTAACGGTCCCGAGTATATGTCGGCTCCCCCTTCCCTCTTACCTTAAGAGTCTGCATCAGTGGTAGGCATCTTGAATTTTAGTCCCGTAAGGGCAATGTTAAATTCTGGCGGAACATACCTTCACTTTGGCGTCTGTAGTGGCGTTAATTATCAAAGTATCAATGTAAAACTTTGGAAGTACATTGATGAGATGTGGCTCAAGGGCATGACCTTTTAATATGTTCAAAAATTTAACTTAATATAAAAACAAAAATCCAGGAATATTTTACAAAATAAATCATTATTATTTTTTTATAGAGAGCAAAAATAAAAAGTTCTGTAAGGTGGTGCCCTGGAGGACTGTAATACCTTTAATTTGACACCTCTTCCGTTAATTTATGACAATAGGTCAAGGAGATATAGGCGCCAGAATTTAACATTGCTCTTACGGGACTAAAATCCAAGATGGCTACCACTGATGCAGACTCTTAATGATTCAAAACTTGTGTGGCACATTGTCCTTGAGGCATTTACTGACTCGTCAGGTGAGATGCCATCTAACAAGGGGATCGATGGCAGGTTAACATTTTTTTTAATAATTCCGACTAAAAATTCCAATGCAAGGCTGAGTAAAGCAAAGCAAGATTAAATACGTGACAGAGCGCTGTTGGACATCCCTCTCGTCGTGGGGTCAAAGTTCGCGGGGATGAAGCAATCCGTGGGGCAACGCTGCTCGCTCCAGCGCCGCCTCTGATAGCTCCGCTTGCGGCACCAAATTGCTCTAACGACCTTTAAAACACACAAAATTGAGCGTAAACTCGCCTAGTTAACCAATGCGATACGATAAATGAATACACGGTTAAATTCGGCCGGTTTTGTAACGCGGTTTGGTCACGTCGAGCCGTGCCCGTGACGCAAGCAGTCACGTGACGCAGGCGCCGGCCCTCATTGGTCAACCGCCAGTTTAATTGTTGTTGACTCGGGGAGGCGAATATTTAATCGTAATTTTAGATTTCTCTAGACAATTTAGAATTTTACCGTTGTGGACATTATTACTGTGTATGAACTTGTTTATTTTGTTTGATCGTAGAGTTTTAACGTGGTTTACGTTCACTAAAATCACTCTGTGGCTAAGAAAAATATATTCCAAGGGAAAAAGTTATCATTTGTTTGTAATGTGAAAAACTAAAATTAAAAATAATAAATTAAATATTGACATGGATGTGTCTTTGCTCTGGGGGGGTGATTTTTAAGATGGAAAACATGTAGATTAACTTAAAATATTCCCTTTAGACATAATTTAGCCTATTTCCCACAGAGAAGTAAATACAAACATTTTTCCGAATCGACTTACAAACAACCAGACTGGTGAGGATTTTCAAAATCTCGGATTAAGCCCAAGTTCAGCGTGTTGCTATGAAATCTTACATTTTTTGGAATACCGTACCAATAAATATTCGGTGGATCTTATTACATGCTTAATAATTATTGTGTATTAATTACATATTTTATCAATTATTGTGCTTAATTAATTAACTATTATGTTAGTAACGGTTGTGATAAAATAATACATTACTTTTAGACCATTTATTAGTCTTCCCAAGACGCTGCCTTGAAGTTGAAACCAATATCCATATGAATCCTTTAATTTTCCTTATGGATGGTACTATAGTATTCAATTCTTCGCCACAAGATCACTATTCTTATCTACTCAGTCAACTCAGACGTGGGTTTATTCGACAATTCGTAAATTAAAAAGCAATAAAATGTTTTTCTTATATTAAAAAAATGACATGGATATCTCTTAGCTTTGGGGGTATTTGCAATCCGTCAGTCCAAAATTTAAAACGGAAGTGACGTCATAAGGACATCTGTGTAGAGGAACTGAAAACGTTCCCTTTAGACGTATCCATGATTTACGCTGTCTCCTAAAGGGAAGTAAATACATTTTTCATTTGCTACTGGTTTCGCACAGTATTCGGGAATCAATCGAATACGGAAAGCAGTGCGGAGTGAAGCGAGTTTTTGTTTGAAGTAACGAGAGAGGTGAGGCGAGGCGAGCCAGCGCCGCGTCCGCTCCGAGTGGCACACCACACAATGGCGGCCATTACAGATTGGACGCGCACTTTACACAATGCAATGGATCCTTTTTAACCACGTAAATGTGAGGCAATCATTTCTACAGGAAGCCTGTGAAACGCACGTGTATTTGGGGTGGCGGCCCTCTGGCGATGGCGCGGCCTCGCCCTCCGCAGAGGTTGGGGTTGTGGCGGAGGGTGGAGAAGGATTGACCTTGAGGGCCCGAGGAGTGGAAACTGGTACTGTGCAAGTGGCACAGTCGCCTGGCCGGGTAGAAGCAATCACCTTGTGTCCTCTAAGCGGACGTCCTAAATCGTAATTTTTAGTAATATTTTGTTTGCTAGTTATAAAACTTAGATACGTGTTGATACCAAAAACAATAAATTTACAGTTTCCATAAATTTAAGTGGTATATATTATTTTTTTAATTAGTCTGCACGGAGGTTCTATGCAGTTCACTAGCAGCTGCCGCACCACTAACCCGACTCGATTCCCGAAAAACTATTTTGTAAACGCAGGTACACATAACTTTGAAACCGTTAAAGATATCTTGATGAACTTTTTTTCACTCAATATTTATTGCATATTGCAGCTTTGGTACTAAACTTATTACGTTTGGTTCACTATTGAGGTGTAAACCTGTTACAGTAGAGCATCGATTATCCGGACTAATTGATGCATGACAGTGTCCGGATAACCGATTTAAACTTAATTTTACCTAGCTCCAAAGTGGAGATGTAATTAAAACTTTGAATTTAGGCCTACAGAGTTCAGTGGTATGTTTTGTATGTAACGTGATTTGTATACACCTATCTTTCATTCAGCTCAGTCACATTTAGCTTGACGCTACATCCACGTTGACGGACGTGAAAGATGACGCACGCTCAGCGGCTAAGGCCTGAACTGCAACAAGCGCTCCAATTGGCTAAGGCTTGAAACAATAAGCAGGGCACGCGGGAATGCACTGCGCGGAACGTACCGCTCGGGAAATTTAAAACATTAAATTCTTGTACATGATTTTCAATATCATTATTTCACCCACCAGACGTCCGGATAACCGATGTCCGGATAATCGATGCTCTACTGTATATATGTTTTGTAAAAATATGTTTTTTAATATCATTAATATATATGTATTCATTACATTTTTACAATCCTAGTTCCCACAAACTATTATATTAGATATTGATTAACAACTGTGCAAAATTTGAGCTGCCTATGAACAGTAGTCTAGGAGGTGTGTACTCGTATGTACCTGTATGACAATTAAACATGGGACCTCGTGGAGCGCCAGACTTCCCTTGGAGTGGCTAAATACAGTAATTTCGTTTTAGCCCAAAAGAACAATGTTAATTTTGTGACAGCATTACTGGGTACACGATAGTCGTAAAAATATAGTTGAGGTGCCAAATTAATAATACCTCCGTCGCAGCAGACCTGCGTACTTAGCGAATTTCTAAATCAATACTATTTGACAAGTTTTATCACATCTGTCGATAAATATGAGAATTATTTGCCTATTCTCCATAAGATTAACATGGGAAGGACTGTGCAGGTTTGCCGCTGTGAGGAATACTGAAAATAGGCATTTCTTCCATAAACTGTTTTTATTTTAACCAGTTATTCCAAATTTCATCAACATCTATCCATAAATAAAGGAGTTTGCCTATTATTTACATATATCATTAACATCGGAAAGGTGTATGCAGGTTAGCTGCGACGATAAACACATAAACTTTGAAATTTAAGCTTAAATGGTTTGATCTCATAAAAAATATTGATTAATAAGTGAAATATTAATTTTTTCTTCTCCTCCATATGATCTTCTCCTCCGCAGTAAAAAAGTTACATTCCAAATCTTATAAAACAATGGATCTATTTCATTTGGCAAAGAAGCTTTCCGATTCAGTTTCTATTCAGAATATAAAATAGCCGTATAGGTTTTGGTGTCAGATTCAGCTTTAAATGGACAATATTGTTTTTAAATCAGTATTCTAGGTTTATTTCGTGTAGTTTTACTGAGATATCGAAAGTTTTAAATCATGAAATAAGTTTCGGCGAGCTCATGAATGTTAACCTTATGTGAGAAAACTACATGGCTTCCATGGTGCCCGCCTTAAATAAACGGTGACCGGCTTGAGTGGAAGTTGACGGCATTTGTTAGTTAATTGGGATTGTAGTGGATACCCGTTTTGCTTTTATAAGGGTGGGGGCATGTTTTGTATTTTTTGTGTATACATAGTATTTTAAGAAGAGTTGCATTTTTAAAATAGTAATAGATCTTGGAGGGTTAATTAGGGTCACTTGATAACGGGAGGAGTTTCCTTACCTCAAGAAACGTAGTGTAATTAAACATTTGAAGCTTAAGAAAAAGTCCAAATAATTAAAAATCCTCCCCTATTATGAGTTTCAAAAATACACCTCATTTCTCATTCATACTTGGCTTAAAATACTTGCTTGGGTAGGTCGGTATTTCACTAACAAACTATCCAGAGGGGGGAAGTAAAAATTAAACATTATTCAATAACTTCAGCTATTTATAGTTTCACACATTCACTCTCTGGCTCGCTATATTCGCTGTTCGCGGAACTTGTAAGCGAGATCCACGGAAACATTTGTACGTGTACATTAATTTAATGTGGTCGACGGCGAGGCGAGGCGAGGGGAGTGTGGGCTGGAACTGCGTGTCGGCCAGGTTTTGATTATCCTGCGGAGCGCTGATAGATTGTTGTCCTAATGTCTCTATCCAGCCAGTTTAATTGTCGCCATTACAGCAGATCTCATCAACGCCGGGTTTGTCTTCATTACTCCGTTATTCGCTACTGTCGCGACACAGACACAATCGGCGCTCGGCTTCATCTTCATCAGCACCGGCTCGGGTGATCACCTCCATCGCCTCCGAGATTGTCTTTTACACGCCATCGGCTGGAGAGGGAGGGGGAGGGGGAGACTCATATCCGTAAAAATGGTCCGGTCGAGGCCACATTTGGTAGAGACGTGTATTTCTGCATTTACTCGGACGAGTTCGTAATCCAGACATATCGGTTAATCGGAAGAGGTATACTGGGGGGGATTTGTTCCTCAAAATTGGGTTTTTTGCGTCACGTGTAATTAACATTTTTTGTATTATCTTTTACCATTAGAATCAGCTCAAAAAACTACACAATTTAGTTCGTTAAAGTTTTGCTATATCTTCAACGGTTACCGTATTAAAAAAATCTAAACATAGTACATTGTATTTTGAGGCTCCAATGTTAAACGTATGGAGGATAAGAAAATATTAATAATTCACTTATTATTCTTAATTTTTGGATGAAACTTGGTATTTACCCTCATGTGTTTATGGTCGCAGCTAACCTGCATACTCTTTTCCCGTGTTAATAATAGGCTATAGGGAATAGACAAACTTCTTTATTTATGGACAGGATGTTGATGAGACTTGGTATTAATGGTCAAAATAAAAATTGTTTATGGTAGAAATTCCTACTTCCAGTGTTCCATGCATCAGCAAACCTGCATACTCTTTCCCGTGTTAATCTTATGGAGAATAGGCAAATAACTCTCATACTTATACGACTTTTCATTTAGGCAATTATTATTATACTAGAAACAGAGCCCGTTGTGGTTAAATACAACGGTCTCTAGAAAAAGGGTACCCCAATGTATTTCTTACGGAAAACATTTTTTTTACTTTTTCACCATACATACTAAAAAACGTCAAAATTTCATATTTTTTGGCAAATCTACAGGATAAAAGCTTTCTAATGACATATTAATCAATGAAATTGGTCCAGTGCAACCCTAGATTTAGTTGTACAAATTTTAACAAAAAAATGTCAGACTCAGTATTTCTTCAACGCAAAGAAATTTGTTGTATCTTTGGTTTTTTGTACATAACTTTTAAACGGTGAGGAAATCGACCGAAGTGGATGGTGATTTTCTGATAGAAAATTAAATTTCCAACAAATTATTTTTAAGAATCCTTTGAGAAACCTCAAAAAGACGGTAAGATATCGCCTTCAAAAATAAGATTTCGTAAAAACCTGTTTTCAATGTATTTCTTATGGAAAACATGTTTTTTTACTTTTTCACCATAAATACTAAAAAACCTCAAACTTTCATATTTTTTGGCAAATCTACATGAATGAAGCCTTTCAACAACGCATTAATGATTAAAATCGGTCTGGTAGAACTCTAGATTTAGTTGTACAAAGTTGAACAAAAATATCTTTAATTCAATATTTTTTCAACACAAAGAAATCGGTAGTAGCTTTGGTTTTTTTAAATATAACTTTTAAACGGAGAGGAACTCGACCAAAATGGGTGGTGATTTTCTGAAAGAGAATTAAATTTCCAACAAATTACTATTATGCATTCCTTGAGAAACCTCAAAAAGGCTGCCAAACATTGCCTTCAAATAAGAAATTCGTAAAACCCCATTTTCAATGTATTTCTTATGGAAAAAATGTTTTTTTAACTTTTTCACCATAAATACTAAAAAACATCAAACTTTCATATTTTTGGCAAATCTACATTATGAAAGCTTTCTAATGGCATATTAATCAATGAAATTGGTCCAGTGGAACTCTAGATTTAGTTGTACAAAGATTTTTAAGACTGAGTTATTATAAGAATAGATTATTGCTTTGAAAATTCACCGGGTGTGCAGGTCTGCTGTGTGTGTGGGGTATTTAATTTTTAGCATAACCTTTCTTACCAGTTCCATAATTTCACAAGACAAAATTCACCAGAACCGCTTGTGCTTTATGTGGAGAACCTGTAATTTTCCAAATACTTGTTTTGAAAACATGGAGTCAGAGAATTTTGATTTTGGATATTGGTAGACAGCTTGGACGTACGTGTATTGTCATTTGGACGTAATCGTTGTCAGCATTGTCAGGCGGGACGGATAGCCGGGTATCCGGACATCGGCGCCGCGACACGCCAGCCGAGTATTAGCGCAATCTGTCGGTGGATCGAGCTATCACACTGTCTTATCGCGGGAAATAACACCCATCTTTTATTCCATTTTATTCCATCAGGAGGACGTGTTACGCCGTGTCGAGTGTCGTAGTTGTCGCCCAGAATGATGGACCGTGATAAACATCGGCTCATATGCTTTCTATTTTTACTTGTCCTCCCTACACTTCTTATGCTGGCTATTTTTCGGACACGCCAAAGTCAAATCTGTGGTATATTAGAACTGAAAGTTTCTATCTCTCAAATATGAACGATTTTATGTTTAAGAACTAGTCCAAGTGAGAGTAATCCTCTCAAAATGGTCTCGATTATGTTTCAGTTTTTTTCAAACGTACGTGTAAGTGACGTAGTGTTCCCTGGCTGTTAAAGTTTTTAAAATATAAGGTACGGAAATATTTAATAAAGCATTCAATTTGGTCTTTTGCTATATAAGATGAATTTGAATACATTATGAATTTGGAATGAATGAGGTGCCATAGACACTGCCAAGTAGCTTGCTAGTACAATCTCAGTTATCTCTATATATAAAATTGAATGTATGTCTGTATGTATGTCCTTTATGCGTTGCCAAACTACTCATCCGATCGCCATGAAATTTTAGGAAGTTGCTCTACATGTGTCCGGGAAGGTTTTAGTGAAAAAATATTTTCGAAAACCCCATAAGTTTCCATTTTATGACGTTTTAAATTTCTAATGTTAACCTTATGGAGAGTAAGTTTGTTTACAAAATGTCTACAATGAAAACATTTGATTTCTTAGCTATAGCTGATTGGTTTACTTTCCATTAGCTTTACTATCCAATGCCATCATTCATTAATGTTAAACTATGAAGTAAATGTGTACTGTAAAAAATGAACAGCTTTATTCACCACGTTAATAGTTAACGGTTTTGGGGGATTATGTATTTATATTTTTATTTTCTGTCTGATTAAAGTCACGTGTTTATATGATAATTACAATGTTTATAATATTACGATTATAATAATCAGCTGTTGTATATCTTTCCTATAAAAGCCGTATTACAGTTAGGTTTTGTTTGGGTTTGGATTGGATTTGAAAATTGTGAATTAATCCACTCAGATTTATTTGTTTTATGGGAATGTTATTAATATGTTTTATCATTTCAGTATTGTTATTCACTATGCAGCGACCCAGAATATATAACCTTTCACAATGAAGCCGTATTGCTATTCGACTTCAGAACATGGCCAATCTTAAAGTTAACATGTGTTTACTGTGAGGCGTTACGAAGTTCGCCGGGTCAGCTAGTTTAATTATATAAAGAAATAAGACAGCTGGCTCCATTATCAAACGTTACGAAATTCGTATACGATTTTGTTCAGAATCTTGATCCGAAAACCTTCAGATTATAAAACTAATCGTGTCTCCATACAAGGGGTGATTGTTTATTTCGCGTGAATCCCTATATCATTTCAGTGAGTTTTTATGTGATATGTCATTTAACCATTGATCTGTCTCCCTCAATCGGGATCCATTGGATCGATGTATGGCATCTCTCTCGTAATTTCGCCATGTTTTCTTTATATATTTATTGAATTATAATATTCCTTTATACATCTATACTATGTATAACCAACCTAACTTGACTCCACAGACCGCTGTCTGGGGGCGTTTCCCCCCTCATCCTCCCCCATCTGTTGAAATGGAAGCTCTACATCTACGATCGAAGTCTACAGCGTTTGCAATCCTTCCCCTCAATCACTGGATGGAAGATTAAGATTATAAAAATTTGAAATAATTATTCCGTTCTTGTGTTCCCAGGTACGGGAAGGACTTCAGGACCGGCGGTGGTGGTGGCGGGGGTGGGGGCAGGGAGCGGCAGTACACCCCCAAGGCACCGCCGACCCTCCGCGCTCCAGTCAGCGAGTTCTCCAGCGGGCTGGAGCCCAAGAAGAAAAAGAAGAAAACATCAGACTAGTATAAAAAGTCACATTTATACAACAAGTTTTTTCGCAAAATGTGTTGTGTAAATGTAATTTTATATACCAAACATGTATATACAGAGCTGTATTCGTTCACTTGTTTATATATACACGTTGGTTTTTAAAAACGTAGATTGATTTCACCATAGTATTCTTCTATATTGTTCCTAACAAAACATAAGACAAATTTCAAGGTTATTGGGCATAAATTATTTAAATACCCATCGGACGAATATGAGTGCTGGTGTCGTGTGATGACACTACTTTTGTTTGAATATAATAAATGGGGGGTTTCCTCTACATACACAAACTGCTATCACTGACTAAGTAGTCTGTAGTCCGTAGAGTGCAAGTGCATACGGAATACAATTACCCAGTACGAGTTCTCTTACTTATTCTCCATTTCCAGTGAACTGCACGACAAATCACTTAAATTTGGATTTTGTTATTTAGTATTTAGGTATTCAGTTTTTTGTCAACGGAAGGGCCCTCTTATCACGAATGTCGTCTACTTAGAGATTTTAACTTTCTTTAAAGAACTTTAAAGCTTTGAAGAACGTCAGAAAATTCTAGCATTGTCCTATTGACATATTTCTAGAATTACAAAGGGCTCTTGCCTACCTACCCCACCAGATCCACCAGAGAGCTTTCCCTACTTATTCCTACTTCTCACCAATAATTTTTAATCAACCGAAGAACACTCTACTTAGCGTAACCTCATATCAACTTATTTCCAGTCCGCCGGAGGGTACTCTCTACTTATCCTAATATTTTATCAACTTATTTCCTGTTCGCATGAGATCACTTCCTACTTATCCTAACCTCCTAACAACCTATTTCCAGTTCGCCCAACGGCTCCTCCTGTTCATCCTAACCTCTTATCAACTTATTTTCAATGTGCCTGAGGACTTTACTTATCCTAACTTCTCCTACCAAAACATGTTTAATCCGCCAAAGCGACACAGCCTACTCATCCTAACCTTCCATTAACTTTTCCAATCCTCCGGAGGGTCCTCTCTACTTATCCTAACCAAGGAGTTGGATAATGTAGGACGACTCCATCAATAAACCGAGGCATAATAACTGTGGCGCGGATCACAACACAATCTCGTGAGGCTAAAACAATCGAAGAAACCAGTTAAGGCATCGCCTAAAGACGTGAAAACAATCGATCGTCTGGGCGAGGCACAAAGGGCGTCCTTGGAGAATGGCGAGCGGCACAATAGTCCAATCACAGTCGATAATTAAACACTATTAACCGGGGGTGATTACAGCAGATATGACGGTGCGAGGCTCCCGAGCTTTGTTACGCCGGGGAAAAAACACTTCATTGTCACGATTATAAAGGACCTGGCCTAATCGGTAATAAACCGAGACAAATTAGACTCAAATAACTTCTCGTGTCCGTCTGGGATCAGTTATATGTATTAAAAGGTGGGATTAGATTTTCTAAATGGGATCACAAGGGAAAGCGTCATGGGTTGAAAGTGTTACGTGCGGATGGACTGAGTCTATTACGGCTGCATTCAACCCTCTAACCAGCCTATTCTTTGGGTTATTGACGTGAAAAAATTACATCAACTCAGTCGATGGCTTGGGGCTGATGGAAATAAAAGGTGAGGCAACTGCCTGGCGGAGGACTCGGTGTAAGAAGCAGGCTTACACAACGATGCAAGTCTGTTACATATTTGTTTTACGTATCTAGAGATGGACCTGAATTGAAAAGGGGGAATGTTGCACCACATCAGAACACAGGACCTAGATGGAGTATGCAATATCTACTGGATCTCGAATCAGCTATCCAGGTACACAAAATGGATCGAGCTGTCTCGTACAAAGTGATTTGCATGATTTGTTTACAGTATTTTCTACAATACTGCAAACCATTTAGTTAGTGATTCCTGAGTAACCTACAGCTCTAAAAATGTTACTTCATGAAAACATAATCTTAGACTCACAGTATATGTCTAGTAATACCTCTAAAGTATAGTAATTATAATATCGTGAAGCCTAAAGTGCAATATTCTGTTTACTAACATCCATTGAATCAATAGTAGTCTCGGTGAATTCAGAAGACATTAGAAAATATCAGCTGGGACGACGATACTTTCTAGGCATGAAGCGTTATACCTTATCATTTATGGCCACAATTAAATATTAAGCGAGGTATTGAGTGTCTTGTGTTATCCTAAGCGGAAGATGACGCCACCCAGCAGGGCCAAGATTTGCAAGCACGCGTCAGGCGGGAGATCGGTCGCGGTTTCAGTGGCTAATGGCGAGATTTGTCCCGTAGCTGTCCGAGGGACTTAGCCCGAGGACCTCCCGCGGAGTCACTCGACACCAACACAACCCTCCTCTCGCTCGATTACCCTGATCCGATACCTCGCACATACCGGACACTCACTGGCTCCGGCTCCGGCTCCTCCTCACTTACCTTCACCGAGATTCCTGACACTGTCGCCGTCGCGTCGTTCTCATCTACCTCGGGAAATTACCCTCAGGCATGGCCGTGAATAGATGTTCTCTCTTATCTCTTGTAGTGAGATTTCAGGATAGTGATGTTCCCACCTCTTGCACGAAATCAGCTGTCGAGATGTCCTCAATTATCTCTTTTAGGGAGATTCTAGGATAGTAGAGATGTTCTCACCTCTTGCACGGAATCAGCTGACGAGACGTCTTCATTTGTATCTTGTAGGGAGATTCTAGGATAGTAGAGATGTTCTCACCTCTTGCACGGAATCAGCTGACGAGACGTCTTCATTTGTATCTTGTAGGGAGATTCTAGGATAGTAGAGATGTTCTCACCTCTTGCACGGAATCAGCTGACGAGACGTCTTCATTTGTATCTTGTAGGGAGATTCTAGGATAGTAGAGATGTTCTCACCTCTTGCACGAAATCAGCTGTCGAGACGTCTTCATTTGTATCTTGTAGGGAGATTCTAGGATAGTAGAGATGTTCCCACCTCTTGCACGAAATCAGCTATCGAGATGTCCTCAATTATCTCTTGTAGGGAGATTCTAGGATAGTAGAGATGTTCCCACCTCTTGCACGAAATCAGCTGTCGAGACGTCTTCATTTATATCTTGTTGGGAGATTCTAGGATAGTAGAGATGTTCCCACCTCTTGCACGAAATCAGCTGTCGAGACGTCTTCATTTGTATCTTGTAGGGAGATTCTAAAAATGATGTTCTCACTTTATGCACGGGGAGATGCAAGGATAGTAGTGATGTTGTCATTCCTTGCATTGAATCAGCTGTCGAGATATGTACTCACCTCTTTTACTTTAAGTCACCTTGGAATCAGCTGTGAGATATTTTCTAACTTATATCTTGTAGAGAGATTTCTAGGTAGTGATGTTCTCACCTCTTGCAAGGAGTCAGCTGTCGCGATGTCCTCCAGCCATGTTTTAATTGTGACGAAGAAGCCAGCAAGTACGAGAGGCGTTAAATAGCTTTAATAATAGTTTATGAAACGATTGTATTATGCATGCCTTAAAGCCACGAGTGGAATGTAAGTTAGAACAGTCGCTTCGCTCTTGTTCTAAATATCTCACGAGTGGTTATAAGGCATATTAAATCTTTGCATATATTATTTTATCTACGACCAACAATATTCAGATTTTAAAAACAAGAGTTGTATATTTCATTTATCTACGACCATTGCAATATTCAGGGTATCAAAAAATAATTGGTGTGTATTTCATTCTTGGAGTGTGCGTATTACGTTGTTCTTATTCTGTGAATGGTTCAAAACTCACTTTTGAGGTTAGCCACTAAAACGCAATATCTTTATAGATCAAGATCAAATGCAAAAACTTCTGATTTAGCTGATTTTTCATTTCATTATATATACAATAATGACATTACTTCCGTAAAATGCTGAGCTCTTATTGGTCTAGAACCTGTATCGTTATGAACTCATAGTGCAAAGGTTTTCAATTTCCGTTTCATAATGAGCCTCTTAATGAGGTTACTTTCAGTATCGTTATTGGTACTTATTGCAATGGTCGTAGATAGAAACTTTATTATAACATTAGTCATCGATAAAATAAAAAGTTGGAGTTGTATTTTATATAAATTAGGTAACGTAAAACAAATTTATAAAGTATTTTTCATAAATACAATTATTTTTCTTTAATCCCTAAAAGTCCGGGGCCGTGTGGTGAGGATGCCTACTATAGAGGCTTCCATCCTCCAAAAATGTGTTGATCTCGAACTGCATCGGCTGATTAGTGGCTTGACTTACCTTGTAGGCCTACTGAAGAAATATTCTAGCCGTTGCGTCGTGTCGTCGTGGTCTCATTTCCTATTCCAGGAACATTCCAGCCATGGAAGAGATTAAAACTCGTGTGCAGAAATAAATCAAACGTTTGTGTTTTATTCACCCAATGTGTCAAACATGTCTAATTTATAAATTTTGATGTGTTTTTCCATCAGATTATGTTCAAAACCAGTAACTATGCAATTATCAGACTATCAACCTAAATCAGTAACTATCAGTAGTGTTCAGTTATATATTGTTTTAAATGACAATATTTTTATGTTGATACAAAAAATAATATCACTCATTTTTTGTACAAAATTTAAGAAATTATTAATGTGGTTCATATCAATTTTGCCTTCTCAACTAAAAAATAAAAAGAGTTAAACTATAGGTTGACAGTAATTGTTTGTGAAGACGGTAAGCTTGCGTCACGAAGCCATGCTAGTGCTGAGGGCTGATGTCTGTTATGTTATTAGTAAGATTTAACCCTCAAAAGTGCTGCCCGCTAAATGGCTATTTCAAAGTTATAACGTGGAATGGTCCCGGGAAACCTTTTATTGGCAAAAACAAAATGGCTGGAATAGAGTGAACTCGGTGCATCGTTTCAGATCGTGGTAGTTGTGGCCAGTAGTGTATCTGTGTGCAGTTTACTGCGGTGGAGGCAGGCCATGTGGCTGCAGCAGGTGCTGCCCTCTCGTCCATCCATGACCACTATCGTTAATTACGTTAGCACTTCCTGTCCACATTACACGCTATTTAACAATTATTACAATTGCTCTCTTTGTCTGCCTTGATTATTTCACTTCGCATTATAATTATTGTTTTATTGACGGTGTCCTTCCGGTGGCAAAACCGCCATTTATTAACGGCAAATCATGCGTCATATGGTTCGCTGAAATACAAATGCGTTAAAGCCTGAAGCATCAGCAGAGGTGTTGTGGAATATCAGGATCTCTGTGGAATTTTCTTCAGTGTTGGTTATAAAAATATGTAAGATAATTAATTAAATTACAGAGTTAACTCAGCTGTATTCTGCATATGTTTGAGGAAGTACAGGTTGCGATACGTTGCTCATAGGAACGGCTCTATACTGTACTTTACTTTATGGTACTATTTTAACTAGGCTCAATGACGTACTCTACTTACGAGAATGCATAACTTATCAATTATTTTCACGAGTTTTGTTCGGTTATGGAAAAATAATAATTAAACTTAGGGTGGAAATGATCCCCACATGTATATATAGCTCACTATCGTACTGTAATTATGTACCTAAATTAGATATTAATAATTGAAATATGTGCATAGGCTTTTCCTTATTTTTACACTTTAATTGAAATGTATATGGGTGACTATTCCGGTAATTTTTAATGGTTAAGGAAACAGAAAAAGGTTTCCCGTGGATTGCCTGCGTCTAAGATACATATATGTTTTAGTTCTCGCAACCTCCGCTAGACAGCATCTAGAACATATTACAGTTCTACATACAAAGTTCAAAATAAGACGCTCAGTAGATTGAAGACGTCACCGTATCTACGCTAACTTTGCTGGTTTTGAGCAAGCATCTTTTTTCTCTTATTTAACTTTACAATCTGTTCAGTAAATTGAACAATAAGTAAATATCACACAAGAAAGTAGTAATAAATATTATGGTACATGAAAACTTGAAGTAGTTACTAACCGAAAAGTTAACAACGATTTATACTAATTCGTGAATCTCACGGGCAAGTCCAAAATTGAAGATCTTTTCAGTCTGGGAACTGTTTTTGCGTTGTCTAGCAGGTTCAACGCTAGATATTTTGGATGGTCTTCTAATTTTATAATACAATTTTCAATGAATTTCATGATTCTTAGCAATAAAGAGAGGTATGGATCACGAACAAACGTCCCGCCAAATATGTGGTTGTTTGTCACCCGTTGCGTATTTGTTTAGTTACATTAAAAACTCAATAAAGTAAAAATAATTATTCCTTACACTAATGGCGTCATAATCTTTGTTTATTGCCTCCCTTGGTTACGAGTACGATAGTTGGTTGAAATAGATTGACAGATTGGTTATATGTAATAAACAAAACAAAAGCTTTGAAAACCAGTTTGAAGTTCTAAATGCCTTGCTTCACTGTAAACGCGTCGATATATTTAACTTACACTTTAAACCACGTGTCTACATCGGTGGAAAATATAAGAGCACCAAAATATAAATACGCCAACACCTTCTAAACAAAAATGTTAACTCCTAAGAATTGTACCATAAGTTTTACCAAGTGCCTTGTAAAATTTCTAAATCCCGATGTACAATTAGTATGCTAATTCGTGATGAAATTAATTAAATCGATATTTCAAGCACAGTAATAATTGAAACTGCGCCCATTTCCTGCGGCGGATTCGATATTTTACCCCCCGGCGGGGCGTCGTCGGCCGCGGGAGCTCGCCGCCGTTAATACACAAATTCCAAGGTGATAACATTAATAAGACAATGGTAGTCGGTCGGTAGCAGATGACTTAAACATTGTCCTCAGATAATTAAAACACGGAGCCGGCCAGCGGGGGGTTGGCCTCCTGGCCGGCTCCTACAGTGGGAGGCGGTGCGGCCGGCACCACACCGCCACACTGCCACACCGCAATACACTAGGCTACGCTTCCACAGTGTACAGTGTACGTCTAACATCTACTTCGGTTTATTTCCTGAAGGCAATTCAATCTATAAATTCATGTTTAATATTACCTGAAATTCCTTATGGCGACTAATATGTGGTAAATGTTCAAAATTTCAAATCTCCGGTACTTATACTTGAGTTTTACGCGCTACCATTTTTTCACGATGTTAATTTTAAATTAATGTTGGTGTGGATTTCAGAATGTAGGAAAATGACTTCTTGAAACCCACTTCCCAATATTTTTAGCGTATTCATTCTGTCATCGATAAATCGATATCGCATGGATGACAATCGATGTTCAGCAACGGGAGATATTAGTTGACTTGGAGAAATGGTTAACCATTAACTTTTATTTGCCCGTTGTTGACCCGTTTCCGATATGCATGGACCCAAACAATTCAGTGAACCTTTTTCATCACCGACGCCAAGCTATTTCATAAAACAGTCGCGTGCAAATAAACATTTCCTGTCTGCCCAGGAAGTGGGTTTTAACCGCCTAACTCACATTTGATGCTTTAGAAATTCCAGTAGTCATTAGGCTCAATTAGGTTTGAAAAATCTATCTCAAATCGGATTGACTGCGGTATTTAAATGTCCAAAACTGAGGAGCCACTCCTTCGGCGTCGGCTCCGCTGTAAGATACCGGCTAATCCTGATCCCTAATTAACCCCGACCCATCCACCCATCCATCCCTGTCACAGACCATTACTACCACGTTTGCTGCTATTATCGCTTCGTAATTAATTCCACACTATCGATGTCCCTTGTAATCCGCTAGAGGTCTTGGTGAATGGGCGACCGTGTGGGAGTCACCTGGCTGCTCGAATATTATGCAAATCAGTTTCGCATAAAAAAGGTAATCCAATGTCAGAAGATTTTAAAAAGCATAGAACCTTATCGGAGTACATTGGTTTGGTAATTATATTGCTGGTGTTACTGGGATAGGCAAATTTTAACAGATTTGAGGATTTTACCTTTTGTGACTTAATTCGCGTTTATCTGCCTTATCTACCTGCGTTCTAAATTTTAACACAAATTCTGTGTTCTATCTACTAGCACTATCTACTAGTAGCTCGGAGATCAAGTGACTGGCTGGAAAGGATACTAGTCTGGATAGAATCTTAAAATAAAAATCATGTATACCTAGTATCATGAGACCACAGGTCATGGGAACAAAAGGCACTCTGTGCCTGTTGTTGCAGCAGTATAGATCGGCTTATATTGGAGCCGTCGGTATCTGTGTCGTTGTTGCAGCAGTGTGGACATGACTTATATTGGAGCCCTAGGTATCTGTGTCTTTTGTTGTAGCAGTGTGGAGCGGCCAATATTGGAGCCCTAGGTATCTGTGTCGTTGTTACAGCAGCGTGGACCGGCTTATATTGGAGCCCTAGGTATCTGTGTCGTTGTTACAGCAGCGTGGACCGGCTTATATTGGAGCCCTAGGTATCTGTGTCGTTGTTACAGCAGCGTGGACCGGCTTATATTGGAGCCCTAGGTATCTGTGTCGTTGTTACAGCAGCGTGGACCGGCTTATATTGGAGCCCTAGGTATCTGTGTCGTTGTTACAGCAGCGTGGACCGGCTTATATTGGAGCCCTAGGTATCTGTGTCGTTGTTACAGCAGCGTGGACCGGCTTATATTGGAGCCCTAGGTATCTGTGTCGTTGTTACAGCAGCGTGGACCGGCTTATATTGGAGCCCTAGGTATCTGTGTCGTTGTTACAGCAGCGTGGACCGGCTTATATTGGAGCCCTAGGTATCTGTGTCGTTGTTACAGCAGCGTGGACCGGCTTATATTGGAGCCCTAGGTATCTGTGTCGTTGTTACAGCAGCGTGGACCGGCTTATATTGGAGCAATCCAGCATCTGTCCCATTTGTTGCAGCAGTTTGGATCGGCTTATATTGGAGCCCTAGGTATCTGTGCCTGTTGTAGCAGTATGGACCGGCTTAAATAGGAGCCCTCAGGATCTGTGCCTTTGTGTCGCAACTATGTTAAACTCAAACGATCATTATGACGTTGGTTTGTATTTGAATATTTCGTAATTAGTGTTATTCTAAAGGCTGTCTGATTAGAATTCTATCTTTCTCATTTCTCCAGAGGGTGAAATTGATAAACGATATCAAAAAGCAAGCTCTAAAATATTATTGTCACCTACCAAAGAGGTTTATTAAATATGATCGATGATTTCAAAAATTCGTGTTAGATGATAAGCACGTGATTGTGCACTGCGGCGGAGGTGCTGGGAGAGGTGAGGTTGGCCCACTTGAGTTCTGGCCAGGTGCTACCGATCAGTAAGCCTCCACAGCTGCATTGTTGTAATGCCAGATATTTAATAATCAGCCGACACAATCACGGGAGACGAAGATGGATGCGCATTCCCTGCTCTCACACCTCCACTCATCGGCCGGTATTTTCTAATCACATTATAAAACCATTTGGATGTCCCGCCTGTGACTGATTACCGCTCAGATTCTGCTAATAGCGCCGCCAGCCTGCAGCCACCGGCCCTGCTACCAGCTACCACCGCCACCAGCCTTCCTGCTGTGGCTATCATATATACTACAGCTTCTATAGCTACCAGCCTTGCTATCATAGCTAACATACCTCCCTAGCTATCACTACCTAGGTACTATAGTTACCATAGCTACCAGCCTTGCCATCATAGCTAACATACCTCCCTAGCTATCACTACCTAGGTACTATAGTTACCATAGCTACCAGCCTTGCCATCATAGCTAACATACCTCCCTAGCTATCACTACCTAGGTACTTTAGTTACCATAGCTACCAGCCTTGCCATCATAGCTAACATACCTCCCTAGCTATCACTACCTAGGTACTATAGTTACCATAGCTACCAGCCTTGCTATCATAGCTAACATACCTCCCTAGCTATCACTACCTAGGTACTATAGTTACCATAGCTACCAGCCTTGCCATCATAGCTAACATACCTCCCTAGCTATCACTACCTAGGTACTATAGTTACCATAGCTACCAGCCTTGCCATCATAGCTAACATACCTCCCTAGCTATCACTACCTAGGTACTATAGTTACCATAGCTACCAGCCTTGCCATCATAGCTAACATACCTCCCTAGCTATCACTACCTAGGTACTATAGTTACCATAGCTACCAGCCTTGCTATCATAGCTAACATACCTCCCTAGCTATCACTACCTAGGTACTTTAGTTACCATAGCTACCAGCCTTGCCATCATAGCTAACATACCTCCCTAGCTATCACTACCTAGGTACTATAGTTACCATAGCTACCAGCCTTGCTATCATAGCTAACATACCTCCCTAGCTATCACTACCTAGGTACTATAGTTACCATAGCTACCAGCCTTGCTATCATAGCTAACATACCTCCCTAGCTATCACTACCTAGGTACTATAGTTGCCATAGCTACAAGCCTTGCTATCATAGCTAACATACCTCCCTAGCTATCATAGGTACTATAGGTATCATAAAAATAACAAAGTTATCTTCAGATTTGTTTATGAAATTGCCGTTATACTATTTAATATTCACGCACATACCTGTATTGGCATTTTATTTGGTAGCAAATAAAAATATGGTTAGTGGGCCGAATTAGCCCAGGATCGTTAGCAGTGTCACCATCAGATCTGGATGTTACTAGGTTCAACAATACATATTTAGTAGATCTGCCAACAGATAGCGCTGGGACCGGTCCAACAATCGTGGTGTGGATGACAGCTCTCCCAGTGGCTGTCGTCAGCACCATTAACTAACTTTGTAGAAGTAGCCATCCAGAACTTAAATCAAGTTTTAAAAAACGATAATACATCGCTACTTGATGATTACATGTCAATCAATCATTGATTTATTATTCATTTTAGCTAATTTCCCGTAGGGAAGAAGCTATTACCGTAAGTCTCATGGCAAGAATTAAGCCCGGAACCATGTTATTTTTTCTTCTTTAGGTCCCTAGAGACCAAAAACAATAGTCGTTAAAATTTATATATATATAAAACGTGTTTTTCTACATTTACTCGGACGAGTAAACCAGACATATCGGTCAATCGGAACAGGTAGTTTGGGGGGGTGGTTTGTACTAAAAAATTGGGGGTTTTGCGTTTTTCATATGTCATTAAAAAAATTAAATTTTATCTTCCAACATTAGAATAAGCTTGAAAAACTACACAATTTAGTTCCATAAAGTTTTACTAAATCTCAAACGGTTACCGAGATATAACAAATCCAAACATAGTACGTTGTATTTTGGGGCTCCAATGTTAATCTTATGGAGGATAAGGAAAAATTAATTTTTCACTATTAATTTATATTTTTGGATGAAACTTGATATTTAGCTTCATCTGGTTGAGATCCATCCGTTTATGCTTGAATATATGTGTTCATGGCAGCTAAGCTGCATACTCTTTTCCTATGTTAATCATATAGAGAATAGGCAAACTCCTTTATTTATGGACAGATGTTAATGTATTTACTGTCAAATTAAATTTTTTATGCTAGAAATGCCTACTTTAAGTGTTCTTCACAGCAGCTAACCTGCACACCCTTTCCCCATGTTAATCATAAGGCGAATAGGAATACTCATTTATTTATAGCCAGATGTTGATGAAACTTGGTATAAATTGTCAAAATAAAACTGTTTATGCTAGAAATGCCTACTTTCATTCAGTGTTCCTCACAGCGGTAAACCTACATACTCTTTCCCACGTTAATCTTATGGAGAATATGCTAACTCTCATAATATATCGACAAATATTGACATATAATATTATTATAATATCATTGATTTGGAAATTCTATGAGTACGCAGGTCTGCTGCGACGGGGGTATTTATTTATCATGGGCCATTAATTAATTGCCTGTCCAACAACAAGTCGCTTTTAGGTAATAATAATAAGACCAGGATTTGGAATGTTCCCTATCATAACGTTAAATAATTCCACTGACGTTGACAGACACTAAATACAAATATCCCTGATTTTTCTTTATTATGGTTTAGTGCTTTTACAGTAAAAGCATCATTCCCAATCCGAATCTGTCGCCCGATCCGAATCATTCGGATCGCGTTTGAAAAAATATATGAATAACAGACAAGATTTGAATTTTATCTCAAACATCTTTGAAATTTCATACGTAACTCTGCCAGCCAGTACCTTGCCGGACGCGGAAAGTGTTAATAACAAATATGTGTAACATGAAAGCACACTCTGTATATTGGAGGTATTTCCAAGCTCATGCGTGAGCGGTCTAAAGTTTAAATAATAACTTTTAAACTTTTAATACAATTATAATCAAATTGTTAACACGTTAAATGCTTGTGATATTTCGCAGCTATGTTATTGTACAGAGGTTATATACAGTCTACAGCACTAATATTGCAGATGATATTCACAATCGTTGTCTATGCGACGTGGATGTCTATAATGGTATATTTAATTTCAGTATAGTTTCAGATCATCCAGATTTTCGGTTGTTCGGACCGGAACCCGCCACATTAACCTGGATAAACCGGACTTTACTGTAGTTAAAGTACTGTAGTAAAATGTCAAATTAGTTTAATGTTTGGACACCTAATGTTTTTGTAAATTAAATTAGTTACTCTCAAAAGTTACTTATAATGAAATTATTATGGAAGTAACTTTGAATTATATACCTAATCTTACATTGAAGCTCAATAAATTGAGTATTTTTATGATTCCTAGATTCGGAAAAATAATAAAATACCGCCGTCACAGCAGACCTGCGTACTCAGCGAATTTCCAAATCAAAAATGTAATAATAATATTTGACAATTTTTTATAAAAAATCTGTCCATAACATTGAGAATTATTTGCCTATTCTCCATAAGATTAACATGGAAAAGAGTGTGCAGGTTTGCTGCTGTGAGGAACACTGAGAGTATGCATTTATACCATCAAATTTTTTTTATTTTTAACATTTATACAAACTTTCATGAACATCTGTTCATAAATAAAGGGGTTTGCCTATTCTCCATATGATTAACATGGGAAAAGAGTATGCAGGTTTGCTGCCATGATAAACACATAAACTATGATTTTTAAGCATAAATGGATGAACCTCAACCACATGAAGCTAAATATAAAGTTTTATCCAAAAGTATTGGTTAATAAGTGAAATATTAATTTTTCCTTATCCTCCATAAGATTAACATTGGAGCCCCAAAATACAACGTACTGTGTTTAGATTTTTTAATATCTCGGTAACCGTTGGAGATAGAGAAAAACTTTAAAGAACTTAATTGTGCAGTTTTTTAAGCTGATTCTAGTGGTGAAAGATAAAATTTGAAATTTTAAAAAATTACATGTGAAAAACGCAAAAAACCCCATTTTGGGGTACAAAACCCCCCCAAACTACCTGTTCCTATTGACCGATATGTCTGGTTTACGAACTCGTCCGAGCTATTGCAGGAATACACGTCTCTACCAAATTTGGTCTCGATCGGACCATTTTTACGAGAGTTATCGTGCTAACAGACACATATATATATATATACATATATACATATATATATATATATATATATATATATATATATATATATATATAAATTTTAACGACTATTGTTTTTGGACTCTGGGCACCTAAAGAAGAAAAAATAACATGGCCCCGGGCTTAAGTCTCACCATGAGTATTTTTATGATTCCTAGATTCGGAAAAATAATAAAAAATGTAATCTACACGAAAAAGTTGCACGAAATTCGTTTTCTATACGCCTCCCCACATATCGCGATGCATTTTCGTCAGCAAGGGCAAAGTTAAAATTAAATCCAAATATATCCGTCGAATGTAATTTGACGATTCTATGACGTCACATATAAAGCGACGGAACTTTAAAATAACACATTAACGGGTAGAAAGGTTTTTATAACGAACGCCACCTCAAAGCCTTGAAGACGACGCGTCCCAGGGATGATCATGTCGTTAGCTCTGTTTATTTCTCTAAAGTGAAGTTAATTTTGTCATCATCGATGTCAAAGTTGTGCCTCCCCCTTTTCTCCCCGCCAATTTATTTTTCTTTTGATTCTAACACGCCAATTTGGCCCTTAATCGATTTCCCGGGAGTCTACATTTGCATATTGCGGCTAATCTTATTTTTCAAAGTGTCAACATGATCTCGGTCTGACGCGCGTCACGCGCCGCCACCGCTAACGAGTTGTTCAAGGAACCGATCTCATTTCTTCTATATAAATTTTGTATTTTCAGTTATTATAAAATATTTAAACTGTAGAGTCTCTTATCTCAAAGTGAGCTATTAAAGTCCTCTCTGTAGTATCTTAGACAAGTTCGTTTTGCAACGCGATTGTACTATATTTACTAACTACACTTTTTGGAGGGAGCTTTGTATCCCAAAATGGGGTTTTACATTTTTTCATGTAAGCAATTATTGAACAAATCGAATTTTTATTTCGATTAAAAATGATTTAGTTTATCTAGTTTAGTTTTATTAGTACATTCTTAAAACCCCTAGATATAATGTTACTCAGGACAGCAACCTCCTTACACATTGTCCAAGTAATTCTTAAGGAGAATAGATAAATTGATATAACTACCTTAGTTATTGACATAATTTGATAAAATTTGGAATGTGATTTTAATTAGGTAACTGCCATATTATTAGAATATTACGATGTAAAACTACTCTTATTGTAGCAAACCTACCTACTCAGTACTATGCGCGTATTATGATGGGAATAATTTAAGTTCTTGAAACTCGCTCTACTCACGCTAGTGAGTACGAGTGTAGTGTAGTGAGTGTAGAGTACTACTCACTTTACTCATTGCGTGCAATGTCGTTATTAGTTTATCAAAATTTAATCCACGGAGTTTCACTTACCATTGATATGCACAATATTCATATCAATAGTTCTTGTAGTCTTCTCATAGGTTTTACAGTATTTTCCTTTGACTCACCAAACTGTATAAAAGAGTCGATGGAGTGGTATGTGTAAAGCTTTGTAGATCAAAACCGTTAAAGATTATTTACTAAGATTTTACGCACACCATAAGACTAAACACTTTGATATTAACATTTGACTTGTTTAATGATGTAGGTAGAGTTATGTTCTTTACTATAATACTATGTAGAAACAGTATATTGTAGTACAAAAATGTGAAAGGTCTTTTGGGAATATATCATTAGATCCAATTTTAAATAATATTCTAAAGCACAGACTACTGAATAAGTTCAAGACGGGGTTGTTTTTAAACAGTGTACTCAACCCTATACAGTAATGCCCTGCTTCTTATAAACGATTTCATTCACGTTTCTATTGTTGCATATTTTTAATTCACTGTTGCCAAGCGATTGCTTCACCAACTAATATTTGATTTAAATTTCCTGAAAAGACTTCACTGTTCAAGTTCCTCAAAGACCCGAATTAATATTAACACATTTACTCAACCACCGTCCATCCAGTCTGAAATAACCCCCACGAGCCAACATGGACCCCAATAAGGTAAGAAATAGGCAATCGAGAGGTAAAGGTATTGTATTTCATTTTCAAATACGTTATATCCTAACAATGTATGATGGAGAAACTAGTACATTTTAAAAATCTGGATTAACTACTTGCAGGTTAAACCATTGAATTTATGTAGTACATGATTACGCGACGCACCTTGCAGCGATGTACAAAACAGATTTATTAGGTTTAGGTTCGTTGGCAAATGTAAAACACAATATAACTATTATTATCTTCCTGAATTTGTGGCCTATCCAGGTATTTTAAGCCAAAACATTTGTAAGAAATGAGTGTATTCATGTGGACTTGAAACATTAAAACATATATTAAAAATAGACAGACTACGTCATCTTACACAGGGTACCTTTGATCATTTTACAGCCTGGTAAATACATACTCTCACGAACAAATAATACACAATATCAACCTTTTATACATTTCAGATGGCAAAAGGAAAAATGTTTATATTATTTCCCTGTGGGAAATAGGTTAGACCATGGATATCTCTAAATGTAATGTTTTCACGAATTTTTAAAGTTTTATTATCACTATTGGAATTAGCTCAAAAACACACAATTATTAAGTGTTTTGAATCTCTGCTCTATGTCAAGCAGTTACTGAGTTAAAAATCGAGACGTGAGAACCAGAGGATTCTATCTACATTTTGATAAATTTGTTAGTACAACTGTTTAAAGTTTGCTTTCTCTTACAGCTCTAATTTATGTTGCTATAAATGAAAAAAGGCTATAAATTATTAATAGTTTAAAGGCATGTAGATGAAAAATTATTTATTTAATATTATTAAAGTACTACTTTTACAAATTTTAAACATACTGAACATAAACTGCAGACAGAACCTTCGTCTCTAAGTAAAACTTGATGATTAAGATCTATAAAATTCTTACAACGAATAATTGTACTGTAGTATTCTAGTATTCTACGTGAATTGTAGCCATCCATTTCAACATATTTGATGGCTTTGATCTTGTCTGTCGGTAAAGGTTCCTTCTCCCTTACATATTTTGCTGGCGTAAAAATATTTTTTATTAACAAATTCATAAATATGATAATAACGTCTTGTTTAGCATTATACGTGTTGGTTTTTCTACAGGATGAAGTAAAAACTCACGTCTTCCAACACGTCTTAATATATCTACACTTATGTTGTATATATACACAAGACGGTAAGTATATACAAAAGGTGTTAGATTGGCGATCGATTGATCGATCAGCAGATTATGATCGGGTCTCCGTTTGGGCCTGATGATGTCCGGTGTGACTGGACGAAATCGATCGCCAATTTAACACCTCTTGTATGTATTTACCGTTTGTATATAATTACAAAGTAAGTGTAAATATATTAAGTAGTGTTGGAAGACGTCAGTATTTACTCCACCCCATAAATCTAAATATATAAAACAAAGTCGTGTTAGTTACACGCATTATAACTCGAGAACGGCTGAATCGATTTTTAATGATCTTTGATTTTTGGATTCGTCTCTGCTCCGGTCATGCTTTAGGCATATTCAGTTCCCATAAATTCAATCAGTTTCCATTTTACAGCGTTTTCAATTTCTAATGTTAACCTTAAGGGGACTAAGTTTGTTTACAAATTGTCTACAATAAAAACATTTGATATCTTAAGCTACAGCTGTTTGATTACTTTCCATTGGCAATATGCTTTACTATCCAATGCCATCTGAATCATTCAATAATGTAAAACTATGAAAAAGTTTTATCTACGTTTTTATCTTATATTAAAAGTCACGTGTTTATAATATGTCGCCAAATAAAAAAATAATTACGGTATTTATACATATAATTTTATTATAATAATCATCTGTTGTATAAATTCCCTATAAAAGCCGTATTACAGTTATATTTTTGTTTGGTTTTAGGTTTGATTAGAAAAAAATTGGATCAATCCACTCAGATTTATTTGTTTTGTGGGAATTTTATTAATATGACTTATCGTTTCAGTATTGTTATTAACTATGCCGTGACCCAGAATATCTAATTTTCACACGAAATGTAATGCTATTCGACTTTCATGGAATCTGAAAGTTAACTCGTATTTACTGTTAGGTACGTCCAAAATGCACGTCTATATACAATTATAGTTCAGCTATGTTATATATGATGTGGTACTCAAGCAGTAAGTATTTATCGTAAACTTAATATCATATATATATTACAATAATAATAGCAGCTTATATCATCCGTTTAAAAAATTCACGTGTTAGAAAACATAATAAAAAACTTTGCACATATCTTTTTCCGCATCTAAACGAAATAAAGTTTTTTAATATTTGATGAATACAGTTTATTTATTCTGTCATCTAAAATATAAAAACAGGTCATAAAACTAAACGAAGAGAATGCATGTCACATTGATAATAAAAATATATCTTACGAAGTTGTCAGCTAGTCTTATATAGTTACCCGATTTCATAAGTAACAGACAATGTATACCAACTTAAACTTTCAAAATATGTAATCTCAGCTGTTAAGTTTGAAAACATTAAATATATAAAACCTGACATTGCATCCTTTTATGCCGTATAGGTCAAAGCCCTTTGGACGGATTGACGCCAAACTTCACAGAAACCATCCTCTAATAATGCTTAATAATGTCGGAAAGTTTGATTACAATCGGTCCAACCTTTTTACCTTTGATATTTACCTTTGCTACTGACAATGATTACGTGACCATCTGCCAGGACTATTCAATACCAACAGCTCAATTAATTAATACTGTACTAATAATTATTCTATCTGTATTTTTTAAGTTTATTATGCTTAGCCTTTGTAAGCTAGCACAGGTAATAGACTGCCCACCTATCCTTTTTAAATGACTTCGCTCAATCCCGTTACATTTAATTTTTGTTTAAGCTACGAACAATACAATTTTAAAATTAAACACATTTACAAACCCCGCGCGCGGGTAAAAAACGCCTCGTCTCAACAAACAGCATTGTCCGCGCTAATGAGGGCGGCGGCGCCCATCTGCCCGCGTGAGAACCGATTTCACACTTTTGCAAATAATCATTTAACGCGTTTTCTTCCTTTGTGGCGTTTTTGTGGCGCGTTATTGTGGCGCGTAATGACGTCGGAAACAGAAACGCGGTGATATGATCGGCAGAAACAAAGCCACCTAATGAGCATTTTGTGGGGACACTCGGTTACACGCCATTTTGGGTTTTCATTGTTTTTCCGCCGCCGCTATCAGATGGCGCGCCAGTTGGCCGCTCCCTCATTGTTTTACCCCATTATGTCGATCGCTCACTAGCAAATTGTACCGAAACGTTTTTGTACCTCTTCCCGTTCCTGTAGGGACATTTACTTGTTCTGTGTTTCCGCTGGGGTCGCTGTGTCGCTGTCCTTGGTCCGCTCCGCCACGTTCCGTGTGTCGCTGTCCTTGGTCCGTCCCGCCACGTTCCGTGTGTCGTTGTGTCGCTGGGTCGCTGTCCTTGGTCCGTCCCGCTACGTTCCGTGTGTCGTTGTGTCGCTGGGTCGCTGTCCTTGGTCCGTCCTGCCACGTTCCGTGTGTCGTTGTGTCGCTGTCCTTGTTCCTAAACTCCCTTCATATGAAATTTGGCTGTGAAATGAATGTGCACATGAAAATACCTAACACGCAATTAATCCAATCAGGTAAAAACCAAGACTGACAATTATGTCACTTAGACTCACCAAGGACTCGCGTTTTCTCGTGATTATTGCAGCAGCCTTGGGCGTTTATAATTCACGAGATGTGATTCCCCGTTTAGAGCTTTTTAATTTATGACTATAGCTTGTGTTGGGTAAATAGTTGAAAAGCTGGTCCGTGCGTCATGTGATGGCTATGTAATGATTCAAACAGAGTAGGTTAATTAATTTGCTCATATTTGATAGTCATTTTGTTTTCATAATCGTATATCAAAATTGAAAATATAATTAAATAATTGAGCACATAACAGGGTACTTCAACGTATCTTACATTTTGTTTTCATTTAAACAGCTCTGTTAAAAGCTAGAAATATGTTTTGTTTATGTATCGCTCGTTTGCCAATATAAAGAATTTATAACACATACAAATAACATATGTTTAATATATTTAATCAGGAGTAAATGCTCAATCTTTACACTCTGTTAAAAGCTAGAAATATGTTTTGTTTATGTATCGCTCGTTTGCCAATATAAAGAATTTATAACACATACAAATAACATATGTTTAATATATTTAATCAGGAGTAAATGCTCTAAAATTTAAATTCTTTAAGATACTGCTGTACATTAGTGTTAGATGTGGCGTGACCTTGTGTAAATTAAATTTCACCCTATTCTAACATCACTGTTGCTTTCTCTTGACCTTTATTGTATATTTCGAAATGCTTCCACTAGAAGCAACTATATACAACAGTGTTAGACAAACCATACTGTTTCTGAACGAAACAATCACCGCCGCGGTGGGCCTACCCGCGCTCGCGGACACCTTATCAGCTGATCGGCTTCCCGCGCAATATCGGCTGGACATTAACAGCTGTCCGCGTTCTCACGAAGGACTAATTGTCGGCAGAGATAAGGGACAGGAAGCGGACACGGCAGCTGGTGTTTAATTAGTCTCTATCTTCGTCTGATCGCTCGGACCGTTTAAACTGTTACGTTTTATTGCACTCGTTGCATATTCATGGGATTGCACTTTAACCGGAGATTTATCGAGCATTGTCTGCCTCCAGTTGAGAGCGCGCTGACCAGAACATCGCCTCCAGCCTCGGCTAACCGCTCCATTTTATGCCCACCGGCCATCGGGGCCGAACGCGGTCATTCTTCGCCGCTTTGCGCCCGTGTTTCAATTATCTGGACGTGTCTTGTTAATTACCCGGAGGTAGGCCTGCCGAGCTGCAACTGAGCTTCCTTCTGTCTGGCCGTTTTTGTCTGCAAAGTAGAATCAGTAGTTTTTTATGATTATTAAAGTCTCGCAAAAATAATTAGATGTTTTCTTAATTTATATTAGTTACTTTCTTGCATTAGTCCCGTCCTTTGTACGGGACGTACGACTCAGTGTTTATAACAGTTTATGTTTATTTGTGTAATATAGCTTAGTTGGAAGTAGGATTAAAATCAATGATAACGTAACTTCATGAAAAAATTGTGTAATATTGGTCAAAACTGGATTTTTAGAGCTCATTTGTTGAATTTAATACTTAGTAAGTAAGTTAAAAGTATAGTATATCCTTCTCCGAAAGGTATAGAATAGTGAAATTAGGTTTCGTCAAACTGGGTGTTCACGTTTTCTCATAGAAGCGTTACATAAAGGTCTCGTTTAGCGTTGTAAAAAACAGACACACAGACAAATAGTTTGTTTCTGTGTACGTGTTTGATATGTTCGTGTGGACATACAGGCAGAGCTTAAGGAAAGACCCATTTCAAAAGATTTCAAAAAAATTACAGGCAAAACTGTAATTTTATTTATATAGATGGATGATTTTAATTATATTTGTTCTAATGCGATAGTCATACAATACACAATCGTTGAAAAAACTTCATAAAACGAACTCCAAATATATTTCATTTATGAGTTTCATTTGAGGAACTTAGAATACCCAGGGAACTAATGACTGTTTCGAGTCTGCGGCCCTGGCCCTGCATTGCGAAGTTGCTGATAGCCGAGACGCCACATGGCGTGTTGTTCAACCCGATCCTGTCAGGCTAACCCAGCTATATCACGAACTGTATCCCAGTTTTTAGCTTAATTAAATAAAAATTAGACTTGAGAATAATGTAATACCTTTGACTATACAAGGTAATACACACTAGCTCCATCCTCATTTTACACATGAACTTGAACATGAACATGAAGTTAAATTCATTAAAATTGAACAGAACTAGACCTCCCAAAAATTTTCTAAATTCCCTGACACTTGTTTATGTTCAATTGAGTAGCTTTTTAGCTTCAAATTTTAATAAATATTTCAAATATTTAAATTTATAATTAATTTCCCCTTTGATTCTCTCATATGTCATATTTTCTTTGCCTAATTATTAGTATAAGCTGTTTTCTTGTTTACTTTATTCGTGACATCTGCAAACGTTAGACGTATTTTGTTGAACAAAAATTGTAATTAGTAATTGTTTAAGTAATTGTTGGTTGTTAAAAAATGGATCAAAGAAGTTGTATTAAGTTTTGTGTAAAAATGAAATAAAGTGTAACAAGGTGTGTGAAATCTTAACAAAGGCCTATGATTCTGCTTTGAAAAAATGTTTGTATTTACCTCCCTGTGGGAAATAGGTTAGATGATGGATATGTTTAAAGGGAATGTTTTCAGTTCATCTAAACAGCTGTTCTTATTGTTATATATTAAAAATTCAATACAACATCTCTGGTAGTTTCTATTGAAACCTGTTTCAAATTTTCGTCTTACAAATTTCCAACACTCCCCACCCCAGAGATAAGACATATCCATGTCAAAAACAAGTGTTTACGAGTGGTTTAAGCGTATCCAAAATGGCCGGGAAGTCTTTGAAGATGACGAACGTTCCGAAAAAAGTGAATGCAATGGTTATAAGTGAGTCGAATCAAAATCAGAGAAGTCGCTCATGATGTTGGCATATCGATTGGCTCATACCATGACATTTTTGCAAACAATTTGTGTATGAAATGCGTGGCAGCAACATTTGTGTCAAAATTGTTGAGTTTTGAACAAAAACAGCGGCGAATGGAAGAAGTCATGAAGTCAACGTCTACTCAGATTTGCTAAAAATAGTTGTAACAGGTGACGATACATGGGTTTATGGATATGACGTCGAAACGAAGGCTCATTGGCCCCAGGGGAGGCATTCTGGCTCTCCAAAACCGATTAAGACCCGAAAAATGCAGTCAAATGACCGTCAAGGTTATGCATAAAGTGTTCGTTTGTTTTAATGGAATCAAAAACCATTGTGAATTCTTGCCACAAGGTAAAACGATAAATAAAGATTACTATCTACAAGTTCATCGCCGTTTACGTGAACCAGGGCTAAGAAAGTATTCGGATGCGGGCAAAGCAATCCATGGTTTTGTTATCACGATAATGCACTTGCTCACACATCGTTGCTTGCTTGTGATTTTTTGGCAAAAAATAGCACTGTAATGATGTTCCAACCTCCATTTTCTCCAGACATGGCTCAATGTGAGCTTAAAGGGTCGTCGTCTCACAAGCATGGATAAAATTAAAAGTGCATCGGTGAAAGAGCTCAAAGTCATCCTAAAGATTTATTGCTAGAAATGTTTTGAGAATTTGAAAAAACGCTGGCAAAAGTGCATAGTATCTATCTATCTAGTAGGGACTGCTTTGAAGGGGACAACAACGATGTAGATGATTAAATAATTTTTAACGAAAATTCCGGCTATTTTTTTAACAAGCCTCGTATAGTGTTGTGCACAAATTTATTATTACCTATGTTTTAATCCTCAACTGCCCATCACCTTATTTCTAGGGCCTTTGAATTGAATTAGCAACAATGTACAGCAAGGTACTATAGCGGCATTAGTCAATAATTTATTATATTCTCGACTGTATTTTCCCTCTTTTTATCTCTGACCACGTCAGTGCATCATAATGATAAGTTATTCTAACATAATATTTCAATTTTCATGTATTCTGTTTTGGGAATAAACACATCTATTCATTCACTCAAACCGCACTAAGCCAGAGAACTTAAATTGCAAAAGATCCTTTTAAGTTAAATCCTAAATGCAATTAACTAGCAGCAAATTGTATCTTTATCGTCAAAGACAAACTATAGAATCAGAAAACTGTCAATAATGTACCATTAGCCTTAATTCCCTTTCACATACAAATTGGCTTTTCCAGCAGCGGAATCGTATCCCAATCCCATTGCAAGCCCGACCTTCCCAGAGAACTCACATCAAAGCGAACAATACACTCGGAAACAATTAGTTTACACTAGTCGGTCCGCTCAAGCCATGATTTCATTTATTCGTGCATTAAGGCAATTCAGCACTAAGTGGCTGGCTGGTAATTGTGGAATAAAATCCTCCGAATCGCTTTACCGAGTGGAGGGGGCGAGGGAGGGGGGAAAGCCCCTCGGAGCAGATGTCGGGAGGTGTTTATTGAGTGGATTAGATCAAGTCCCGCCGCTGCCGCCCTCACAATCAGCTGTTGATGAGCTAGCCGCGCTGCCATTGGTCGACGACGTGTGACGTGTGCCGGTCCCCACTGGCTGCTGCATCTCATTGTTGCGTCACACTGCTGGTATTTCCACTGTTGCTACTTGAGACAACTTTGGATGGGTTGATACTTCATCATCTGATTGTCTTTTGTGGACTCAATAAATAGTCTATGTAAGAAACCGTTATACATTTACCAGTGGTCTTTGATAATTAAGCTGTAAAATAGTCATTAATGATCATAATAAATGAAATATGGGGGTTTGTCAGTATAGATATATCATTATCATCTACACACTCACTCTTCACTCATATCCTGGTTAAAAACCTAAAAGATTGGTCCGTGTTAGTCTACACTAGTCGCGATAACGTAAAAAAATACAAAATATAAATACAAATGATTAATTTATTTACGTATCTTTTAAGAATCGTTTTACTGAATGTTTCAATTAATCCTTTTTTAAGCGTATTGACTGTATTATCAAGGTGCAGTAAACAGGATTTGATAAGTGATTGAAAATTGTACTCATGCTGGAATTTTACATTATAATAAGGTGGACGAAACATTTTCATATTTTTGGTTATTATCAACGAGAAAGCAGTTATTTATTTTATCTTGTAGGCCTAACTAACTTTGTTTATTGAATAGGACCAGACCAGCGTGAGTATAGTTTTCTATCCCCTATTAAATCCCGTTTACTACGTATTGTAAACAAGTTAATGCGATCAAAAAAGATAACAAATCAAAAAAATATTTGAAACCTCTGAACGCTTATTTTCCCCTCTGAACGAATCTTACAATGTTATTTAGTCCCTCCGAGGCGGATTCTTTCCGTGAAGTAGACGCAAAATAAAATTACATAATGCAAATAAAATTACAGATTTGAGTCTGATTCAAAGTGATTTCTACAAAATGCTTGAATCGATCAATTAAACAGGAAAATGAATGTTAAATGTTTTCCATATGATGATTAAGTCAGATAAATTCCCAATATAGAAATGAAATTTTATTTTATAGACTTTTCTCGAGCAAAAGGCAATGCAACAACTAAAAAAACTAAAACTTTAACTAGTATAGGTTTGTCATCATTCTTCAAATACATCAATACTCATTAACTTACGTAAAAAATAATTTTAAAACTTATGACAAGATAGATTTGGCCTTGTTGTGTGGTCACTCAAGTTATTTCTTGTATATGATGGACAAATCTAATTTAAATTATCAAACTTGATGAAGGGTTTGAATCTTGAGTAGCCTTGAGGGGTGATGAATTTACTGATAGGCCAAGGTTAGTAACCTATAATTTTGTCTAGGCTACACCAAATGAATATAAAATATAAGAGGTTAGAATTTACAACGTCGTGGTCCACCATAACATCTGATACGAAAACGTTCGAAACAGTTATTTAACAGTTCAAAAAGGAGTCTTACGACTAAACAAATAATAAATAATATACTTGGGGGGAGCGCGCTGGTCTAGGGGTAGAGCGCGGGGCTTTGGTGCCCAAGGTCCCGACAATCACCAATGGCTTTTCGCTAAGTGATAATGCCGTAACCCACACAGGGGTGCGCAAAATGCTGCTACGGCTGAAGTGTCTTGGGAGTAATCCGCCCCTTCAAAAAAACACAAAAAACAAGACTTAAGGTGAAATGAATTTTTTTTAAATAGTGAAAACTAAAACTAAATATCGAATATTATTTGGTGAATATCGTAGAGAAACTATTGGCGAAACTATAAACACACTGGTACGGTTCAGTCCAACCCCCAGCTCAGCCCCCGCTGTGTCGGAAGCCCGGTTAGCTAGATTCAGGCCAAGAGGGTTCTCGTTACGCGATAAGACGTCGGTAATTGATTAAAGTCACTTAGCAGGAATTTAGCTTAAAAGGGTATTCATTACAGCTAAGTGCCCAACCCTTCCATTAGACCTACTTCATTGTCAATACGGCCATTCAGTCCCTCTCAAACACGGTAAATGTACCCCCCCCCACCCCGGCGACCGCGGTGGGTTGTTAATTAATTATCATTGGCGGGACATTGATGAAATGTTTAATTTCAGTATCGAACGGATTAAGAAAGCTGGAGACAGGTTGGGTAGTTTGGCCAAAGGACAACATTCTTTATGGGTTCAACACTTACAACAGAGTGATGACGTACAAAGCATCACTGAGAAAAACAATTTATCAAATTTCCATTCAATTTTATAAACCGAATAATAAAGTAAAATAGTATAAAAATTAATTGTAAACATTTTTTTTATTTTTCGGGTGAAAACAATTAGGCGGATTAGTATAATATTAAGGTAAGGACCTCCACGTGTCCTCTCTTTATTTTTTTTGCCCTTGTGGGGAACCATTCCATTTGCCTAAATGAGAAAGTACTTGTACAAACCTACCTTAGAATACAGTGGGTCTAAAATAACCCCACAGACATCCCAAGTGTGAGGTGCAATTTTTGAATTTGCCTCACCCATGGTCAAATTAATAATTTAGCGTGTTTCTTCTTGAGCAAATTTGTGTACTCTTCTAAATTTGTGTTGGTTTCAATCTGTTTACATTAATTTATAGTTTAGTTTTTAATTTAGCTAATTAAATATTCAAGTTCAATAATATTCTTCCGTCACTGCTGCCAAAACGACCGTTTTCAATACATTCTATGCGGGTCGAGAGTAAAGCGGGTCAGCTGAGGTGAGGTGATCACCTGTTCATAATTAAATTGTAGAAAGGACACGTGTATGCTATTGGTTCTTTATTGATGGTATTGAAAGCGATATTAGTATTGACAGAATCAGCTGATTGTTTACAATAGCAATGATAATACAATAGCTTCTGATAACTATTAACTTCTATGATAATTGTTCATGCATTGTCCGCCCCCTGACAGGAACTTTCTGGATCAGCCCTTCAGCCACCACACATATAGTTTAATTTTTTCTGACCTTTTTTTTACATTATAATGTTTTTTTATTTGAAAGACCTTTTTAAAAAATAAAATCCAATACTATAATACGAGCAAGGTTTGTATATATATATATATTTGCACACGGATCTCGAAAACGGCACTAAGGAATTTCTTTAAATTTTGGAAATAACTAATTTCCGAGTAGAAAATAAGTTCTAGATAGGTCTAATGTCCAGGAAAATTCGTGTTTTCTTGTAATATTAAGTTTAAAATCTAAAAATTTAACATTACGCTTATGGAGAATAAAATGTAAACAATACAAACCAAAACAGCTGTTTATAACCGTTTGACAGTTCTTGATTGAAGACGGCGGGGAACAATATAGAGGTTATGCATTAATATTTATTTTATGTATGTAATAAATGCAAAATTATGAGGTTACTAAACAATTTGTAAAAACTTAAGGATAACATAACTGTGCGAAATAAAAGCAGAAAAAAGTATTTCCAAAATCTTCCGTGTTTTGATAGAAAACGTATTCGTTGTATTGCTTGAAGCCACTGTAACAAACCAATTAATTGATGTAAATTAAATTTCTCTTTTGTTTTTCAATCCTCATTCCGTTTATAACAAAATCAGTTGATCACAGGCTAATAATAACGGTATGGATAATTAAACAGTAAATGATCGGCTTTGGCTAAAAGACGTTAAACGGCATCGCTCAATTGACTAACGCCGTAGCCGAGTGGTAGCGTGTCGGCCTCAAGAACTATAGGCCGCGAGTTCCATCCCCACCAGATGCGACACTTTTTGTTCAGTGCTATGTTAATTATGGTGTATTAAATCGGTTTTATTTAAACCACATAAATGTTTTCATTGAGTAATAAATGTGTTTTAATTTTTCTAATTCATTTTTATAATACATGTCTTATTTATACGAGCAAAGCTCGGTCACCAGGTACTTTAATATGAACCACGTTACACGTTGCGCTCTGGAAACAATCACATTTGCTCTTAATGATGAAAAATACTATTATTTCTCAATTTCTGTGTTTTTTGTTTAAATATTTGAAAAATGCAAAATATTTCTAATGAGCTGTGTATGAGGCCGCCAAATCGCAGCGCCAGTAATGAAGATATCCACCTCCATTACAGAGCCCGGCCGAGTGGTTAATTGCGGTGGGTCAGAGCAATTATGTTTACGCCACATTTTCCCGATGGTTTTATTTCGAAACAGATAATTAACACGCTAAGGTCGTTAATATACTTGTGAAAATTGTTGTGGAAATGGCTAGACGTATCAACAATGTAAAATAATTTGTTGGGGCAGACAATGGCGCCATTTACGGCGGCGAGTGGTGCAGTAATTGGCCTTTACACCCGGTTGTGTGAATGGCCGAGACCCGAGACAAACATCTCTACCAAACATTTATACTTTTATAAACCCCGAGAAGCGTTTATGTATTTGTTAAATCTCTCTTGTAATCTAGTGGGGGAGAATAAACACAACCCTTAGGTAACCATAATATACCTAAACAGGACAATCTCCTTAAAGTTTAATAATCAAGAGTTAACGTTGGCGTAAAGGTAGAGAGAGAGTAATTATACAGTAAAAAATTAATACAATTGGATAACAGGAAATTGTACATTAGACAAAAAGTATTGGTGAAAAATTACTCAAACAACTAATGGAAATGGTCTGATGAAACAATTGAAAGAGAGCTTGGAAATGTTTTATATGAAGATTACAGATATAGATCAAATGAATGGAGATCACTACGATAAGACCGAGGAATGCGTGATGGAAAATCAGATGATTTATCTCATCGCCCGGCCGAGTGGTTAATTGCGGTGGGTCAGAGCAATTATGTTTACGCCACATTTTCCCGATGGTTTTATTTCGAAACAGATAATTAACACGCTAAGGTCGTTAATATACTTGTGAAAATTGTTGTGGAAATGGCTAGACGTATCAACAATGTAAAATAATTTGTTGGGGCAGACAATGGCGCCATTTACGGCGGCGAGTGGTGCAGTAATTGGCCTTTACACCCGGTTGTGTGAATGGCCGAGACCCGAGACAAACATCTCTACCAAACATTTATACTTTTATAAACCCCGAGAAGCGTTTATGTATTTGTTAAATCTCTCTTGTAATCTAGTGGGGGAGAATAAACACAACCCTTAGGTAACCATAATATACCTAAACAGGACAATCTCCTTAAAGTTTAATAATCAAGAGTTAACGTTGGCGTAAAGGTAGAGAGAGAGTAATTATACAGTAAAAAATTAATACAATTGGATAACAGGAAATTGTACATTAGACAAAAAGTATTGGTGAAAAATTACTCAAACAACTAATGGAAATGGTCTGATGAAACAATTGAAAGAGAGCTTGGAAATGTTTTATATGAAGATTACAGATATAGATCAAATGAATGGAGATCACTACGATAAGACCGAGGAATGCGTGATGGAAAATCAGATGATTTATCTCATCATCATTTGTTTTGTGTTATGATTTATCTCTACCGTATTGTTATTTTGATTATGGAACCAATTGGAAATACGTTAAAGTTTCGATTCCGTTGAGTAAATATTTTATGAATTTTAAGATCTACCTGCAGTAAGCCCGAAATTTGTACGGGTTGTATGACCTAGTGTTAAGAATAAACTTACAGTGTTGTGACTAACTTAATACACCTGAAATAAAAATAAGAACAAAAACATAATAGAAAGTAAAAAGGAAAAAAATCCTTAGCTTAAATTACGTAGTTTTAATCTTAAATCGGAAAATGTGTATTATTAGTAAAATTTGGTTTCCATAATAGTATTTTAATATAGTCTAATTTTGTAATAGGTTTTAATTTAATGATCAATGTAAACAAATTAATATTTATTTTAATTTGACAACTCATTATTTTTTGTTAACCCTTTCAGTGGTATAAATTTTCCATATTATTCAGGTATTTAAAGAATTAATCAACACTAAACAAACACAAAAATATGCTCCCACCTTAACCACAACCAAATCTTAAAAGCCAAACAGCCTTCCTTATTACTCAAAGGGTCAAACCCACTTTAGTTGGTAACATGATTATTAAAGCGTAGAAAAATTGATATTATTATTTAAAAATTTGTTTTGAGAGCTCATTACTTTATTTTAATAGGTTGTGGGTCAATTTATGTGGTACACGCTACCATCTGCGCCACCTGCTCACCAATTTGAAAATTAAAAGCACTGTTTATTAATAATCTTATAGGGTGGTGGTATATCGATAGTAAAAATAAAATAAAGGAAACTTAGTTTTTTAAGAATATAGAGACGTTGATATCGTTTTATCCAAACGGGTTTCGTTAGAACGAGTTATTTACAATATCAGTTTGAATGTTTAGTTTCGTTGCTAGGTAAATCTAATAATTCAAATGCATTTTGAAAGGTATTTTTAAATCATTATACTAGATTAATTTAATATAAGATAAATGTTATTAGATTATTCAGAGCTTAGTTTACACATGAATAACACTGCTGCAGCAGCCCTGCATCATAAGTAAATTTCCTTTTATTTAGGAAATACTTAAAATAATACAAACTATTCTTTTAATCAGATGTTTTCCACATGAGGTAATAAATTTACTTATCCTCTCTAGAAGGAATACATGCAAAAATAGTCAGTATTTTGGTGTCACTAAGATCAAAATGATTCAGATTTTTTAAAGTATACATTATCAGCTATATGAAGACGTGTACGAGTTTTATTGCCACATTTATAGAAATAAGCGATATGTTAATTTTGACCTTTTTGACATGGATATGTCTTAGCTCTGGGGGGTGTTGGTGATTTTTAAGACGGAAAATATGTAACAAGTTTTCATAGAAACTACCAGAGCTATTGTATTGAATTTTTAATATAAAAGAATAGAATAAGAACAGCTGTTCAGATAAACTGAAAACATTCCCTTTAGACATATCCATCATCTAACCTATTTCCGACAGGGAAGTAAATACAAACATTTTCCATAATATATATCAATTAACACTAGACAAAGAGTAAAGATTCAAAATCGTCAATTGTGTAATTGACGATTGACGTATCTTTTGCTATATTTTAATTTGGGATTTTGCCTGAATGTGCTTCCGAACTTAGCAAACTTCTGAATGCAAGGAAGATCGTGTTTCGATTGGCAGGTAATTGCATTTAGGCTCAAAGCTTAGCAGATCGACTGTAAGCTTCGGTGTGGCTACTAAAGCGAACACCACAGACGAACACAGCTTAAGCTACATAGACCACCACCACTACCTCCAGTTGTTACCCAGCTTCTGTTCACCTCAACGAGAAAGCAATCCCAAAGCTTATCAATCACAATCTATTACAATTCAATCAAACTCGTGATTGGCCACTTTCCCGGCCCGCTACCGCACACATCTCCACCGGAATTACGTGCGCGATCACTTCCCACGTCACAGCGCCCACGTTATAACCGAGAATTAGCGGTTCGATTCCGGGGGAAACTGCATCTGTGTACGGCGGTGATCGATTCAGTTTCAATCTGCGGCCAAGTAGCGCTCCTGCTCCGGCTCCCACGGCCTGTGTGCGACCACAAGCACATAATTACAGTCTAAACAGAGCATAATTCGATTGACGGATTAGAGCTGCACGATCGCCGGTGACAGGAGTCATTATCGGTAAGCAGCGGAGGCAGGTCTAGTGTCTAGCGTGTAGCGGTGCTCGGTATTGTGCGACGGTGGCGCCGCCTGGTAACCGATCGCGGCGACAACGCGACCAGGGTTTACTTTGCGGCGGAACATTCCTGCTGGGTCTGAATAAAGGAGACGACAAACGACAAGCGGTACATGGAGCGGTATCGAAATGATTAGGAAACGACAAAGCCGGCCATCGTCTATGTCTTAGCCACATTTATGAGTAAAATGTTAGTGTTCTCTTGTGTGGATTAACGTCCGCACTATTGAAAGCTATGTTAATCCGCAAAGACCATCCTCATAATTAGACCAATTCGTAATTCAGAGGTCGTGGTTCGGATTCCACGTTAAACTGTAGGTCCCTTAGTTGCCATCGGCTGTTGGGCTATTAATTAACAGTCCTGTCTAAGGAACATGTTAGCCTTAATCAGTAACAAGACTACAAGATCACACCACAATCATCTTACAATCAACTCTCATTCATACTTGGCTTAAAATAGCTACCTTGTGGTATGGTCGCCATTTCAATAATCTAACCTAACCTATTCTAATCTAATTTCATTTTACCATATTATTTCATTATCGATCTGTATAAACCGACCAAACTTGATGAAAAATAAGGTACTCATTTGTGTTTGTATGTCTTATTAGCCTGGTGGGTACCATCTTAGAATTCTGTGTAAGGTTTATGGTTCAAATCCAAGGATGCCTATGAGACCTTTCGGGGTTTCAATGATATTCTGCAGATTGACCTATAAGTTGCTTTTAGTGTAGAAATAATCAAAATGGTATCCCATGTTTGTCGTGAACCTACCCAATACTTTGTACCCTTGGACTCTTACTTTTGATCAGGGGCGTCTTTTCATGCTAAAATTAGTCAGGTTTAGTGACCAGTCACTTCAAGAACCTTAAGTACCAAGGCGTATTAGGTATGTTGTTCCCACTAAATCCAAATCATGTTTAAATTTAGCCTACAAATGATGTCTTTAGAACTGCACACACCGGTCATAGTGCCTGACAATGTGTACTAGATACACGTTGATAAGTTAGATAAAAAGCATAAAACACCGAATCATTAACGCACATACTCAGAATTTGCCAGGTTACTGAGGGATAAAAATGTTGAATTATAGTGTAATCCAGCTCAATGCTAAACGAGGAACCAACATTGCCAGGTTGATAAATAACTTGGGTGGAACCATGTAACTGAAATTCTTAGTCTGACAACCTCCTTTTTTGTTTTAAACTACCCAAAAAATCTCAACAATATCATTAATATTACTTTTCATAAACCCGCCTAATTAGAACTAAACCAGAGGGCTATTAAAATATTAACCCAACTTCAAGAATTTGTATAAAAAAAGTATAAATCGGGCAGACATAAACTAAAGTGGAAATTTTACCGTTTTCTTTATCATAGTTTCGTAAACGGCCGAAAGAGCTATCGCAACAATGGGAAGCCATTTTGTTTTACTATTAGTTGTTAGTAAAGTTGCTACCATGCAGCACAAGATTTTACATGTGACAGACTTTGGAAGACTGAGTCTCCTATCACAGTGCAGCGGGCTATTCGCACCAAATTCAGTATTGAACCCACGACTAGAAAAACATAACTCATAAAAAAATCCTGACACAAAGAGGATAATCAGAACAATATGTGCTGTTTCATGTGTGAGACCAATTACTTTGATTTTATTGCCGCGAAACATAAGGGAGAGACATTAAGCATTTGTTAGTCTAAATAAAACTTTGGAAACTTTTCTTTTTAACGGTATAAAACCTTTTTGTTTCCAATTTATAACTTACTTTCCGAGATAGAAATTCCCGAATCTGGTCCTGTATGATACCGCCCAATAATAGTTCTTCATTTTTGATGATTACCATTTCCTATGCAGTAGGCTTGGGTGTAGAATTGTCTCGGAGATTGTTGTCTAGCACCTACTGCACCTACTGTGTACGTCACAAAATCAAAGAAAATATTGACGATTTATTAAATTCTATTTTAAAACAACCATACTATTTTCCCTCTATAAAACGTTAAGGTCAATTCGCTTTACAAGGGAACCATTCGATTTAGAAGATAATAATATAATTATAATAATAATCATGAATATACCAAGCATAGTCCGTTGCGTGTTCTCGAATTGGTCCCAGTACGAGGACAAGCGTGCTGTCACAGGTCAAACGTGGTCAGAATCAGAAGATGCGAACGCAGCCAATGGCCGCCATCTTCGACGTCATAATTTCCATAGATTAAACTAGAAATTTGTACATTGATCTGTAAAATTGATTGTAAAATAAAATGAAGAAGTATAAAAATTAAAATCACATATTAAATGTATCCCATCTTATTGTTGTTTCTTAGCAACTTATATGACATTAAAATCTAAATTTTTGAGCATTTTAAATAAACTAATATCTTAGCAACGAAAACTCGAATGTCGAGAAAGCAGCAAGAGTTGTTGGGCTGCTGAGGTCACAATGTCCAACGTCCACGCCATTCTATACGGCGCAGGGTTCTGGTCTGATGCCATGACAGTAAAGGATCACACCCAGATAGATCAGCTTGTGTTTACTGAACTATAGGACTGATTGTACATTGCTTATGTAAAATTGTCCTCGCAAATAAAAGAACAGACGTTAATAGACTATTACGTTAAACACATATTAAATTAATCGCTTTATTTGATTTTAAATGTCGTAAATGGATTACCTTCTTTCTTTGACAGTTTCTAATGAGGAATGGACTTCAAGAAATAGGCCTTATGGAGAGGTAGCGGCCACATCTGTGCATGTAATGATGTACTGCTTGGTAGAGATGAATGAGCTAATTCATTAGACAGAAAGGAACTCCGTTCTGGAGTTGACGTTATGTTCCCAAACACTACTGTGCATTTAATGCTCCGAAGCGAGGATACTTGGAAGTATATTTGATTTAAGTCTAATTACTACATGATCACTTGTTTTAGGACTTATTTCCATGAGTAAAATCTAGTCAACCTCAATGAAAATGTTGTAATCAAATCAGATTAATAGGCTTATGTAAAGCAGATTATGGGATTTTGTAATTGGCGTTTGACTTGATTTGAACTCGTAGAAATCGGTTAGATATTTTCCCCATTCGTGGGTGGAAACGTGGTTTTAATTAATATATTTACTCTAGAGCTACAATTTGTTCGATTGTTGTGAATGATAAGTATGCCTATTCTCTGAGAACTCCAATATTGGGCGCCTGTCGATTCCAACACACGTGTTGAAAATTGTAGTCTTGAAACGTAATAAGCAGTCAATGTAACTTATGTGTTAGTTTAGTAATTCTGTGATAACTAGGGAAATATTAAAGATAATGCCTCTAGGTATTTAACATTTGACTCGAATTTGGTTTAATTATGTTTGTACGTTCTAAAGATGTACATTTTTTTCAAATATCCAACCTAGAAAACAGACTGGAGAATACGAAGATCATGTTACTGAATGTAATGAGTTATGTGGTGCATGAATTCTGAAATTGTTTTGAGTGATTGATAAGCAATAATACTATAGATTTTTAGAGAATTATGTAAAATTCCTTGCGCATTTTTAATGAATGAAGATACTGTTAATGCAACCGTAGAATCTCAGTTTAGATTTTCAACGTGTGAAGGGATCGAAATGTAATTTGTAGCTCAATTACTTGGCGTTGTGCAACAGCAGAAATGCGAGCCGCATTCGTCTGAAGAAACTGAAACAGTATATTGGCACACGTGAGATTGTAGCAGTGTGAATTATGTTCTGTTTATGTTGATAAGAAAATTACATGTGAATTAGTTATTGATAACCTCTATTATTTAAAATCATTGACTTTTGGGTTTTTTTGTTTGTTTTTTATGTTTGTTTTTTTCAAATATCCAACCTAGAAAACAGACTGGAGAATACGAAAAAGACTCATGTTTAAACTCAAAAATGGCATGAATTGTTTTAAAATTTTTGGTAGTGTGACCTAAGCAATAATTTCTAGCAAAATTCATTTTTCTTGAATATACCTTTGCATTTTTAATGGAATGAAAGATACTGTTGCGAACCGTGAATCTCAGTTTTGGCGCAGTTTCAACGAAGTTGGAAGAAGAGCGGTAATTTGTTAAACTGGCGTTGTGAGAAAAGTGGAAGGAGACGCGAGAAACTGAAACAGTATCACCGATACAAGAGATGTAACACGTGACATCATATGTGAGTGAGTTAATAAAATAATAAATGTACGTACGGTGTTCAATGTAGGCGTAAACATAAAATGTAAAAATAATATAAAATATATATCTGAGTTAAATAACCTATTAACTAAATATCGCCGTTGTATAGTCAGACTACATAGTCAGCAATATTTCCAAATCAATAAATATGACAATAATAATGTATGGCAACCGACAAGTATTATAAAAATCTGTCGATAATTAAGAAAGTTTGCCTATTCTCGTTAAGATTAACATGGGAATGAGTATGCAGGTTTGCTGCTGTGATGAACACTAGAAGTGGCATTTTTCAATAAACAGTTTTTATTTTGACCATATAGCACGTTTCATCAACATCTGTCCATAACAATAAACGTGTTTGCCTAATCTCTATATGAATAATATGGGAAACGAGTATGCAGGTTAGCTGTCATGTTAAACACATAAACTATGATTTTAAGCATAAATGGTTGGATATCTATCACATGAACTAAATACCAAGTGTCATCCAAAAATATAGGTTAATAAGTGAAATCCTCCATAACATTAAACATTGGAGCCCCAAAATACAACGTACTGTTTTTAGAGTGTGTTAAAAGTAACATGGTCCCGGGCTTAGGTCTTGCCATGAGACCTACGGTAATAGCTTCTTCTCTATACCTAAAGGAAGTTACAGTAACAGTAAATTATTAACGAACTCACGCTATGATTAAAAAATAATAAAAAGTAAAAAAAATACTTTTGTATTAAATTAAATATGAAATAAATGTTCGATTTGACACAGGCGAGGAGGTGTCAGTGCTGGGTGGTTCTTCTTCTTCACCATCGTTGATTGTTGACGCTCCAACAACAGCTGAGAGTTCCCACCACGGTCGCGCCGCACACCTTGCCATTGAGTTTGCGCTGCGTGCAAGGGTCTGCAAAGGGCGGCCCGCCGCGCTTCATTCAGACCTGTAATGAGTGAGCCCATAAACATAATGATGTGTTTACCATTACCCGCTGATGAGGCTTTTATTGACGGTTTACTGCGGTTGTGCGGGGCGGTCCGGCGGACGCACCTGCTGTGGGCTTACCTCGGGGCTCTGCCCGCTGCGTCCATAGGCATAACTGTCGCTTTACACAAAGACTAAACATTAAGTAAATAACCCCAATAAAATTAAAATATTCACCGTGGGATGATCGGTGGATGTGATATTCCCTGGTGTGGATTATCATCCGCACCTCACATAATAGACCAATTCGTAATTCAGAGGCAAGTTTGTAGTTCGGATAAAATGTTAAACTGTAGGTCCCACAGATACCATTGTTTGTTGGATTGTTAATTAACAGATCATTTTAATTAACTCGCGGCACAATCATATTAAATTCATTTCTCATTCATACTGCACTTGGCTTAAAATACTTACTAAAGTAGGTGGCCATTACAATTTAAAGTAAAGCACGCCTCAAATTTGAGTTGATATTGTATTCTTGTAGCTCTTCAGCAAGCTGATACATTTCCGATAAATATTAGAATAATGGAAATAGTTATCCAGCATCTGATTCCGAGGCTGCTAAATCATATTCATATTTACATACTTACACTTACACACTCCGTTGGGCAAGTAAAGATAAATATGAGTGTACATTGCTCAGAGCTATTTATTTTTAAGTTTCATGCGCTAGAGAAGCCGAAACAAGTCTTATCTCAATTAGTGTTTGTCTGTCTGTTTGTCCGTCTGTTTGTCTGTGACGCTAAAATGAGACACAAGGTCGTCATCTGTTATGAAGTAGAGACTCCTAACAAAATATAACGAAAGTAAGACTCGGCATCCATCAATCATGTGAACCTTGTCGTTATGGTTCCCGAAATATGAAGGAAACTGGGCTATTGAGTCGTAACTCGGATAGATTCTATTCGTCCTCAGTGGTAGAGAAAAGTGTTGTACAACAGTCTGAAACACAACTGTAGAGCCCACTTATAACCGCATTGTTTAATAAGTTTATACTATGGCTAATAAATCTGTAATGATTCATAGTTACAATTTTATATTTATACATAGGCCTAGATATATTTTTCAATAAACTATGTAACAAATTCCGTTTTGAGGTATGAACTCCTCCCTAAACCAAACCCCCTTCGGAAGGACCGATTTCAAGTTGTCAAGTTAAACAAAACAGCGGACAAGGCATCTCCTCCTTGAACTTGGAAGTGTATTAAAAATAAAATTGAATGAGTAGGCCTAACTGATTTCTAATTAATTTACTATCTTAAACTTTGTGTTTTGTGTTTAATTTGGTAAAGTTAACCTTTATTGCCTATTACTGTATTTCTTAATTTAGAATTTTTGTATATTTTTTAAAAAATGGTTTGGTAAACTTTAGCCATTCCATGTCCGTTAATAATTGTTTAATGTTTTTTTATACATCACACTTGAAAACGGGGGGGAAGTTACATATCCTTCCAAAACGTCGTGTAGTTTAAAAGACGAGCAGACGATTTGGAAAAATGCCAAAAAGTTAAAGGAAATTATTAATAACCAGAGCAATAATGAACTTCTAAAACTCTTTTAATTCAATTAATCAATAACCCAGCATTCTGGTTTCGCTGCGACCTGTTCGGTGGTTCAGGGGAAGTTATGTTTCCGATGGCGAAATCCGTTTAGTAACCAGATCCGCGCAGAAGACAGGTTTGTCGAACACGGGCGCGGGCGCGGGGCCGCAGTAAATTATTCGCTAACAATTAATTGTACACGCGGGTATATTGTGGCCGTAAAGCAGCGCTCCGCACGCAACCTGGCGTCTGTGAATGGAACGTCTGAGTCTCTGTCACTGACCGCGGTCCCGCGGACCCGCCTCTCATAGGTTCAGTGTTTCAAATGCACGAACCTCGATTGTGTTAACGAGATCGAACATTGTCTCTCTTAGTAAAGCTAGTAAGCTACAAAATTACTATTAAAGCAAAATATCTTTTATGAAGTATTATTAAAACATCGTGGTTTTGGAATTTATCAGTAACATAGCTAACAGGTCATGAAATGCATCACATGAAAAGCCCTTTTATGTATGCGTTCTTGAACAGATTATTAAAACGTACGTTTCTAAGTATATAAAGTGAGCGCATTTATACTATGTCGTCCCATTGTTATCTAATGTATTTAATTTATTGTCTGTTTGAAACCTCATGCATAAAAGGATTCTCTCTCTTCAATCATAAATAGGTACCCATTTAGTGGTTAGGTCTGATTCCCACGAATAAGAAGAAGAATAAGAGTTTTACCAGATGTAGGCTGTGAATCACGAAAACAATAATATTAAATTAACTATACAAACCAATATACCAATCAATAAGGACCCAGTCGCTTTATGTGTGAATGGCGCAGAGGCGTGTCCTGTAATCCAGCTACTCGGAGGTCAAGAATTGTGGATAGTTATAAGCGATACTTACGTAGTCACTGGATACGATATTCCCTGTTTTGGATTGAATACTATGTTTATCCACAAAGACCGTACTCATAATTAGATCAGTTCGTAATTCAGAGGCGAAATTGTGGTTCGGATACAACGTTAAACTGTAGGTTCCTTAGATGCGATTGACTGTACGGCTAGTCCTGTCTAAGGAACTTGGCAGCCTTAGTCAATAACACAAGTATGAGATAGCGCCACAGTCATATTTTACTCAACTACCTGGGTATGTATTTCGGAAAGGTAATAATAATAAAGACGTATTGATGGCGATTGTTGTTAGATACCCAACTATCTAAGTACATTTCAACAAGAACACAATGTCATTATCACTATGATTTAAGACCTGGTATTATTAAATATAGAATCAATAAATTTTGATTTTTATAACACTACGTATTATACTTTTTAAATAAGTTTAAATATTCTTTTCACTTGTTTTCTGTAACAGATAACAATTAACATATTCGTGTTTCCCCTTGAGTCACTTAATTTATACCTCCTACATATCAAATATATGGAATTACACAGTTAAGGACGTCGGCAGTTGTGGTAAAGGCAACGTATTATCAGTTTTGGCGCAGTCTGAGTAGTTCCCAAGAAGTGAGACAGGGAGCGCCAGCGGCGAGCGAGCCGGGCGATGGATTGAATTGCTGATTAATTGGAGAATCGAAGAAAAGGCGAATGACAGAGCGGCGCCGGCGCCACTGACGCAGACCGTCGCCAGCTGATCCTCGTGTTACAGAACAATTGCTCTTTATTGTACCTGAGCACCGCCCTGGCGGTAACGTGTAGCCTGCCTACAAGTAAGCGCAATTCCACTGTATTCACGATCCGTCATCTAAATACGTAAGATTCATATAGTTCCTACAGCAAAAACATCTTTTTATTCAGAATCACTTAGTGATTGAATGGTCAACTAAATTCATTATTAATCAATTAACCTAAATATACAAATCACTAGTACTCCCATTGTAACATAATTGTACTTGTACTGTGTGATCTGATTATAACGTTTTTGTACTTTTGATTAGACAAATTCCAACGTATATTTACATGAATTTGCTTTCAGTGAAAATAAATCTGTTGTGTCCTTCAATATGAGTTATTAACTCAATTGACGATGCCCCTATTTCCTTGTTACAATCGTCATGATCGAAGGTTCATGGATGTAAAAGATAAAGCCAAGCAATATACATATACTTTAAGTAACGTTTAATTCAATATTTTCCAGAAGTATAATTATATTCAGTGTTATTCTTTAATGTATCAAACATCCATAGATCGTTTGCAACAATGCCATCCCATAAGTGGCTAGGTGGTTTGCTGTCATACCTTTATAATCTGGAGGTTGCCGGAACGACGCTGAGCAAAGTTCTTTAAAATTGTAAAATTCGTGATTGTACCCAGCTCCCATTGTCCATTTGGCTTTTAATGAACCATCCTGTTGCTAATAGTCTATTCATTAGTAACAGGACTGGACCAGCTTGGTCCGCTGCTCAGTAACACAGCTACATAATATGTCACTTCCATTACTTACACTCATTACACTTACTCAGTCTGAGTATTGGCTCAGTATTGGGTCGTGAGTATGATTTGCAATAACCAAACTCCGCAGTAGCGCTGTAATTAAAAACTTGCGTGAAATCGATTAAACCGTGAAAACCGCAGGTTCCTGTTTTCCCCGCCAGGGGATGCTGTGCGGACAGGAGGCCCAGGAAGTGATGGGCAGCTGGGGTGGACTTCCTCGGAGATTTTAAGGTTTTGAAGACGGTAAACCAACCCCGGGGCGAAACCGCAGAGACCGTTTCCCGGTCCATCGCCGGGTAACCCTAGAGCGGCGACCGCACGACGACGACGTCCTGTGGGAGGGGATGTGGTCCATGTCGTTAGTGATGATTAGCTGCGACTGTGCGAGTGCGAGGGAAGGTGACACCTCGAGTAAAGTGACACTCCTACACTTGCCCTCGTTCTCGTCTCACTCTCCATTCCGAGTCCACTAATTATGTTATGTGTTTAGTTTTTGACCATTGTTCACGACATAATTTGGTCCTACACCTACTATTACTCTCCGAAACAGAATACTTAAGTAACACTTTTAGTCCCGAAGGAGGAAAAGGATGTAGTTTTTAGTCCTAAGGAAAGAAAAGTAATCTCATAAGAACATGGGAAAACGGGAACACCCTGTAATGAACCATCAGAAATAATAGCAGCTGATAGTAGTAATTAATTCTTAAACGGTCAGCTGATTGTTTGCATTGATTGCTTTGAGGTTATGTTAGCCTGCTTGTAAAATTGTAGTCATTCAGGTTAGTTAATACTGGGTAATTAAATATTGTAACTTTTGTTACTTGTATATGTAGGAATAGGTGTAAAGATTAATGAATGTCAGTGTTGCCTGAACCTTGTCCTTTTTTAGTTTCCCCTCCCCCGGGACCATGGTATACGTATAGGGAGAAAGTATTGCTTTAGACAGAATGTACGAATTTGAGTTTTCGGTGGAAATTTCCATTTTATTGTCCCCTGAATCGAAAAAGTGGTTTATAAAGTCTTGTAGGTGTCTGTCTGTGTGTGTGCTTTTAGTGTGGGGATTTCCAGAAGCCTATAGACGAGACTATTTGGTCCGATTTTCTTGAAATTCTGAAAGCAGGTAACAATCCACGGTATCTCGGAACTATTTATTTTTAGGATATCTTACTCATAACACCCCCAAAAACACGCAAAATGAAATATTTGAAAAAAGTTCTGGCTTAACACTAATTTTATTTAACGATTTGACTATCACCATTAAATCCAGCATAAAAATTTAAACTCACTGGTATTTTGAAACATTAATCTACGACAAACGATTCCAGAGAAATGTTCAATTTACCGTCCGTGGTAGACGGCGTACTTTGTCTGAGGGTGCCTAATGTTATTCTTAAGTAGAATATAAAAAATCAATTTATTCCTCATTTCTCAACCGTTTTCAATGAAACTTGTTATGCAGTGTAGATTCACGTTACCAAACAAAACCCACGCAAAAGTTTGGTATCGCCTAAAGAAGGATTATGTTGCCAAAAAATTCTAACAATTATTTGAACTTTTTGTTAATTGAAAAAATTGATTTATTAATTTTGAAAGATTGAAACCATTAAGGATATTTAAATGAACAAAAAAGCATGTGAAGTTTTATTAAATGTTTTATTCTTATTTCACTTTAGGGCGAAAGTATGTTTCAGTTCACTGATACCGTTTATTTCAAAGCTAACTTTGATTTTTCTTAGACTAGAAGAGTAATGACCAATTCCTTTTGCCATATAGAAGGATTAGCAGATAAATAATTATCAAAGTTGAATTTTATAAATAATGTGACACAAAATGATTCCTGGGCGAATTCTGTTATGTCATTTCAGTACAACTTAGAAAAAATTAGTCAAAACCTACGCATTGCTGGGGTTTTCAGCTCGGTACTTTTTATATAAGTGGGAGTAAGCTATTTTAAAGTACCTAATCCAAAATATTTATGACCCCTATTTTAAAATATATGATTAGATTAGATTATTGAAATGGCGACCATACTACAAGGTAGGTATTTTAAGCCAAGTATGAATTAGGGTTGATTGTAAGATGACTGTGGCGCGATCTTGTAGTCTTGTTACTGACTAAGGCTGACATGTTCCTTTGACATGACTGTTAATTAATAGCCCAACAGGCGATGACAACTAAGGGACCTACAGTTTAACGTGGAATCCGAACCACGGCCTCTAAATTACAAATTGGTCTAATTATGAGGATGGTCTTTGCGGATTAACGCAGTATTCAATAGTGCGGACGTTAATCCACACAAGAGAACACTACACGCACCGGCCATCACTCACAACTATCCACAATTCGTGACCTCCAAGAAGCTGGATTACAGGATGACGCCACCATCCCAGTCAACCCGTGTTATATGGAAACCTGTGTTCAGTATTCACTGCCATTTTCTTTCGTTCTTTTTGGGTAAACTCTTCACTGTATCATACTCGAAAGCCCCTCCAGTGAAGACGCAAAAGACGTGCCCAGTCGTGAAACCTACAGCAGGCAATTGTACTGCAGATATTTATTTACCCCTCAACCAATCGTCTTGCAGATGCACGAGGACCAGAGCCTTTCTTCAAGTCTGCAGTGATTGTATGTATATCCACTATAGTCCCGAGGGCGAGTACCCGGGTGGCGGGTGGAGGTATCGGTGGCTCTGCGTGCCGCGTGATGATGCTGTGGGGCGCGTCGGTGTCGGGTGTCCTGCTTGGTGGTCGCTGGTCATGCACTTGCTGGAACTGGTTTCAAACATTGGGGTGTCCATGAGCCGTTAATTCTCTCATCAGAACACAACCTGTCGACAGTATCGTTAACACCTGTGTAACAAAACTCAGCCCATATCTGACTATCACTAGTCTTGATTGTTGATAAGAGTTGATAAATATTCAATGCCTCTTAAATGCGTGTGGCTGTTGGGCTATCAAGTAAAACATGTTCACGACGATCGTAATTTTTCCGGTATTTTAAATTAAATGAAAAATTCTTTATTTCAACAGGCAAAGTTAGGGTCACTTGCATTCAACATAAAAATATGAACATAAAAATAAACTTATCATAGATTACAAAGTATACTTAATAGAAAATAGAATGTATAAAATCTATATAAATAAAATTAGAGTTTTGTCTGTATATTGCTTAGAATTATTAATTTTTTGTTATTTTTACTTTTCGTGCGTTAGAGAAGCCGAAACCGGTCTTATCTCAATTTTTGTCTGTTTGTCTGTGACGCTCCAGGAGGCATTTTACGCCGTCTTCTCCGATAAAACGAGAGAACTGATTACAATGAAATTTTTTTCATGTATTCTCTAAATTCCAGAGAAGGTTTATAAATGCTTGAAATCGCCCGTCGCCTCTTGAAAAGTAAATAACGAGCATTTAAAAACCCACTTTTTATGCGATATTGGTCGCATTTTGCTTCAGTTTTCAATGAATAACCTACTGATAATAACCAGCTGTCTTTGTAGTTTGAAGATTTAATAGAAATAAAAACAATCAGCTGTCATATCAATATTAGTTAGTTTATATTGGTCATTAATTTTAAACCCATTTCGAAATCATACTATATTAAAACGTTATTTTAACGTATAACTAATTATAATAATTGTATAAATGTTCTAATCTATTTAATTGTAAAGTAATGCTAAATAATAAAGCTGGGTATCGATTTTTTTTCTTTGTATTGATTTGTTTAGGATTTCAGGTTAACATTTTGGTATGATTATCTTTCTTTATTAAACTGAATCCTACCACCCGTCCAAAGGACGGGCTTACTGCTAGTAATAAATAAATAGATTTTTTTTATTAATATACTCTCACCACTAATTTATTTTACAATACACATACTATTTTAAGCTTTACACGTTAAAATATTAGGTTAGGAAAAATATAGTTCAGCAGTTGAGGCGCAAGTTTCTTTTCGAAACTCTGCTCATTTTCGACCGAGGCTTGAGTATCGATTGTTAAATCTGAGTTCGTTGACTAAAATACAAGATCAATAGGAAAAAGATTTTCTACTTAGGAAGTATGAAAATCAACTGACGTCGATTTCAAATACTGTTTAGTTTAAAAATTAATAAAATGGTAAACAATATAATACACCGGTGGTAGGATAAGGGATATATGGAAAATACAATGGTAATAGTTGATTATTTTAATCGATAAAAATTCTCTGTCAATTAGAGCTATTTTTAATAGTCGCTTATATATTTCACCAAACCAAGCTCGGTCTTCAGGAAATATTTTTAATTGAAATAAATTTAAAACCGTAAGAGAAGTGATAAGCTTCAAGACGAAAAATATCACCTTAAAGAAAAAAGTAAGCTTACTTTTGACCAAAGTGATGAAATAATGGCCTAATATTATAAGGGAATTACAAATAATTTCTTCATTTAATTTTGTAAGTCTGATTCTAATCGAATACCTTAAATACTTGGATTAGCTATTAAGTATCGATTCATAGTAAATTCAAGATATTCTGCCTATTGTTTATTATTATTTTCCTGCCGTATGTTATAAGGTTCAACTGCATTTATTTAGTGACCTTGAAGATTCTATTGATTTTTTTAGCAGTATAGTTAAGAATAAGCTGTTCCTCCTCATATTAAAAATTTGATACTGTACTTGAATAATCAAATCAAAGGAATTTATGGTTCTTATAACCGTTTGTTTCGTATAACTATTTGATTCCTTGACCCAGAACTAGTTGGTTATTTATAAAGATAGTTTTAATAGGAATAGATATATAAAATATACGTACTTATTAATCGAGAATTTTCAATTACTGTATTCGTGATGACATAATACTGTATCACGTCAAAAATAGATTATTCATAAATATATATTGGTTTTGCTAGTTTTGTCTTGCCCCCCTTGGGAGGAATAATCTGATTCATGTACCATGGTATCGTTGACCGAAAGCATCTGTATACAGTACTTAGAGATCCATCTTGCAACTTTCCCAAATTTTGCTCTAGTTTCACCCTACAAAGCTTTACATAGAGGACATGGGTTTACCGATTGACGGAGAGACTGGTTGAGTTTGAGTAGAGAGTTACAGTAATGGGTAATGTTATCGACACCCGGCCAGATGAGACGGCTAGTTATAGACGATCGCCGAGAGATCGCACTGGCAGCGCTGTCACGCGGGGCTTATGTTACCCGCTAGAGATCGCTAGCCGCTAGCACGCTCCATATCCCATGTACAGCTCCCGGACCGAGTTTTTATCACCATTAAGTATCGTATTCTTGAAAGTGACATATTAGCTATTGATACTATATCTGGGGATTGGGAGGTGGTCTTTTTGCGGAGGTTCTTGTTCGGTATAGTAGTAGGTCATTTGTTTGCAATCAGGTTGTATTAACGTCGGCTACACTTTCTTGTGAGAAGTTTCACCTCTGATTTCAGATTGCGGCTGGGTATTTGATTACTCTATAGGGTCTATTAGAAAGAAAGCCGACTTGTTGAGAGTGGCTAGCTTAGCTTGTTCAGTTTGATGAAGCAGCTAGTTGGAGGTCACGAATTGTGGATAGTTGTGAGCGATGGTCGGTGGGTGTAGTGTTCTCTTGTGTGGATTAACGTTCGCACTATTGAATACTGCGTTAATCCGCAAAGACCATTGACATAATTAGACCAATTCGTAATTCAGAGGCCATGGATCGGATTCCACGTTAAACTGTAGGTCCCTTAGTTGCCATCGGCTGTTGGGTTACTAATTAACAGTCCTGTCTAAGGAACATGTCAGCCTTAGTCAGCAACAAGACTACAAGATCGCGCCACAATCATTATACACCAAATTCTCATTCATACTTGGCATATACCTATCTTGTAGTATGGTCGCTATTTCAATAACCTAATCTTATCTATTTTGACACATTCTATTCTCAGATTATAAATCCAAAGTTACTGTGGCTTTTGTATCTTCCCAGTTTGTTTTGTAACGAAGATTTCATCATTTTACAATACAATTGGCACGGCTATTAATTTTAACGTACTCTTTATATTCGTGGATTAAGTAAATTTGACATTTTTTTCATTCTAAATGTTTATTCAGTTCTTGTAGCAGTAATTTGTCACATATACAATCAATAATAACAGTAAATTCTTTGTTTTTACTCATTTTCCGCAATTTTTAATTTTTGAACTTTAGGTACACTTATCTCATGAACCGGATGAGCTACAGTTTTGTGATTTTTTGTGGATTCTCAGGTATATTATACTAAACTACTGTAGTAAAATATTTTGAATAGGCTCATATTTAAAACATGATGTATATCATTATTTAGTAAAAAAAATATTTAAAAAAGTTAAAATTGTAAGATAACTAAAAAATATACAAGGCTTTGAGTGAGACGCATAGTTTTACTACAGGAGCTTTATATTATATGTAATAACATGTGTACAAAGTTTGGTACCGTATTTCTAGGTTAAATGGTTTCTGAGAAAAGTGTACCTAAAATGAGGCAAATTAACATGGGCTCTTATGGACGCTTCAACTCCCCTTAAGCTAGTATTAATAGTCTCATAGTTAGAGTTAGATAAAATAAAATTTCTAATAGTTTCATCCATTTAACGTAATTAGTTTACAATTTATATACTCACTGTTTGCTACTGGCAAAATAATTTTAAAAAACTTGGTACTAATAAGTTGCTTTCAGATAACTCTCTTCTCTTAGTCCGAAAGTCACTGGTTAGATTTCAGTCAAAAATTGACTATCAATTAATTAGGTACCTACCAATCTATTCAGATTCACAGTAATTTTACCAGGATTTAGCACCATAATATATAAAATACAATAAAAAATACTAGTGTAGAAAATATACTATAATAATATATACTAATAACAATAACAAATAGGTTTATTCACCAATTTCTCCAATGAAAAAATCTAGTTAGAACAAAATGTATTATCAATAATAATGTAGGGTTCCCTAGGAAAAACTGCTCATTAGGGGTTATTGTAATAAAGACTAGTCAACAAAAAATACAATAGTTTTTGCTCGTTAAATTAAATTCTATAGATATTTTTTCTTTTGAATAGAGTAGTTATTAAATAAAATGTTTATTGGAATTCTACTATTTTTTATTTCTAAAAACAGGTTGAAATCAGGGGTTGGTGATTAATAAAGGTTTATTAATTTAATTTTAAAAACGTTTCTATCACAAATATTATAAAACTGCATAAACATTCAAGTTTTTCATTGGTAGTTTTTTTTAGTTGGTCAGCAGTGGCAAACAATGTTCTAAACTTGAATTCCCTAGTATTATTCTTATTTTACCTTTTTGAATAGAAATTAATCCTCTGAAAACAACACAACGCGCATAGATGAGTTCACCTCTCTAATTATCAAAAGTGAAGTTTTTTAGCCGCCCCAGGAACAAAGAATACCTAGAACCATCGTCGCACTCATTTCCGCACTACTTGAGAAATTAATCTGCACAAAGATGCGAGCATAACCGAGGCAATTAATGTAAAACTCGGGCAAAAGGTCGCTTTGGCGGCGGCAGCGATCGTGGAGGCCCAACTTCCGCTCTTCGCCAGTTCCGGCGCGTATGCAAACGAGAGGGAAGAAAGCGAAGGAAGGAAACTCATGTGAAGAATACAATGTCACCGCGATTAGCATTAGTTATGTCATTATACCCTCGCTTCTTATTTTCATCTTTCCTTACAATGGAAACGGGAGTCTCTGAAACAACGGAGCCTCTCCGGTTAATGATTAGGCTCTCGTCTCCGACACTCCTGTGTGCCTTCCGACTGAAATACACATCGTTTAGAAGTATTTTCAATTTTTATCCAAGTAAAAAAATGTTATATTTCGTCTCTATTTTGCTTGGAATTATGAACATGTTTATATTTTTTTCGTTGTATAACACCTGGAAAGCCAAAATGGGACTTGTCTCAATTCCTGTCGGTCTGTAACACCACATAGCATTTCACTCTATTAACATAACTTAATGAACATTCTTCTCATTTAAAAACTTTATTACGGAATTAATATATAAAGTATTCTACACATGAACATTTCAGCATTATAATCAAATGATAGGCTAAATGCCTTCTTGCTGCCTCGTGATGAAAGCGTTGTCCTTAGTGGATAACGCGCGTTCCGTCACGTATAGTGTCATTTCCAAACCCTTAAAACTTGAAAATTGTTCTTGACACATAACACTGGTCAATTCATAAATAAAATATACAAAAACCGCCACAAAAATACACACAAAACACGAACATGTAGGCCTACAATAACTATCGGGGACAGACTCACCCCACCATTGAATCCAACCCACTTTGTGTCACAATTTCACAATTTGAATCTAACATTAGCATAATTTAAATTGAGTTAGTCTAACTATATATAGTCTTGATTATCTATATTCGTCTTTTTAGCCCTACTTCAGGGAATCTTAGGAAAATATTGTTCATACTTGATGGTAAAAGATAAAGGAGTTTTAATATTTTAGAGTTAATCTTTGCCCAAATTCTTCTATTTGTCAAAATTTTAAGATACGTATGAATGATCTCTCAAAAGCACAAGTTAAACAGCCGAGGCTCTTAAATGAGTGAGTATATATGAAAAAGCCAATTTTGGCCTTGTAATGAACTATATTTTTCGTAAATTATTAGATATAAATTATTACCTGATTTAGAGTATCAATAGTGTTGTCGACCATTTGTGTCGCTTTAGACTAATCAGCTGTTATGTTACTTACGTTGTAGCAGTTATTTCTTGATTCCTGATTGGTTGTTTAGGTTATGTCAGAGTTAGCTATTATAATCGATAGTTCGATTAAGTAGTCGATTAGCAGTTTCATATTAATAATTTGGAAAATCGATAGTGATTGTTGGGAGTTACTTTATCGATTATTTATAATCGAATGCTAATCTCGAATAAAAAGTGTCATCAACAATGATCTATTACGACCTAGGACTCAAAAATCATCATAATGATAGGTCTAGTTCTCGGAAGAAAAAGAAAAACTTTTGCTCTTCAAACGTATCTAAACAGCTGTATTTGAAGCAGTATGACGAAAAAGAAATCGTTGTCATAGTAGATACGAAATATTAATTAGCGACTTACACTGACAGGAGTGAGATAGAAAGGGATGGGTTGGTTGGGCTCAGTCGGATAAACAAGGCGAGAGTTAGGGCTGGCCGGGCTCTAGGGGGTTGAAGTCTCCAGCTAGACTTAGAACTCTAGCCACTCCTGCACTAACCGTCCCTGTAATAGAAGCTGTTCATATGGAGTAAAGCTGTATAACTGTCTCCGATAGTGACAATTCCCTTTATGCACCCAGTGTTGGTATCTAGACTGGCAAAGGACAGCAAGAATCCCATGGGATGGAAGGAAGGTTGATTAAGCTACGAAATAAATCGGTGGAGAGAGGATATAGAATTTTCCCCAGAGTAGGCTGTGAGGACTTCTAAACTGAGAATGGTGATACAGTTGAACAGTTGTATGTTGTAAGCGGCGCCGGCTCCCGCGGTGTATTTGGTCCATTACCCCAACTGTCTCTAAATGCCGGTGTACTCGCCTGTTCTGCCGGTCATCCGATTTAACTCGGCCCATTCCCACCTTGCCACCGTGGCGCCATGTTACACAATCGGAGCACGGTTAATTTCCGTACACTTAACTCTATAATGACAACACCACTGAATTTTCGGCCCGGAAGGTCGCCCGCTTCTTGAAGTTGACTCAATCTGTGTTGTTAAAACAATTATCAGAATATTTCAATTCGCAATCTTAATCTAAGTATCAGTTATCACGAAATAGTTTTAGCGACAACTCAGTGTGATGAAAAATCACACTACTACAATTTTTACAGGTTATGGCGTCGGTTCTATGTAGGTCTTTTTATGAATTGTTATTTATAAATACTAACTACGAGAGTACAACTAAAATTTAATTTAGTTATAAATAAATACGAGTTCTTAGTAACACATTACATTTTGGGATTTCAAAACGTACAGGATTATTGGTTGAACTTAGAAACAGTATAAAATGATCCAACGTCAAACAAACATTATTGTGTTTTAGGTTCCATTGAGCACAGATTAGAGATTCGGAAATTATTTTTATCTTTTATCGCAAATTGCATACATTTCAATAATAATCGAAACCAATACAGTCTGTAATAATAAAATCCATAAAATATACTGATCCCAATATTATCCTAACCATCTATCTATGTTTACTTCTACGATAAGGAGGAAAACTTTAATATAGAACGTGTAATATAAATGAAGAGGACAACACTAAGAATTAACACGGCTGCGGCTCATGCTCTCAACTCTCAACGTAAACAATGAATCCCACTCGGACGTTAAAGCGCTGAAAACCGGCACTAAAGTGATGAAGTATCGCGGCAACAATTGCGACACAAAACCGGCCAGATACAACCTTGGACCATAATGAGGGGTTCGCTCTTCACACGAGCGGAGCTTATAAACACATTAAGTAAACGTAATGGTGGCAACAATAGAATTGCGGGCCAGAGTGCGAGCGAGGTAATGGCTGCTTCCGCTTCCCGCAGCCACCGGAAGTGGCCGGCAACGCTCAAAACACACACAGTTTGCTAGACAAATCGCCAGAGCGGCGTAAAAAGCCGCGATTAAATTAGAGCGTAGAGCGACGACCGTGAAGCGCACAATGCATGGGACATACGGGTATCGGTGGCGGGTCGACCGTGGTGAGAACTGAGAGCGTTGCATAGCGTCGAACCGCACTCGATCGAATGGCGCTGCGCTGGCGTGACGAATCCTTCATTAGCGGCGTCCGGGGACGCGACGCGAGATCCAACATGTGTGTGATGTATCGTCCGTGTGCCCGACAAATTACGTCACTGATAGGCCTACATCACAATAGCGCGCCATTCACGCGCAAACAGATAAATTGATTGGTTACACTGAACATAGGAGCAGATGAAGAAATGAGCGAATTTTATATTAATAACGATTAAAAAAATTAAATGATTTTTATTCAATATTAAAAGACATTTGAGTGAAAAAATATTGTAGGTACTTGGCTTCTAAACATTGCCACATAATTTTATAACATTATACCCCTACTTTTTTGAAAAAGGAGTTGATACAGTATAATTAAAGTGAGATGGAAAATGTCTCTTCAATGATGTCTATTAAGCCTTGTCAAAAATACTGGTCAAATTTGTATACTTTATAGGTTTAAAAAAGTGCGATTTAAATTGATTTCTCTTCTTATATGTAATTTTTGAAATTTAATTTTACTTGATAATCGGTTGGGGTTGGTATGCTTTACTCTACCTTCCCCGGATCCGTGAGATTGCTAACTATGACGTTGCTAATTATGAAGTGACGTAGTGAGGTCACGTCATACGTCAGTTATTGATAAAGTAATTAAGTAACGTTTAAACCGGAACGAATTTTCTGGATCTTCTAACTAAGTACAATACACACTAAGTATTTTGATGGCTCGTATAAATACACATTAACGTTATAGCAACACATTTTTAAACAGTGGAGTTCGATCGACGATTTATACACTTTTAACCGAAACTAACCAATGCAATGGCGGCGAATGTCAGAGGGAGACAAGTCAATGTGGCGACAACAGAACCGACAGTTTAGCTTATCGTAGTTGAAACGGCCGATAAAACGTGTGTTTACCCTAATGCGCCCTTTCCATGCATTAGGTGCATTGAATGGTCAATCTTTTTGTCATTAGCTTGTAGGCAGGTGTGGCCGAACCAGAGATTGTGACGGATTGTGAGAGGGGTTAGGTTATGCTCTGGTTGAAAACTATGACATAGGCCTACTTAAAAAAAATAATTATTAATCCTTGACCTTTCATAAAACTCTGAAATGCCATCTGTGATGTCTCTGAAATTTCTATGATGCATTGAGAACTAAAAGGCCTACAGTGGTTGCCTAAAAGCTGAACCAACCTGTAGAGGTAACATTAGAAAAAAAATATTTTTGTAATTTTTAATTGAAAAATTTGCAAGTAAAAAGTGATACCTTTAACATGCCTTTTAAAATTTAGGCTCATTGACTTTCTATACTTGGATCAAATCATTGTGTAAAATTTCAGCTTCATAGTGCCTGAACAATAGTTACTGATATTGTAAAGTAAAACTCGAGTCACATTATATCCTAACCTAACATACAACAGATTGAATAACTGATTGGTCGTAAGGTTTCACCATACCAAACATGCAAACAACATTTATATAGTCATATATATTTTCTAAAATAGGAAGAGTTTTTTTAAATAAACATTTTTGTCCTGGAAATGTTTTTAGTTTTAAAGCCAATATAAGACTTGTACATAGTTAAAGAAATTAATAAAAACTAATAATAGTTGACCTGTAGTAAAGCTACTGATATTTATACCATTTTCATTGATTTGCATTGTATTCCAGAAGTAACATAGATTATTTTAACTTTCCTATTAAAGAAAATCATACGTCTGGGATGGTGGCGTCATCCTGTAATCCAGCTACTTGGAGGTCACGAATTGTGGATAGTTATGAGCGATGGTCGGTGGATGTGGTGTTCTCTTATGTGGATTAATGTCCGCACTATTGAATACTACGTTAATCCGCAAAGGCCATCCTCATAATTAGACCAGTTCGTAATTCAGAGGCCGTGGTTTGGATTCCACGTTAAACTGTAGGTCCCTTAAATGCCATCGGCTGTTGGGCTATTAATTAACAGTCCTGTCTAAGGACCATGTCAGCCTTAGTCAGTAACAAGACTACAAGATCGCGCCACAATCATCCTACTCTCATTTCTCATTCATACTTGGCTTAAAATACCTACCTGGGTAGGTTGCCATTTCAATAATCTAAGAATAAAAACGACTTCGCATGGATCACCATAACGGTTCCATGATTTCTTTGCTGTAAAAAGCACACTTTTTACACCTACACTTTTTAGAACGTTGCTGTACAAGATTAGCATCATTTGATGTGAATATTATCCACTTGATTGGTCAAATAATTGGTATTTTTGTTGAAATACCCTTTTTCGTAGGAAGTAAATTTAAGAATTGAACCATATTAAGAGATGATTATTTTTTCAGAATCTAAATCTAAAAAAAATAAAAAAGATCCACCCAATAATAGTAAGATAATTATAATCAAGATAAGTATAATTTTTTCGTGATTAAAGAAAGATAGTACATAAAGTACGCCTTTATAGTTAATGTATTTCCGTAAAGTATTCTAGGTGAATATAAATTGACAATTGGACAGTATTGTTACATGAAAGTATTATGTGTAAATGAATTATATAGTATATTATGTACATTATGCTACCCGTGTGCCTGTAAAGCTAATGGTTCATAAATTTAAGCTTTTAAAACAAAAAAATTCCTGGCAAAACAATGAATTTGTAAAATAGTTTTTTAATCTTGTTTGCCATTTGGCAGGCTCAGCTTGTCGCTAAATAGCCTCGAAGTTCACTGTTTGTCAATTTTTCCCATCTAAATTTTGTGGTCATCCTGGGGATCGAACCCGTCACCTCTAGGACCGAATTGTAAAATAGTTTGACTATATCCATTAAACCAGCTGAAAACCGTAAACAAATTATTATTTTGAATTAAAGTGTACGACTAATGATTACAGACAAAGGTTAAATATACTGTCCGTAATAAACGCTTTATCTTATTACTAAGGAGAATATTTAAAACAATTTATTTCTTATTTTTCAATCTTTTTTATGAAACTTGGTGTCCAGTGAAGGGGTACAACAGCCAAAAACAAAGTTTGTTACTACCTTGGGTGGGGGTGGGTTATGTCCCAAAAAAATTCCAACAATTATTTTAACTAATAATAATAATAATAATTCTTTATTCTGTTTAACAATTTAACATTGCATAGAATGCGTCAATATACAACAAAAGTTTACAAAGTGAAAATAATGGTAACAGTTAGGGGACAATAAAAACAATGAAAAAATCCGTCCCAGCAATGCCAATAATATCTGGTATACAGGGGAGCTGCATTTTATAGCCCAGCGATGTCCTAGATCTAGTCCCATCTGTGGTTCATGTACTCGCCCACCGAGTAAAAAGCTTCAGACACCAGAAGGCGCTTCAGCCTTGTTTTGAGCAAGTTTGGATTTGCAGCCTTGTCAAAATTTCGCGGCAAATTGTTTAAAAAGTGAACACCTGCCTGTGAAGGCAATCGTTCGTGCACTACCGTCTTGTTTTCTGTTTCTGTTAGTTTAAGAACTTGGATGATAATTTATTTTAAGTATGTGTCGGTCCACTGATACAGTTTATTTGTTAATTTATTCCGTGGTGACGTAGGTGAGTAGACAGCAGAGCCCATGGAGCATGGAGCATGTCCCCAGGCCTGGCGAGGCTGCCACAGTGCCACACAACTAACCCCCCGCGCTCTGCCGGTGGTTGTGGTAATCAACAAATGGGGCTTGAAGGCCTCGACCCACTTTCATCGCGAATTGTACAACGGCCATCGCGATTAGGCATCTGAAATAACACTGTAACATTGGACGAAACCGATCAACTAATTGCACCTATTTTATTTCACCAGAAAAGTATAGGTAACGAATTAGTTCATTCGTGAATGTGGAAGGTTACAGTGTTATTTTCGTTTCTATCTGACCTAAGATCAAAACATACACCCTGGAGTGTCTTAAAAATTATGCCCAATCTCGTGCTACACTATCTTTAAGGCCATATCTCATTTTTTTATCACTGAACGTAATATAAAATTCACCAAACCAGATAGACGGTACGGTACTCAGTGGTCGGCCAGAAGGACGACGAATTGAACCATATGGATCTCGAACGTGAACAAGTTTCGACATACCGATTGAGAAGGTCCCGCCACTTCCGCATCCGTCGATCGATCGTCTCAATCGGTATATCGAAACACCGTTCAAACGTTCAAGGCGTAGGATAACTACCGTATTGTGATCTCCCCAATCTGCTAAGTATCTTTGCGTCTAACTGGTTTTGTGTCATTTGTATTAATTTGCAGAACATTGTTAAAATGACACAGCCTTATCGAATAAGTGGTTTCCATTACTAACTTAATTATTTTAATGTCGTCAAAGTAGTCAAGATATCAACATATCTTATCTTTCCGGTGGAGCAGGACCGTCTTATGGATATATAAATTAATATTAATTGAATCTTAGTTGCCTTTGAATCTTAATTAACGGCCATTGTACAAATTATTGTGTTTAAAGGAATCCATAATAAAATTATTTTACACAAAGTTATTATTGAAATGTGACATGCTACGTAGAAGCCACTCAGCGTAAAATGTATAATATATGTTTTGTTTATAATTAAATATCTTAATTGTCATAAAATGTATTTATAGAACTTGCCTTCCTCCGACTCACGGCCGTCAACATTAAACATCAAGCCTATGTAGCATAAATCGTACAACAAAATTGTATGAATTCCTACATTTAATAGTTAAAAAACTAGTACTGTATTTTCCATTTTCACCATCCAGAACCCCTGCATTTCAATTAAGATATTGTTACAAAGGTGTTTAAAAAATGTTAATCACTTGAACTCATTTTAATCACTTGAATGTTTGCGTCCCAATTATTCTTTTAAATGTGTAATTTTTATACACCAGTATTTGTATGCATACTATTTTTGTTGGCTCTGAGTTATTCAATTTACAATAGACAAATATCTATAAAATGAAACAGTTATAATTTTTGAAGGGGGTTAAATACATCTTGGGTACCTGATATGTAACCCCGTCATGCACGTTATGGCCTTATCTGTGATAAAAGTAGATTGCTAATAGTAGTGTTGCTAAGAGTGGTTACCCCCTCACACCCCCACCCCCACGTGCTACCGGCTCAGGGTAACGTGTTACTTGCCACTATGGCTTAGTTAGTCAAAGGTTGCTGTTCTAAACCGGTGGCCCCAGACTCCTGTCAGATCATGAGCGGTCACCTCTTGCTAGCTTATGTGACTCAAGCCGCTAAGGTACTTCGTTGTTTTTAATTTTTCACAAAGGCCCTAGGCCCATAATGATGGCAGTTGAGGTTAAAAAATAATAGTAGTAGTAAGTTAGTAGTAGTCGTTTTTTGTTTTATTCCTGCACTTTGCACGTTGTGGAGGTAGAAGAAAAAAATATATACATCTGTAGAGCATTATTTTCTATGGTTCGAACAGTATATATCGAACTTTTTAGGCTCACAGTATGTAATGCCATGAGAAAGCGACCTCTGGTTATTTTCCCCTGCACTTGCAGTCCACGATGTTTCTTGAATACAGTAATCCAACCATGGAACTCTCACGCCCTTATTTGTAATACCGAAAATGCAAGACTAGCGTAAGGAAACGTTTTAAGATATTTTAGTTTCCAAATAAGATTTGATTTTTCAAATAAACGCAAACTGAAATGGACGAATAAATGTACATCGAATTTATCGATTGATAAATTGATCGAATTATCGATTATCAGGCCTTAACAACAGCCATATTTCAATAGTGCCAGCAAAGCTATCGCTCTAATCCGCGCATAATCCTTTAGCCGTATCCTGTACCGACCACGTATCAATAGCAGTCGGTCGCATGACTAACGCCCTCTGGGGAGAGGTTGGGAAATCAGTTTCCAAACGCGCGGTAACGTCTCGCCAAATTAACACAAAGAGAAGTTAGGAGTGGGAAACTGCAAACGAACGTGGGTATTAAATGACAATCAGCGATATCACATGAATATGTATACACGGGCCGGATAATGAGAGAAAGCGCGCGCGTGCAGGTCCGTGCGCGTGCGGGCGCGTATGTGCGTGCGTAATGGGCGCACATTATATTAACCAGGGCCTTGTACCAGGGATTCACACGGGTGCTGATAAACTGATAACAAGTCTCTCACATAATTTGTTGTATTTGTTAGGAATATTAACATGTTTATTTACAAAGCTCACTTATGACACTAACTTAACTAAATTACGCTATACAGACATGCACCTAGGCTAATAATACTGCGCACTGCCACCCCGGCAATAACATACACTCCACTAATATGTTTTTTGATAGTCATGAGTGTTTCTCCGTAAAATAATAAATGAATGAATTGCTTGTAAAAGTCTTTTATGTGGGTACCCAATATTTTAATTCCAATGATGCATTCAGAAATAAAACTGTGAAAATGTACAATAGTATTTAGTGCTTAACACATCATGATTCGTGTAAGCACACTAGAGTTTTCCTTTACAAGTAATCCGTGACAAATATCGATACACCGAGCCATCCGGGAGTTAAATCCAGGAAGGACAATTATTGAAGCCAAAACTCCATTAACCCTCAAATCCCGAGAGAATAATTCCTTCCAAAATGAGCTTTCAGAAATTTCTATATTTAAATACTTAATCATAAACCAACGCATCTGTTTCGGAGTTTATAGTTTTTCAGTTTACTGCATTACACTTTTATGTCTCTTTGAGGTGGCGCGGGGTGGCCCCTGGACTGTACACAAGCAGGTGGAACTACCAATGAGCTCTGCAAATAATTTACACTATTCTGGCGGCGTTTGTGGTGAAAAGAACCCAACACAAGTGTTTAAAAAATAAATAAATGTTTTCGGTTGTTTATGTATAACTGAATTATTGACAAAAAACTATTTTCATATTGTGGGCTCTAAATGCAACAACTCAAACTTCAAACAGTGTACAATATGATTAACCTCAAATTTTGAAACACCATTCTTTGTTCAAATGGTCAAGTTCTCTTGATTTTATCGCCGCCAAATTACAAAACACAAAAATTATTTTACAATATTAACAAATATATATTTGCACTATGTCCATGCCACTGAGTCCGGTGCGTCAAGGTCAATGAGGTTGAGGAAATACGTTGTAGACATTAACTATATTGTTACAGTAGAAGAGTAGAGGTAGGCTGTACTACACTGTTGTAGTCTTTAGTGATACACTGTTGTATTATACATGACATTCCTACTTTGCACTGTGTTTCACATTAAAGTGAGGTCGCTTAAGTCTAGATAAAACTTTAATATCACATGAGGAACTCGTCCTCCGAGTATTTAAGATCCGTTTACTTAAATATTTCGAAAAGTCACTTATTCTAGTTTGAAAACTATATTACAAATAAAGCCATTTGTCATGACGAACAATATATTACCTTCCCGACGAGAATTAGTTTATAGTCTTTGAAAGCCGTCCATTACAATAAACACTTTACATAAATAACAAAGAAAATCGAGTAACAAACAAAATATACACATATAAGTCAAACTTGTACGTGGTGGTACACTATGGAGATTGTAATTTACAAAGATAAAATCCTAGTGGTAGACACCAGTTGTATAAAGCTAACATCAATAGTAGACCACTGTAATTCACAGTAAATGTCCTGGGTATAGATGGCGAGGTGGCCGAGTCTCTGGAAGTCGCGATAGAGAAATGTTTGGGTGGAAATGTTTACAAAATCCCTGAAGACATAACTTATGCAAAACTCATATCTAGGCCTAGAGGTGTCCTGCAAGTGTGCGTTTATAAATTTTACTTGATTAAAATTTAGTAAATATTTAATTCGTTACTTTAACCAAAAAGTGTATCAAAATAGTTTGTTGATTTGTAAAAGTGTCAACAGGTGTGTTCACATGTCACATCACGACTTCCAGAGAGCTCACCCCTCTCGGTTCATCACTCCGACCACCGTCACGTTAGACGTCCACATTCGGCGAGTCCGGGGAGTCGTCCTCCACGTCGACACTCTGGGGACTGTGCGACCGCGGGGAGCGGGAGGGCGGAGACCTGGGGTCAGGGCTGGGGGAACGCGGCGGCAGGGGGTGGTAGTAGGCGGGGGCGGCGGCCGGTAGTCCCGGTGGGGGCGGCAGGTGCGAGGGTCCCGCGACGCCGGGGTAGAGGCGGTAGGCCAGAGGCTTCTGCAGCGTGGTGGCGGTGACGGCGGCGGCGGCCACGGCGGCCTGGCGGTAGTAGAGGTCGGCGGCGGTGGGGGCGGCACCTCCCCCGGGCGCCGGGTACGGCCAACAGTAGGGAGGACCGCCGTAGAGCCTCTGGAACGCGGCGTAGTTCCCCGCCTCGGCCAGCAGCTCCAACCCTACCGCTGTCTGGCGCTTCCACTTCGTTCTGAAAAAATAATCATCTCTTAATATGGTTCAATTCTTAAATTTACTTCCTACGAAAATGGGAATTTCAACAAAAATACCATTTATTTGACTAATCAAGTAGATAATATTCACACTAAATGATGCTAAACTTATCGTCTTGTACAGCAGCATTCTAAAACGTTTAGTTAAATGTCCTTCTTACAGAAAAGAAATCATGGAACCGTTATGGTGATCGATGCGAACTCGGTTTTTATTCTCGTATATGAGAAAGTTGAAATTCAGTTACTAACTCATGGTATCAAGATTCTGCAATAAATACTGTTTACCGTAACACATTGTTGTTGGAAATTCCATCAGTTGATCTATGTAAGGCTGTGCAATGACTGTGACAAAGTGAAACATCTGTGTTGGTCCTTTGACGGCGGAACCGCATCGACCGAGATATAAAAGTCAACAGGAATCTAATAACGCGCGGGATTGGGTCATTACGGGCATGGCTATCGTTAATTAATAGGAGCATTAGTGGTAATAGACACATCAGTTGCGAGCTTCATCATCTGGCCGCGGTGGAGCGGCAGACAACGGCCGAACACGCCACGCCGCCGCCACGCTGTTTTTGTCGCGCGAGTTAAACTGTAATTATTTATTTTAGAGGGGGGACGACCACGCGGCGCGACCGCGGCAAAACCGGCGTGACGGATCGCGCGACGTGTCAGCGTGTGCTCATCAGCAAGACCTGGCACAGACCCCGACATTTCAACCAACCACCTCCGTGTTCTCGTCAACCAGGACTATTTTTATTATTTTGATTTTCGACAACAGCTGTATTTTTTACATGGATATATCTAGCTCTAGGGGCGGTATTGGCAGATCGGTATTGGTCCGTCAGACCAAAATTTGAAACGGTGACGTCATATGGTTATAAGGACAGCTGTTTAGAGGAATTGAAAACATTACCATGAGACATATTCATGATCCAACCAATTTTTCACAGAGAAGTATTTATTTTCTAACAAAATCACTTTTAGTTTGAACACGGTCCAAAGCTTGATCTTGTTACTATCATCGAGCTGTTTTAAGTAAGATAAAGACTACTCTGGAACATAATGGATTTTTTGGAAGATTTTTGTCACTACTCATTTTTGGGTTGGTCAGTGGTTAAAGTCTTAAACTGAAAGACGCCAGTTTAATCGTAAAGAAAACAAATTTTGTGAAGGTACGATAATGATCCTGGGGTTCCTGTTGGAGATATTTGTTCATTGATCTATTCATTGGCGATCAATGCGATGTGATTGTTCATACTTGGAGCAAATAGCTAATATTATACCCTCATAGATTTTACCTAGCAACCATGAACACCTAGCTTATTTGTGAAGTCCCTTCATAATACATTACCACCATCCTTTAAAATCTAGAACCATATTTTACCGAGGGTTTAAATACTTTCAATGCAATGTCCAGAGTTATCAAGGTTATCTTTGAATTATATCACGAGTCTAGGTCGTATTCTGTCGTCCTTGATCTCAATTGATTCTAACAAAGGTTTCAATCGTATTAACTTTATTCTATACACTGTTTCCAGTTGATTACTGCGTTCCCGTCAAGATAAAAATATTGTGATAATTTATATTGCATTTATTCCTACAGAACCGGGTTGTCTGAAACTGTGGGTTCTGTTAAATGTCAAGGTTTTAAATTTCGATCTTCAATACTCATTGTCCTGGGACTTCACCAAGATTATGTTATATGATTGCTAATACTTTACTTTAAGTTTTAGCAGACAACGTGCAGGCGAATTTCCCGACAATAGGATTAGGATGGGTATTTAGTTAATCTCGCGTCTAGAGCTCTTACCGCTTCAAATGTAGGCATAACCTTTCGGTGTATCTCAAAGTCATATTACTATTGTCTTCCTACTCAATCGTCCAGAACAATGGGTTATTACAAATGTTTTGAAAGAATTCTATTCTTCCATTTGATTACTGGCTCGACCATCAAGATGAAATTCTTTTGATAAATCTCATTGCGTTGATTCAAATTTAGTACCAGACTAGTCTTTTGTTTTAAATGAGGTAAGCCCTAATGCCACCGTGAATACATCCAGAAAAGTAATGCGAGTGTTGTCTTCACATGAAGATACATTAAAATAAACCGTTACATTACTGGAATGTCAACTGAAAAGTCTTGACGGTCTCTCTATCATATTGTCTCTTCTCTTCTAGGGGCTTGGTCAAGAATTCTTGTAGTGTTGTCTATCACTTACATCAACAAAAGGGGACCCTGAATGCTTATTCGACGTGAGCTTAGAGTACGCCGGGCAAGGGAGAGTACTGTCCAAGAATGTGTCAAGAGTCCTAAAATGAAATTTTTGGATTCCCCGGAGTCAACCTTTTCCTTGTCCAGATGTTTGAGGGTGTGTTTGATTTTGAGCAAGAATCTTCTTAGGGTGTTCTATGGGAGTGGATTTGAACTGGTTTGCAGATTCTTTTTGCTTTTATGGGTATTACATAAACTGTTTTAAAGGGAGACGTGCCTCGCCGGCTTTGCTGGGGCCTCTTAATACCCTAGTATCAAAAATCTTAACATCTTCCACTCATATCGAAAAAAATATCATTTTTATTTCCGGGAAAGTATCAATCACAATTTGATTACTAATACCGTACTAATTGTGTACTCGACCCTGAGCAATTACCCCTCGAACGCAACACTTGAAACACCGACACTGTTGGCGTCGTGGAAGTGGCTTAGTGGCTGTTTTGAATGTGAAAGAGTTGGCTAGTGGGGACGGTTCGTCGCGCGGCTCGTCTCTATGGAGCCACTCGAGCGAGAACCTAGCCAGACTCCCCTAATGACAGCTATATATCACGTAGCGCTGTAAATGTCCTATTTGAATACCCACAACTAAATTGATTCGGTCAAGAAGAAAATCGATATTAATGTGTATCCGTTGGCGCAGCTAAGTGCGGTCGCTTCCTGAGGGAATCTGAGAGCGGGCCGCGCACTGCCTTACAATGTGAATCATTTGAAAATTTAATTATTAATTACTGTTATAAATTTATTTAACTATAGTACTCCATTTAGTGGTTTGTTAACAAATAAATGGTATATTATAAGTAGAAAACCGGTATTAAATTTATGATGAAAGTCCCCTGTCCCATGAATATGATTACTATAAATAAGTATCCAATTCAACTTTATAATATAATTACGCGTTGAAACTGTACTATCCTCGTGATACAATTATTGCCGAATTGAGATGGAAATTCTTCTAATCTAGACCCAAAATGCTATTAATTAACATTCCTGTTTAAGGAACGTGTTGGCCTTTGTCAGAAACATGAATAACTACAAGATCGCGCCACAATCATCTTACACTCATGTCTCATTCATACTTGGCTTAAAAAACCTACCTAGATGGGTCCCCATTTCCAATAGGTAATAGTAATAAGTAATAACGTAATAGTAAAAGCAACAATAATCCATTTTGCTAAATTATATTGAGCCAAAAAAATCTTGTTGATGAAAAATAAAACAGTAGGCATTTATTTATTTCATATTTATTTGCGTTTTAACCATTCGCATTTCTCTTTAAATAGTCTGTCTTTAAATTTAAGGGATTTGTGCTTACTCAGTTATTAATGTTTGTGAAGTTTGAATAGGCTTAATAATTTAATAAATGTTTCTGCACGCACAGGAGAAATCAAATCTCACAATTGGAACCAGGAAATGTATTTGCTATACAGAACTTACTTTTCCATACTTATAATCTGATTGGTTGCCCCCTAGCATGGTCGCACGGTCAGAGTCGGCAGGAGTAGCCAAACAAAGATGTGCGAAGTGGAACCAAGAACAATGCAGGGAATTAGCCCCACTAGCCTTCCCGCTGAGTCACTATTTTTCATTATTGAAACCCAAGTTTGCCGGTCCGACGCGGACAGAAGGAACACCGCGCTCTCACACTTGCAGGGGACCATCGGAACTGAACCGACGACACCCTCACGTACTGACATGGGAACGTGGAACTCTTATATCTGTCTAGCTGGATGTAGATTATGTCCACGGATGAATAGAACACGAAATTGGTTGATCAATCAAAGGTGCGTCGAGGCTAGCGTTTGAAACAAAGGTTACGTTGAGTGTTGCACAAACGTTTGGGTATAAGGGGATATGGTAGTAGTCAAAGATAGCTAAAGCTACTCAAATTTGAGTTTGGTATCTTCTCGTTATAATAAACGATTTTCTGGGAAATTCTGGTAAACCTCGCGTGACCTAATCTGACAAAACTAACGAGTCAATTTCCTTGGAGCAGCACGACATAAAGGTTGCACTTGTCTGGATACCTTATGAAAGTTAATAGTGCCTAAGTAAAATATCAGATAACTATTTTCGTGTAATTTTCGCTTCCAAGCCACATTCTCTCCAAACAATTTCCGACCACATTTTAGCCGCTCTGTGGAGTTTAATATCCGAAAAGCCGTCGGTAATCGTGGTCGGAAGCGTGGAATGATGTCGCGCAGGATGTCATTATCCCCAAGGCCAGCCTCTGTTTAGGCAAGATGACTTCGATTAATTGCTGGTACAATCGATTGTCCACGGGGCAGTCTGTTTGAGGCCGCTATTACACAGCCGATCGCCCGCATTGTCGTGGCGGCGCGGGCCCTGACACCGGACCTACCCGCTGCTTCTAAGACCGGCCAAATGCTCTTGTATTATTTTTTTTATTTTGTGGGAATTCATAAAAACTCCAGACGGATAAACTTTAACAAATTTCAAATTTCTTACTTCATTTCAATTTTCCTGCTTTAAGATTTAGGTAAACGATCTCTCATCAACGTGTAGATGTGGTTTATAAAATTAAACTGTTAGTTCAGTAAACATCAAAACATATCTTCATAGTAGCATAAATGAGCATAGTATAAAAACATCCTTCATAAAAAGTATTTGGTATGTTTGACTTGTTTTTGGTAAAAAACTGTTTCATAAGGTTGAGTTGAAAACTTTAGAAACGCATCTAGTATTTCTTTGACGAAGAAAGGAAGTGCCCTTTCCAAATGTAGATAGAAATGTTTAATTGGAAGACACACAACATATTGTACTCCTTAACCAAATCTGAGAAATCTCGACGTCAATAGTATAAACCGAGTTATTAGATTGGATCCGCGATGCAGTGATTGCACCAAACCGCCAAACCAGTTGCCTTAGCTGCAGGCGTGAGGACAGTTGCAAGAGGGCGCGGCATTTCACTGCAGCTGGTAATTATTCCCGCGTAAACGCCGGCATGTGATTGGCTTTAATGTCTCAGCTGATTGCTGCTAAGGACCAATGACAGCGTCCGCCTGACTCTAAACTGCAATCACAGCTGCAGAAGCCGCCAGCCTCCGGCCCTTCCTCTAATTGACAATTACCTTCCCTCTTCCCGTCCTCACTCGCGCATTTCCTTTATTGCCGTTCTCATTCTGCGGCTCCTAAATGGGGGTTTAGCTTTACGACCGCATCTGGATTTTTTATAATCAACACTCTCAAGTTGTTAGTTCCTGACAAAGTAATCAGCTGGTTCAAAGTAACAAAGCTTCATGGCGTTACAGTCATGCTGTGGTCACTCACTATAAGCTCGCTTTTAAATTACGATAATAATAATCTTTTCAATAATATTTTGAAATTACTTTACGATATACCAAAGCTTATTAAAGAACTCTTTGGATATGTTATATCCAACACATTAATATTATACACGTTAATATCCAAAACATTGGATATGTTATATTCGACACGTAAATATTAAATATACATAAAAAAGAGTTTATCAACAATTAAAAATGGTTAGCAAAACTATTGCTAAGGTGATCGGATCGGAGCTTTATCGATCTACTCTATCACTTTAAAGGCTGTATAAAATAAAACCTCATTATATTTGTTCGAACTAATTTACTTCGGCATTTATAATAACCGTATAAAACAATCATTTGTAGCATAAGCTCATGAAAAGAAGAAAACGCCCTGTCATGTACGGCAAAGAAAAGGAAAAACGTCAGTGTTTTGTTTAGAGTCAACGTCCTCCATATTGTTTGTTCACAGAAGAGGAAAATGGGTAATTATCTCCGCTACGCCGTCACCGTACGATGTGCGTTGCCGCAGGACACAGGACACAGGACGGACGCAGGACGCAGGACGCAGGACGCTAGAGTGGCGAGGGTGTTGTGGTCGCAGGTTCCATGCAGGAGCGGCGGAGGGCGTTGCGGCTTGCATGATGCGAGCGTCGCGTGCACGTTGCACAATTACACGTGATAACAGTAAAAAAGCGGAAATGACGATCATTTAAAAGCGATGTGTGGCCAAACATTCATAAATGTATTTTAAAATCGTAATCACATCTTGGTTAATCATAAACAGCTTACATCATTCGACGGTAGGTATGGTGTAATGAAACAGTATGAAAGAATTAAGAAAAGTAAACCTAGAAACTAAACAATCACTAGTACATGTTAGAGAGATCCTTTAAAGAATAATCTGAAGGGGAAATGAAGTGTGGAAGGAGCGAAAGTGAGCCTCTCAAGTTGTAATTGCAAATAAGCCTGAAGTCGATGAGCCAAGAAACGAGCGATGGCCGAGCGAGAAAAACACCAGTCCGCGGGAGAGAGATCGGCTCCGGCACTGTAGTCGCTTGTATTGTGAAACACGTTGAATGTTTCTTGAGTCATTACAATAGTTATTAGCAAAGATTAACATTTCCTTCGTGATTTATTGATCCTAGATAGACAAAATTATAGATTTACTCTAAAATCAATTACACAATTTCCCTTCGTCCTTCGTACAACAATTGTGTGTTGTTTGTATTGTATAATTTTTACCTGGGCTTTGACTTCATTAATAATTTATCTTGGGTGGAACTACGTTAGTGTATCGAGCTGTGAATCAGTGGTTGTATGACATATACCTCGGATGGTTCAGCGTTTTGCGTAGCTATGTAGCTGTGTATATAAGTGTATATAAGTGTATGCCCTACTGCTAGTGTTTTCTCTTATCTCTAAGTCACATGTTTGTTCTCACCTCCTGTTCTGGTACCAGGTCTTGACCTGGGTGTCGCTGAGGCTCAGCTTGGCCGCCAGTTCCATGCGGTCCTGCACGCTCAGGTACTTTTGCCGCTCAAAGCTCTTCTCCAGCGTCTGCAGCTGATGGTCCGTGAACGCCGTCCTCGCCTTGCGCTGCTTCTTGCTGAGCCCTGAGTGACTGGAGCCGCGGGACCCGTCCTGGACGTCATCCTTGTGACCTGCAAACGAGCGATGGCCGAGCGAGAAAAACACCAGTCCGCGGGAGAGAGATCGGCTCCGGCACTGTAGTCGCTTGTATTGTGAAACACGTTGAATGTTTCTTGAGTCATTACAATAGTTATTAGCAAAGATTAACATTTCCTTCGTGATTTATTGATCCTAGATAGACAAAATTATAGATTTACTCTAAAATCAATTACACAATTTCCCTTCGTCCTTCGTACAACAATTGTGTGTTGTTTGTATTGTATAATTTTTACCTGGGCTTTGACTTCATTAATAATTAATCTCAGGTGGAACTACGTTAGTGTGTCGAGCTGTGAATATTATTGTGCTGTCAGTGATTGAATGACATATACCTCGGATGGTTCAGCGTTTTGCGTAACTATGTAGCTGTGAGTAAAGTGTATGCCCTACTGCTAGTGTTTTCTCTTATTTCTAAGTCACGTGTTTGTTCTCACCTCCTGTTCTGGTACCAGGTCTTGACCTGGGTGTCGCTGAGGCTCAGCTTGGCCGCCAGTTCCATGCGGTCCTGCACGCTCAGGTACTTTTGCCGCTCAAAGCTCTTCTCCAACGTCTGCAGCTGATGGTCCGTGAACGCCGTCCTCGCCTTGCGCTGCTTCTTGCTGAGCCCCGAGTGACTGGAGCCGCGGGACCCGTCCTGGACGTCATCCTTGTGACCTGCACCAAAGGCCATGACACGTTACTAAACCGCTACAGTCACTTGAGTCTAGAATCTCAGAAAGTAACATTTAACAACACGAATCCGGAACATATCACCATTAGTGATTAGGCCATTAATACAAAACAAGTCTTCGTAAGGTAGTAGGTCTTACAACGTTAGATAATTGGACCATTCCCCTTTAAAACGTTTATTAACATCCCTGTATACAAGAATATTTCCTTCATCCAATCTGTGACAAACATCTAACTGAATATAAATAGTGTTCTATAACGATCCTTGATTTTTCTAGTTAAGAATGTATAAAGAGATATTGAACTTACTATTTTGTCATAGATATGTCTTAGCTCTGGGAGGAGTTGTTAGCAATTTGTAAGACGAATATTTGAAACATTTATGAATGAATATTATTGAATATTCATATTTTTAAACATAACATACGAGTATAAACATATTTTTGAATGAATTCACGTTATGCTAAACGAATCTGCGACTATATTCCCATGTGACTGAAAACTTTCAAACATGGAAATTGGAATGTTTTCCAAAGCTTTGGAGAAAAGTGGTTCTTGACAATGGCGCGGTGGATTTGGCGTCTACAAAGGCGAGGGTTGAGGGAGGGGGAGGGCGCCGCGGCGCGTTTACATACACGACTATAAAACTGTCTGAATATCGAGCATGTTTACAAAGGGAGAGCGAAACAAGATTGGGATTGAGTCCGTAAAGTGAATCAGTTGAGAAGCTTTTAGGTCCATCAGGGGGTGGGCCGGTCAATACCTTGGGGCCTCGCTGGGGCGCGTTGCGTTGAAAAAAACAATTTGTGAGCGAACAAGGACGTGCAACTTGTCCTTGAGGCGAATCAACAGTCGTTCCTAAGATATCTACATTTCTGTAGGCCTATCTATAATTAAGATTCCCTGTGAACGGCCGAATGATTTAAACTTTAAATTTACTTTGGCAAAATAAACCTGTATATTTACGATAGTTAATAACCTAAGTAAGAATTTAAATTATTCAAAATATTAAATTTTTCGTTTTATCCTAGAAACGAGTTTACGTTTCATGCATGTTTGATTTCCAGCTAAAATCTTTTTTGTTCAAAGTAAAGTTTTTGAAATATCAAAGTTGAATTTTTATATTGGACTCACAGACTAATTATTAGTAATTGTTTTGAAAGAAAAGTTAATATTAGGTTAAGGTTAGTAGTTTACTAGTAAGTCTTTCTGTTGAAAATATTGGAAGCAAACTAAATAATGCTTTAATATTTTAAATAATGGGCACTATCAGTTGAAATATTAAACACAAGCCTTAATAGAAACATAAATTCATAGCGCTTAAAAGTATTCGATTGTCAAAACTGAATTCAACCTCAGAATCAATTCGAACAAAACGACGGAGAAAACGACAATAAGAAGCAACAGCCCGGAAATTAATAAAGCGCGAAATCCAATCGTCAACGACAATAATAATAAAAGCAGCGCTGACGCCAGCTCACAGGGAATATTAGAAGAGAAAAGGTGACATAACGGCTTATGTAATATGTCGTCAAATGTTGTCTGATTGGATTAGTACATGGGTGCGAGAGAGAGGGTGTAAGGGGGAGAGGGTACGGGGGCGGGACAACATGGCGGCAAATACAGGAGATAAATAAACAATGGAGCAGAGAGAGAGAGAGAGAGAGAGAGCGAGCGAGAGCGGGCTTGACAAGGACTGTTCAACATCACCGGCTCCAGTGTCAGTACTGAGCCCTGTGTAACTCCGTGCCGCCGCATTTCCTTATCCTTTGCACTGAATGGTTTGGCTTGGAACTTATTGATAAGGAGAGTTTAATTTATCTATTCGTAACGTTCGCGCAAATGTGTAAGTTCGATTTTTTTCCCAACCCCAATATTAATTTGTCCTCAAATAAGGACATCGAGTCAACATAATCAAAATTCGTCTGAGTTGACTTCATTTACATAATGGTGAGCACTCTAGCGTCAGAAGTAAGAAAAAGCTAAACTGTTGACCCATGTCGATTCCGGTTCTATTGTTGAAAATTGTTCAATATTCTTGAATTTAGATTTTCGTTTTGTGTTTCACGTGATATTTAATGAGTTTCTTACTAAAAATTTTAAGAAACTTACTAAAAATAAAAAATACGTTTTTACAAAAATATCTTAGCACGTTTTTATACAATTAAAACAAACTGAATTCAAATCGACAGTATTATAATGTGATTTTGACGTATCGAATAGACGTTTTGAGCCGATGATCAGTGTTTACTGTTTAGCAAGGCTGATCGCTCGGCAAGATGGAGAGGCAGGATGGAGGGATGGAGCGATCAGAGATCGGAGACGGAGGCTTTGCAGCCGCGTTTGATCGGTTTAACCGAGTTACCGTCGCCCCCCGAGACCGGCTCCATTTGGGGCGCCAGCCTCGCCAAATTGTTTGAGACAGCCGCAACCTCTTCCAAACCAACCAGAAACCGTTTCCAACCTTCCCATATTGATTCCGGAGCTTTTACCGAGCTCTCGGGTTTCAGGGGTCGTTTGTGATCCGTTCTCGGTGGAAAACATTGACGACATCCTCATTGACAATTTTAGAATATTTTATAAATACACTTAGGAAAAATAAAAGTAAGAATAATTGAGGTAGGCCCCTAGTATGTGTGTTGATCAGAATGTTTAAGTATGAAATTGTTACGATTTGATATTTATAAAATTTATACGTTGTCGTTTTGTGGTCAACCCTACATAAAAATCCTCCTCATTGGTATACATGAAATACTTTTGTTAAGATTATGTTAGGAGAAAACGATTGTTGTAGAGGTTAAGTCTGATATAAGGGTTTTGCAATACAAAATTGAACTTAATAGATTTAAAAGTAAAAAAATATTTAAATATTAAATTCGGGAATTAAGAAATAGTTTTTTGAGTACTTAAGAGTATTAAATGTTTCGTCCATAATATAAGAGTAGAACATAGTAGCGTGAGTGCAATTTTCATTCCTCTACCAAATTTTTGCTTACCACACATTACCATTAATTACTGTTAATGTGTTCTAAAGAAGATTCTACGAGAACTTGTTTACTTTATAACGGCTAGGGCGGTAGCCTATTTAGGCACAATGATGTTTTTTTAATCTATTGAGTCAAATAAATAAGTTTTATTTTAGGTTTGAACTATTATCGTTCGTTCTATTAAAGTAATAATGAAAGCAAAGTAAAGCATAATGAACTTAAGAAATCCTTGTGTTGACTTTGAAACTATTTTGTGAAAACAGAAAAAGTTGAGGCTCAGCTAAAAAATAATTTAAATTAACTTGATAATTCAGCCAGGTACCTGAATGGTACCACAATGTGTCACGATTTTTCCATGTGCAGAAATACGTTTGTAAATACGTACGGAAATACGTTTGTGGTAAAGTTGGATAAAAATATAAATTTATTTCATAAAATACTGGTGGAATTTTATCCAGCTGGAAAACTATTATGAGACAAATTAAATATTTCTTATTGGCACCCCTGCATCCGGGAGCTCAAACACTTTTGTCTACATTAATTAAACAGCTGCGTTTATTGTTGTGGCAATCGATAAGCTCATTATTCTTCCAAGATGTGTTTTCTTTATAAACATGTTTACAGATCGAGGAAAGTCTAAGTGTGTAATGTTGTTAAGTGAACTGATTTTTCTCTGGGTATTTATTAGTCAAAAACGTTGTTTATTTTCAAGAATTTCGAAATTTGTCCCATGATAAAAAAAGAATTTAAGATTTAACAAGAGAAATTTTGCACATGAAGGACACGTAAATGTCTTAGCCTTCGAGGGGTATTGGCAAACCGTCAGACCAAATTTTGAAACGAAACTGATATCATACGGTTATAAGGACTGCTGTTAAAGATACTGAAAACATTCCCTTTAGACATATTCAGATCTATCCAATTTCCCAAAGGGAAGTACTCGTAAATACAATTTTGTACCAAAATTTCAACGAAATAAATATTGTTTGCATCTTTTTTCGTTTTCTTTTTATTTCAAAACCAAACCCCGCCATTATTTTATGAAAACTCTGTATAAATTTAAACAAAATATCGTGGCAAATTGTGTGACCGATGCAGTAGCAGGGACGAGGCTCCCACCCCGCTGCAGTCACCTCGCATTATCATTTTAAGAGATAACGCCGTTCGTCATGCCGCGCCGCGCCGCGCCGGGGTGAGGGCTGACTCAATTATGCCCGGGTTTGGAGTAATTTCGAACGACGACAATTAGCTTATGCTTGTTGGATTTAATTGCCCCAGCTTTTGTCCGCTTTGAGTTCCTCCCTCCCTCCCCACGCCGCTCAGGGTTACCAACCTCCACGCTGAATAATAACACAACTGAGTTTGGTTTGGCTCCCGATTAAATAAAGTGTAACCGTACTATTATGAGACGGAAATGATTCCAACAGTTTTTTATGCCTATTATGTATGCGAATATTTAACGAGCTTAAAGGAAAGAATTCATTATTAGTAAAATTGGCCTGTATAAAAATCCGAATTGTGTGATTGCTCTTAATCTGAACCGTTTAGAATATATTCACTTGTTTATTTTCAACGGCAAACATAGACGCAGTAGCCCAGGGGTAACGCGCCGACCTAATAAATCAAAGGTTGGAAACCTGTGTCACACCAGGAGCCAGGAGCCGCCGGTCACCTCTGACCTCTGACTAGTCTATGTGACTAACGCCGCGTTACCTTACCTTAATGGCTAAACTGTAGTTTCCTAATTTAAAACTTACCTAACATACTATAGACTAGGCCTAACTAATCAGTTTAGTTTAGTAACTAATTTTATACAATTTTATCATTTATCGAAGTTAATTGTCTAAATAATAAATCTCTGCTTCATCCTTTTGATTTGTTGCGCTGGTTATATTACGAAATGTTTTAAGTAAATATGTACCATACTTAAAACTGTATACCATATTAATAGTATGTACAACAAGTTTTACCTTCAGGGCACGATTTATCTTGATCCACCCCATATGGTTATAGACATAATTCTGATTCAGGTGTCAGAAAATGGAGTATACAATAAAATGATTAAAACCTTTTCTTACTTTGATGTTGTTAGATAGATAGAATACATAGTGCTATTTATTCTTGAAAGATATTGTTCTAATAAAAACACGTCGATACAACCTACTTTAATTCGAATATAATATGAGGTGTACTGAAACTTATATCTGCTCTGCAGTAATATAATGGTTAAATTGATATATTTCCGAGTCTAATGCAACAGCGACACATGATTATCTTAGTACATTAGGCTACATGCTACATCTGATGGCTTCAGTTTAAAATGAAGAGCGTGTGTGCATTTTAGAACCCAATAATCTCGGTGAAACAGACAAGTCTATAAAAATGCTAACGGATTCAAAGTCGAAACGAACTGTATGCAAATGGCAGCAATTTAAACGGTCATTCACATTCTGTAAAGGGACATTAGTGTTTCGGTACAGTGATATGCATCTGTACAGACACACAGGAACAGATTGCCGCTGGAGGGGAGTGAGGGGAAGGGTGGGGGAAGGGTTGATGGCCCCGCCCCTCCTGTCATGTCTACATTACAACTGTCAACGGCGGCTGACACCCCAAGCAATCATGAGCTGATACCCTACTTGACTGCCGAGGGGTTGGCAGAGATAGGGTTCATCCACTCTACTCCGTCCTCGGCTCTAACTGGCAATCGGGCTCATGCAATTATAACCGTTTATTAAAAAAAATTATTTGATGAACTCTGGTCATGTATTGATTTTTTCTAATAAAAAGATTCTGAATTTTCTGACCCTACATTGATAAAAGAATGATTTTTTTGTCTGTGGTGATTCACGCCACACTGGTTACAATGGTGTTGTTCAGCCATACCCGACGGTGGATCAGATCAGTAACTTATGGTTAAAAAAGAATCCACAATAAAAGGATATCTTACAATTAACTTAAGCTTCGGCTTCCTCTCGCCATTTTCGGTGAGATCGGTAACCAAAAAGGCTGATATTAATCGTTGGATGTACATTTAACCTTAAGGTTAAACTTAAGTTAATTATTGAAGATAAAGATAAGGTGAATTTCCATCAAACCGTGTGTTCTTGACTGGTGCCCCCTGAATACAAGTGCGGCTGAATACAACCAATACAATACGCCCACATCTGCATGTAAATGTACCATATAGTAAACAAGCAGGCTTACCTGAAGTTAGTTAACGGTAGGAACTCTAACCCAAATAAACATAGATGTGAGTGATGGCAGTAGGATGTGCACTATAAGGAATAGTGATATTGCTTAATCCGACATCTGGTGATATTTTGTGAAATATTCAAGCTCTACTAATATTTGCATTCAATCCTCGTTCATACTTGGCTTAAAAAACCTACATTGTGGTATGGTCGCCATTTCAATAGTGCTCTGAGGTTAAAATTTAATTTAATTGGATCTACATTGCCTAGAAATAGTAAGAATATTAAAAACTACATTATACATAAATCTTCTTGATACCCTGATAGTTAAATCGTACATCAAGCTGTTTTTAATATAGACCTATGTGATTTAGCTGGCTCATATGTACCCAATTCCTTTTAAAACTAAATTTGTTTATTAACAATATTTTAACGAGACAAGAAAACTTTCAATCACAGTTCTTGATTTTCACGTAGGTCGAAATACCAAAAGTACATCTTCAGCCAACTTTTACGCCCCGTTTACGTAAAAAGTAGATGGATTATTTCTGAGTCAAGCTCAGTAGTATTTTTACCATATTAAACAGATTGGTGGGAATCATAAAGTATATGCCACACCGTTATCCCTTCTTCAATTACAAACCTTGTTTTCCACACGGTAGCTTGTTAAATCCGGACTAACTAGCATTAAACTAGCCCATTACTGGCTTTTACCCGTGGACTAATAGTTGTTCAGGATTATAAACCGTCAAGTCGAGTAATTGCGACTAATTGAAGACTTGTGGCGACAGGAAGTTGAGCCGATAACGGCTAATTAAATCTTAACCGCGATGTAGAACAAGAGAAACACGTTAACAAACACGCACGCCGCCAGATAGCGTTCCACGCGAGAGTCAGATTACCTCAGCCTGCGTGATCAACGGTTCTACCGCGACACGGCCCTCTAGATAGCGACACTTGAGTAGGTGTCGGGGAGTCCATAGAGTAACAACTACTAACTCAGTCACTCAATAGTGGGTAGCTAATATATCCTTGGCTGTATATAACGTCTCGCGATCATATTACCTCAGTCTGCGTGATCAACGGTTCTACCGCGACACGGCCCTCTAGATAGCGACACTTGAGTAGGTGTCGGGGAGTCCATAGAGTAAAAACTACTAACTCAGGTACTTAATAATGTGTAGCTAATATCCTTGACTGTATATAACGTCTCGCGATCATATTACCTCAGCCTGCGTGATCAACGGTTCTACCGCGACACGGCCCTCTAGATAGCGACACTTGAGTAGGTGTCGGGGAGTCCATAGAGTAACAACTACTAACTCAGTCACTCAATAGTGGGTAGCTAATATATCCTTGGCTGTATATAACGTCTCGCGATCATATTACCTCAGTCTGCGTGATCATCGGTTCTACCGCGACACGGCCCTCTAGATGGCGACACTTGAGTAGGTGTCGGGGAGTCCATAGAGTAACAACTACTAACTCAGGCACTCAATAACTGGTAGCTAATATATCCTTGACTGTATATAACGTCTCACGATCATATTACCTCAGCCTGCGTGATCAACGGTTCTACCGCGACACGGCCCTCTAGATAGCGACACTTGAGTAGGTGTCGGGGAGTCCATAGAGTAACAACTACTAACTCAGTCACTCAATAGTGGGTAGCTAATATATCCTTGACTGTATATAACGTCTCGCGATCATATTACCTCAGTCTGCGTGATCAACGGTTCTACCGCGACACGGCCCTCTAGATAGTGACACTTGAGTAGGTGTCGGGGAGTCCATAGAGTAACAACTACTAACTCAGTCACTCAATAGTGGGTAGCTAATATATCCTTGGCTGTATATAACGTCTCGCGATCATATTACCTCAGCATGCGTGATCAACGGTTCTACCGCGACACGGCCCTCTAGATGGCGACACATGTGTAGGTGTCGGGGAGTCCATAGAGTAACAACTACTAACTCAGTCACTCAATAGTGGTAGCTAATATATCCTTGCTGTATATAACGTCTCGCGATCATATTACCTCAAGATAGCGACACTTTGTAGGGTGTCCATAGAGTAACAACTACTAACTCAGTCACTAAATAGTGGGTAGCTAATATATCCTTGACTGTATATAACGTCTCACGATCATATTACCTCAGCATGCGTGATCAACGGTTCTACCACACGGCCCTCGAGATAGCGACACTTGAGTAGGTGTCGGGGAGTCCATAGAGTAACAACTACTAACTCAGTCACTCAATAATGGGTAGCTAATATACTTGACTGTATATAACGTCTCGCGATCATATTACCTCAGCCTGCGTGATCATCGGTTCTACCGCGACACGGCCCTCTAGATGGCGACACTTGAGTAGGTGTCGGGGAGTCCATAGAGTAAAAACTACTAACTCAGGTACTTAATAATGTGTAGCTAATATCCTTGACTGTATATAACGTCTCGCGATCATATTACCTCATCGTGATCAACGGTTCTACCCGACACGGCCCTAATAGCGACACTTGAGTAGTGTCGGGAGTCCATAGAGTAACAACTACTAACTCAGTCACTAAATTTAGCTAATATATCCTTACTGTATATAACGTCTCACGATCATATTACCTACATGCGTGATCAGGTTCTACACGGCCCTCGAGATAGCGACACTTGAGTAGTGTCGGGAGTCCATAGAGTAACAACTACTAACTCAGTCACTCAATAATGGGTAGCTAATATATCCTTGACTGTATATAACGTCCCACGATTGTCAGATTACCTATTTGATCAATCAATCTTTCGTGTCATGGCTTTCTAAATAGCGACACGTAAATAGTTTCGAGAAGTCCATAGAGTAGTAACTAACATAGTCACTTAACAATGGATAGTATGTATATAAATAACTGAATATAATGGTCCATTTCAGTTAGGTACATTATGGTTTGGGCTAGGTGCTGCTGGCAGAGTTACGCGGAAGGCGGCCGGACCGTGGAGCGTAGCGCGTAGCCGGACGTAACCGCGTCTACTCGTCTACGCGTCGCGACGCCAGCCATCGCAGACGTTCCAGCAATTACACACGGCTAATTGGTCTATCACTTCACTTCACATACGTCAACCATTATGGAGCGAATCATTTACGTAATTCCTTCCTGGAATAATCGGCAGCCCTCACCCAGCTTTCTCCACGCCCATATGTTGGATCATTAACACTTTAGGAAATAATTATTGTGGGTACGATCGTTGATTAATTATCGTTTGTTCATTTAAATATTTGTATTTCCTTCCCTGTTGGAAATAAGTTAGATCATGGATATGTCTAAAGGGAATGGTTACAGTTCATCTAAACAGCTGTTCTTATTCTTTTATTTTAAAATTCAAAACAATAGCTTTGGTAGTTTCTATGGAAACCTGTTACATGTTTTCCATCTTAAAAATTGCCAACACCCCCCAGAACTTAGACATATCCATGTCAAAAAAACAGAAGTTAGGTTTATTGTTGACTTATATGATCGAGGTTTGGAAATTAATTGACACACCGAAACGATTAACTTGAAGACGTTTTATTCTTCAAAAATAAAACCGTGCAGTTGATAACTCATACTAAAAGCCCTAACCGTAGTTTTTTAATTTCAACAATTTTCATTGGTTAGATAAAAAACTTTATAAATTACATGTAAACAGGATACAAAAGGATGTATTCTTTTAGCTCTAAAATTATTATCACACCGTTAATAAGCCTAACTAAGAACCATTAGAAATTATAAACACGAAGAAACCACTAGATTCTAACATACGTATATTGAAATAGGGTTGTAAATAACACCTCATTATTTTTAATTCATAAATATGTCTACTATATATTGTGTGATTCCGACAATCGCACATACAAGTCGTAGAGATTACGAGAGCGGAAGGTCCTTAACGAAGCCATTGACCTGTCTGTTACGGCGGTGGCGGCGGTTGTTAAGCGTATAACTGCTTCAGTTTAAAACATATCGGTAAACACGCTTTAAGGTCTAACTACCCAGCCACTTTGCATTCGCATGCTTTCGCGCTTTGCCGGAAATTGCCGTTTATTTTCGCTCCACCACGACTTCACACAATTCCGCCTAATGATGTAGACGAAGGTGGAAGTTGGATTTGATAGGATAATCTACTTATTTTGGAAAATATTGACTAATATATAATTAAAAATAAAAATGATCTGGTTTAGTTAGTTTCATTAGATGTAGGCTATAATAAACTTTATATCACTCTCGTACCTCAGTTGAAACTAAATAAAATAGATTTTTCAACATAGACGAGACACTTAATTTATAATGACAAGACTGGTAAAATTAGGAGCAATGTGGTTGGTTCACAGTGCAATCGATCTAGGTTGTTTTCACGTTATTCCACCATGCTTTCTTTCTGCAAATACTGCCCTAAATATATTTATACTAACAATAACCAATTTTACTTAACACCTTAGAGCGCTGTCTAGGACTGTCTCCCCCTCACATTACCAAACTAGCTGTGGAATGAATAAGATCCTCTCATAAAGTTGGGCTGTACAAATTTTTTATAAAAGTTATAAACCGCTATTATAGCAAATAGGGTGGCATACTTCAACAATAGATGATATATCTAAATAGATACTTAAGTGCAAAAAATGTGTGATTGTGTGCAAATTCAATATTATTTAGGCCTAGCAATAATTCGTATAATTTTTAAAATAATCATAGTGCTTAAAGGTTCGTTTTCAACTCACGTGATACGTTTTAGAAACAATTGTAAAATAAATAGTAACTAAAACTTCTATCTTGTTGAAAACGAACACATTGTAGAATTTCGTGATCAGCAATTTTCGACCTATTCCAGATTCCATCAATAAGTGAGATAGGTCTATAATCGCCCGTTGTTACTCTATTGCCACAATCACCGCATCGACCATTCATAACCTGGTAATAAGATCTAGTTTTTTCATGAAGTTTAGATCGCTCGCTCTTTGTCGGTTATGATTAAGCTGCCATTGTTGGTCGGCGTGCCGGGCCGCTAGCCGCTAGCCGCTCCGGCCGTGGCTGTCTCTATACTCCGTGGGATCAAATGTTGCTTACTCATTGCCCTATTAATTATCCCAATATTTAAAGGGTTCCAGCCCCTACCTTTTGAAGAGCTAAATAGTTCCCGCTTCCGTTTCACAGACAAAACGCCTCCGTCACCTTCCGTCTGGCGCCCCTCGCCCCAAGTGGTAGCGTTAGACGAGTCGTTATGCTCATTATTCATGTTACCAAAATATACCATTACCGTCAATTATAAGTAATCTAAATTTATTTTTTGTATGTGTTGAATTCATTTTAACTCCATATATAAAATAAATATATAAAAACCTTCGATGAAAAATAGTAAAGGTAACAGTATTATCAACCCTCACTTATGTAGTTTATGGAAATAATAAATAAAAAATAGTCTTTGCTTTTTACGCTCTACCGGACACATTATAACACTTAGTTACTGTATGTATAGAGCCTATAAATACAAATTTATAGCACTTCACAATATGAAAATTTGAAACATAATCATAAGCACGTGAATTTAAATGAATCCACAACAACAGTGTTACGTCATAACAATCGAAGTGGAATATTGTTGATAAAGATTATATTCAAATGTTCTAAATTTAAATTCAAATGTTTCTATTCAAAACAGATAAATAAGAATGGAATAAGATAGTTAATGAAAGAGAAGTATTGTAGTATGAAATGATAGTTTACATTGTTATTTAATAACAATGAATAATTAATTATAAATGTTATTTTAGAAAGAAAAACAATAGGCCTATTCATGCACGTCTAATTAACCAAAGACATAGATAAAACATAAATACAAGCCTTCTATAAATTTGTGGATTTTACAAAATTATAAAGAATTACATATTTTCATATTTATATTTTAGTTTAGAACGTTTCTCCCTGATATTGTTTTTGCATCGGATCAATGTCCCTCATTCACTGATGAAACCATCGCTAATTTCCGATTGAACATCGTAACGGTTGAAATATCTTAATCAGATTATGAACTATCGATTAAAGCGATAAATCGGCTTATCGATAATGATCCGATGCGTGAGTTATGATCGGAGCAACTATCAATTAGGATTACGGTCCAGGTGCGAGTTCTCCACCTCGAATTGGATCACGGGAGAGGCGACGTCTCCATCTGAGATAACATCTCACCTGCCAGAAGTGACGAGATGTTTTGCTTTAGGGGATTTTTGAAAGTAAGAAGTCAAGGCAAGTAACGGTTACATTATTTGTTTTTTCAAGGCAGTCAGTTTTTTTGTAGGAACGAGAAATTTTTTCATTTCGAATCATTTCCTGATCCTCCCTAGAACACTACGACTGAATCCAACGTGACTGAATGTCGTTTTATTTTGTCGTTTCCAGCATCTTTGTGAATTCATGGAAGATTTAAAATTAATATTATTCTATTCGGAAGTTAACTGGATGGCTGAGTGAGAAGTGAGGCTTGATTCCCGCCAAGGTCGAATATGGGTCCAGTTTCCAATTTGTCATTGGCTAATTATTAATTACGTATGCTGGCTAACAACAGGTTGATTTCAGATAGTAATACAATATAACAGGGGTTTGGTATACGTATTTTGAGGTTTGAACCGTTTCCAACAAAACATTTGAATTTTCCGAAATGTAGAAATGCTGCCGTAACATAAAAATGTATAGTTATAATAAACATCGTTTGTTTTAATTAGTACGTGGTCAGTAAGGCCGTGATCAGTAAAGAATGTGAGTTTCATTGCAAATGGTTTTTCCTGATAACGAAAGCTGGTTTATCTGTAACTACAGACAGGTAGGCCTATAAGCTCGTTTACGAATAAAAGATCGTAAATGTTGTAATGGTCCGGAATCGGACCGTGACAAATTTTGCTAGGATCGATCTGACGACCTTGAGGTTACGAAGCGAGCAATGGCCAGTTATCGGTTGGTGATAGCCGTGGAACCGTCCAGAAGGTCGGGAGAGAGCTGGCGTCGGCCGCAGCGACAGATACTCGCTTCCTGCGGCGCGGCCACGTGCCTCGTGCAAGTTGGTGAAACATCACAGATAGTATATGCATTGTTTAATTCTACAGTATTCTAGCCTTATAGTAGAATATGTGATCAATATTACTCAGAATGCTGTTAAAAAGGTTTGGGAGATTTGCTAAAGGAATCTGTCGTAGACTCTGTCTCAACCCATGGAGTCCATCACTACCACCAAATTTGATAGTGAGCTGGGAACTGCCAGACAGCACCGCACCGTCACTGGAGCTGCTGTGGGTAATGCTGATCACTTAGCCTTCTAGGCAAGACTAATATCGTATAGCCTATTTCTAACAACATGGTTGTATTGAACAATGCATATATCGCTAATGGTATAATCAGCTTCGTAATCTGAAGGTCGCTCGTTTGATACTGAGCTATAATTAATGAGACTGGTAAATGAATCAGATGATCTACGGCAGTAGCAAAGCTTCATATCATAAAATCCATTACAGTCATTACAAGTAGTTGGGCCAGGATCTCAAGAGTAGCGACACCGTCTCTTGGCGATATCGCAGGTAGCTGGTCTGGCTGCTGGGTTGCTGGGCAGCGACGGGGGTCCGGGCGACGCAACACCGAGGAAGCCCGACTGTTCCAACCGTTATTACCCATTATCAACAGTCGCGCAACCAGTCGATGCGAGCATTTGCAAACTGGCCGGTGTGCAACACTGCTCTCTCCGGCTCATTGGGTAAATGTTGACAGATGATGGAGTAATTATGTGGGTATACTAATGTTATATAAGAGTGTGGTGTGGTGTGGAACATTAACATAATTTATAATTCTTTGAATAGATCCACTGAAAAATTACTTTTCTTAAATTCAGGCTTTCAATTCAGTTATGCAAGTTATCAGTATTAAGTTTACACTCTCAGACTTATAAATTAATTTCGGGAATTCTCGAGATTTTATTGTACCCGAAAGCAGCAGTGCTAATTTTTGTAACACGCATAATTTATCACAAAAATGTTTCCTACTAGGCTACGGTGATTTACTTCGGCACAGGCAGTTTGTATTGCGCGGGCATGAGACGCCTGAGCTACAAGGGTAGGCAACACAGATACTGCTCTCAGATTGCCTACCTGCCCCCGCCCTCCCGCTACAACACATGCTGGACAACAGCTGTGGGAGATTCCCTCCACGAACTTGCTGACAACGCCCAACAGCGCGGATGTCGCAGCTGGATGGTTTATTGATACATGAATGTGAATATCGTCTTTAGATTTAAATGGTTCAGAACATTTGGATTATTGCTAATTCATTGACATAGGCTTCAAATTGCATCGACAAAAAATAAAATAAACATCTTAATTTTTATTTTTATTTGTATGGCTCCTCAACCTGGTATGGTCAGCCGACCGAGACCACTCACCCGCCTAACTCATCCTTTTCCTCCTCCTCTCTCTCCTATTATTGTACACGCACTACAGGCATTGCGATAATGAGAGTATTCAATTTCCTTCCTGTTGGGATAAGATCGCGGAACTTGTGTTATAATGGTTTATCAGTATGTGCATGTTTTGATTATAATGTGTAGTGTGTACCTGCTGGGTGGTTCAGTGGCTCCAGCCCGACGTCATGGTATGAGTCACTTGGTTTGATCCTGAGACTTTTGAATCAGCTGGGTTTTGTTAGTAACACTCATCATCCTCACCTTTCACTGAGTCGGTGGTCCAAGTGTAAGAGTTGGAATATTTATTTACGACACGGTCACATCATGTATTGAATGTTACCGCGTGTTGTCTTGTAGTGTTTAGGCCTCCGCCCACTCGTGTGGAGAGCGTGTCGAGAGGCGTGTCGGCGTGTCGCGCGTGCCGCGGTCGCGTGGCGGCTTGCTGACTCATCCACTCTGATACACTCGCTCGCCGAGGGAAAAACATCGACGAAAAACCCGGGGGCAAGGTCTGGGCCGATGACCACAGGGATGCTGCATAGTGTTCCGCAACTTGGGATATATACGTGTCTTTTTCTTCTTATCTACCTTTGTGTTTGTTTATTTTTTACAAACCAAGCGAATCTGATTTGACTGTTAAACTCATCAATTGACGCATCATTTACAAAAAAAATTAATTGGAGTCTATAGCACAACTGGACTTGTGAGTAGCGTCTTGGACTTAAGTGTGATATATGCATATTTGGGTTTGGATTTTGACCGATTTCCCAAACACCATTCGTTTTCTTAAAAAAGTTTTGTATAAAAATGTCTCTGGCACAACAGTTGTGTATTTTAGGTCGTAGGAACTTCTTTTAGAGTCCGACTTTGAGGTATTTTTATGAAAACTGATGTTTATGATTATAAGAGAAGCCCAAAATGCTATCGAAAATCCATGGGACTGTATATAGGTAATATTGGCAGTTATACAAAATGGAAATTTTAATTAAAACATATTATTGTGTAAAATATAAATGTTGCATAAATTACAAATATAGCGGGGATATAGACATATTATTTAGGTTATGCACGATAAAATGAATGATATTGAAATGCTGACCCATTGTCGCAACACTTCTGCCATTGTTCAGACAAAAACTCTTTATATTTATACATTTCTGCGTTCGTGTACTACCTAAAATTTTATTAGAGTATCTAGAAATTATTTTAGGGATTTTTTTATTATTGGGATTATTTACTTTGATATTATTGTACTGATCAACTTCATTTACTAAACTGCAAACTGAATTCACGCAAATATTGATTCGTCGTTTTAGTTTTTGAAAGGTGTCTTTTGAAACACATACACATTAAGTCCTCAATGGATGTATCACCTCTGCATTACCACTTTAAAATGCCGTTTAAGTGGAATATTAAGTAAGCGAAACAACATTTAATCTGTAAATACTTGACTACGACAATGTTGTTAATCACTGACCACCTCTCTGGTCGGGCTGCATGCTACAGGATGAAGCCAGATAACCCGGCAGGATGTGGTCTCTCTCCCGGTCCATCTTTATCAGTCGTCTCGGCCGTGGTTAAACTTTCCGTTCAAATATTTGTTTGTAATCGTCCTCTCATGAGGTTTGGAGATTTAAATTGTTAATACACCGGATTTTCCTTGTGGTCGTGTATTTCTATTTATATGTTTTATTTCGCGAATTAAATTCTGATAGGTAATTATGTTTAAGACTGTTATGCTAATAGGTATATGAAATATAAGAAATTGTAGGTTTTACTTTTAACGTGTGATGGTGTAATTTACAAAAATATGTAAAAATATCTATCAAATTTACGAAATATCTTTATTTAACCACCATGTTATCGAATTAGCTTTTATTTGATAAAACAATTTAAGTTTGTTTAGCTAGTACAGTAATTCTGAAATAAATATGTAAAAAACACAATTAAACATATTAGTATATCATTATAGAATGAGACTAAAAAGAAAGAAAATTCCGTCTACATGCTCAATAGTTAGGCTACTCACATAGTATTAACTGTACCGACATTGTATTCGTAAACAAAGTTCAACTACTAAAATAATTGTTCGGACTAAACATTAGAGATTAGATATTTATTCACCTTTAATAGCCTACGTTTCACGTAAAAATCAAATGTTTAGAAATACTGCATTACTCACCCTAAACTGTGCTTGGACTATGAGCATGGCGATATGTAAAATAACCATTTAAAAGGTCCATTTTGGTATGACCGGTTTTGATGAACACTTTTACGAGGGAAGATGTGTCAGATAAAACAGGAGGGTTGCAATTTTAATATTTATAACGACGTAAATGGACGGTCTAAATCACGAACCATTGAACATAATAAGTTATTGTCATGCGATGCGAAATCATGAGTTCGCCAGCAAATCTGAAAACATATGATTTCATTGTTGAGTTCTTGGTATATGCTATGAGAGTTAAGTACTTGAAACTTGAGTTAAGTGCTGAAACAGATGTTCCGAAATTATTACTGAGAGTCTGAAGTATACTCAACAATAATGTAAGCGGGTGTTTACTTGGGCCTATACTGATCATCGCTTGTAAATTGTTACATACGCGATTAAACAGAGCTATTCTAATTGTCGTTAGTTTTATTTCAAGAAAACATTAAATTTTACGGTTTCTCCGTTACAAATAGGTTTTATTGCTATATTATTCCCGCTTGAATATAAAATCTTTAGTTTATTTCCAGGTGAACATTAGAGCTTATTATTACTGTATAGTACGACTATTCAAGATACATTAATAGCGTAAATGTTGTATTTTTCTAGATTAGTTGGCAGTAAAAATGTACGTAGGCATAAGTTAGGAGGTCTATATATTGATTTTAGATCTACTAAAATCAATTAGTAGCCTATGTTTGGGCCTATTTAAAATAACAACACTTTATTATACACACACTTAATTTTATAACATAATTATATGAAATTACTGCGTGCATTTAAAAATTATTATTATTATTAATTTACTATCTTTTATAGTCAATAGGGGGGAATATAGGCATAAAATTCACCGAATTGAGATATAATCAAATACATTGTTGGAATACAAAATGACCGATTAATTTTATACTGTACTTTTAAAATATAGGCTACAGTTGATCTTAAACACAACATTTACACATCATAAAACATTTCGTATTGAGATTTAGAGCAATTAATTTCTTATCATGATCTAAATTTATCCTTTCAGACGAAACACTTTTTTTATATGTTAGGTCTGAAAAAATTAGATTTACACTCATTGGTTATTTATTTATTGATGATGCATCAATAATATCTGTGGTAACTGATGCACATATATTCACATATGGGATCTTTAAAACAATCTCTTATTCGAGGTCTACTCGTATATTCTAAATGTAATAGCTCGGGTACTGTACTGACCATTGGAACAGACGCTAGAGTTGTCGCCGTGGAGGCCGGAGTCGGTGCCGCTCTCGTGACCGTCGCTGAGGTCGGCGTCGGAGGCGGTGGTGCGGCAGTGCAGGCTCAGGTCCCGGGGGGCGTCCACGGAGTTGGCCGGCGAGGGTGGCGATCTCTGGGGATGGTGTCCGGACTGTCCTGAGAGGATGTCTGTGATCATGAACCTGGACCGCGCGAGGTGGGGGTGGTGGTGCGGCATGGTCAAGGCAGCTGGGGACATGTCGTGGACAGTCATGGGTCCACCGGGGGTCGTCGGTCCACCCTCCAACGTATTCGGTCCTTGGGGCACTCCGGAAGTCCCTCACCACAGAACTCGCGCCATATAGTCCCGCGAAACGCACTGTTACAAATTATGGTCCGAAGATGGATCCTTGAGGAACACCGATATCTGTAGCCGGTAGATTCACAAAAACATATCACAGAAGCTTGGTTATCGCGAGAAGTAGTTTAAAAGTCACTGAGATCCTAGTCGACGGAGAAGGTGCACTGACGTCCTCACCGGGCGAGTCACTGGTGCCGACTGTACGGCGCGGCCGGCCACCCAACCCCTCCCCCCGCGGCCACGCCTCCTCCTCCCCAGCTAATAGAATCACTCGCTCTCCTGATTCCACCAATCAGCGGCTCCTATTATCGGATCCGGTGATCCTCCCCACCACTCACCCCTCTCGCGCCTACCTCTCTGCGGTTTAAGGACAATCTATTACATCTTCACCTCTTTTATCCTTTCTTTCCGTTTTGATTTGTTAAGTAATACTCTATAGTCCTGCTGAACGTCTGCCGTTCGATCGTTCATTGCTTCTCGAGGATGCAACTAAGAAGCAAGACTTCCGGTTTAGATGCAGTAATGCTCTTTATTATTGCTAGACGTCTGTTTTACAGTTCAACTTTTATTACGGTGCCGGTGTCTTTCAAGGCGATTTCAAATGAGGCCAATCTCTGAGCAATTCCTGCCCTAAAACTTCTAAGTACTATTGCAGAGTTGCTCTTGAAACCTGATGGTTTCTCTTGACCTGTAACTTTTCAAGTATCGATTTTTAATCTTTCAAATAACTAGATATATGTCCTCTACTCATATAGACAAATGGGAAATTTTCAAATGTGTAAAATTAAACCAAAAACAGTTTTTTTTAAATTATCACTGATAAATAATAATTAAGAGTTTACGTCACATAAGAGTAAATTCTTATATTAGATTATTAGTAGGCCTAAATTAAATACTACAACACAAAAATTTGTTTGATGGTATAGGCCATTAATATTTATACACGTCAGCAAAAGCAAGATAACAGACAGACAGATAAGTTAGTTCTTGTAACAATAACTAACATAAATATAAGCCTACTCCAGTGTAATTTAATCTAGATAACTTAAATAAATTAATCGAAATACTATCTATGTAGTGTTTCAATACATTGTGTAGGTTTTTCTGTGGGATATGGTAAGCTAGTAAACCTATAATCAGTGGAGTTTTATAGTAAAATTAAAATTATTGAAAAATAGTTAGTTCTATATATAGTCTATATAGCAGTTCTTTATATACATCGATGTAAACATTGACATAGCTTACGTATAAGTATGGTAAAGTTAATTATTTGTATACTTCATTGAGTTATACACTGCAGGACACACATCGTAAATAAACTGTAGAACCTTGAATATTAGTCTCCATAACGCTAAAAATGGCTTTATTTTACACATAATGCGATTCACCTTTATAAGGCGACTTGGACGATGGCGTGTCCTGTAATCCAGGGCACGAATTTGTGGATAATTAAACCAATTCGTAATTCAGGGTCAGTGGTTTGAACTCGTTAAACTGTAGGTCCCTTTAGACATGCCATTGACTGTTGTTGGTCTATTAATTACAGTCCTGTCTCTAACTCTAAAGTTAAACTTTAGAGTTATTCGTTTAAATATTTAACCTTTTAAATACTACTAAAAAAGAATAAAATAGCTCAGTTATAAACGGACAGTCCTGGCCAACACGTAAGCCAAGCACAAGCACAAGCCTCTCGTAACAGACTCACGTAGGCTACGCGGCCACAATTCGACCCTTGATCTAACCTCTCTATTTTCCCCTGCCTCTTAACTTCTTCACGTCAGGCTTGATACAACTTGTTACTTGCCTTTACACCAACAAGTATCACCATCTCAACAACTTATTTCACAAACCTGTTCAAACTGACGAGGATTTTTAGTTCATCGGACCATTGTATTTCAGCAATTTTTTTATCAACCACGTCATTATTTAATCATTTGTGTGTTTTCAAGTATTACGGAAATCATCGTATTGCTTTTAAATTTAGATCTTTTAACTGAAACTGTGACAAGATAATTTGATATGTCCTTAAGGGGAGTGGGAAGTCCTTATCTCCGCCATGTCAAATTGGTAAACATTTTTCCAGAAACTATAAAAGAGTTGGGATTATATATAATTATAATTGTAATATTCTATGTATGTTTACATAGCTTAATATAATTCTATGTAAACCTACAGAACTATGTTTATCTTATTATTATTTTTAATTGCTGAAAAATCATTTATTTTTTAAACAACTATTTTTCTACCGATTTTTCTACATAATAGTTTTTCTCAGCAACTAAGATTTTTAATTAAATAAATAATTATAGTACTGTAGCTTGCTATTACATGCACATTGTACATGCATAGAAAATTTCAATTTCCTATCTCCTATAGTTCCTGAGAAAAGTGTACCTCTGTACAAAAAAATCAATCATCGAAACATAAATTAAACTCGTGGCATACTATATTAATTTATTTAAAAAAATTTACTTAGGATCATCATACATAAATTCTAAAAACGGTTCCTGAAAGAGAAAGATTTATTCTTTAAAACTACATTGAAACATAAAATACAAAAATCTGTTTACCTTTCCCACTCCCCTTTAGTAACGCAAAAACGTAAATTTGGTTAAGATAATTTTTGTCTCTAAAATAGCATTTTAAAGAGCTGGCAGTCTTTTAGTTAGAACTTACCCGCCCACATGGACTAGACATAGATGTAGGCTTCCTGAGATTTTAATTAAAGATATCTGAGAGTCGATACAATACTGGTATCTCCGTGCCCTCACAGACGAGATTTGGGATTCCATCAGGCTACCCACCTAGCCACCAACTCATTTGCATTTGTGGCTTCTTGTATTCATGGATTAGCTTTTACACTACTACACTGAACTAAATGTCCATAAAGAATGTTTGAATCTTGCTATTTTTCTAGTATAGAGTGGATAGTTTTCTAAAGTTGTTTTCTCTTTTGTAACTGGTAACTTAAAGCAAATGATTTTACAAGTAGTTATCCCTCTTGTTTTCTCTTTATATCAAGTTACATTTTTGAACATATTGAAAAGGTCATTGCCCTTAAGCCACATCTCATAAATGCACTTCCAAAGTTTTACATTGATACTTTGATAATTAACGCCACTACACATGCCAAAGTGAAGGTATGTTCCGCCAGAATTTAACATTGCCTTTACGGGACTAAAATTCAAGATGCCTACCACTGATGCAGACTCTTAAACTATTTTAGGCCTACTATATACGGGATGTTGTAGCTTACTTGATACAAAACTATTTATCTAGGCCAACTACAATCGAGTAAAATAGTATGTTTATTTTTATCACTAGGACAAAAAACGGGCGTTTTTGATACGAGCACAACTTTAACAGCCAAGGTTTTTAAATATGCGAGAAGGGCTTATAGGCTATATCAAAAAGCCAATTTAGGCCGCTTCATAAACTATATTTTCGTCAAACTGCAAATAAAATGAAATAAACTCGTAAACATAAATTATTACCTGATTTAGCTATCAATATCTGTCGACCATTTTAGTCGCTTTAGACTGATCGTTGTTATGTTATACTTAGTAGTTCTTTCTTGATTCCTGATTGGTTGTTTAGGTTATGTTTAGGTTGTTTCGGTTAGTTATTATTACCGATAGCTCGATCTCAACATTTCGATAGTTTAATTTAATAGTCCATTGCCAGTTTCACAATCGATATCCGGAAAGTCCAAAATAGCGATTGTCGTAGTTACTTGATCGATTATTTACAATCGAATCAAAAGTATCATCACCAATCAGTTTTTTCAGTATAGGACTAAAAAGTCATGATAATAATAGGTTTAATCATGGAAAGAAAAAGAACAACTTGTTATCTAAAACAGCTGTTTTGAATCAGTATGGCGAAAATGTAATTTAAAAAGCCTATTATATTGTTTTATTATTTTAACACGCGCATTGGCTAGTAATATCTGACAAATATTTTCAGATATTACACTACATGTTTCGGAGTCAATTTACTACCCCATCATCCATCAAGGGTTACAAATGTCACACACATATTTTCGACACTATACACTACACACAAGTTAAAAAAGTAACCATTTTATCGTCAATTACAACTAAGTTAGTTAAAACTCTTCGACAGTGTGACATTTGGCAACTAAGATGAGCTTCTTTTGCAAGTGTCTCTCAGCTTATCGCACTCCGCGAACAGTTACGAGGCAAATGACGAGCCATTATACTTAGCGAGACATACTCACTCAACAATAAGAGGAAGTGACAACATGAAAAAAACACGCGAGTAAGTCACACTCGGAGATCTCCTGCAGATAGCAGCACTCGCGCGCTACGACGCGGGACACAAGTGCATCGTGTCACATTAATTACGGCAATGTGCAGAGATATCTTAAGTCATAAGTGTACGTGTTTACGTAAACTACTGATACTCTTATTGGATGTTCTCTCCTCTATCTATGCGTTAAGATTTGTCATAGATATTGTCATATTGTTCAACATCCATATGGTATTATTTTGTAATTGTTTTATTGACTTGGTTCATTCATTCCAAGGTTATGTTTTATCTCTTATAATCTTAACAAAATGTTTTTAAAAGGGTCGGCAATTCAATTTTTTTCATTTACAACCCTTTGGCGACGAGGATGGGACAGTGAGACAGCTGCTCTTGGACAGATAATTTCAAAGATTTCACCAATACAGTTACAGTATTTAAACTATTCCCAACAATGTGGGCATGTGGCTAGCACTCATTGGAGTATACTCAGCAACACTAACGAAATGCTATGATAAAAAAGGTTTACAATTCACGTTGTTTTCAATTCATAACAGATATAATACATGAAACCGTTTGACATGTGTATGTCTAAGCTCTGAGGGGTATTGGCAATCCGTTTGAACAAAATTTGAAACAGTGACGTCATATGGTAATAAGGACAGCTGTTTAGAGGACCTCAAAAAATCCCTTTAGACATATTCATGATCTAACTTATTTCCCATATGGAGGTAAATGCAATAATTTTTTGCAAATATTATTAAAATTTTAAGTTTCATGTTGAAAAAATGTCGTCGGTTTATAGCTTTGCAGTTAGCCTCAGATTTTAGATTTTCAAAATAATTTTTTTCATGGGTCTGAAACTCGCTCACTTTTTACCATTGAGATTAAGATGGCTATGTACCTTGACCTAAAAAGTAACAAAAGTCTAAAATATGGCAGTTATTTAAATTAGCGGAACAATGAACTACGTCTATTTGGATTATTCTTGGTTGCTTAATAAAACATATATTATCAAAGGGTCTGTTGTTGTTTTTTTGCAATAACTATAGAGTATCTATGTCTAACACTTGTAACGCTCATTAATACTTAATTTGTAATATCAGCTGAAGCGGATTTTTCTGTGCGGTAAACCACAAAGCATGTTAAACAGTAAACATAAAAATAGTTTTGAAAGATATATTTTTTCATTGAATCTTTTTCTACTAGTTTTATGAAAAGTTATCTATTCTGTTTATTTTTTAAAGTAATTTCAAATTCTTGAATTTAGCAAGGATTAAAATATTAGTATCGTTGATATTTAACGAGTATAAATATTGCGTTATTTAATTGCAATTAACGCTTGATTATTCAACGGGTTAACTGAAATAGGCCTAGTACAATAGCAACCGGGCGAGCAATACCTGATAGAAATACATAACCATTAGCTGTCAAATAAAATCAATCTTAGTTTATTTTTCATTGATAATTGATTTTAAACCTATTTCGCAACTAAACGGTGTTAAAATATTTTTTGTAACGTATAACAAATTTTAATGATACTGATTAGTTGAACGTTCGTTCGTTGATTCGTTTTTTTAACAGCTAACGTGAACAGTTTACGCACTTAAAAAAATTATTATGGCTAAGAGCAAATCAAATACAAAAAGTTATTCAATACATCTTATTTATGAACATTTGAAGTTTATTTAGGTCCAAAGTTTGAAATTTTCCACTGATAAACAAAAATAATACAACAGAATTAGTTTTGTTAAATCCTTATGGGATTTTAATTTTCTAATTAAAAAAAATATTTCTAAATCTTAGTTTTGGTAGTTTAACACATCAATATGTTGATAAGGACCTATAAAATACTTTGTATTTGGTATTTTGTTTTTAATAAATTTCGTTTACTAGCAAATAAAAGATAATTAAACCCGTCCCATGTCAAACGCCCACAGTTACAGTGAGTGCCTGGACTGACTCCTGCCGCCTCTTAAGATTTCAGGTTTATATTTTGTCATGATATTACATATCCTGCTTCTCAACACTCAATCATTCAACCCGAACAAAGGACGGACATACTGATAATACTCGTATATAAAACTAGCCTACTATCAGATGGATTGCGTGGGATAGTAGGCCTACAGACAGTGTCATTAGTCTGTGCGCGCGACTAGTCGTTCTATAAATGTTGGGGCTCGCTCACCCCATTATGCATGTCTACAAGATTTTCAGCGAAACCGAAAATAAACAAATTAAGTCACCTGACTAATTTTTTTTAACCAGTATATTTATTTACACCCTGTTACATCAAATTATAACAATAAGTAAATGAAAGACGAAAATTGACATTAGTTGTTAGTCACAATCCATTGAATGAACTATCATTATTATAATTTAGATGTAACTATTTGAAACGATCACTTAGATTTGTAAAATCGTGCCTCTTCAGCCGGTATACCGTCTCACTGTGTCCAAAAGGTTCACAGCTAAGTAATTTGGATGGTTATTGAGTTTTTTTTCATAATTATCATTGAATTTTGAGATATCTTCACGAACAAAAGGAATTTTGAGATCACGATGAATAGCTTGATTTGAAACATACCAATGGGCTTGAACAATTTTCCTAATAGTTTTTGACTGGTATCTTTGAATTATGTCAATATTAGTGTGGAAGCTGTTCACCAGAGCTGGATGCCATCTGTCCATGTTGGTTTCAATATTGTTTTATACACTAAAATGTTGTTTTTAACTGATAATTTTGAGTATTTTCCAATGAGCTAATTTAATTTTTTAGTTTTCAAATTTAAATTCAGTCTCTTATTCCAAATATGATGATGCCAGGTAAGTCGACTATTGTTTTATTTCTCAAGTTATAAAGTTAAAAGTGGCAAAAGCCACGAGCACAGACTAATGGAACCATCCGTACAGTTTTTCACAGATTACATCATACTACTGCAATTTGAAACTAAATATAAGTGGAATATAAAATACCCCGTTATATTGAATTGGAAAGAAATTCTTTTCTCTGCCACATCTATTTCCTTTGCGACGCATAGACTCACGTAGGTTAGTAGTTACTAGTTTGTTGGTGGGTATACTGGAACGATTTTTAAGGTTTGAAGAAAATTGAATGATTACTGTTTTTTATTAAATGTAATAAGTGTGATTAAACGGCATAACATTTCCAAAAAACTAAAGTAAAAACTTAGTTGTATTACTGTATTTTGTAAAAATTTTATTCAGTCATCAAAAGTTATATCTGTACGAAAATACTAACAAAAAATTATTGTTTTCATTGATTGGTATGTTTATTGATTGGGCATTTTTGATTGATTAAAACTTATTCAACAAATTTATATCACACACTATACATAAAGGATAAAGATTTTTGGTGACGAACAACTTAGCTCCTCCCCTAGGTAACAGTTTTTTAGGTAGGCACAATTGAGTGATGTAACCAATACGTTACATCAGGTTTCCAGTTTTGAAAGTACAAAGTTAAAAATTAATAAAATTGAATCAAATTTTAATATTTTTCGTTATCACTACAAAGCATTGACTTTTATTACAGCGTAAATATAGAGGGGAAATCAGTAACGTACAACACCCTATATAAGGGGTGAAATATTGGGGGATGAACCCTTATCGCTAAGCGAGTGAAGACATACCCGTAAAACCATGGAGTCCTAAGAAAATGACTATCGTTAGTGGATGCTTATTTATACATATATAGCATACATGTATTTATTCTTATATACATTCATTTTTATATATTAAGATTAGTGGTAATATAACCTATAAATTAAGATTAAAACAATTAAGATATTTTAAGATCTGACCCACATCATGGTGTACCGGTCATTAGGTTATACCGGAAATATAAAAACGATTGTGAGGGTAAACATTTTCTGGCATACTTATGCCACTGAAAAAATATAGACTGTTTTATATTTACCATTTAATTGATAGCTTCATGAAAACGCAAATATTTCTTGTATTGACAGCAAACAAATGAGACATACATCAGTTTAAGAAAAATACTTTCAGTATTGTGCCTTATTACTCTGAAGTAATGGGTTATCTGTTTCAAATACAAAACGACCTAACATTGGCTGTGGGCGTGCAGGTGTAGAACGACGGCTCATAAATACATGCATACACGCTTGCTGGGTAGCCTTTGCCAATTTAACTTGGGTCCCTTTTGGTTTGGCTTCTCTCTTTACGTTACGTAACAGCCTGTCGCAGAGTCTAAGGATCCTCCAAACTAGTTTAGCCAGAAACGGTTAAAGCCAATCCTCCTCCTGAAGCCAACTTGACCTCAGTCTCAGGCGGAAACTCTGACCTCGCCTGATTATGGTGACATCGTTTGATCCCTATGCAATCTTTAGTTTTATTTCTATCTACAATCAAATCTAATGTAGTTTTTATTTTATTATACATATTTTTAGATAAAAAATTATGTATTACATATACATTTAAATTAAAAATTAAATTTTTCTGTTTACATGACAAAACACGTGTCTAAGTTTTCAAAACACACGTAAAAATGTCAAAAATTGGAGAGGATAACATTAACGTAGAGCAGCATATGAAATATAAAAATCTACCATTCCACTATTTCGAACTAATAATTCACTAATTTCGATCCAGCTTTTATGTGTAAAAAACTCTATTATCTGGAACTGTCAAAATGAAAATACGGATGTTGACATAAACTTTAAACATTGAATCAGGGTATTTACAGCAACATGTCTTCTGTTCGAACTGTCAAATTTTAGTGTTCACAGCTGTTGACATTCAAGTAATTTAATCTTTTCATTTTCTAAAAATGTAAACATTGAAACTTAGGACGTTCACAGGGCGTAGCCCGAGAGGATTTTAAGGAAATGAGTATGCCTATGTGTTGCATGAGTTTAAGATCTGTCATTGTGTAAAATTTCAAACTGTTTGGTTCAGTATTTTTTGCGTTCATGAAACAAAAAAACAAAAACAAAAACAAACATACAGAAAATTTTTATTTATATTTAGCGACTTCAAAGTAAATGAGACCATTTTAGTGGTTTTATAAAAATAATCCTCTGGATTACGTGGAAATACAAGTATCTAAAAGTTTCTAAAAAACGTGACGTAAACAATGACGATCTTCAAATGAAGAGAACTACTAATTCTTACCAGGCCTGATGATGGTTTCATAGGCACTGGAACTTGGATTGCACGAAAGCAGGTATTTAAACTGTTTTTCGCAAACGAGATCTCAAATCTGAAATACTAGATAAGAGTCTTAAAATGCAGACATATTCAGGACAGACTAGGTGTTGGGGTTTCCGTGGGTTCACTCACTCCTTGTGAAAACAATAAATTGTTCAAGCCATCGGCTGTGACTTTTTTCTAACAGAAAACCTTGTTCTCAGAATTATTTGAAAAGGCATTATAATTTGAATAGACATTTTTGTTATATATATGATTAGAATTTAAATGTTGTTTTTATGCAGTACATAAACTACTATATTACTAAAAATATTATTGACAAATTCCAAAAAGGTTTTTTTATATTTTAATCACATACTGCTGAAAAACGTATTAAGTTTTGGACTAATTTGATGTGTTTAAATTTGAAGACGTACTATTTGGACAGAGTAAACTTTTTGGAGCTAGTATTTATATAGATCTTAGAGTTAAATACTGTACTAAATAGGATTTATTGATGCATATTTTATCTAGGTTATTAAGGCAAATAAATTCTCTGATGGATTGTCGATAAGTAATTTATTTTTATGAGCATGTCAGTGTGTCAAATGAAATAACCACATATATGACCATTATCGGGGAGAAAGAATGTATTTATTTTCAATGTTTATTAAACTGTATTTCAAATCTATTTTCAACTATCATAATTAAAATACATTAGATTAGATTGGATTATTGAAATGGTGACCATACCACAAGGTAGGTATTTTAAGCCAAGTATGGCCTACATCAAGTATTACTGACCAAGTGTTAGAATTGTGTTAAATTCATTAACAGATACGAGTATATAAAATAAATAAATTCAAACCCACGGCTTTGAACCAAAATCGTGATATTATGGTATTATGTGTCGTGTGATAAGTTTACTAAAAAATAAACACATTCAAATTCATTATTTAAAATTAACTCAAGAAACATTCCGGTTCCAAATTAATCGCAATAGAACATAATCTTCAAATATAATTTTTAAATACACATTTGAAATGATAATTCTATGACCAAGTATTAACATGAACTAAGATACTTCATGTAGTTCTTGCTTATGCTTCGTTACCAAGACACTTGCATTCTAATTCCGTTAATGGATTGATTACTCGACTAATAACAATTTAGCGGAGAGAGCGAAAGTTAGGCTTTGAAATTAAGTTTCAGCTTGACAAAGTTTTTCACTAATCGACAATTACAAGTTTAACTGATTCTGTTTAAGCGATTCATGGACGTATAATGAAACTAACGTTTACCAAACGTTTATTATCTAAATAAACACAATCTATAAATAGTATATATCAATGTAGCTACTGATATGTAGAAACGCTACATAAGTTAATAAATATTCCACAAGGAAATATTGTTTTGTTTTGATGAAGCCAAATAATGCTCTGCATGTTTTACTATAATAATTCAAATGCATTATACAATAGTTAAAACAGATTACCTATATATCAACATGTACTTTTATGACATCTGCAAATAAGTACTGTATTATTATGTTCAAACTAAGATATAAAAATAAACAAAATCATCTATAAGATATCACTAGGGGCACTAAGAATGCATATCATTAAGGTGCATTAGTTTTACTATAGTCTTTTATTCAGAGAAAATTAATAAAATTTGTCGGTTAAAAAACTAAAATTTGTTCCTTTTTCAACATTTTGACATGGATATGTTTTTGCTCTTGGGGGGTGTAGGCGATTTTTAAGATGGAAAACATGTAACACGTTTCCATAGAAACTACCAGAGCTGAATGTACTGAATTTTCAATTTAAAATAATAACAGCTGTTTAGATGAACTGAGACCATTCCCTTTAGACATACCCACGATCTAACCTATTTCCCACAGGGAAGTCAATACAAACATTATTTACTAAACATTGGTTTCTAACACGCTTCAGAAATAATGCACCATGCGTTTTATATATGTTTTCTTTATGATTCCTTCCTAAAATGTACTTCCTTTATGTTTTATTATTAAAGAAGTAAGCAATTTGTGAAACTTTAGTGATAAATATAATGTTATTCATAGACTGGGCTGGAGCTTCTAAATCACGTTTTATGTATGTTTTATGAGTGTAAGCCCATTAATTACGGAGGCTTCGCATTCCTGTAGGAAGGTTTATTGTAATAGTTACATGTAACAACATTCATATAGTGGAGTAAAAATATATGATGGATAATAAAAAATATCGCATTTCATCTTGTACATTTTTATATGAATACCCAGTAACAACCATGCTGCCCGCCTGTTCAATTGTCCGACGATTTTGAAAACGGTTCGACATGTTTCCATTTAGAGATTACGTAATTAGCTTATCCCAAATAATTTAGAACAATTGAATAACCCTTTCTGTGTAAAAATACTTCAAGATATCTCCTACCTACAAAAATAATTCTTTTGATCTCCACGTAAACTCAGTGAATTTATTATTATGTTTTACATAGCTATTTGTGCTGTTATTGAGATGTGTGACAGAGGATACAATTGAAGGAAAATAATTTGAGACTGATGAACACAGAAGGACATTACTGAAATCTACCATCTTATGACACATGTATGTTATTCAAAGACACAAAACAAAATTATGGTTTTATCGGAAAACCCTTATGAAGAGTTTTGATTTTAAATTAGAACATCATTACCATTATAGTTTTGATTTTTACAAAAATGGTGTTTCCTGCACGGATGCTAACGCTCTGGCCCAGTAATTGAAAGGTTGCTGGATTAAAGCCAGTGACCGGCGACTCCTGTCAGATCATGAGCAGTCACCTCTGGCTAGCCCATGTGGTTCATGTTGCTATGGTACCTGTTCGTCTCTAATTCACCGCACAGACATAGGCCTGTCTATGGCGATGGGCAGTAGATTTATTTTTTTATTTTTTTCAAAAGAAAGAGAGAAAAAGAAAAGAACGTTTTACGTACAATCTTTACTTTTATGAATAATACCCAACCCTTAATGTAGTTTTGAATTACCCTGATTCACAAAATCACTATTTTACCATCTAAGGAATTGTTTGGATCCTTATAGGTGTTTTACAACTAAAAAGATAGGTAGCAAAGCTTGGGAGTTGAGGAAGTGGAATATGATCCAATGCCACTTTATGAAAAGGTTCACCAATAATATATTTTGAAATTTAGTTCAAAGGAAGAAATGATTTTGAAAGGGATTTTGAAGGGGATATCTCAATGACATGTTGTCAAATGCTCCCTCTGTTATTGTTGCAGCACACAAGAACACAACGTTACGCAGCGCCACGGTCGTCCGCGCATGCGCGATGTGTGTTTGCGCTATTGTGCCCGCGCAGGAAGCGGTGGTTACGAGTTGCGCAACTGCCGGATAACTTTTATAAATATGTAAAACTGTGAAGCATTAATTGCGTGATCACTTTCACTCTTTGCACGAACATGAGCGCGCGCGCACCCGCACTCACGCGCACACCACACAATGCACACACACGCGCACACACGCACCGGGGGAAAGCGATGTAATTACGTTCCATATCATACGTTCACTCGACCGTGCCAAATTAAACTAGAGCTAATTGACTGGTTTCTGTTTGTAAAATTGAATAGAGCAACATTTCCTGGGAACCGCGGGCTGTTATGATGGCCAGCCTTGGATGAGGTATGAGAGAGGGGGTGTGAGGGGGGGCAACGAAAATAGGTGAAGGGAAATGGATGAAACGAAGAACCATATTAAATGTATGTACAGTCGACCTCACGTTCATTTGAAATTTACATCCCGCCTCGTACTAAGTGGCAAATGGTCATTTTAGGTTTCCCACTCATAACCTGGAGTAAGCCAGTTAGCTTTAAGCCGTTTCACTATTTTAGTATCTCAGAAAATATTTATGTTGGTTACCAAATTAAATAACTATATTACATTTATATACAGCTGACTTTATTTGCTTATTAAATTCGAGTTTCGCCTCAAACTATGTGTATAAGTGATCAATGTACCTAAGTCTCATATTCCTTTCATAATCTAAAATGTTTCAACCTCGCAAACTATTTGCCCTTTTTCTAAAGTTTATGATAGTTACCAAATCCAAGAACCAGATCAAATGTACATACAGATGAAATACATATGAATTTTTGCGCCTCAAACTACGTGGATAAGGAAGGGGCGCGTCTCAAACTTCCTTCATACAAAAAAATAAATAAAAAAGAAAAACAAGAAATATAAATAATTATTTTTTCATTGGATAATACATAGATTCTAGATGCTTATACATTAAAAATTCTCGGTCCACTGCAGATATAGAACTGTTGATGGACTCAAAGCTTTGATCCAGGAACTGATACCGACAACCGTTTCCTCAAATCAAATCTATAGATTGATTTCTGAAAAGAGTTATTACTTCTAATAAAAATGTTTGTACTTACTTCCCTGTGGGAAATAGGTTAGATCATGGATATGTCTAAAAGGGATCTTTTCAATTCATCTAAACAGGTTTTCTTATTCTTTTATATTAAAAATTCAATACAATAGCCCTTGTAGTTTCTATGGAAACCTGTTACATATTATTCATCTTAAAAAGCACTAATACCCCCCCCGAGCTAAGACATATCCATGTCAAAATAATCTTAAAGCTGTATTAGTGAAAGGTAAAATTTTCAAAGATGGAAAATAAGGCTATGAATGTGATGTGCCCTACCATTAATCCACTGGGATGGTGGCGTCATCCTGTAATCCAGCCGTCACTTGGAGGTCACGAATTATGGATAGTTGTGAGTGATGGTCGGTGCATGTAGTGTTCTCTAGTGTGAATTAACGTCCGCACTATTGAATACTTTGTTAATCCACAAAGACTATCCTCATAATTAGACCAATTCATAATTAAGAGGCCGTGGTTCGGATTCCACGTTAAACTGTAGGTCCCTTAGTTGCCATCGGCTGTTGGGCTATTAATTAAGAGTCCTGTCTAAGGAACGTGTCATCCTTAGTCAGTAACAAGACTACAAGATCACGCTACAATCATCTTACACTCCACCCACATTCATACTTGGCGTAAAAAACCTACCTTGGTCGCCATTTCAATAATCTTATCTAATCTAACTGTCGTTCGATGTAAATATTACGTTACATGCTTTGGCGCAACACGCGGGAGATCACAGCCTCTAAAGAGCAGCAAAGCCGGTCATGTAATGAAGATAGGGAGTTGATTACGCGTGTTGTCGGCAGGGAGCGCCCGCGTCGCACGCACAGGAAGCCAACGATGGTGTTATAAACCGCAGCCATCCTCCCGCATCGCATTTCTTGATAACGATGGGAAGCCATTCGACTCTCTCCCGTTGGGAAGTGAGCCTAATGCGACTATCTGATTTAATCATTTCATTGTCCGGCCACTTTTTTCCACCTAAAGTAGCTTGTATGGAACACGCACGCTTACATAAATGTTACATACTTGGCTCACGTTTCAAACAACACATCCTCATCAGGAGGCCTCAGCGAGGAGAGCTTCACCTCACATGAAACTAACAATCATTATTTTTAATTTATTGTTAACCGACCACAAAATATTAAAAACAAAATGTCAAAAAAACAGAAATAATATGTGAATATGTTTACCGTAAGGTAATATCCTCAACCCATAAACATTCGACCAACATATATAGACCATAATAATTATGATTTGTCACAATAATATAATGTACTATTTTTGTCGTTTTAAATATATCATATTAAAATGAGTTAGATAGTAAAATAATTATGAAAAATAATAAATTATTTTTGAACGGAATCGAACTGAAATAAACAAGCGGACACAACATCGATAGAGCCACCCAGCTAACTAACTATACTTTCTATATGCTTGCATACACCGAATCTGTGTGTTGACACCATCAGATGCAGTTTAAAATTAAAAAAAAACATAAATAATTTTGGGGGAGGATATTTTGGGCCGGAATTAATTGAATAAAAAAATGTAATGACTTCCCCGTAAGGAATAGTATACATCATGGATATATCTGAAGGGAATGTTTTCAGTTCCTCTAAACAGTTTTTTTCATAATAATATGACGTCCCTTCCGTTACACTTTATGCGTCTAGAAAATTACCAACACCCCCTCCCCGCGAAGTAAGAATGTCAAAAACATCGGTGACGATTTAGTTATGATGCACTCTTTGACTCGTTTTAAATTCTCTATAAAGCAAAGAAAATCTATGTAGATTTTTTATAATCTCAAATATAATCGGTGTATTGTTTGGCCTGGGCTCATTCACGTTCATATAAGAGGAGGTCGACGCTACACCCTAGTGTCCTGGCCTGGGCTCATACGTTCCGTTCATATCCATGGAGGTCGACGCTACCTCGGTGTGGGCGAGTGTTGGCCGGCCTGGCCTGGGCTCATACGTTCACGTTCATATCCAGAGGAGGTCGACGCTACACCTCGGTTCCGAGTGTTGGCCGGCCTGGCCTGGGCTCATACGTTCACGTTCATATCCAGAGGAGGTCGACGCTACACCTCGGTGTGGGCCGAGTGTTGGCCGGCCTGGCCTGGGCTCATACGTTCACGTTCATATCCAGAGGAGGTCGACGCTACACCTCGGTGTGGGCCGAGTGTTGGCCGGCCTGGCCTGGGCTCATACGTTCACGTTCATATCCAGAGGAGGTCGACGCTACACCTCGGTGTGGGCCGAGTGTTGGCCGGCCTGGCCTGGGCTCATACGTTCACGTTCATATCCAGAGGAGGTCGACGCTACACCTCGGTGTGGGCCGAGTGTTGGCCGGCCTGGCCTGGGCTCATACGTTCACGTTCATATCCAGAGGAGGTCGACGCTACACCTCGGTGTGGGCCGAGTGTTGGCCGGCCTGGCCTGGGCTCATACGTTCACGTTCATATCCAGAGGAGGTCGACGCTACACCTCGGTGTGGGCCGAGTGTTGGCCGGCCTGGCCTGGGCTCATACGTTCACGTTCATATCCAGAGGAGGTCGACGCTACACCTCGGTGTGGGCCGAGTGTTGGCCGGCCTGGCCTGGGCTCATACGTTCACGTTCATATCCAGAGGAGGTCGACGCTACACCTCGGTGTGGGCCGAGTGTTGGCCGGCCTGGCCTGGGCTCATACGTTCACGTTCATATCCAGAGGAGGTCGACGCTACACCTCGGTGTGGGCCGAGTGTTGGCCGGCCTGGCCTGGGCTCATACGTTCACGTTCATATCCAGAGGAGGTCGACGCTACACCTCGGTGTGGGCCGAGTGTTGGCCGGCCTGGCCTGGGCTCATACGTTCACGTTCATATCCAGAGGAGGTCGACGCTACACCTCGGTGTGGGCCGAGTGTTGGCCGGCCTGGCCTGGGCTCATACGTTCACGTTCATATCCAGAGGAGGTCGACGCTACACCTCGGTGTGGGCCGAGTGTTGGCCGGCCTGGCCTGGGCTCATACGTTCACGTTCATATCCAGAGGAGGTCGACGCTACACCTCGGTGTGGGCCGAGTGTTGGCCGGCCTGGCCTGGGCTCATACGTTCACGTTCATATCCAGAGGAGGTCGACGCTACACCTCGGTGTGGGCCGAGTGTTGGCCGGCCTGGCCTGGGCTCATACGTTCACGTTCATATCCAGAGGAGGTCGACGCTACACCTCGGTGTGGGCCGAGTGTTGGCCGGCCTGGCCTGGGCTCATACGTTCACGTTCTCGCACAATCGGCTCTCAATCTCACGACACCTTGGTTACGGAACAAATGGCGTTTCTGCTTATCTTAAATAATGGATCCGAACACAAGGTATCATTGTCCGTCATTACCTCCTCCGACCTTCCTATATAATTAAATAGAAAATCGAGTAATGCCTGAGTTCATTTCGAATCCGACAATTTTCCTTATACCTCACGATCCGGCAATTTTATTTCGCTGCAAAGACATTGTCCGTAATTATACTAAATTACACCGTATGAAATAGCAAAATCCGTTCCCAAGATGGCGACCACCGACGGCGATTCCCCATCCCTTTTCCCATTTTAAGTAAAATGCCACTGGATCGCCGTCTCCCTTTAGGAGGTACCCCAGCCTTTATTACCATTCTTCACCTTTTATTAATACACCGATCATCTATATCTCCTGGGCCTGGGCACGATGTTGCTGCCTTTCTCTTACTTTTACTCTATTAAAAACAACTAACAGTTTTTATTAAAATTTTCAAAACAACACTAAAAAAAATCAGCAAATTTCCTATAGATAACAAATAATTCCATATTGTAACCCTTCCCCTTCTACCTTGTTCTCCTGGGAATAATTAAAGAAAGAATCTTTGTAAATTAAAGAAGAATGTAATTTCCTTACGATTATTGGGATTATAAAGCGTTCACCATATTACTTTTTGAAAACTATAAAAATTAAACCATCTAAAAATAAAAAAAACAAAAAACAACAAAAAAAAACGGCCTAATCAAAAACAAACTAAAAAAAAAAAAAAATAAAAACAAAATAAAAAAAAAAAAAAAAAAAAAATAAAAAAAAAAAAAAAAAGAAAAATCAAATTACAACAAATCAAAACAAAAAAACAAATAAAAAATAATACCCACAAAAACAATCACAACATAAAATCACACAACACAGAAAACCATACCCACCCTACTAACACACAAAAACGAGCGCACAAACAAAATCAAAAAAATAAACAAAAAAGTCATCAACCCCAATTAAAAAAAAAAGAAATACTCCCTAAAGGACGGAATGCAAACACCAAATGCAAAAAAAAAGCTCTTTTACAAAAAAAACAGCCAAAACAAAAAAAAGGGAAAATACAAAAAAAAAAAAAAAACTTCAAATAAACAAAACAAAAACAAAAAAAAAAAAAAAAAAAAAAAAGAAAAAAAAACAAAAACAAAATACTTTGACGACAAAAATTAAACTAATTATTTGATCAATCAACCCCCCCTGCAAAAAATTAACAAAAAACGAAAAGAACATACAAAAACAAAAATAACAACAAAACAAAAAAAACAATAGAATAAAAGTCCCACAAATAAAATAAAAAAAAAAATTAAGGATAAACTACTTACAAAATACAAACTTCTTCAAAAAATATAATACTGTGTTAAATCAAAATATCAAAAAAACACAAATACAAAATAAATAATTTTTATTAATACTCAAAAAATAAATAAGCAGATCAATCTAAAACTAATAACAAAAAAACAAAAAAATAAAAATGCCAAAAAAATTACAGATAAAACTAAATTATGCTTCAACACCGAAGTAACATATACAAAAGGCTTTTGATTAACCAATAGAAAAAAACCAAAATAAACTAAAAAAATTAACTAATTATAAACCAGATATAAAAACTTTATATAAACATTTTAATTGAACCCCAGATTTACAGATTACATTTGATACCTTTCTTTATACAAGACCACTCTGTCACAATTTAATAAACAGTTCAACCCAATTATATTACTCACCAACCCTTCCTTATGACGATAACTCTTTCCATACCCAATGATATACCTTTTTTCAACACACCACACATTTTCAATAAACATTAACGACTTAAAATTATTCTTAAACGAACCATTAAGTTACACATTACCATAATATCCTAACAAATAAACACCATCCCCTAACAAATATAAATATTTTTCTTCTCTAACAGGAGTAAAAGAAACACCCACTCATATTCGATTTAAAATATTAACTTAGTGGTTGGGTCGGTATGTCACGAATATATAATGAACAATATCAATTAATCAAGAGCCTAATTAAAGGTTGACGAAACACAAGTAAAACAGCCCCACGGAACAGTAGAATAGGCCTACTCATATGCATATGTAAGACACCTCCCACATTGAGGGTATTTCAAAGTGTAGAGCATGGGAATGTAGCTTTGTTGCTGAACAAAACATTATGATTGATTTGTAAGAATTATTATAACAGCCCAATAAACAATGGCGTCTGGGGCACTGACCCCAGACGCCATTGCCGTGCAGATGGTTCGATACTGATCGAACCATCACAAAATTAAGTTAAAATTCCAATCATGGAGATATTGACAGCCTACCTTCGAAAAACATACCTTGGACTTGAATGACCCAAAAAGATAAATTCTACTGACTTTCATCGTCGGTCGAGAAATATTAATTTTTATCCCCGAGCCCAAGACCAATCAAGGACTTGGGATCATTAATCCATAACCTTGGTTAATTTACTTTCTTACCAAACCTTTTTTAGTTTCTAGACTCTACAGATAAAAAAGGGTTTCTTCCTAGCTAAACAGGAAAATGGGGAAAAAACTTCCAGGAAGAGCTAGAAAGAAGTTCCAAGTAGAAGTTTATTCTTCAGTCCACTCTAGCATAGTGACAGAAGAGTTCTAGAACAACAGAAGAAGAGTAAATTTCTACTTGAACTTGAACCTTGCTACGAAGACAACGTTAAACTGACGTCATATCTTGATTTCAATTTTAGTCTGGTCTGAGCACCAAACAATACAAATATCGAAAAGGCATACGACAATAACCAAAAGTCAGATGTTCAGTTTCAATTTATATCAATTTCTGTCAAATTTATTTTAGATCAGTAGAAAGATTTTCCGTTTTCCACCACTTTTGTTGCCGTTATTTAGATTGTTATTGCGGGAATTTTCCATTATGATTGATTAATAATACATTGTATTTACTTCCCTTTGGTAATTATATCATGTATATGTCTGGTAGATAATGTTTTAGTTCCCCTTAACAGTTGTCTCTATGAATATTTGACGTTACAAACCATATGACGTCACCCTTTCATATTTTGATCTGACGAATTGCCAACACCCCTCCACCAGAGCGTATCCATATCAAAACAAAGTTTCCGACATTTCGGGATCTGTAATCTAGGACATGACAAGATTACAATTCCGGATTATGTACTAATCTGACATACTCTAGGTTCCAGCTTCTCAGATTCTGAAACTTCCCTTTACTAATAATTACGGAAATTTTCCACAATAATAATCTAACATAAACCCACCTTCACCAACAATGAATTTCAAACGAAGAATTATTCGTTTTTACTTTATAATATTTCATAATCCCAGTTTGACAGCATTGAAATCTTAATGTTTACTTTTACAGTTAGTCCCGTTATAATTCCTCATTGTTCAAACTCTATTAAAAGATTGTACGAAATAAAATTTTTTTGCTAAACAAATCTTGTTTGAGGGACTTAAATGTTTGTTTCTCAAATCTGAATTTTTAAATCTCGCTTTACGCAAAGTGTTGATGGAAATATGAAATAATGAAATGAAATAATGACTTTATTCCCCAATAAAACATAAACATTACATCACTTGTTAACATCACCTTGGAATTACGTTGTCGCAGTCTCCAGTAGTTGTGACAACGTTAGACAAATAATAAAAACACATAAATTATAGTATAGCTGAGACTGACATAATTATAGTATATATTATCTGGACTGACATTTTTATGATAACTAATTCTTCGGACCAATGCGAAGAATACTTTTTAAGAAAACATATAAAAACTGAATCAAAAAGGCAAAAGTTGTTAAAAATAAATAAATAGGGTAATACTTATTCTAATAACTAGCCACATAAACGTCACCTCCTCACGACGTGTCCCGACAACGCGGCAAGACGCCCACAGACAACAAAGTGTTAATTTTCTAATTCCCATCAGTTTTGAAACATTGTTCCTAGTTACCCGTGGCTCGCGTGCGTCGCCTTCATTAGAAATCACAGGAAAATTAAACGCGCGGGAGCCGAGTATTGAATGTAAATACGAAGCGGCCCCGTGGAACTGAAACAGGTCAGCAATCATACAACTGCTGCAGGAAATCGTCTACCATCCGGCAGCTGAGGAAATCACTTGATTATGTTAGCCCTACTGTGAATTAATTGAATAAATTTAAAAAATTTAGGCCATCACTTTATGGCGACATACAATTTTAAACTCCCCTTATATTTATTATTGATTTTGGATTCTACCTCTAGAAAACTCATCACCTGTAATAGGTGTGTCGAAATCTTAAAATTGTGAAATGAGACAACGTACAGTAGAAAAAATAAGTGAACTGAGGAATGATTGGAAACTGTTTTGATTCCTTTATAGTTCATTAAAGTACTAGATTATAATTGGTTTATAACATAAAAATGAACACCTCACATGATTTTAAATGGTTAAAGAGAAATATTAATAGGTAACCGAGGTAAATAAACACAGCAGAATACCTCCAAATCCAAAAATAAATATATAAAAAGTAATAACTATTTTACCGTCCAATCCATTTCGTACGTTTTAAGGATCAGGCTACAAACTGGGGTTTCTATTTTTTAAACCGCGAATAACCTTGGGACCTCATCTTGGTTTGTGGGGTGAATTAAAGACAGTGAGATGTTGGCGCGACCTTTGTCACATAGACCAGGCCGAGGTGGCCGCTCATAATGTGACAAGTATGCCCCGTCACTGGTTTTTTTCTTATGTTCTTTATAATTTTTTAGGAAAAATTGTTTCTTCTTGTGAGATATTGGGACCGTGTAAAAATGCTAAACCGACCAATAGCCAAACCTACAGTTTGCCGACATTCCAACATTTTCATACATCGGCGATCTAACGAGATCGCACTCTTCGCCTCGGGGATCTGACGTTGCCGCACAAATCGACGATGTGATGAGCACTCCCCCGTCAGAGCATCGATTTATACGGAATCGGCAATCTGACGGTTGCGCGATCTGTTGTCTCCGCACGAACCAGAGATCGGAAGAGCACGCTCCATCAGATTGTTATTTTTAAATCTGAATTTAGTAATATGACACTTCGGAAATCCGTCGGGATACGCTTGAATCGGTGATCTGACGCGCTCCCATTAGTATAGATATTGCAAAAGTTTCGGCGCACTGACTAGATCGCACACTTCAGACACCAATACTAAAAGTACCACGTCGGAAATCGGCAATTTGATGATGACCAAGTCTCTTTGTTTTATTACAGATTGGCAGTTAGTGTAGGTGAAAGCTTGACAGGGAAGGGAAGCCTGGTGCGGCGCCGACGCTCAGCGCTGGTTGCAACCGCGCAATCCGAGCCGTTCTCTGGTCAAGCCAATTCGTACGTTAAATACCAGTTTTCTGAGAAGCTGAAGCTAATGTAACATGAGCCCAAACTGCCACCGCGCGGTCGCGCCGCAAGCCGCAAGAATTTAGAAACGGCCTACAGGGCAGCGGTGGCGATAGGTATGACAACCTAACAATTTACAACGTTTTCAATACGTTGGTCTCCGGATTATAGTGTAACAACAAAGAAATTGTTTAAAATACCTTGGCGTCAATAATCCAACATTGTTGCTTAGTGCAACTATTTTCAATTTGGAGGGACTACCATCAGACTACAACTACGAATCAGGTTCTAATAAAATAACATCAAGGATCATCAAGTATTAAGTTTTATAAAGTGGATAACATTAATTATTTCATAGAATGCTGTATATAAAATAACTAAATTATACATTCTGGTCATTATTATCTTAGGATGTCATTCTTATGGAGACTATTAAACAGTTTCTTCCTTATTTCTCAACCGCTTTCAATGAAACTTAGTACTATATAGTCTAAGGTGACATCGACCAATAAAACCCACTCAAAAATTTAGGCACTACCCGGGGGGGGGAGTTATGACACCAAAGGTTTCCAACAACTTAACTTGTTTTCTATTGTTAGTTTAAGAAATTGTATGATAATGTTTGTAATAATACAAGTTTAAATGATACTTAAAGAAATTAAAATGACAAAATTTGAAACAGTGACGTAATTAGGTTAGTTATCTATACAATTTAAAATGCGACAGAATATAACGTTCCTTCTTTATTTGTTTTGATAATAAAATATTGTACAAACCTAATAAAATAAGAGAATTTCAAACAATATGCTCTTTCCTTTATTTTAAGGTATTTTTACTTTTATTTACTTGTAGACGGGCTAAAACTGTCCTTTCTTATTATTATTATCAAATCCCTCAGTTTTACATAGCCATTTCGTCCTTCAAACCTACTCATTCAGCTTCACCTCCAACGAAAGAGGTTTATTACTCAACAATGCGTGGTTTGCAACGAAAACAGCTGTTTATCAGCAATTACTTTTATTTCCTTTCCATGTGGATGATTATTGGTAATATTCTATTCTTTCCTAACAATCAATCATAGCTTATTTAGTGCTCATTAAACTTACCTATTCATTGTATTGAAATAACCATAGGGAAATTGTGTGTTGAAACATTATTTAACAGGTGGTTTTAATTTTCCTGCTTATGTGGACACCAATGAATGTATGTACAATAAATAATTTATAAAAATCGTATAAATTGATATCATACCAATGGTTTAGTTTATTTAGCTTATTACAAGATTATCAGTCCATGTGAGAAAACCATAAAAAATATATAAGTACAATACCTGATAATGTGCATTTCTCTGGTTTTGAATAATAGAATATTTGTTTGCATTGATTATTTGTTTGATTATCCATTAACATTGGTGCACACAGGGTTTTTATCGTGGGTGGTCCCCAAAACAACAGAAACCCCAATTATAAAGGGTGTCTATTGTACAGAGTGAACCGGTAATTTTCAGAAGTTTTTACTCTTGATAATTTTGGTATAAATGGTTACGAGCTACTGTTAATTATCCTGATGAAAACAACTGATTATCAGATTTTTATTTACCCGGTTACATTTCCTCCAAAATCATCAAGAGCAAAAACGTCATAAAATAACCTGTTCTATCCGAAACCACCATAAAATATAGGGTGTTCCATATTGGGTAAACCATATTGGAAAATGGCGGCCATATTTTTAGGATTCAAAATTAGTTTTAAAATACTGTAAATAAATAAAGGGGAGTCCCCCGTAAAAATTTGCTGTAATATGCATAGAATAAAGGTGTGATAATGGTTTGAAACGGAAATTGTATTTGAGCCATAGATCGCAAACGGTTACATTTACGCCAAAATTATCAAGAGTAAAAAAGTATTAAAATTGCATCTGCCATCCAAAAACACCATAAAATATAGGGTGTTCTGCTAGACATTTTCAAGTTGTCGTCCATATTGAAAAATGGCGGCCATATTTTTCGGATTGAAATCCATTTTTTGTTATATACATAGTGTAAAAGATAGCTATTGGTTCACTTTAGGTGAGACACCCGGTATGTAGGCTTTATACAGAACTTTTGGTTGATCAATACTCACAATTATTATTAATTAATTATTATATATTATTGAATTGTGATTATCAGTAATAATTAGAATAAATTAATAAATAATATTTTTATTATTACTGTATTTAAAATCATTCCTGTTGGAAAAAAATAAATCAAGATGTTTAACAAATTGTATATGTACAATTTCAAAATTTTCCAGCCTCTTTTAAAAGTCTAACCCCTGATACATTTATTATTGGAAAATATTTCAGTTATGTGTTTTTTTCTAAAATAAATAAATCCTCCTTTATAGTATTTCTCCCTTTTATGTTACTCCTACCACTGTATGTAGGAACGATTTTGGTGGTTTCTACGTCAGTCATTTTCATATGATGCTTTTTGGGAAAGTAGTACCCCTGATGGACATCCCGGTATTTGAACCCCTGACGTCTGGCACCGAAGTCAAGACGTGATCAAGTCACCCATAATCCTCACGAACATGTGTTTTTTGTTATAAGTATAGATTATCAGAACGGTTAAGAATTTTTTAAATCTAAATTTATGCTGGAATTTTTTTAGGTGGTGTATCACGTTATAAATAGCATTATTTATTTATTAAACTAGCTTGTTCTACTCCTCGTACAACCACTTAGAGTCGTTAATAATTAAAGAGGCAACAGGTCTGAAGGGAAAAAATTTATTTTAAAATACAACATTTTATACTTTTAAGATGAACATGTATGTATTTGTTAAATCACGATTTTTTATGCCAGTAAAGAATCTTTATTTGGCGTTTTAGCAATTTACAAAACTTGACATGTTTTTTAACCTCTTACGTATTTTTTGGACCAACAAAAATCATCTAAATCTTACAGATACAGTATACATTTTTTTAATCTTGAGTTAGTACAGTATGCGGCTTGCATTGTCTTGTTGGAGAATAATTTCTGAACAAATTTTCCCAAAGGTTATTTGTTTTAAACGCTATAGTATATTGGATTGATTTGGCTGAAAGATGAATAACAAAGAAATGACTTCCGAAAATTAAAAAAATACCAGCTTTCTAAAATGAGCGTAACCACGACTTTGTTTTAATTATTAAATTAAACTCGTAGTTAACCTTCAACTTGAGTTTCATCTCACAACGCTTTGTGGAATTAAAAACATCATCTGTAACGATTGGTATCATCTTTGGTCCACAATAGTAACCATTATTTTTTAATGTATTACAGTAAATATGGTAGATGTCTAGTGAAAACTATTGGAAGTTTTAAGGCAGAATAATGTCAGTTAATCCTATAATATTTCCTGCTATGGGTCGAAGCTATTTTGCCTAAGGTAAATATATTAAATTATATGGTTTTGGAAGTTTCCAGAGGAATAAACTTAGACAAATGATCATCCAGTGCCCCCTCCCCCCTCTCACACTCCCTTCCCATCCCCCTAATACGTCACTCCATTACGAGAGCATTAACATTTTTCACCTGCCTTATCACGGGGGAGGTGCCGCCTTATCTCACCCGCTCTGACAGATGGCACCGGCTGAACACCGACCTCTGTAATTTTACACAATTTGGTGGCTTTACGTCTGTTATATTCCCTCGATCAACCCCCTAATACCTACATTAGGGTTACCCTCGGGAAGACGATAAGAAGTTTGAAATGTCGCTATTAAGTCACAATTTGGAATAGTATGAAGAACAGCAATCTCATTGGACAGCTGTGGGTGGCTTTTCATCAAATATGGTATTTTAAGAATTAAAAGTTATCGATGTAAAATAATACTTTTAATTTAAGCCTAACCTAAGCCGTGCTGAGAGTGTTAGTAACTTTAATTACTTGCAATTTTGAAACTATACAAAGCAGAAACTTTATGTTTCATAAACATTTTAACTATCGATCTTGTTCCACGTTTGAGTTTTACAGTTCAAGTGGTTAGTGATATATTATTTTTATTACTCATTTGGAAAACATAAACATACAGTCAGACCGGATTCCCGTGTTCAAAAGTGTTTGTCGAATGAAATTTATCCAGGGAGTTATGGGATTGTCCGTAGTCATTCTGTAGGATTTCAGGAATTCACGTTTAACAACAAAAACAACCAATATCGTTTCAATGAATTGTTAATGTTTACAAACAGTTTTCGTTCAATATAATTAGAACAAATTACTCAAGTTATAGTGTTGCATATCTACATTTAATGTTGCAATGTGATTTTGATGTTATTATAAATTGAACACACAAAATACATACCAACAATAACATTTAAGGACAATTATTAAGTTTCAATTTTATTGTAATTTAAGGAAATTGCTTAACTATTTTTTACCCGGACTTCCGGCGATTCCGCACCCCAGTAAACTTGGATGTAAAATGTGTGGTGACTACTCTAGTATATTTATAACGATGAATGTACGCACTCGAGTAAGATCCACAGGATTGCAAGGCTGCATGATTATGTCATTATTTAGTTGTTAACCAGTTGAGCACATTTCCTGATATCGTCACCGGGTAGCCTGGGGCTCATTATGGTGAGGGAAATGTGCTTGAATGTCCCACAAAATGACACCTTGACGCTTCCGACAGTTGAACTAAATGCGTCGCGTCGAGAGGTGGTCATTACATGTCCTGCTCCTTAACGAGGCTGTCGCAGCGGTCCTGCTACCAACTGTTGGCGGCCATTATACTTCAATTAGTGACGAGAACTCCATGTTTATTCTTACACGATTTTCGTCATTTCTGGTTTACTGAGATTTCGGTTCAGTTTATAGGTTAAAAGGCTACCAAGAGGTTTTAGGTTAAATTGTCAGTTTAAAATCAAAATTTGGGCGCGGGGACAAACGAAATTGATAATAAACTCACGAACGTCTTGGTCACGAGGCAGGTCTTTGGATGAATATACAAATTGGAATAATATACAAAAATTATTCTTCATAGTTAAGGTCAAATAATATGTATCAAAATATCCTAATTTAAATACCTCCTAGTGCAGCAAACCTATTTACTCAATCTCTGAGATATTCTTATAGAGTGTACGTAAGTTTATTTAGCTTCGTTATCTATAAATATTGTGATAACTCTTATTTGTTTCAAACTCGTTTTTGGTGATTGTGGGTTTATGCTATTTAGATTACAACGAATTTTGTAAACATTTTTAGTGGGTTTAGTTACGAGTGGTCCTGTTCTTTTCTTGTGTGCGTGACTACAGTTTTGTAACTTTCAACTTTTCAATTTCAGCTTTATACCGTCTTAGTCTGGATTATGTGCTAATCTTGAGGGCAGTATCAGATTCCAAGATTCCAAATCCCGAAACGTCGTGAAATTTCGTTTCACTGTAATAACATTTGACTTGTGGTTTAACCTACGATCAAGCTTAGTTTCAAAAACCGTAGGTAATTCATAAATTAATGGAACTATTCTGAATACTCAGTCTACTGCTACGTAGGTCTAATTTTCGTTTTACAACTTTTATATTGCAAATATTATTTTAAAAAAATATTCGGTGTTTTATTACAGAGGTTGTTGATAAATGGTTTGTTGAAAATCATATTTCTACGGCCTATAAAATATTAAGTAATAGATTTACAAACAAAAATAACTAGACTGAAGTAGATAGAAAATATATAGTGGTAGAATTTAGTACTACTTCGGGATTTTTTCATTCTTTTCAATCTTTTATATTAGTCTTTGTTCATTTCACCCATAAAACCATTAAAACACGTTTTTTAAACTTTCCAACGAAACATTTAATTTTGGCTATTTTTGAGACTAGATTAGTTTAGTGTAACTTTAGTAAACACTGAATAATATGGCTATTTTAAGTGCGTATAATTTAATTTACTTTTAAAGAAAGTTTTTAAATTTTTATGTGTTTTTCACTGATTCTGTTTATTTAAATTGCATTTATTCAGACCAAATTATTTTTATTATATGATACTGTAAAAATAATAATTTTACTTCACACTTTTTCTGATTATTTCTATAAATTTTTATTTGTTATAAATAATCAAACCAAGTGAAAGAAGGGTTCCTAACCTTTGCATGAAATGATGAAGAATATCTATTTTATTTCATACTAGCTAACTCGGTGAACTTCGTAACGCCCTACAGTAAGGATGTGTAACTTTAAGATTGGCCATGTTCTGAAATCAAATAGCATTACGGCTTCATTGTGAAAGATTAGATATTCTGGGCCACGGGCTAGTTAATAACAATACTGAAACGATAAGACATATTAACAACATTCTCACAAAACAAATAAATCTGAGTGGATTGATTCACAATTTTCTAATCCAACCTAAACCCAACGCAAACCTAACTGTATCACGGCTTTTATTATAATACAGCTGATCATTATAATAAACGTAATATGTATAAACATTGTAACTATTTGTTACTTGGCCAACATATAAACGCGTGACTTTTAATCTGACAGAAAATAAAAAATACAAATACATAATCCCCAAAAACCGTAAACTAATTAACGTGATGAATAAAGCTATTCATTTTGTAGAGCACTTATTTAACTCAAAGTTTTACATTAATGAATGATTCAAATGGCATTGGATAGTAAAGCATATTGCTAATGTAAAGTAAACCAAACAGTTGTAGCTTAAGAAATAAAATGTTTTAATTGTAGAAAATGTGTAAACAAACTTACTCACCATAAGGGTTAACATTAGACATTTAAAACGCCATAAAATGGAATCTTATGAGTTTAAAAAATCGCTAAAGCCTCCCCGGACACATATAGAGCAACTTCCTAAAATTTCATGGTGATCGAATGAGTAGTTTGGCAACGCATAAAGGACATACATACATTCATTCATTTTTATATATAGAGACAAATAACAAATCATAAAATAGCCTACGCAGAACTATTTAATGGGAACAGAACGAATAGTGAGAGTCAATAATATGAAATACTGTCCATTCTAGTGACCAAGGTTCCAAGGTTGCCATCCACATCATGATCCACATCGCATGATTGTTATAATTACCGCACGACGCAACGCACGTCCAGCTGACCCAATTGTAGCCAATGGTCTCGCAAACACCGACGAAAGTGGGTTAAATTTGTGTAGGAAATTGAGCAAAACAGTTGAGAAACAAAGAGGGAAAGCAGCGGAAACGAATAATAATCGCTCTAATTAAAGATGTCTTGTAAAATGCAAAACAGAGGGAATTAGCTATGGAGCAACATGCAAGGCGCAGTTAGCCGACTACAAGGCCGAGTGGTCTACAACTATTGTATTGTAACATGCCACTTTATGTTATATTATACTCGTACCAACCTAAACAAAATTAACCAAAATAGTTACAGCCTGGTAAGGTTCGAACCTGGGACCATTATTGTTTTTATTCAATACTATAATACGAGCAAGGTTTGTATATTTGCACACGGATCTGGAAAACGGCTCAAACGAATCTCTTTAAATTTTGGAAATAACTAATATCCGAGCAGGAAATAAGTTCTGGATAGGAATAATGTCCAGGAAAAATCCGGTTTCCTTGTAATATTAAGTTTAAAATCTAAAAAAAAAACAACATTACGCTTATGGAGAATCAAATGTAAACAATACAAATCAAAACATCTGTTTATAACCGTTAGACAGTAGTTGAGTGAAGATGGTTAACAATATGCTCTTTGTGAGATGTGAATAGAGGTTTTGTATACATATTTATTTTATGTATGTATATAATAAAGTAAAAATTTTCAAATTAGTAAACAATTCGTTAAAACTAAAGGGTAAAATAACTGTGTGAAATGAAAGCAGAGAAAAGTATTTCCAAAATCAATCGTGTTTCGATAGAAAACTTATTCATTGTGTTGCTTGAAGCCACTTAAGCAAACCAATTGATGGAAATTAAATTTCTCTTTTGCTTTTTATTCCTAATTCTGTATCTAACACAATCAGTTGACCACAGTTTATTAATAGTCGTTCGAATAATTATGATAGCTCCAACAATAACGCCTGGGTAAAAGATGCTGAATCACATCGCAGGTTAATCGCGTCTTAGCTCACTGCTGACGCGGCGGACTCATCCATTTAAAGTAGTGAGATCGATCCCCGACCGGGGTCTATAGATTTTTGTTTAGAGTTTATGCAGGTTAGTAAAACAATTTGTGCGTTAATTATTCAATAAACAACTATCATGTTTGTTTTTTGTTTTTATTTCAAGAAAGCAACTAACAACATTATGTTCTGTTGCCAACATGTCCTCACGTTACTGATTCTTGCAAAACCACGTTTCGTAAGTTGAGTTTTATTTGCCGATCAGGTCAGTTTTACAGGAATGGTCAACACTTAAACTTTTATATATTTCTCTTGTCAGATCTAAGCTAGAATTTGGTTTTCACATATGGAATCCTTATCAGGGTTTTTTAGTTTATTCTTTTTAGATTATGGTTGAGTAAATGCAGGCGAAGTTACTACGAGTTTTATATTTCAAGATTTTGGTTTTTACCCAATTTTTTGTTCGATACGCCCAGTTACTTCTTCATTTTAAAATTGACAGTCTGTGCAAACGAAGACATCTGGGTATTCTGATATTTCTGTATAAGTTGGTTAGAGGTTTGGTAGACTGTGGAGAGTTGTTGGGACACCTCGACTTTCTTGTTCCAAAACCCGTATCCAGAGTCTGTACTCTGTTTAGTCCACACTTTTCTAGTTAAATCCTGGGCAGTCAGATTCCCATTAATACTATGTTGCGGCTTTAAAATGTTCTGTCAGATTGCATAGATATATTTTTCAACCTTAAAATCTTACAACACTGGGATAAAACAATCTGTCACAGACATTTTTATGAATAATTAATAAGTAATTGCTTCTGATTATTGTATTGCTGTCCATTTAGAGTCTTATATCCTTGTCTAATTTATAGTTTTGAACGCTTGAATTCCCAAAGAAATAGTCTTGTACTGTCCTGTGTTATACAAACCTATTTTTTATTAATTTGCACTTATAATGTATTTGTATAAGAGCATTATTTTATAAATATGTTCAATATATTTAAATGTGATTCGTATAGCATATTTGCTTATATTTTATGGATTAAGTTACGAGCTAAATTTTTCCATAATTTTAATGTATTTAAGATGTTGCAATGTAATTGGAATGTAAATTCTGTTTTGTAGCGTTAAATAAATAAATAGTTTGCTTTTGACTTGTATCTTGATTCTTGAGTGAATACTAACATTAGTGTGATACTATACTGTCTTAAAATAGCTCCTTTTTACAGTTTATCTATTTTGAACAATAATATAATTTAATATTCTAACTATTCAACTTCATTCAGTTTCAATAACTCAATTATAATTCAACTGAAATGACTCGGATCTAATTCAAAGTCCGGTGCGTATCTTTAGTGGATAAGGAAATATTTTGGGCACCGTGAGGAAATTTCACTACGCATTTTCTGATTGGTATCGGTAACTCTGGGAAATGCTAATTATATAAATGTTGAGTTATGCAACTAAAACTCTAAGATAATTGGTATGGAGAGATGGGGCAATTTGTTCCCACTCCTGGGTAGGTTCCTGCTTACGCCTAAAGTTAATTATCGATATGTCATAGATCGATTAGTGTTACTATGTTAATTATTATATTTAGCAATTACATTATAGTTGTATCATGATGAAGCTAATGTAAGTAAAGTAAAATAGGTTTTGGGGTTTTAAATAAGAAACTAAACGATCGACAGTGCTACCTGTGTTAAATTATCTAAGCGAATTGTTGTAATCAATTTCAAGCAAAATAATTTTGGAATGAAATAATAAACATATTTATTGAGATAAAATATTAAAATAATTTGGTTCTCTTGATAATTAAATTTAAATTGAAATATCCAATATTTAAAAATCATTACCAATATGTCACATACCCCAAAAAGTTAAACTTGCGCGAAAAAAAATTATGGCAATAGTTTGGAGTCCACTTATAATTTTTGTTTGCAACAGTTACAATCATTTACGGTGGAAACGCGGTCACTGAAGTGAGGAGAGAAAAGTCATTTGACTAGCAATACTTAAATATGAAATACAGTAGTTGTATTGTTTTCAACGTGTGAATGAAATTAACTGGAAGGATCTCATTCAGTTTACGTTCGGTTCGCCGTCTCCCACTTTTGTCTGTCGTACCCAGACAGCACTCTGCGGTGTTGAGTTAGGATGGTTATTGGTAGTATAAATATATATAAGGTGGTATTTGACACGTTGGATCGTTCGCACTGTGGACCAATCGCATTGTCCCCGTGATATTTCCAAGATATCAGAATTCAAAGAGTGTTATTTAAGTGATCGGGAGTAATCTAATCCTAATCCAAATGTCACAGTATACGTTTTTTGAACGTTTAAACAAGTTATGGTCAGATTAACGTCTTATTGGGTAACTAAACAAACACAATTGCCTCTACACAACGTGTACACACCCTCGGGGATTGTATAACACGAACACCCGACGACGGTGAGAACTACAAGGTCCTAATCTAATCGAAACTAAATTGGGAATATTGTGGTTCATGTGGTTTCCGGTGGTGGCGACGGCCGTTACAAGATTAGGAGATCCACCAGCTGTGACGGACCCCGAGGGCCCGGGGCCCGGCCATCGTAAGGCCGGTCTGCGAGTAGACAGACATATAGGACTCAGTTGGCAACAGCGACCCCACTGTTCCAGTCGTCATCAACTATGGGGAACTCTTGTTTGTCACTGTGCATTGTAACTCGTTCTAAAATAAATAGATTAAGAGGTATACACTAGGTAAAAAACGTAAATACTGGGACTGTGGCGAGTCCTGTAATCCAGCTACTTGGAGGTCACGAATTTCGAATATTTATAAGCAACGATCGGTGGATGTGATATTCTCTTGTGGGAATTAACGTCCACACTTATAACTACTAATGGAAATTATTCGTGTTTGTATCAGCTCTACACAATTGTTGGTAAAGACAAAATATAAAAAAAGAATGTTACGCTCTATTAAGAAAAAGTATAAATACAAATTACTTTGAAATTTGCAATTTGAAATCCTCAAAATAAAACTAATTTCATTTTGTAATTCATAAAAATATTTGGGCAATTGTAATGAAACTTGTATACTGTTTTCACTTAACGTGAAACAAAAACACAAGGACAAGAATGAATTAAAACCTCACTGCTTACATAATTTCTATATGGTGTAAAACCAACGAAAATTCTATAAAAAACACGCAACACATTTTCAATGTTGTAAAAATAAAATAATATTACGTCAACTGTAATGGGACGTTAATTTTGCTAGCATACTATGTTACGCTGTGCCCTTCACTGGTTATCACAGACTCACAGACTGGACGAAGAGACAATGCGACATGAGACAGCATTGTTGTCGAACGGAACTATTGCGCATGCGCGGACAATACCGCAGTGTAATGAGAGGTAATTAATGTTTCAGCCATTAGACGACGAGACTGCGCACTGCTCCAGTTACTACGGTCGGACAGAGACAGTTTTGTTTCCTCTTCCGTTCCTTAAACATAATAATCGTATGAATTAAATATATAAAACATATTGCTAGTTAAATAGTCTGCAGGAGTGGCGAAATATTTAGTTTTTGTCCAAAAAGAACAATGTTAATTTTGTAGCATACAATAACTGGTTGTAACATAGTTAAAAATACGATGGTTGTATAATATGGCTGAGGTGTCAAATTAAAGGTAGAGTATCTATGGAATTTAATTATTAATTTAATTTTCCAGGTAAGTACTATATCTGATAATTAACAATTAATAATCATTCTTGTGATAAAAAGGTTAAAAAATGGAAAATGTTATTCCCTAGATAACTACACTATATTTCATTTGACAGTATAGGGAAATAGTATATTTCATCACTATGGCCAAAAACTGACGTTTTTGATACGAGCACAAGTTTAACAGCCGAGGCTTGCCGAAGCTTTTAAATGTGGGAGTATATATTAAAAAGCCTATTTTAGTCCATGTGATGAATTATATTTTTCGTCATACTGCAAATAAAATTAAACAAACTCGTACAACATAAATTAATACCAGATTTAGGTGCAATAGCTGTCGATCATTTTCATCGCTAATGCTGTTATGTTACTTACATTATAGCAGTTCTTTCTTGATTCCTGATTGGTTGTTTAGGTTATGCGAATGCTGACCTCGAATCAAAATTATCATCAACAATGGTCTTTGCAGCCTGGGACTTAAAAAAATCATCATAATAATAGGTTCAGTTCTAGGAAGATAAAGAACAACCTTTGCTCTTCAACACTTGTACCAAAAACGACAGTTTTACTGCCGTTTTGAAGCCGTACGTATTCGTACGACAATCGAGTGATTAGCAATGCTACCACAGAACTAACACTGTCAGGATTGAAATCTAAGATGACGGAGCTATTGCATATGCATAGCTTGATAAGGGAATTTTCTGTCATTTTAAAATCGTCTTAAAATACTGTTCAACTATTACATCTACAGTTTACGAAAACAAACCCAATAAATTTAACAGAAACGTAATCATGTGTCATGAAGAATATTATCTAGAGATTTTAAATGATTTAGTAAACGTCATTATAAAATAATTTAGTCGAGTTTCTCAGAGCTCTCCAGTTTTACTTTATATGTATACTGTATAACGATACTTGTAAGATCTAAAACAAAGACGTCCTTTTCACATTACTTATTTGAGTTCATAGTTTCTTCTTATTCACCGACATAAATTACATGAAGAACACTGCAAAATAAGCTACAGGATATCAGGCATCACTAAGGCTAAGTTTTTACATAACCAGGTGAACGCTAATGATAAAAGCTGTACGAGAACATGATGATCCAAAACTGTACTGCGTGTAAAGATGTGAAGATGTTATGAAGATGTAACATCTTCGGATGTCCATGTGAAATGATTCACATAAAGATGTGAAATGTACATGTGAAGACACGCAGTAGATGTAAACATTTAACAAATGACAACAGCGAATTTAATTAAATATGGAACTTGACAGTTCTCCTATAACTCACGTACAACATTGAGATTTTTATGGTTACTAGAGAGGATGTATGGTACACGTAAACATGAAACAAATCACACTAGTTAATTGAACGTAAATATAGTATTTTGCGGTTAATTAAGACAGAATCAATCTTTTGTTGTATGACGGATTATATACATTTGATATCACTGACGCCATTAATTTTTGTTTATGCCTCCTACTGTGTCTTCTAATAACCAAGGGACTTGTTGAGAGTATAACATTAATTAATTGTGTTAAAAATCAATCATATTGTGGTACAGAACACTTGAAGCTAATGTAAGTTTGATAAAAAAACTATAAAGCACACAAAGAAATAAATTAGTGTACAATCAAACAAAGTATAATACGTAAAAATCTGTTGTATTAAATCCCACTTATATCAATTCAATTTCGTCTTGTAGAATAGTTCAGCATCTTACATTGATACAATTATATTTTAATTTTAATAGATACTTTTTCTAAGAAAGCTTAATTCTTCCCACCGGTGTCAAGAATATTCAATCTGATAACGGAAAAGTGTTTTCCAATAAAAATGTCCAATCTCTCATGAAAGATTTAAATATTAATCACTATCACACCTTTTCTTCTACTAAAGCAGCAATCGTAGAACTGTAAGGAATTAGTTATTTCGAGAGTTTTATGCTCATGGTTGGACGTTCTTCCAAAGTTGATTGAAGAATATAATAATAAGGTACATATAGTACAATAGGTATGAAACTAAATACGATGAATTAAAAAAACTATTCCAAAGCTATTCCATCGGAGATTCAGTCAATTGCACGAAATAAGCTTGAAAGCCAAAATCTAAGGTGGGGGATGTTGTGAAGATTTCAAAATATAAACATGTGTTTAGTAGATTATACACCCAATTGAACTGGCGCAGAAGTAAAGAAGACAATACCTATTACTGATGATAGAGATAATATAATTAGAGGTGGATTTTATAAGGAATAATCACTAAAGACGAAATATATGGAAATTTATTTAGTGGAGAAAGCAATTAAACAGAAAGGAGAGATGTATATTAAGTGTAAATTCTAAAGATATAGTGAGATACGTGGACACTATAGCAAAAAATTGATACTCATGCTAGGGGCAAGTGTTGACGCGAGGGTGAGTCTCGCGGCTCGCGGTGTTCAGCGCGTGCTAGGTTTCCCGAACCCTGCGAGGTGCATGCTTTGTGAATTTTTTTCATAAAAATGATGATTTATAATATCAGGCTGTATATTGCATATGAATAAGGGTCGGTTTTTACTGATCAAAACGAAATGGCCATAAATTACTCACCATGTTATTCTTTTGCCACATTCTTATGCTTGTGACGATTCTGTGCGGAAACCCGGAGTGGTTGTCTACTCACTGAGACATCGTCCATCGACAAACTTCGTGTCGTAGATTTCCTTATTACCAGCATGTATAGATTTGGTTCAATACTATACCTTGATATCTTGTAATCCAGATGCATTTTAAATGTTCCTGGTAAAATGTATTGCCTAGTCCTTTTACTTAATAAAACTGCATGTTATATATATACATTTTACGGAAAATCCATTTTACATATACAACGTTTACCTTGTTAACTTTATTAATCGTAACCAGGGTTTGAAAGGAAATAAAATAAAACTTTAGTTTTAATTCTTGTGTTTAGGAAAACTGAAAGAGTTTCGAATCGTTGGATGTACGGTTATAACGATGTAAGAAAGGGAAGCAATTAAATGGCAAATTTACAGAAACCACAATAATCTGATCGCAACGGCAAAACGTATAATTATCGTTTAATTAAATACGCCTCGGGCGATGCAACAACGCGATCTAGCGGCGGCTTCGTCAATTAGCGCCAGCACAACACGTCGTTATGACGTATCGCTAGTTTAGGCTTTTTTCTAAGCCATAAGTTGCGACAGGATCTCATGATTGTGAGACAGTACAAGGTTAAAGAATACAGAAACCTGCCAGTTGTAGATATATAGAGGCCAGCAGAGTTTTCCGTAACTTTTTTTAAACTCAAGCTTCTAATCTTGCCAGAAAACATTTCAGTTAATAACAATCGTCAAATTTGTTTAAAACATTGTTATAAAGTTAATCAGAATACAATTCAATATTGACATATAATGAAAATATTGGGGGGGGGGGGGGGGGGGGGGGGGGGGGGGGGGGGGGGGGGGGGGGGGGGGTAAGGGTATATATATGAAAGTGAAAAGGGGGGCAGTTTGACATATGATAAGGAATTTATTTCTATAGCTTGCTTGAATAATATCCGTTCAAACTGTAAAATTCTTTTCCAATTAGTAGAGCTTTAAGTTTTCTCTTAAATACGATAGCTTCTGTTTCATTTTTCAGGGCATTTAGGAGGTGGTGAAAGAGCTTGATCGAGGAAAACCATGTTTGATGCTAGGAAAATGTAGTTTTGTGCTGAGGAACAGATAGGATATTAAGATTTCGTATTGTGAATCTTGAAGGAGGCTGTTTTGGAAACAGATCCGGGTTATTCTTCTAAAATGCCAAGCAGTTGAAAATGTAGATTGACGAGAACGTTAAGATGTTGTTGTCCCTGAAAATGCCTCTAAATATTGTTGGGTGGAGGATAAAGATGATTCGAACTGCCTTCTTCTGGGTTTTTAAAATGGCTTGTGGTTTTGAACTGACATGGCCCCAAATTGCAACTGCATAAGCAAGAATAGAAAACATCCATAATAGGCAGTGAGGACGATTTCACAATTCGAAAAATTAAGCAGGCCTGCGGAGAATGAAAAGAGTCTGACTTAGCCTCCTGGATATTCCCTCAACGTTTTCATGAAAATTGAGGCCAGAATCAATTACTATCCCCAATAAGTTAGTAGTTGAAGAAGACGTCACTTCGAAATCACCCAGATGTAGATGATCGATCTACAAACCCGCCCTTTTCCTCAGTGAGAAATTTGCAGCATTAATACTAAGGCCATTTTCATCCAACCACTGCAAGACCGAGTTTGCCCCAATGAACATTTCCACCACTAGTCTCTCCCGACATTTTATTGGGAGAACAATAGATGTGTCGTCTGCAAACAAGCTAAGATTTGCATTAGAAACACTTATAGCAATGTCATATATAAAGATAAGAAACAAGTCAGGACCTAAAACAAAACCCTGTGGGACTCCAGATCAAACAGACAATCTTTCAGAATCTTCCAGCTTAATGTTGTATTAAGCTATTGACCAGTTCGTCAATGTATGGAATAGAAACAACTTGGGACCTGCTCGTAAGTATGATGATACCAAATCATGGGATTTTCCTCTGATGTCTATTTTGGCCACTATCATTTTTTGTCATGCACGAGATATTTTACTGTTGAGCCTCCGCATGTCCTTCTGCAGCTGATCTTTCTATCGTAGTCTAGGCTCCAAGGTGGTCGTCTGCCTCGTGGAAGATTTTCTGCTGCCCTTCTAAGGGGTTAAGCCCCTTCCATTTACATGGCCAGCCCCTACTTTTGATTAAAACTATTATGTAAGGGTCTTGATATATATCTATGAGTTTCATGTTGGTCCTTATCCTACATTCTCCTTGATCACAAGTCGGTCCTAAAGTTGATCGAAGAATTTTGTTTTCAAAGAATATCAGCTTATTTTTATGATTATTTGCTGAGTATCCAACCCTCAGACCCATATAGTACAACAGGTAGAATCATACTCTTGTAAGAGCACTTGATTTGGAATGTTTGAAAGTAATTTATAATTTTAGCAATTTATAAAAATATATTAAAAGGTTCTGGACAAAGAAATAAAATACCTCAATCATAGTCATTAAAAAGAATAAGTTTTGTCAAATTTAGTAGTAATTAAAAAATATAATCATTTCTCAGCCGTTTATCAATAGGTTGTAAATGAATTATAGTTTTATCTTCACACACTTTCATTTATGCTACTACCTGTGATAACAGTTTTAAGATATTTTATTTGAAAAAATAGTTAGCCAATTTTAAAAGGGTTAAAGCCTTTTTTACTGTACGTTGCCCATATATACTAAATATAGGACCTACACACAGTACGTGGGTCGCGTCAAGCAAATATAGAGGTGAGACAGCGACTGGGGAGAAGGCGTGTCCTGTAATCCAGCTACAGTACTTGGAGGTCAAAAATTGTGGATAGTTATGAGCGATTGTCAGTAAATGTGATATTCTCTGGTGTGGACTAACGTCCACATTATTGAATACTACATTCATCCGCAAAGACCTACCCCATAATTAGACTTAAATAATTAGGTTCGTAATTCAGAGACAAAATTGTGGTTCGGGTCCCATGTTAAACTGTTCGCTCTGTTGACATTGGTTGATGGGATACTAATTTAACAGTGTTGTTTAAAGAACATCCTTAGTCCTTAGCCTTAGTCCGTAAAAGGACTACCAGATCACGCCATAATCATTTTACACTCATTTCTCTTTCATACTTGGCTTAAATACCTGGGTAGGAGTGGTGTAGTGATGCCAGAACTTGTGGGAACAGCGTTCCCACACTGGTTTTTTGCAGTGATAAGTGTTTAATTAATTTATGTTGCCTATCGATAATAGGCATAATATGCATTGATTATTTTGAAAAAAATACTTAAGAAAAGTTTTGTAATCTTGTCTGATGCTTATCTTAAATGATGATAAGAATTTGCATTGTACACGTAATGAAAATAACCTTGCATCACCTTCCTTGCTCTTTTTACTATTCACAGGACATTGTAGACTGCGATTCGGAAGTTTACCGAACTAACGGCGGTAGTTCGGCGCTACTACAGTACTATATTTCGTCAAAATACGAAGAAGATATACTAAATTCTTTATAATTTGATAAATGTTAATTTATTTAGCGTTCCCACACTGGAAAATCTGCCTATAGGTCACTGCACAGTGCATAGGTCATTTCAGAAAGGTAATAAATACTAATAACAACACTTTAAGTTTACAAGGTTGGCAACACCGTCAGAGCCATCACTGTCCCATATTTGGAGCCCGTCATGCTACCAACTATTCCACGAAAAACTACTAGATGTCTGACCATGGGTTGAATGGAGAGAACCAAGACTCTGTGGACATTTAGTAGCACCACACGTACATAAATTTAGATTTTATAATAGCTAAGACCATAAAAGTCAAGTTATATTAAAAATACTTGTCTTAATTTCTTTTAGCGGTTCCCTAGACGTGTAGTAGGCGGTTGGAGCCTAATCGACGCCGGCGCCGCCGCCGCATTACACGGACGGCCGCTCGAGGAAGTGCACGGTTAAGCCCAGTTACGAACATAATTACTCGTCTTTGTATGCAAATGACCCGGCCTCTATTTGCAAATATAATACGGCTATCAGAAAACCAATTAAAAGTACACACTTAAACGGTAACGCTTTGGAACACAAATTAATTTGCCCTAAGCCTCTTATTAAGTCAGTGAATTATTTAGTGGCTAGGTGGAACCGGCCCTCGCTCTCTATCTGTTCAACATCTTGCTTCGACAATTAACGTGCCAATTTCGGATAATTCCTGTGTAAATGTGGTTTAATTACGTCTAAATAGACGTAAACCTTTAATTACTCTCTGGGAGTGTTCAATTTGTACGAGATTGCGTGTTTTGTTTTTACGACGTTTTAAACAATAAGTCTTGACTGCTATTACAGTAATGAAGAAAATCACTAGGATACATCACTAGGATAAGGATAGGGTGAACACAACTCTATGTGTTTACTCAGGTGTGACAATGTGAGATTAGGGTACGAAGGATGTTCAGTGGATTTTGTTGAAATAGTGAGCTGCTTTCGCATCAAATATACATAATGATAACTAAGTTTCAGGAAATTGTATGTCTTACAAATCGTTAGAGACAGAAATTGATTGATATTAGAATGATGTTGATGTCGGTTCCTTGTACACTACCTCGCTGTCGATAATACCGAAACAGTAGCCCTGACAAAAACCAGTCCACTGGTGACAAAAAACTTCTTCGAAGGGAAACTTCATTTATTAAAGTATCAAATACCCTTCATCCTAAAATATATTATTTTCAATCGTACTTTAATTATTTCAAAATTAATATTCTTAAGCGTTACATAATATTAAATTCGAGAAAAGATAAAATCTATAACGTGATGAATAGTAAATCAATATCTAGATTCCCGGTGATAGAGATATCCAGAGAGTTACGGAGCATGCCACCGTAACTGCTACACACATGAGCACTCCCTTCACCGGGGAGAAACATTATTAAATGTCAGCTCCCACGAAATCAAAAGCCCGACCCCCTTCTCAATACATGTAATCTTGTTCATTAAAAGCCTAACTGTAGCAGCCCAGGTATACAGCAGGACCGTGGAGCCAGACACACACCACCCACACACGGACACACACAGCCACACTCACACACACCGACGGTGTCACTGTGAGAAAGGTCGCCCAGTCCGACTCGGAGCCAATCCCATAATAAATAGCTATTTTACCCGAGCGCGGCCTCTGTCATTACAGCAGTGTAATGACCAATCATTGTAATGACTAGCGACAGGACGTGACACCGGCTCTTCTAATATCACAAAATGGATTCGTTTTATTGTCTTTATTTCTCTTTCTTTCTTTACCGACCTAGTCTATTATTAAGAGAGCACTTGAATGTCTCCATGTTGAATATTTGCTTTGTCCTAGGTTCTGGGTTTGTAATTGGGTTAAGTAATTTTTTTTGTAATTCTATTGACGTGCTTCTAAAGACGTTGAGGACTATAATCTACTTTAAAATATAACATTTTTCAGCCTATGTTAGAAAATAGTTTTACACTTTTTTATGTGTATGTTTGATATAGTAAACAATCTAGAACGGTCAGCTGTTTTAAGCTCCTGTGTGATAAGTTAAGTTAGCTTTTATTCAAGTTGACATCGATATGTCTTAGCTACTTAGCTGTAGGGGAGGGGGTATTATCAATACGTCAGACAGAGAGACAGTCAGACAAAGATTTTAAATGGAAGTGATATCATACTGTTATAAAGACAGATGTTTAGAGGAACTGAAAACATTCCCTTTAGATATATTATCTATGTTCTAAGCTATTTCCCAAAGAGGAGTAAATGCATTTTTACGTTGCGATTTTTACATATTACGTTTTCTGAAGTTCATACTTTATACTTTTAACCGAAATAGCTACCTACCCAAGTATATATTTTAAGCCAAGTATGAATAAGTGTAAGATGATTGTGGCGCGATCTTGTAGTCTTTTTAAAAAGGTGTGTTCAGAAGTTTGAGATATATCTCTGAAGTATAGGGAATATTTTGTTCAAAAAACAGGGTACTTTTATTTTCATTGAAGATGTTACCATTAATACTGCTATTTTAGTTTATATTATTTTATTTGTATAATCTATTTTTTTAAGTATGAACTTTTTTTTTAAATTTTAATATTGTTTTTATATGAAATGTATACGATCTTTACAGTAATCACGAGAAAGAATTCATATTTTGATTTATATATACATGTTATCGATAATTTCGAACGAGTGAAAGACAATTCATTAAATTTAAAGCAGTACCTAATAACGCCACATATCTGATCGATAAATCGTGAGACTAGTGTACAATAAAAGCACAGGTCAATGTATAACAGAACAAGTTCTGGACAATGTGAAACAACGTTTGACTACCTCACCCAGGAAATTACTTAGAAAGTTATCTGTACAGGCTGGATTGTCACTATCTTCCACTTTCAGGGCCACTAAAAAATTGAATCTGCGTCCTTACCGCATCGGAGTCGTTCATGAACTGAAGGATGTTGACCATGGGAAACGTATACAGTATTGTCGTTGGATACGTTCTCTTGTTATTGACAACGGTATTGAAATATTGGATCGTGTTTATTTCAGTGACGAAGCGTGGTTCCACTTAGATGGTTACGTCAACAGCCAAAACTGGCGAATATGGAGCACTGAAAATACTCACGCATTTCAAGAACGACCATTACATGCACGTAAAATTGGTGTTTGGTGTGCGATCTCCTGGCGTCGTATTGTAGGGCCTTTATTTTTTGACACATCTGTAGATGGTGTTGTGTATCGCAACCTTATTGAACAATTATAGCGTTGTTACAATTAGACGATCGATATTGTTGGTTTCAGCAGGATAATGCAACATGCCATACTTCTGCTGAAACGATGAATATGTTACGAGAATTTTTTGACCATCGTGTGATATCAAAAGGATTGTGGCCGCCAAGATCCCCATATCTTACTCCAGCTGACTTTTTTCTTTGGGAGAATTTAAAAAGTAAGGTTTTTAATAACAATCCTCATACACTTGACGAATTGAAGGCTAATATTGAAAGTGAGATTAAAATCATTTCTGAGCAAACACTACGAAAAGTGGCTGCAAATGTTATGAAACGTGTTCGAACCTGCATTACTAGTAGAGGAAGCCATTTTGAACATTTATTGTGAAGTTTTAAAGGTAATTTGAATATAATAAAGGTAATAATTTCATACAGCATAACTTATAATTACTTTAATAACTTAATGTAATAAATTCACATTCCCAAACTTCCATGTGCGTCCTTTTTGAAACACCCTGTAGTTTTATAGTTGCTGCTAAATAAGGCTGACATGTTCCTGAGACAGAAATGTTAATTTAATAGCCCAAACAGTCAATGACATATTGAAGGGGCTTACAGTTTAATGTGGAGTCCGAACCACTGCCAGTTCAGGCAATTTTTTCAAAAGCTACTTGACCTATCAAGCTGAAATGTTACACAGTGATTTGTAACAAGTATAGAAGGTTGACCAGCCTAAATTGTAAATGGTCATATAGTATAAATTATGTTTTTAACTCATTTCTGACACAACCAATATACAACTTTACAATTATTATTAAATAGATTAAATTATATTTTTAATGTTACCTCTTAGTGTTGGTTTAACTTTTTAGGCATCTATTGTAGATCTATGAGATCTTAATACAGTAAAAACTATTTCAGTTAAAACCAGAATTCATATATCTGAATTATAAGTAGTAGTTTAAGAAAGCTTAACGTACCATTCAATTAACCTCTTTAAACTTGAAGGACAAACATATCGTTCCTTTTTAATTCGATAAGTTTGAATTAAAAAAAACTCTTTATAAGTCACGATCGATCATGTTATTGATTATTATTAGAATCAGAAAATGTAGCTATGTTAACAATAAAATACATTATTGTAATGTTGGTGCAGGCTATCAATAGATTGGTCAAGTAAAACGGCTATATACATCGGACATAGAACTCAAAATAATTATTTTTCAATGATGTAGAAGTGATGAAATAACAACAGAATATTAACTCCGTTTATGATGTAAAATTTCCCTAAATAATGTTAAAAATGTTAATTTAAAAAATTTAAAAGGTAGAAGTAGGTTGATTTTATTATGCTTATTTTGCACCTTAAAATTTCAACGATTTAATTATTTGTCGTATAATACCTATTACTATTTCTTTATTTTCAACTAAATCGTCCATGATCATTTAATTTTAATTCTCTTTAAAATTTACGTTTACTCTTAGTTATTTTTGTAATAAAACCAACGCATTTTTGTTTTTTCAGTATTTTTTTAATTCGCGTCACCAGTTTGCCACAGCAACATGTAAATACTTTTATGGCAAATCTGCCAAACCTTAAAACTTTGTGGTCACCCCGGGGATTACGCCTAAACACATTATCCCACGGGCTGAAGTCCAAGACTTATCGAGATACTCAGTACAAAAATGCAAACGTAAGCAGAGTAATTCGTCAAAGCTATCCGCGCGTATTCATTAAATATTTAAACTACAAATTTTATCCGCAATAACTTTTAATAACCATAGCGAATGTATAAAAATCAGTAAAACACGAGAGTGTATTCAATGTTCAATAAAACATGATGTTTTAAAGCGACCAAATAAATCTGATTAAAAATATAAAACAAGCCTGTTTACGTAGAGTTGCGATGAAAGGACAAACGCTCTATGACGGTTAATCGTATTTTGTATCATAATTGCATTTTATAGTCCGCTGAAACTCAGTTATGAATAATAAATAACGCGTCCATTTTTAACGCTCAGATTGCCTTTTGAATTTTAATTCCAATGAAAACACAATTAAAATAATTTCCAGAGAGACAGTCCTAACCGTCCTCTCAGTGCCGTTCAAGCGGCCCGCGGGCTCCAGGACCGACAAAAAACGCGGCCGATAAGCAAATGACGCTGTTTGTTGATTATAGTCGAGTTAATTTTTTCTCGATAGTCATCAGCCGCCATTACCCTGTGACAAAGGGTCCAATCGTGGTAGATTAGGCGAGACGGTCGTCGCACCGTATAATCTGGGAAATGAAATGAGCGATTCCCGCGCAATGACATCTCAGCTGATTATTGTGTTTACGGTCACCTGGCCCGAGTGTTTCAGTAATCACATGTGCCCAGGCTCATTTTGCATTTCTCTGGGAACGTCTCATTACCTGTGGGGCTGTGATCGTTCGGCACGTACAACACGCTCTCGTCATCTGATAAGTACCGAACAGCTGATCGGGATCAGCTGGTGATCATAGTTACGGGTTAAAACTTTGGTTACGTTTTTAAATAAGTGGCATAGAGGAAGAATTATCTAAAACACAAGAACTCAAAGATTAATATCGTATCCTTCAATGGTTTTTTATGCTATCGTTTTCTTAGCTGATTCTACTACTTCATTCTCTTGAATATATGACAAAACTATTATTATATTTCCAGAATTAATAAAGAATCTTTATTAGACTACATTTAATAAATGACTTAGGTATGAAGGCTTTAAATTGGCTTTACTATCTAAAACCCACATAAAAAGGACCCTACATAAAATTAAAAGAACAACGCGATAGCCATAAAGTAAAATTGAGCTAATTTTTACCAATAGGGCAAATTTTGATTTAATATTTTTAATATAGAAAACAAACAGTATATCCGTATCCAAATTTATTATGAGATGAGTGTATTCCTGAAATGTGAATACTTTCACATTGAACTCATGTGCTGCGTGTTTTTTTAACTATGCCACCCTAGGGATCTTCTAAACAATATATCTACAGTAAACTTGAAATAAGAAATATCTCCTTGTTTCAAGGAGATGGGGGATTCCCAAAATATAATATCAAAACTCTTGAAAAAGGCCGCCATTTTCAAGGGAACGTTACATGGATAGCAGATTATCTGCGACCACTCACTCAATCAGAATTGGTCCTACAGTATTCGCTTTTTCTCAGCACCTTCGGGAGTTCCTCAAGGCTCTTTATCAGGCCTTTCAACGCCTTTTCAACGCCTTTCTGCCTTCAAACGCTTCAACGCCTTTCAATGCCTTTTCAACGTTTTCTTTAACGACCTTCTGGATGTCTCTATTAACACTCTACAGTTTGCAGATGACCTGAAGGTTTTTACCGAAATATTTTCGATAGAGGTCTCCCAAAAGATCCAACAAAGCCTCGTTCCAATTGAAGAGGGGTGGTGTGCTGGAAAATGCATATACCACAAACCTCGGGAAATTTTCTGCTATAACCTTTCATCGAAAAAACCCCTGGTAACCGTGGACTCCGTCTCTTGTATTCAGGTACCTATAGTTCAGAACAAAACGGATTTGACTCTGGCTTTCTAGCTCTAATCTTAGTTTATTTTAGCAGCATTCTGTTTAAATTCGTAAGATTTTCATTGAAGAAGATTGAGGGGCGCCCCCCCCCCCCCCCCCCCCCCCCCCCACCCCCCCCCCCCCCCCCCCCCCCCCCCCCCCCCCCCCCCCCCCCCCCCCCCCCCCCCCCCCCCCCCCCCCCCCCCCCCCCCCCCCCTATTCCTTTCGCCATTAGGAGTAGACTTGAATGCCTCTCTACCCTATCTCATTCAGCTGCCCCTTGTATCTCTCACAACACAAACTGAAACAGTAGAGTAGGCGATTGGTCTTTGTTCATGCTCTTTAGCAGATGGGCAGCATGCACTTCTTTAACACACACTAATTTGTTCAGTCAATTAGTCAAGGACAAGTGTTCCTTTTCCCTGTAAACTCACTCATTTCCAAGTTTTATTCTCCTCCCATATTGGTCGAGATCATTCACTTTTAGTGGCAACTGCTCAATTTTACTGTGCTCTGTACCCTGTTCCTCTATTTGAGACTCTTGATCTCATCTGCCATACTTTTTTTGGCTTTTAAGGTCTGCTAACTCTTTTAAAACTAGATAAGTCTTGACTTTGCTTCGCTTCATTCAGCAGTTTCAAGAGAGTGATGTTAAGAATGTATAGATAGATCTTTGATTGAAAAGTTCTATTTTCTGGGCCAAAAAAGTATTCCAGGGAAAATTTCAAAAGTCTTAGTAGTAAAGGTCATGCTGTACAAAAACGGGTAACGTTATTCTTATAATGAAGATATATCTTCATATTTTGACTTATTCCTTTGAAACTTGGTTTGAGCCTTGCTATTTGTTATATTCGGAGGGTAATCAACATTAACGTTTGTCTATGCCGTGAAAAATTATAGCTGTGTTTTCATACATCCCGTTGACCCTCCTTCCTTCATGTGGAATTAGTTATTGGACATTTTGCGGAACATATCCCCCCCAGGTACAAGATGATACAATACCTTTTGAGCGGGTTTTATTGATTGATTTTGACACATTTTGCTGCCATTGGATCCTGGGACGTCGCTCCTACTGGTGACGCTCGCGGGTCCCGTCGGAGCTCGGGGCGTCGTATTCATGGTGACACCCACGGTTGCCGTCGGAGCTCGGGGCGTCGTATTCATGGTGACACCCACGGTTGCCGTCGGAGCTCGGGGCGTCGTATTCATGGTGACACCCACGGTTGCCGTCGGAGGCCGGGGCGTCGCTACTCGTGGTGACACCCACGGTTGCGTCCACGAGTCCCGTCGGAGCCCGGGGCGTCGTATTCATGGTGACATCCACGGTTGCCGTCGGAGGCCGGGGCGTCGTATTCATGGTGATATCCACAGGTCCCGTCGGAGGCCGGGGCGTCGTATTCATGGTGACATCCACGAGTCCCGTCGGAGGCCGGGGCGTCGTATTCATGGTGACATCCACGGTTGCCGTCGGAGGCCGGGGCGTCGTATTCATGGTGACATCCACGGTTGCCGTCGGAGCCCGGGGCGTCGTATTCATGGTGACATCCACGGTTGCCGTCGGAGGCCGGGGCGTCGTATTCATGGTGACATCCACGGTTGCCGTCGGAGGCCGGGGCGTCGTATTCATGGTGACACCCACGGTTGCCGTCGGAGCCTGGGGCGTCGTATTCATGGTGACATCCACGGTTGCCGTCGGAGCCTGGGGCGTCGTATTCATGGTGACATCCACGGTTGCCGTCGGAGGCCGGGGCGTCGTATTCATGGTGACATCCACGGTTGCCGTCGGAGGCCGGGGCGTCGTATTCGTGGTGACATCCACGGTTGCCGTCGGAGCCCGGGGCGTCGTATTCATGGTGACATCCACGGGGCGTCGTACGGTGACAGTGCCGTCGGAGCCCGGGCGTCGTATTCATGGCCGGGGCGTCGTATTCATGACATCCAAGTACCCGTGACATCCGTGATGACACCACATGGTTGCCGTCGTATTCGAGGTTGACCCGGTCCCGGGAAGGCGTCGTATTCATGGTGACATCCACGGGTCCCGTAGGAGGCCGGGGCGTCGTATTCATGGTGACATCCACGGTTGCCGTCGGAGCCTGGGGCGTCGTATTCATGGTGACATCCACGGTTGCCGTCGGAGCCTGGGGCGTCGTATTCATGGTGACATCCACGGGTCCCGTCGGAGGCCGGGGCGTCGTATTCATGGTGACATCCACGGTTGCCGTCGGAGCCTGGGGCGTCGTATTCATGGTGACATCCACGGGTCCCGTAGGAGGCCGGGGCGTCGTATTCGTGGTGACATCCACGGTTGCCGTCGGAGCCTGGGGCGTCGTATTCATGGTGACATCCACGTGCCCGTCGGAGGGCGGGGGCGTTCGTTTTATGGTCCCACGGTTGCCGTCGGAGGCCGGGGCGTCGTATTCATGGTGACATCCACAGGTCCCGTCGGAGGCCGGGGCGTCGTATTCATGGTGACATCCACGGGTCCCGTCGGAGGCCGGGGCGTCGTATTCATGGTGACATCCACGGGTCCCGTCGGAGGCCGGGGCGTCGTATTCATGGTGACATCCACGGGTCCCGTAGGAGGCCGGGGCGTCGTATTCGAGGGTGACATCCACGGGTCCCGTTAGGAGCCTGGGGCCGTCGTATTCATGGTGACCCACGGTTCCCCGTTAGGAGGCCGGGGCGTCGTATTCATGGTGACATCCACGGGTCCCGTCGGGCGTCGTATTCGTGTGACAGCCCATTCATGGTGACATCACGTTATGGCCGTCGGAGCCCGGGGCGTCGTATTCATGTTGACACACACGGTTGCCGTCGGAGCCAGGCGTCCGTATTCGCTTGTGAACATCCACGGTTTGCCGTCGAGGCCGTGGCGTCGTATCGTGTGACATCCACGGTTGCCGTCGGAGCCTGGGGCGTCGTATTCATGGTGACATCCACGTTGCCTGTCGGAGCCTGGGGCGTCGTATTCATGTGACATCCACGTTTTGCCGTCGAGAGCCCGGGTGTCGTAATCATGGTGAACATCCACGGTTGCCGTCGGAGCCTGGGGCGTCGTATTCGTGGTGACATCCACGGTTGCCGTCGGAGCCTGGGGCGTCGTATTCGTGGTGACATCCACGGTTGCCGTCGGAGCCCGGGGCGTCGCTACTCCACCATTCGCCTCGCACAACCGGAAGGGGGAGGATAGTCTCAAATTAAATGCGGTGACCCGCCAGACCTAATGATCACCTGTGTCTCCGACTATTACTGCCCCACTGTCCCGCGCTTCATTCACTAATAGCGCGCTGGAGGCTGCCGCTGCCCCCTAATAGCGCGGTCTAGGCGCATTAGCTCCTCATAATTTCGTATTCATGGTGACATCCACGGTTGCCGTCGGAGGCCGGGGCGTCGTATTCATGGTGACATCCACAGGTCCCGTCGGAGGCCGGGGCGTCGTATTCATGGTGACATCCACAGGTCCCGTAGGAGGCCGGGGCGTCGTATTCGTGGTGACATCCACGGTTGCCGTCGGAGCCTGGGGCGTCGTATTCATGGTGACATCCACGGGTCCCGTCGGAGCCGGGGCGTCGTATTATGGTGACATCCACTTTTCGGAGGCCTCGTCGTATTAGTGACATCCACGGTCCCGTCGGAGGTCGTATTCATGGTGACATACAGGAGCCGGGCGTCGTATTCATGGTGACATCCACGTGTAGGATCGTATTCATGGTGACATCCACGGTCGGAGCTTCGTATTCATGGTGACATCCACTGTAACGTCGTTCGTGTGACATCCACGGTTGCCGTCGGATGTATTCGACATCACATCGTCAATAAGTCGTATTCATTGACATACGGGTCGGACTTTATTCGCATACGGTCGTCATCGTATTCGACTAATTGCGCGTATTCTACATCCACTTTGCCGTCGATGATATTCAATAGTCCAATAGATTGATCATGTTCTCCGGATTAGTTCATTCACTAATAGCGCGCTGGAGGCTGCCGCTGCCCCCTAATAGCGCGGTCTAGGCGCATTAGCTCCTCATAATTGAAACCGACTTTCCGTTTACTACATTTTCGTTCATCATCGTCCAGAAGTGCGGCATTTACGGGTGAATGGATCCGACCATTAGCCCCGGTCACGAGAGGGCGAGATTTAGAATGCGGCAAAAACGGCGACTCCGCAACACCTATGTTTTCAGATGAGTTAGGACGCATTTTACTTCGCCAATTTGCCATTTCCTGTGTTTATGTGCCTGCGGTAGCGGCAGGTGTTTTTGTTTCTTTGTCACCGCGGTTAGGATCTGAGCAACTGGCTGCTTCTAAAAGTTTTTACATTTCCCGCAAGTAATAGTCTGCTACTTTACTTAAACATGTTAACAATTTTCAACGAAAGAACGAAAGAAGATACAGTACAGTATCGAATGTTAAATAACTATGTTATTCTTGTATTACAATATATTGAGAACATACTATTTGCTTGAAAACTAAATTTTAATCATATCTGAAAATTGATTTTGTTATGTTTACCAATATTATCATATTTTGACAACCAGTGGTAACAACTGGTAAAGAATATTCTTTAGGATTGTTGTTAAGAAGTAAAATGGGGTTTCAATGTGCTAGTGGTGATTTTTAATATAGAAAACACAGAGACACAGAGAACATATTCATACAAGCAATAAAAATTAGCTGGATCATCAACTTAAGGTGCCCATGGTGTTAGAGTAATGTATGGGGATCCTCACTGCGCGCAGCATGTGTCAATGAGTGGAAGTTCCCGGCACACGGGAAGTGACTGTCGCCAGCGAGCAGAACACCGAGTTACGCGGTAACAACAACTCACAGCGGCATATGGCGTTAATTACACATGATAATTGCCTGCTGCCGCGCCGGTTTCCCCAGATGTCACCGGACTTTCGCTGTTCTCAGACCTACGGTTCGACAGTCGTCAACAAAAGCGGACCGAAAGTGAAACCCCGCGGCACTCCGTCGCTTTGCCGCTCGCTCGACCCGCCCGTTACTCCACCAGTCGTTTATTCTCCTCCAATTAACGCGAAATAATTAATGCCTTCATGTGGAACGATATGATTTCGTATGCTTCCGCGTCGGACTTACACGCGTGGCGTAACTGTTTCTGTTACGGGATAAGCACACCTCAGAATAGGGAATGGACCGCAATATGTGGCATTTCCTTTTGGGTAACCCACCTAGTGGAATGTTAAATGGTACTGAGTTACACTTGTCCTCCTTTTATTAAACACCAAACAACATGAGGTCACTTTGAATATTTTTCTTAGTACGAATTTCTCAGATGAATACGGCCGCAATCATTGTCTGATTAATATACAATTCGGTGGAGTTGTTCCTTCCTGTTATTACAGAACGCCACCAACAAGGACAAGTTGGTGCTTGGACAAGTTCGTTTGAAAACGCAATCGGACTACATTAATTAGAGCTAAAAAACACACAAAATTAAGTATTTTTTCATGACTATTGGTCAATTGGTTACTGAGATATTCAAAATGGTAAACATAGTACGTTCTCTAATGTTAATCTCATGGAGAATAACTGAAAAATCGATCTCACTTATTTACTTAAAATATTTATCCAAAATATTGTATGCAAGTCCATCTAGTTCATTTTTATCAATATATATATATATACCCCAAATTTAATGTATCTTATGGCAACAAACTTACGTACACCTTTCCCGTGTAATTTTTAAGGAGAATGTATAAATTGGTATAACTCGCTTAATTACTGACAAAATTTTATAAAATTAGATATGCGTTTTCATTTAGTTATCAGCCTTAATATAAGCATATTACCATGTAAAACATCCCAAATTGCAGCAAACCTGCATACTCAGTACTATTCGATTACTATAATGGCAATAATATAAGTTCTATGAAATTCCCTCAACTAACGCCAGCGCGCTGTATGTGATCTCGTTATTCATATAAATGACTATCATTATCTGCGAAACATCACAGTTGATAGGTTTCTCTGATATTCAAATACGCCTTACAGATGCCCAATTACTATCAAATCATACTCCGCACTACTGTACCAGTCCCCCGAGGGCGGCGGAGGAGGGGGAGGGGAGAAGGCGACGAAGCGACAATGCGGATGGGTAGTGTTATAGACTGTGAATAGCTTTAAGTGCCTAAGTAGCTTTGCGTCGTTATTCGATTGGGGACGGTGGGGCCGTGAAACATTTGATTTGGGGGAGGAGCGCCGACCGGGGGTAGTAGCCTCGACTCGCGGTGAGGCCCGGCACAACAGAATACTCAGCAAACAGTTGAAGCTGATCTGTGTCAGTAGCTTAGCCAGTAAAAACGTAATTCCGTAAATTATACTAAAGTCACACAAACTCTCTAAAGTTGTACATTATCCACAATGGAGGGCGGTTTCTCCTGAGCGAGTGTATAAATGAATTCTTAGGAACCATTTTTGTAGTCAATATATTAAATATGTAAAACTATGGCCTTATAATTTCACTATTGGAAAGAACCCCACTGACGATGTTTATTATACAACAAGAAACAAGAACCAAAACATTAAATAAAAACCACAGTAATGAAATCAATAATTTTCTGTCAATCTCTAAGATACATCGAACCAAATTATTTCAACCAACTACCTAAGAAAAAAATATTGTTCCTCTGTAATGACATTTTGCTCGATGGTGAAAACATTGCTTTTCACTAATAAAAGGATTGATTTTCTAGATACTGAGTTAGGTTACACTTTAGTTTCCGTAATTAGCTGTATCAGGTTAGGATCCAAATCAGCAATGCATAATTGCAATCTGTTACTGTCAGGAAGGATTAAGAACGTAAGGTAGTACCGGTAGTTTAGTAGACTTATAAGCCGCTGCGGAGTGCTGCGTCGTTCTCATGGACTTATATAAAGGAACTGAACTTAACCAGTTTTATTATTTATCCATATGTTGTATAATTATTACATGGTCACGCTACTGGAAACTGTGACCGTTGTTCGAGTATATTCGTGCTAAATAACTGTTGTTAATGTTTTATTTTATATAAATAAATCATCATTATTTCATATTTTCATGTGTGTGATAAATGAGGGGGAGGGTTAGTAAAATCCCACAAGATATATTATACAAATAGCGGTTTACTGGCTCGTCACAAACGCAATAGGTGGAATATAATCATACATACATTACTCATAGAACCAGGTGATAAAAATCCACTTCTTCAAATTCAAAATACGTATTCTATCCATATAACAATTTTAAAAATAGTGTAAATATGTAAGCTATGAATGCGGTTAGAGTTTATATATTTCGTTGTGACAATATTGTTTCCCAATAGTTTGGAAAATGTTTGTAATTTCTTTTAAAATACACAAACATATAAATTTTCTTAGAGCCATTTTTCCAATATTTTACTTTCCTATCAATTATTGATTTTATTATTAGAAAGTTTCCCATAATTGACGGAGATATTTTTCCATATGTTGTTTTTCATTATTTGAGATAAAAAAACTGGTACTTGGGTTTTACAATTCACATTCTGAGCTTGAATAGTTGCATATGTAGTTAAAACACCATGTCTACAGTTTTGGCTGATTCTTGTATGCCCTATGTCAGGCAGCCTCTATTAAAACATTATTTCCAATATACATCATTGAAAGCTTGATAAACATTTCTACAAATTTTAAGTGTGATATCTATTGTTCATTGGATTCTTGTTTTTCATTTCATTGAGATTTTTTAAAATTTTAAGATTTTTTGTTTTATTTTAAACTGTCTAATTGCAATTACATATTCAAATTCTAAATTCAAGTTTAGTTTTATATTTTTTAATTTCTTGACCAACTGGTGAATTATTAAAAAAATTATTTCCGTTTGAAAAGATCTCAATACTCATGCCTACCAAAATCAAACGTTACAAATCCAAGTACTGTACTAGAATTTTAACTTTTAATTAAAATACAAACTTTATAACCGAGAAATAGGGCTTTCAATAGAAAGTCTACTAACACCACTAACAGTAAAATGAAACGTAAAAACTAAGCGATCAGCTGGTTCATGGTGGACCGTATTTTTAACAATAGACCAAGCTGTCAGCCTTATTCACCTATTTCACATGCCTGACAATATTATAAACAACACAGTCTGCGTAAACATTTTTGACATGGACATGTTTTAGCTCTGCGGGAGTGTTGACAATTTGCGCGACCGAAATTTAAAACAGTGACATCTTTTGGTTGGTCACGTTAGTTTGGTTATAAAACAGCTGTTTAGATGGACTGAAAACGTTCTCTGAAGACATATCTCCGATTAAACCTATTTTCCTCAGGAAACCAGAAACAAACATTTTTACTTTCTCCCCTTATACATAGTATATGGAGAAAGTATTGTTTTGAAAATTTCGAATTTATGATATATATCGTTTTTCCCTTGAATAAAGTGGGTTTGGCACACGTCGTCTGTCTGTTTGTGAGTTTTTTTTGTGTGTGTGTGTGTTTTTGTTGTGTGTGTGTGTGTATGTCTATTACAGTGCCACAGTAAGTCCGATTTAGATGAAATTTGGCATGTATAACATATAGTCACAGTATATTTTTTTTCATTTTTTTTATTTTTGGATTTTTAAGGGTAGTTCACCCCTAAAAACCCTTAAAAACGTGAAAAATCCAATTTTCTCAAAAACGGCTCTAACGATTTTGATTAAAATTTGATAGTTTATAGTGCACAGAGTACTAAATAATTTGACACCACCCGCATGTCTGTAAAAATGACGGTTCAAAAGTTATGGGCTTTTAAATGTCAAAAAAATCAAATTTTTAAATTTTCAGCAAAAACAATAAAAGTAAAGTATAACTTGACTGGTACCATTGAAACCAGCTTAAAAAACTAAACAAATTAGTATTTTGAAATATTTGTCTACGACTAACGGTTCCAGAGAAAAGTTAAATTTACTGTCCACGATAAACGCAGTACGTTGTCTGAAAGCGCCCAATGTTATTCTTATGGAAAAAATAAAAAATCAATTTCTTCCTGACTTTCCAACCGTTTCCCATGAAACTTGGTATGAAGTGTAAGGTCAAATCACCGAATAAAACCAGCTCAAAAAAGCTTGGTATTACCGGGGGGGGTTCCCCCCATACAATTTGAACAATAAATTATTAAATGATATTTAGAATAACTTTGTAGAACATGATAGTTTTATTACAGATTGTCTTTTTTAAATTTACTTAAGGGAGAAAGTATGTGTTAGTCCACTGGTACCGTTTATTTGGTATATACAAGACCCAAAAAAGTGTGTTTTGTGTTTACCTTTAAAATTATCTATATCTTTACCCAACAAAGGTGGAAAAACAACAGTTCAGATTATCATTAATTTTCGATTTAGTTTTAAAAAAAGTTCAAAACTACTCTATTATTATTACTGCCTAATATACAAATTAATACCAAAATTAGCCGTCACCAAAACTAAGTCGTTCTAATTTTTATTTCTTATTTTTCTATCTTCAGAAACACTTAAAAAAATAAATAAAAAATAAAACTCAACTTAATTTTGTAGATTCTGTCATTAAATGTTTTTGAGGTGAAACGTCTATACAACCAGTTATTAAAAATTGGTTTTATACACATTTTAAATGAACTAACCTAAAAATTGTATAGTACACTATTAAGGCTGTAATGAATAATCTGTGAATATAAAGACCACAGAATGCCTTTTATTTAGCACTTAAATGGTTTGAACTTTCAAAAACTTAAAAAAGACTATTTTGAAATGAATGGATACATCTAAGTTTTGTGAAGTGTTAGGGGTTTTCGAGACGCAAAAAGTGTAACGGGAGTGACGTCATTGATCACGTGACCTGGTATAAGTTTTTTTTTTTAAATTTCTTGTATACATTATTTCCAGAAATAATAAATCATTTATCGACTCAGTATTTTCACGTTTCGTTGATCAACTGGAAACCAAGAACTATTTCTTCTCATATCGCAAACCTAATGGTGTTACCAATGTGAATAAAAATGAACATTACATCCATTAAAAATTTAAGATATTTACTCATGCCTTTCTCCCAGGTGGGTAAATAACTATGTAATCACAATCACAATATGTATTACCATCTTTATTACTGTACAGGCAACTGGGACGGTGGCGACGTCCTGTAATCCAGCTACTTGGAGGTCACGAATTGTAGATAGTTGTGAGAGATGGTCGGTGGCTGTAGTGTTCTCTTGTGTGGATTAACGTCCGCACTATTGAATACTACGTTAATCCGCAAATAACATCCTCATGAATGGACCAATTCGTAATTCAGAGGCCGTGGTTCGGATTCCACGCTAAACTGCAGGTCCCTTAGTTGCCATCGGCTGTTGGGCTATTAATTAACAGTCCTGTCTAAGAAATGTGTCAGCCTTAGTCAGTAACAAGACTACAAGATCGCGTCACAAGCATCTTACACTCAATCCTCATTCATACTTGGCTTAAAATACCTACAATGTGGTATGGTTGCCATTTCAATGATCTAACCTAATCATAGAAAACTTATGATATTTACTCATACCTTTCTCCCAGGTGGCTAAATTATTATGTAATCACATTCGCAATAGGTATTACCATCTTTATCACTCACTGTACAGGCATTAGACTTATCCTGTAGCCTCTTTAGACTTATCCTTGATTAAGCGATTTCCCATAGGAACTTTATTTACGGGTGCAGTACAGCACGACTGCTATGTAAATACTCTTTAGCCAGAGTGAGTGTATTTGTTGAATTACTGATGGGTGATGGGTGATGGGTGATGGGTGATGGGTGACAGAGAGCGGTAAGTGGCCCATAACAGCCACTTGTCACATCATCGGACCGCGCCACGCCGCGCCGCAACCAATCCCACCGCACTCTGTATGCATGGCCTGGGACCCGCGCCGGGACGCCCCCTCCCCTCCTCCCCCACAGCCATAGAACGCCGCGACGCTTTTTGCCCCCGCCTTGATTTTGAAATTGCCACTTCTCCGCTGAAACGTACACTCCGCGCCAAAAGTGATTCGGAGCCGCATCTCGGCGTCGTGCTCGGCTTGTTCCGACCCTTTGATCTTTTTACTTTTACTCCTCACCTGGAATATGTTGATAAGTCGGTTGTGTTTTATTGCGAGGGTCGGACGCAGTTTGCTTTCACCGTTCATTTGTATTTATATCAGGTTTACAAGTTTACTCTACTTTTCATTTAAATTCAACCATTTATCGATTATTAGTAGTAAGCCCGACTTCACCTCGACTACCTAACAATAGTTTTGAAATGAGATAAATTAATAATAGTTTTTATATGATAATTTATATTTTCCCCGCCATTAGTAAAGTAGAAAAGGTTCAGATAATATACTTTAATTTAGTTTAGAATAGTTTATCACTAGATTAAACATCAATGAAAACTTAGCTTATTTAACTTATACAATGCTACTTCAATATATAACATGTTCAAAAAATATGTCTAATATCGCACAAAACCTTTTGGGGTTTTGAGAACTCTGTTTAATCATAAGAACCCTTACTTTCACGGAGAAGAGAAATACAAATGCCTTCTTTAGCGATACCGAAAGACAGATAGACTAATACTCAAGAATTTAAGATCCATGTCGAATTTTCTGAGGTATAAAGATTTTAAAGAAATAAAAAAAATATCATAAACATATAAAATTAATAATTTCATCATAAAGTTCCAAGCAATGTACAAACAAATATCTAATTGTGTTTTTGAAGATGCATAAGTGATACCATAGCAATTTAAGATTTAACGTGCGACATTATTTTTCTTGTAAAGATATTGAAGTGAAACTCTCTAAGAAACTGTATATGTGCACTGTTAGTTTACTTACAAAAATTTGTAGTTGTAAGTCTATCGGTTCCTGATTTATGTGTCTTTAAACTTTGAAAAACTAAAATTAAGGAAAATCTCTAAAAAACTCAAACAACTCTGGAACTCCTTATAGGTCGATCTGTAGGGAGTTAGAGGAATTTTGAAGTTGCAGAAAATGTCAAATTTTGAATCGAATTGTAGGTATATGTAATTGGAATGTAAATACTACGACTGGATTTGAAGAGGTTGATCTAAAACAAAATGGCGGCGATTTGAAATCTTCCAAGATCAATCTGAAATAAGGTTCCATATGTTAATTTATTGTTTTTTTTTCAATGAATTTGTGCAAATTTTAGTATTATATGTCACATGTTATTGGAAAGAGGAAATTACAAAGAACAAAATATAGTAATAGCTTAAAAATAAGCCAAAAATTATTTTTGCCGATTTAGGGTGCTCTTAAGTTAATTTGACATCTAGACTATATTTTTATCACTATCGATTGAGGATTGACGGATAACACAATTTAACATAGTTCTTATGGAGCTTAAATCCGATATGGCAGCGCTGGTGAAGACTCTTGATATGAGATAATTTATTGGTTCGCCATTATTTGTTCACCTATCAAGTACATGAAAATGATAAATCATTTTACATAATAGCACTCAAGTCGAATTAGCGTAATTGTGGCTTAAATTAAATCTATTATTTTCTACTCTCTTTTATTAGACCAAATGAAAGAAAATGCCATTAATTATCATACTACGTCTTTATTAGCCCTTATTTTAGGATAGTTAAGATAAAATTTTATCTTCAACGGTTCTTTTCTTCGTGTATGTAAAATATAGAATCGAGGACTCATTCCATAATTAATACTTTTAACTTATAAATTTTAACTTGCAATATAGGGTACACAAAAGCTGCAATTAACAAATACTCGTTATTTTTTGTTAACCATTACACATAACACTGATTACAAATATTAAGTATATTTTATTTTTTCCCTCAAGACACTTAATAAAAAAATATTAAAATCACTATGATAGTAATAGGAAAGTGATTTACTCTTAAAATGAGTAAACTAAAAGTTCAGCATTGAAGTTTTGGATAAACGTAAAGCGATGAACAGTTAAGATAAAGTTTCAAGTTTGGAAAACAGCGCCAAGTACTCAACATTAATTAAAATCTCGATTTATTATTCGTAAATGACAAAGGCGATTCCAGCATTGTGTCGGCAAAGTGGAAAGAGAGAATTTCAAATGCGCAGAAAGTAAGCGAGTTTACAGCTAATTAGCCAGTCATTTGAAAATCTCTTTTCTGGCGTCTGATAAGTTTGTTAATGAACAAGTTAATTTATGTAATGAACGCTTTGGACTCTTTAGATTAAGGGGGGACGAGGAGTTCTTTACATAATGCATAGCAGCAGCGCCAAAGTTGGACGCGGCAAAAAGCAATTTAAAAGGGATCGTAGAGACCGCGCTAGGTGAAGACGACTTAATCAAAATGGAAGACGATCAGGGCCCTGAAGAAGAGGGAAATATGTGGGATTTGCATCACAGAGGTCCCAAGATGGCGGCTTGTCAATCAGCCTTTTGAAAGAGAGAATTTCTTCATTTTAGTATGCAAATTGAGGTGTAGATAGTCACATGTAAACTACCCCTTGACTCGGCCCTCACCCTTCCCCCACTTGACTCTCGCAGGGAGTCTTTGTGGAGTGTTTACCTTTCATGTGTCCTCTACGACGCCAAATCGGATACATTCTGTTTGTTTGAATACGGCAATATTGTTTTGGTTTTATCTGTCATTAAAATTATATTACTATTTATTAATTAAATGTATGTTTTAATATTCTAGGTACTAATGTACGTACTTGCTGCAAACCCAAAAAGCACACATTTACATTCAATTATAAAATACCATCGCAAAGGGGGGTACCTTTTTTATAAGGTTTCATTGGGTATATGGACAAACTGTATATTTATTAACTATTCAATATCTTATTGGAATTTTTCCATCGCGCCTGTGTATAATAAATAAACAATCAAATAATAATAAACATTCAATTGTTTTAATGTAAGTTTTTAGGTAATCACTTGAAAACGGGAGGAGTTCCTCCACCTCCAGAAACGTTATGTAGTTAAAACACAGACACGTTGGAAAAGTCAAATAAAAGATATTGAATAATGTATAATAAGTTTCAGAAAACAGTTGAGAAATAAGGAATAAATGATTTTATGTCCCATAGAAAACATTGGTTCCCATTGTCAGCCAGTATAATCGGTATTTACACTGTAATTGTCGTGGGAATTATTTTTTTCTCTTCTAAAGTTTGTTATAGACTAACTATTTTAATTATTCCAATTGAATTGTTAATTTGTTGAAAAAATCTCTACATATAAAAATGAATGCATGTATGTATGTATATACGTCCTTTATGCGTTGCCAAACTACTCATCCGATCGCCATGAAGTTGCTCTATATGTGTCCGGGAAGGTTTTAGCGAAAAACTTTTTTCAAAAACTCCATAAGTTTCCATTTTATGGCGTTTTAAATGTCTAATGTTAACCGTATGGGGTGTACGTTTGTTTACAATTGTTATACAATTAAAACAATTAATTTCTTAAGCTACAGCTGGAGTTTTACTTTCCATTAGCATTATGGTTTCTATTCAATGCCATCTGAATCATTCATTAATGTAAAACTATGAAGTAAATATGTGCTGTACAAAATGAACAGCTTTATTCACCACGTTAATAGTTTACGGATTATGGGATTATGTATTTTTATTTTTTATTTTATGTCTGATTAAAAGTCACGTATTTATATGTTGGCCAAATCCAATACTATAATACGAGCAAGGTTTGTATATACTGTATATATATTTGCACACGGATCTCGAAAAAAGCACTAAGGAATTTCTTTAAATTTTGGAAATAACTAATTTCCGAGTAGAAAATAAGTTCTAGATAGGTCTAATGTCCAGGAAAATTCGTGTTTTCTTGTAATATTAAGTTTAAAATCTAAAAATTTTACATTACGCTTATGGAGAATCAAATGTAAACAATACAAACCAAAACAGCTGTTTATAACCGTTTGACAGTTCTTGATTGAAGACGGCGGGGAACAATATGTGAATAGAGGTTTTTCATAAATATTTATTTTATGTATGTAATAAATGTAAAATTATCAGGCTACTAAACAATTTGTAAAAACTTAAGGGTAACATAACTGTGCGAAATAAAAGGAGGAAAGAGTATTTCCAAAATCTTCCGTGTTTTGATAGAAAACGTATTCGTTGTATTGCTTGAATCTACTGTAACAAACCAAATAATTGGTGTAAATTAAATTTCTCTTTTGCTTTTCAATCCTCATTCCGTTTCTAACAAAATCAGTTGATCACAGGATAATAATAACAAGCTGTATGGGCATTTAAATTCAGTATAAGATTAGCTAAAACAATTGAGGTTGGCCAAAAACTCTTAAACGACGACGCGAAATCGGCTGACGCCGTAGCTCAGTTAGTGGATCGATCCCCACCCGAGGGCTATATTTTTTGTTCAGTATTTATGCCATATTAATTAAGGGGTATTAAAACTTATTCTATCCGAGCTAAGCTCGGTCACCAGGTACTTAATTACAATGTTTGTACATATTAAGTTTATTATAACAATCAGCTGTTGTATATATTTCCTATAAAGGCCGTATTATAGTTAGGTTTGGTTTGGGTTTAGGTTGGATTGGAAAACTGTGAATAAATCCACTCAGAGTTATTTGTTTTGTGGGAATGTTATTAATATGTCTAATCGTTTCAATATCCAATACTATAATACGAGCAAGGTTTGTATATATATATAAATATATATATATATATATATATATATATATATTTGCACACGGATCTCGAAAACGGCGCCGAGGAATTTCTTTAATTTTTTGAAATAACTAATTTCCGAGTAGAAAATAAGTTCTAGATAGGTCTAATGTCCAGGAAAATTCGTGTTTTCTTGTAATATTAAGTTTAAAATCTAAAAATTTAACATTACGCTTATGGAGAATAAATGTAAACAATACAAACCAAAACAGCTGTTTATAACCGTTTGACAGTTCTTGATTGAAGACTGCGGGGAACAATATAGAGGTTATGCATTAATATTTATTTTATGAATTAAATAAATGCAAAATTATCAGGTTACTAAACAATTTGTAAAAACTTAAGGGTTTAAGGAACTTAAGGATAGCTGTGCGAAATAAAAGCAGAAAAAAGTATTTCCAAAATCTTCCGTGTTTTGATAGAAAACGTATTCGTTGTATTGCTTGAAGCCACTGTAACAAACCAATTAATTCATGTAAATTAAATTTCTCTTTTGCTTTTCAATCCTCATTCCGTTTATAACAAAATCAGTTGATCACAGGCTAATAATAACGGTATGGATAATTAAACAGTAAATTATCGGCTTTGGCTAAAAGACGTTAAACGGCATCGCTCAATTGACTAACGTCGTAGCCGAGTTGTAGCGTGTCGGCCTCAAGAACTATAGGCCGCGAGTTCCATTCCCACCAGGGGCGATACTTTTTCTTCAGTGCTATATTAATTATGGTGTATTAATCGGTTTTATTTCAACCACATAATTGTTTTCATTGGGCAGTAAATTTGTTTTAATTTTGCTAATTAACTTGTAAAAACATGTCTTATTCTATCCGAGCAAAGCTCGGTCACCAGGTACTTGTTATTAACTATGTCGCGACCCAGAATATCTCATCTTTCACAACAAAGCCGTAATGCTATTCGGCCTTAGAACATGGCCAATCTTAATGTTAACATGTATTTACTGTTGGGCCGGGTCAACTACTGTAGTTACATATAAAAGAGGAGTTCTTTTAAATTATTGTTTTTCCAAAAATAAATTTTTTGACACCCAAGAACTGAACAGTCTCTTTCCAGATCCGTGAAGTGTTGCGCTGTGCCAAATGATGTCACAGACGATGTCCTCTGGTTGCCGCCAGGAAGCGCTTGCGGTTGTCCCGCGTCGTCGTCGCTGCGCTAGCTGCGTCTCCCGCTAATACTATTTTAAAGACTGGGTCCCCGACAAAAACTCGACAGTTGGTCTAACGAGCCCTTGTCGATGTAGCATCATTTTGTTTTTTGGCGGCGAGCGTCGTTTAACCCGTAATGTTGGTTTAACTCCGCGCGGTGGGAATTGTTTAAACGAGTGCGCCGCTGATGACGCTCATTTGGAGCCGCGTTCATTCATCCTATGGTTTTTGCCGGGTGACATTAGGCCGCTTAAGGTCGGTAATCGGACGTCACCAAAAGGATGGCAGTGGTACTGTGTCATGCAGGCTGTGGCTGTAGTGATGGCTGGCGAAATGGCAGCGACACTGTGACGTGCAGGCTGTGGCTGTAGTGATGGCTGGGGAAATGACAGCGACACTGTGACGAGCAGGCTGTGGCTGGGGAAATGACAGCGATACTGTGACGTGCAGGCTGTGGCTATAGTGATGGCTAGGGAAATGACAGCGACACTGTGACGTGCAGGCTGTGGCTATAGTGATGGCTAGGGAAATGACAGCGACACTATGACGTGCAGGCTGTGGCTATAGTGATGGCTAGGGAAATGACAGCGACACTGTGACGTGCAGGCTGTGGCTATAGTGATGGCTAGGGAAATGACAGCGACACTGTGACGTGCAGGCTGTGACTATAGTGATGGCTGGGGAAATGACAGCGACACTGTGACGTGCAGGCTGTGGCTATAGTGATGGCTAGGGAAATGACAGCGACACTGTGACGTGCAGGCTGTGGCTATAGTGATGGCTAGGGAAATGACAGCGACACTATGACGTGCAGGCTGTGACTGTAGTGATGGCTGGCGAAATGGCAGCGACACTGTGACGTACAGGCTGTGGCTGTAGTGATGGCTGGGGAAATGACAGCGACACTGTGACGTGCAGGCTGTGGCTGTAGTGATGGCTGGGGAAATGACAGCGACACTGTGACGTGCAGGCTGTGGCTATAGTGATGGCTAGGGAAATGACAGCGACACTGTGACGTGCAGGCTGTGACTATAGTGATGGCTGGCGAAATGGCAGCGACACTGTGACGTGCAGGCTGTGGCTGTAGTGATGGCTGGGGAAATGACAGCGACACTGTGACGTGCAGGCTGTGGCTATAGTGATGGCTAGGGAAATGACAGCGACACTGTGACGTGCAGGCTGTGGCTGGGGAAATGACAGCGACACTGTGACGAGCAGGCTGTGGCTGTAGTGATGGCTGGGGAAATGACAGCGACACTGTGACGTGCAGGCTGTGGCTGTAGTGATGGCTGGGGAAATGACAGCGACACTGTGACGTGCAGGCTGTGGCTGTAGTGATGGCTGGGGAAATGACAGCGACACTGTGACGTGCAGGCTGTGGCTATTTCATTCTATTTAATTTCTATTTCATGTTTAAAAATAGCATAGTTCCGGAACATAAATACGTAATATTTTCATCTTTAAACTATAAGAACTGTTGATTAGGATATAAAAATGACTACATGATCAAAAAGTTGCGATGTCAAAACTGACATGACAATTTTGCTTTTTGAGATGTTCGAAGATGAAATCAACGGCCCATGTGGGTAGTAGCATTAGTTAACGAGAATTACGTTTTTTATCACCTTTTGGTAATGTAAATGAATTGTATCCAGTTAGTCTTGTAGACTAAATTGGTGTCATTGAGGATTCATGAAAATTGAAAAATCAAACTTTTGTAATGAAAAAGGTTTATCGTCCGAAACACGTATTTTATTCCATCTAATTAACGCGCATTTTATTGGTTGCACACTCCTCTTAATGTCCATTCTTACTTAGTTTAAATAAAATATTTATGAGGCTAAAAAAAACTACGATTGAGTACAAAAATAAAATAGTGAAATACAGTTACTATATTTAAAAAAATCAAGTACAGTACAGAGTCTTTAAAATCCATAGTGGCGTTGGTTATTAATTAGTTAATATATTTTATTGGACTCTTCCAAAGCGTATGTAATTTAAACTGTAATTCAAATCCGTAACTTACACTCAATTTTTTAATGTTATTAGGTAATCACTTGAAAACGGGAGGCGTTTCTCCACCTCCAGAAACGTTGTGCAATTAAAAACATATAAAGGTATTTAAAGATTAATTAAAAATTATTAAAATTTAAAAAGTATTAAATCACTGAGATATCGCGGCTGATATATTACCAACAATCTAAACACAACAGATCGCAATTATGAAAATGTTCAATAGTTAAATGGAACTGTAAACGAAACGTTATAAATCTGAGGAATTTTTAAACCCTTATTTACGTATGACATTATCACGGATAAAATGTGGTTTTGAAATTAAATTATTTCAAATAATAAAATTGTAATAGTTTTTGAAGCACCGAACCACTCATCTGCCCCTCACAGTAGAGCCGGGCCGGGCCACTCGACTGCTGCCGCCACACAAACATAATAGCAATGTCGATAATTGATGGTACCGTTCGTTTTCAACCGATGGAACCTTTTTACAAAAGGCATTTGGCCACATTAAACCGTAAGGTTTTCATTACCGGAACAAAGAAGTGGAAGGGTTGTGAGTAGCGTGTGTTCCGGTGGCGCAGTGGTTAGCGGCCCGCCACATGGCTGTGTTTGATCGCTCATATCCTCTCCATTGTGCATGTCGGTCACCCACGCTACGCGAGCCAGCCTGGTGCCTGGTATACGGTACAAACTGTGTCCGGACAACACCCAGTTTGTCAAAAACTCAAGGGAGTTCGTAAGAGGAATATTAACGTCCTTTGAAAATCCGTTTGGTTGGGCTATGATTTACACCATTAAATCTAAAACTACAAAATTAGAATATTACTTGAGTTTTCAAAAGTAGCCCTGCACTTAGTTTCAAAACAAAAGTGCTCTGTACTTAACAATACTGTAGTTTTGGATCTTATTAAATCTTATAAATAAAAACTTTTTAGAATTTTAAACAGTTTAACAGGAAATAATAATTCCTTATACTCATTAAACGCAAAATTACAAAATAACTCTAAAATTAGTGTATTAGGTCACAATTAAAGTTCAATAATATTGAGTCGGTCGGTGTAAATCAATGATTAGAAGCACAGCTGTATAAGTAATACAGTACGTCGTTATGCACCCCAGCGTATCAAAATCATGTAGGTTTGGTTAGTGCGAACAACCGTAACACGACGAGGATGTCGTAAAAACATTATCTCACCCCCGCCCCCCCCCCGGCCAGGCCACCACCCCCTCAACGGAAGTCGATAAGGGCTGCAGTGATATTGTTTTAGCCCGGCTATTGTCCGATCGCCATGTATCACGGAGTTCCGACTCGGCCATTGTGCTGTTCAGGAACACTTAAGTAAACCTCCGCTCGGGGGGGGGGCGTATCTAGTAATGCGACCGGGACTGTCCCGTTACGGGAATTTGCCTTTCTAGACTGTACAAAATTTGTTCAACAGATACTAAAATCCCGTACACTTAAACTAAACTAAAATATTACGTAACGAAATTGACAAGCTTATAAGAAACACATTTTTCCTACAACCGTTGTCAAAGATGTAAGTTTATGCTGTACAATGCAATAGTAAAACAACTGTTTATAGGTAAGTGAGCGAAAAATAAATGACTTTTCAAAACGTCATTTACTTTTCACAAGGCTATTGAAGTCATTTATTTTTCTTAATCCAGTGTTTCCGTAAAGAATGACTAAGTATAAAACAGAGTGCGTTTTAATAGCCATGTTGTGTAATTTATCATACATTTAAGTTGGTCATACTGTTCATTCAGGATTACCAATTCAAACTGAATAATGATATTGGAAACTGCATAGCATACCAATAAATCAAACGTAAAATGAAACCTAGACAATTATTGCGTCAACAACTTACGATAGGGCTTACTTTCGTTAGTACACAAGGCAGAAACATTTTTTTTATTCCGAGTTTACAAAAACGATACAATTAGAATGAGCAGAATTTAATTAATGCCATAATGTAATCAATTGCTATCAAAATTTAAATTCCAGGTCATCGACCAGACCTTGACCTACTTGGAGGGGGAAGCAACAAGCAGGTGTTCACTTTATGTTCAATTATGTTGGTAAAACTGGTAAGATAAACAAACATCTGTTTCAGCTCTTGGGCAATGGATGAGACAATTCATTCTCTTGCAATCCAAAAAATACAGTCGTAGGAAAAATGCTTTATGTAATTCGCGTGAAAATCGTCTTTAAGATGCGCTTTTCAGTCTTATTATAAGGTCTACATCGGTCTTATTAATTACCATACATTTGAAAATATTTGAAAGTCACTGGCCACCAACCATTTTCTAGAAGACGACGGAATTCTTACTTTTCAACTTATCGACCGACATCTATACGATTTCGATGTATCGATAAAAATATTTACCTTTCATTTAAGGCAGAGGCTATTTGTAAGTTGACGAGTGTCATTATTGCACAAGTCTGTTCCACATAACGGCAATATTTCTCAGAAAAACTAACTAATATTCTGGGGCAGCGGAGTTTCATCACTAGCCAAAATGGTCGACAGTAACTTTTATAATCTTATGAAGAACCTAACCTAACCTAACCCGAGTATCGTCAGTATGTACATTTGGACGTGCGAATAGGCACTTCATTCATTTAAAACAAACATCGTGAAAAATAGTTCAGTGTAAGCCTCAAGTCAACGTGCTGAGAAACGGTAATTTTGAACATTTCCCCATGTGAAACGCATTTTGGAAATATTGAACATGAATTTATAGATAAACAGGGAACGAATATTTCCCATTTTAACTAAGGATTTATGGTGCTACGAAGAACGTACATTTTAATTTTCAATCAGATCAATCCTTTCAGCCGTGTTTTTCAGTTATTCCGCTATACACACAAAACACAAACACATACGATCATTGAAACTTTGACTTTGCTGACAAACAACGCGATGGCATAGATGTTCGTTCGTCAAATACTATACATCTAATGTTTCATATGACTTTTAGATTTGAAAATGAGATAATAATAGTAATATTTTATAATGTTCGGTATGTTTTGTTCAGAGGTCAATTTAGATACCAAAGAATGTTTGTAGGTTAAACTATTTAGAGTGTAAAAGGCTAAATAATGACTACGACTACGAATGATTTCAATTGAAGTAAAATTAATTTAGTATATACACATTTAACAAAAAATTATTGTACTTAACTTAGCCGGATTAGAATTAGAATACCTTATAATATATTTTTAGCTAAACTAAGAATGATCGGCTTAGTTTTACTGCAATAACAAATTATTCTAATATAGAGCCATTCGATTCACATCGCCCTAAAGGACCCTAACACCAATCGACAATAGTGATTTGAACAGGACCGCAACAATAGAGTGAGGGGGTGAGTAAAGTATTAATGTCCAATTACGCAGTTGCCGGACTGGCCGCAAGAGTTCGCTAGTGCCACTTGACATACGGCGAGCAGCTGGCACGTTTCAATCAGCTGATACTGTTCAGTGATTTGTCAAAATGAACAATTACTAATGCGAGGCAAGCTCCAATTGTTTCATGAAGCCCTCGAGCCGTGCATTTGTCCTCGACAACCAGGGAGTGAAACGCAATGAGAGTTGCTAGGCTGGGTATTTAGGCTATTAGGTTATGTGATTCCCTCGGGGTATATAGAAAATCAGTTCTTAAATCAATTTACCCTATTTATTAAAAGTATAACTATTTATGACGCTACTTTGAATATTAATTCTCGTTTTAAAAAAGTACTAGCCTACCGAATTTTGCTCGACAAACAGAATATTAAAAAAAGAGTACTGGACAAATATAGTTTACTTTAAACACTTTCATTTGGTTTAGTAAAAAGTGTTACCTTAGAGAATCTGAAAAATAGTTATTGGGTTTTCATCAATCTTATGTATTTATCTCTATAATCTCTATAATGGATTTGTGTTGATGGTAGAAGAAGTATATTTTACTTTGAAATATAAATTGATTTACACAAAGATTGAAAAGATTTTCTAAATGGCAATATGCAAAACTATTCTGGAATAAATAAAACTGTATTCCTAAAATTTTATTAGTTATATGATTTTAATCTAACGATTTTGGATTATTCATTTTAGCGAATTTCCCTCATGGAAGAAGCTATATTACCATAGGTGGTATGATCGGACTTAAGTCGTTCGAAAACCAGGCAAATCGGACCATACGAAGGGACGTTTGGGGGGGGTGTTTTGGTTTTACCTAAAATATGGTTATCGAGCTTTACTGTAAATTATTTACTAAACAATTAAATATTTATTAGCACCATTGAAATCAGTTTAAACACAAACGACTTAGTAATTTGAATGTTTGGTCTACAACAAATAGAACAATATAGAAGCTAGTGAACAAAGTACGTTGAATGATGGAGGTAATCTTATGGGAAAAGTAAAAATTGTTTTCTCATTTATTGTTTTAAATCGTGTGATAAGACTTGGTATACTGCTTCATATAGTCAAATTCTAATAACTCATTCTGGAAAGTATAAATCTTTTGTTCCTCGTGGTAACAAACCTATTTAAACATTCCCCATGTCATTCTTATTAAAACTTATCTTATCTAAACTTATCTTTAACTTAAAAACTTGATTAAAGCTTTATCTAGTTAAAATCTATTGTAAAATGACAAATGAAGATTCCTTTGTTACTTATGCTAACAAATCTACTTACTCTTTTCCCATGTTATTTTTATAGAGAATTAGTGAATTGATATTATTTATTTATTTTACCTTTAATTAAGCTTAGTTTGAATCATTAAATTTAATTCCTAAATCAATTCGCATGGTATGCAGGTCGGCTGCTATGAGAGTATTAAACCATAAACTCACAGCTCATAAAAACTAGGTCGGTCAATGAGGCTGGCTAAAGATTGGAATTTATTATAACCTACTCTTCAAGATAGTTTATAATCAGTTAATCTTTTTTTTCAAAAACCCCATTTTTCATCCGAACTTTTTTAAATATTTTTACTGAGTCGGTGTTGTTTCCACCGGATACCGCGAGGAGCGTCAAGGTCCCGACCGCAGCGGTCTACGTCTGTTCATCTGTTTGTTTTCTCAAACCACTTGTCTTCAATTTACGTCACGCTTTGTTCAACATTAACCTTCCTCCCTTCATCATCCTGTACAATGATGCGTGTCAACCTCTTATTGGTTCTGACTATTTCATTTAGTTTATTTTCAGTGGTTAGAGGTTTTTGTGAATCACGAATCAATCTACGTCTTCGAGTCTACGTGGAGGTGTTTATTCACCGAGCACAGCTGAACCACGATAAGTATCTTGTAAACGGGTAGTTAAAATACACACTAATGTAAGTTTCGTGTAACCAAGGTTTAGTGTTGGAGTTGCTGAAGCTGAACCTGCCTTCCGAAGCACGGTGATAGTCTGAGAAAATAAATTTCGTATGTCTGATGACCAAGAATCATACCCGGGTCTGTTGTAAGATAGGCCAGTACTCTGCCCACCCCATTCAGCGGTGACTGCCAAATACATACTAAAATAGTGTGTGTGTGTGTGTGTATTAATTTTATTATTATATTTACTAAAAACAGAGACTAAAAACAATCCTCCTACAAATAGTTTACAATATTGTCTCACAGTTAAAAACACATCGGTCAATGGACGGGTAGTTTTATAAAAAAATTTTTTTTCTTTTTTCAACATGTAATTTTAAAAGTTTTCTAATTTATTTTTCACCATTATCAGCTTAAAAAAACTACTTGTTCTTAAATTTTCCTATCTCCAAGTTACCGAGTTAAAAAATCATCAGTACTTGTTTTTCTAATGTTAATCTTATGGAGGATAGTAAAAATTAAATTTCCCATTTCTAATTTTGAAAAAACTTGATATTTAGCTTCATATGGTTTAACTGTCCATTATCTACCATAGTGTATTTTTATTATCAGCACAAACCTGAACTCTTTATTAATCTGTATAGCAAACTCCTTTAAATTATGTACAGTATGAATGATGAAAGTTTAAAATGTTAAGATAAAAATTATTTATGAGAAATGTACTTAGTGTTACAGCAGTATCATACTCTTCCCGTTATTATGGAGAATAGGAAATAATACAATGTTTATGGACAGATTTTTTATATAAAATTTGTCATATATTATTAATATATTATTTGTTGTGGTTCGTGTAATTTGAGTATATTTACTTATTATACACCTGCTAAACATTCAATGCCTGAACTGAAATATGTTTTTCAATATTTGTCTAATCAACCAAGTTTTTTCTTTATCTAATCAACCTAGTTTTGTTAGTGCCAGTGGGTATTAGAAATTACTCTTCTCTCATACATCATCATATTTACTCATTGTTCAATATAACTGAACAGATTGTGAATTAAATACCGTAGAGTAAAATGTATTTTCTGTATAACATGTTTGTGTGAAACCCCCGTTTGATCTATTAATTTGCCAAGAACATCAATTGTACAATAAGTTAATTCATAACACAGCTTAAATATTGTTTTTAATTTCTTTTTACTTTTTTAACACTCTATACACAGAAACTGTTCCAAATTATCTTCATATATTTAACTGTCATGTACAGTTAAAAATTACAGCCTTTTAAACGTTATCAAATAGCTGAATCTTCAACCTCACCTTAAGGTATTTGTAAATCGCTCAGAGTCAAAGCAAATACAACTGAGGAGTGAGGAGTGTCTCACTAGCCAATGGTTAGTGGTACGAATCCCGAGATGCTCATCAGCGTTTGGCGGTTTTCCCAAGGAGTTAATGATTTCTTTTAGCTGAGCCTCCAGAAGTGTTTACAGAGCGCCCTGGAACATCGGAGCGGATGCGACCGCAGGCGCCAGCCGCGTTAAAACATATAATCACTGGAGCAAACGGAACGCAATCGCACGGCTACTTGAGGGCCATTAGCTCCAAATGGGAGTCGGTGAGATTGAAACTGTTAAACATCGATTTGCGAGATGAGCAGGCTAATATAGTTAGCCGGTAAAATCAACAATCAGCTGTTACAACAATCAGCTGTTATTGACTTTGCGGTCAGCTGTTCTCACAGGAGCGGCCGTCTGCTGCGGTCAACTCGTGAGAACTGGCGACCACATTCCAGGCTGCGTGACGGGCATTAGGTAATTGGCGATCACATCTCAAGCTCACCAGACTCACCACTCGCCCTACTCACCTTTGTCTCCCACAAGAAGTATTCCCATCACCCCTGATATAAATATGCCCTAGATACTCCCTCGAGTCGCTTCCCACGTAACGTTAAATGCTTTCGTTATAAGTTGATGCCTTTTAAAGATCACAAAAACTCAATCAGGGGTTTACACATCTCATTCCACCCGATATATCATTTTAGCCATAAAAATTTATCAGTAAGTTTGCAAACCAATGTGCCATTTAGAATGAACAAAATAATAATATTCAAAATTCATTATTTTATCAGGGTGAATCAGTTTAAGAGGTTTGGCTTGTTTAGTGTTGTTTATTTAAAGCCTTGTATTTATAAATATGACTTATTGATAAAGGCTAAAATAAATCATACAGGTTATGAGTCGATTAATGTTTTCTTGGTCATTTAAATAATTATTGCGGACAATTTCCATCCCGATTCGCGACGTTTAGGATTCTGGTATCTGATCACGTCCTCAGGTAAGCTGGAACCTGGAACACGGCAAGATAGATTTTCTTGAAGTTAAACGCATAGTTTCCTTAGAGAAAAAAAATCAGAGGTCGCTTTCTTATGGCAGTGAAACGCTTTAAAATACTGGACATATGATTCGAACCACAGAAAATTAGAGTTTAACAGATGTATTGTTCATTAAATTTCTATGATTGAGTAAAATATTTTATATAAATATTGAATAAGAATAAAATTTAAACTTGGCTTTACCATTATACCTCGCTTGTCCATCCCTCGACACGTACAAAAACACAGCAGTAAAAGTTAACTTTGTCTATTAATTCTCCAAGCATTTTCTTAATAAGTTAGATAAACTAGCAATTATGTTATTTAGGAATAGTACTCGCGGGCCTATACCAGTAGATAAATAAAGTATTTAAAATGCATTTTACTTTGATAACATTAAAAATAACATAAAAAATTAAATAAGAGTTAGAAACTCTTACGAAAACTCGATACGTTATTTCGCTTTTGTGCAATTTTATTCTATTTCTGCAAAACATTATGAAAATTTATAAAAACGGCGTGAAAATAAAATACTAAACGAATTGGTAACAAGAACAATACGATAAGCGTCTCGAGAAAAATCATACGGCGATTATCCTTAATGACTTTTAACTTAATATTCTTTTACTGACTAAAGCATTATTAATAACAACTTATTACTATTTTTCACGATGTTTCGATATATCGATTGATGCTTTGGACATGGCTTCTCCAAAGAAACTTAGAGACATCGTTCAAACGTTCAAGATACGTATCCAATCATCCACCTGCCCAATAGGTTGAGTTTAGGTGTGTAAATGTGTTTGAGCATATTATATTATATACTATTTTATTGACTGGGACGGTGGCGTAGTCTTGTATTCCAACTACTTGGAGGTCACTAATTGTGGATAGTTGTGAGCGATGGTCGGTGGGTGTAGTGTTCTCTTGTGTGGATTAACGTCCGCACTATTGAATACTGCGTTAATCCGCAAAAGACAATCCTCATAATTAGACCAATTCGTAATTCAGAGGCCATGTTTGGATTCCACGTTAAACTGTAGGTCCCTTAGTTGTTGCAATCGGCTGTTGGACTAGTAATGAAAAGTACTGTCTAAGGAACATGTCAGCCTTGGTCAGTAACAAGACTACAAGATCGCGCCACAATCATCTTACACTCAATCCTCATAATGACCGTAGCCAAATACCCACACATATTTTGGGTTCTGGCGAAGGGTCGAACTTAAACGCTCATTAGTGGGGATTAAAAAGGGTCAACCAGGAGCCCCCGAGAATGATCAACTCCCACGGCCGCCCGGCCAGCTAGGAGCAATCAGGTTGAGTCATTTAGGGAGAGAATGGGAATTATTTTATCCCCGCGCCTTGTCATCACACGTGGGTGAGTGTCCGTCGTTCATTCGATTCCGGAAAAGTCCGTCTCCATTCATTCTCCAGACTTGATCTATTTCGAAGAATACAACAATTCCGTAACCTGACCTGGACGCTTGTATGGGTTGATTGCTCGCACTTCATTGTTTCCATATCTTTATGGTTTTCGCATCCGGCTTTGGTTATTCCTCACCCTTTTGTCCGCTTAAAGATTAGGTTTCAACAATGATTTCAAACAAATTGTGTACAACCTCTTTCCACATACATTTATAAATTTACGCTCAAGAATCACGAATAAAGAAACCGTGTTGGAAAGAAAATCACCTTGTTGATTAACCAAAAATGATCTCAGTATCTCAGCTTGTTCCTTTTAGCAAGTCCTTCAGCTTAGTCTAAATAAACCTTTGTTATAATATACTCATTTTGTTACCAATAATGATATGTATCGTTATTTATTATTGTTTGTGTGATATCTGTTATATTTCAGCTCATTTCGATCTCATATCTAATTAATCAGAGTTTTGTGACTATTGGATAATGCATGTATAAATATATATGGTACTCTTCCCATATGGTTAAACAAATGTAAAAAAGGGTGTCACCGTGAAAAATAAAATAAACAATGTCGAGGTCCTTCAATAAAACTGAACATTCATGTTCACTCAGATACAATTACAAATTTCTGCCATTTCGTTTATGTTCAATGTGTCAATTTCATGGTGTACTTAAAATCTCTCTATATAAAAAAGAATGTATTTGCTTTATGCGTTTTCAAACTAATATTCATTCCATTCTTTATTCATTTTACACCCCACAATTTTTCATTTGACTGCGTTTTAACTTTCTAAAAATAATCTTATGGAGAATAAGTTTGTTTACAAATTTTTTACAATCAAAACATTTGATTTCTTAAGCTACAGCTGTTGGTTTACTTTCTATTAGCAATATGCTTTACTATCTAATGTCACCTGAATCTAATACTTCCTTCCTTCCTGAATAATGATCTTCCTTCTACTGATTCCTACAACCCGTACAAAGGACGGGCTTACTGCTAGTGTAAAACTAAGAAGTAAATATGTTATGTACAAAATCAACAGCTTTATTCGCCACGTTAATAGTTTACGGTTTTAGGGGATTATGATATTATATTTTTTATTTTCTATCTGATTAAATGTTACGTGTTTATATGTTGGTTCGATAAAAAATGATTACAATGTTTATACATATTATGTTTATTATAATATTCAGCTGTCTCATATCCAAATATAGAAAAAATGTCATGTTAGCTACAACTTTTAACTCAAGTATGGCTGGACAGATTTTAATGAACATTGATTTTTTTATTCCATTTTGGATGTTAGATTACGCGAGTATTATTATAAAAAATTCTGCGATTCAGAAAATTTAATTTTTCCTATAAAAGCCGTATTACAGTTAGGTTTGATTTGGGTTTAAGTTGGATTAGAAAACTGTGAATCAATCCACTCAGATTTATTGGTGTTGTGGCAACGTTATTAATATGTCTTATCGTATCGGTATTGTTATTAACTTTGCCGCGATCCAGAATATCTAATCTTTCACAAAGAAGCTGTAATGCTATTTGACTTCAGAACATGGCCAATCTAAAATATGTGTGTGTAATAAATGAAAAATGCTAATACAGTACTGAACAAATCAGTAAGCCTAGTACAATTTGTCGGAACTAAATGGTGTTGGAATAACTGTATGAAATAAAAGCAAAGTAATATATATATATATATATCCAAAATATTTTGATTTTGACAGAAAACAAAATATGAATAGACCAAGGCCAGTTAAAATTACCTAAACTCACTGGCCCAAGCGGCCGCTGTGTCTGGATTGGTAGCGCGGAGAACTACCAATTCGGTGATTTCTTGATGGATTATTTAAATATTAAATATTATTTAAAGATTGTGTTATTTTTAAATACACGTTTAGGTCTAGTCCTATATATTTCACCGAACAATGCTCGGTCACCAGGTACTAATAATATAAACATTCATTTTGTTGGCCAATATTGTTATAAAAATAATTATATATGGCTCTTAAATCGTTCTCAACTTACTAATCCGTAACATATTATTTCCTTATACATGTCTTATCAAATCACAAATCTTATACATGTGGGTTGCCTGGGAATTCAAAATTCCCTTTTTCCCTCGTTTTGAGGCCGCTACCTGGCCGGGCGGCCGTGGGAATTGATCATTCTCGGGGGCTCCTAGTTGACCCTTCTTAATCCCCTCTAATGAGCGTTTAAGTTCGACCCTTCGCCAGAACCCAAAATATTCGTGGAGATTCGGTCACCCCCCCTCATAATGGCTTAAAAACCTACATTGTAGTATGGTCACAATTTCAATAATCTAATATAATATAATCTGTGGTTAAAGTGTATAAAATAAAAATTATATTTAACATTTGGAAAATAAAGTTCTATTCTGGTCATTATTAAACTTATTCAACACTATTAAATATACCACTGTTGTGGCCTTTTCTATGCAGGTAACGTGATTATAAGACTTTATTATTATTTTATTTAACATTATTCTGAACCTTGTATTTTTTAAATGGAATAGAGCTATAAAACTATCAAGTGGTTAATAAAATATATGGATTGATTTACAAATGTGTGCAAACGGTGTGGAAACCTTCCATAACATGAAGAATGATCAATAGCTTAATAACCTTTAATTTAGCTGAACCACATTCCTTAAATTCGTTTCACTTTAATTTGATTAAATTGAATATGGTTCGTTTAATTTAACCTTCAGTGTTGTGAAATATGTAATGTGTACAAACTACATACAACTGGGATAATGGCGTGTCCTGTAATCCAGCTACTTGGAGGTAGGCCTAAACAAAGAAAAATCAAGGATATAACAAAACAACAATCAACTGTCAAATTGATAACATGTGTTCCATATGATCAGAATAAATTGCGATTAGCGCCACTTTTGTATAGTGTAGCAACCAATTTGGTGGACATCCGATCTAGTCAGCTGTGACGGCTAGTAACGTCTGTCAACCCGTTGCTTTCTCACCCCTTCTTCACGTACCGTTCTCACAACAAGACGTTGAGGCATCTTGAATCCGCCCTGATTTTCTCCATTGGACGCCGAAAACTAATTTCAATATGTGGTAAACGTAATATAAGTTGGGGGGAATGTTAGGGATCAGTAGGGAACAGGAGATGCCACCAAATTAGTTAGATAGTAGTTCAAAACTTAGCAAATTATGCATGGACTTGTTCCGAGTCCTGTGCTGGCAAAATTCAGTTCCAAAATAAATTTATGTTAAAATAGCAGAATACCCAGATAGATTAGCCTAGATACATTATTCCATACAACACGCCATCAGAGCTGGCTTGGTTTAGAGTTGTGTGGCTACGACCGGGCTCTAGGTAGTATTCCCAGTAGGCCTATCTTCCACCTAGTTTTCATCATAGGCCTAGTACGTTCCGGTTAAACCACATCCTTAGTGCGGACGTTAATCCACACAAGAGAACACCACATCCATCGACCATCTCTCACAACTATCCACAATTCGTGACCTCCAAGTAGCTGGATAAAATAAGTTAAAATGTCATACATACAATAGCAGTCAATATCCCAATAACATACATACTCCTATAACTTCACATTTTTCGGTTCAAAAACTAACAGCAGAACAACACGTTTTCACTACAACCGACAAATCCATTTAACTGTTTTAAGATGAAAATGTTTTTCACTTTCTTTCCACAACTCCTATAATAACATCAAACTTTCACATTTTTCTGCAAATCCACATGAATGAAGCTTTCCATAAACACTATTAAAATCGGTCCAGTTGAATTCTAGATTTAGTTGTACAAAGTTTAACAAAAATGTCTTTAAATTAGTATTTTTTCAACGCAAACAAATTAGTAGTAGCTTTGGTTTTTTGTAAAAAATATTTAAACGGTGAAGAAATCAACAAAAGTGGATGGGGATTTTTCTAAAAGCGAATTAATTTACATACAAATTACCGTTTGGCATTTCTTGGAAGAACTCAAAAAGAAAGCCAAAAATTGCCTTCAAATAAGAAATTTGTAAAAACCCGTTTACAATGTATTTTTTATGGAAAACATGTTTTTACTTTATAACCTTAACTAGGTAATAAAAAATGTTAAACTTTCATATTTGTTAGCAAATCTATAGGATGAAAGCTTTCTAATGACACATTATTTAATGAAATCGGTGCAGGGGAAATCTAGCTATTTTTGTACTGTACAAGGATTTTTAAGACTGAATTATCATAAGAATAGTTTATTAAAGGACATTAAAATGGAGTTTTAATTTATATATTAAGTGAACGTTGCGCTTTAATTAAATACTACTTACCCGAAAAATAAAACTTATCTATTTTCATTAAACTAGTTCAGAAGTCATGATTAGTTTCAATAGGCTTACCTGTATACATGTTTAACCCTAGGAGTGTCCCGGGTTTTTTTAAATTCTCAGTTCCTCAATAGTGAACATAAAATAGTTATATGCATAATAGTTAGCTGTGTATTAACCTTGAACTAAGCCGGCAGACGTCAGATTTAATCTAATAGAATATAATTAGAAATATTCGTTTCGAACATGTACCTATTTTGGTAATTTTGAGTCTCGAATCGAATTTTGTGATTTTCAAGATTTTTGAATTTAGAATACTCGCTTACGTCTAATAATATCTTTATTACCTAAAGGAAATTCGGTAAAAGGTAGAGTATATACCAAATTGGGTCTCAAGTGTTACAGGAACATAGTGTGAATTTATAGTGTGTATAGCGTGAATTTATAATATTGTCAATATAATAATTATTTACATAACCTGACATGGAGCTTTATCAGCTTACAATCAAATTAGCCTTTGACCTGCCGACAATCACGCGGTAGCCAGTAGTGATAGATTTGCCAATCCACGGCCTTACGTCATTGTTATCCGACAGTGTTGCCGGATGATTGGTCAGAGTGAAGCAACTAACAACTACCAACCATAAGCCATCGCTAGTACAATCGGTTATCAACAGATACGTGATCTGAAGCCGTTGATAACATCTACTCAACGACCATTGTTACGTAATGCTTTCTAAAGGGATTTGACAATAATTATCAACTATCAATTATTAATTATCAATTAGTAATTGAGAAGTCATTTATAATATTGAAATACAGTAGTATCTACGATACGCCATTCCGGATCCTGTTGGATTGAGGTATAGAAAAGAAAATCCAAACTAATTTACTGTATAAACATAGGTTAATAAATTATTTGGTTCTGCACCATTAATATTTTTCGATCCTTATCATTTTTAGGCCACGTAGGCTGTGTCTTTAGTCACCTGCAGTCAGTAGCTAGTAGTTAGTTAGCAGCTCCAAGTACGCAGTGTCTATAGTTGTAGTCAGTAGCTAGTAGATAGTCATTAGTTTCAAGTAGGATGTGCCTGTAGTCAGTTGCAGTCAGTAGCTAGTAGATAGTTACCAGTCCCAAGTAGGATGTGCCTGTAGTCAGTTGCAGTCAGTAGCTAGTAGATAGTTACCAGTCCCAAGTAGGATGTGCCTGTAGTCAGTTGCAGTCAGTAGCTAGTAGATAGTTACCAGTCCCAAGTAGGATGTGCCTGTAGTCAGTTGCAGTCAGTAGCTAGTAGATAGTTACCAGTCCCAAGTAGGATGTGTAGTCAGTTGCAGTCAGTAGCTAGTAGATAGTTACCAGTCCCAAGTAGGATGTGCCTGTAGTCAGTTGCAGTCAGTAGCTAGTAGATAGTTACCAGTCCCAAGTAGGATGTGTAGTCAGTTGCAGTCAGTAGCTAGTAGATAGTTACCAGTCCCAAGTAGGATGTGTAGTCAGTTGCAGTCAGTAGCTAGTAGATAGTTACCAGTCCCAAGTAGGATGTGCCTGTAGTCAGTTGCAGTCAGTAGCTAGTAGATAGTTACCAGTCCCAAGTAGGATGTGTAGTCAGTTGCAGTCGGTATAAGCAGGTGAGGCGGTATCTTGTGTTATGCAAGCAGCGGCATGTTAGCGGCTCCAAGTAGGCCCCTGGGTTTCAATTTGTGTCCCATTACCTCCCATCAATAATCCATCACCGGATAAACACAACCCTTGGAAATTGAAACATCGCTTTGACCGGCCAGAGCTGGAGTGCTGTTGGTAATTCCTCGTTGTGGGAATCTCTACAATTTGTCTTGTCCAAGTGGTCGGTTTCTCGGTTTAGGCAAAGAGGGCTGGGCAGCGGTGATTGAAAAGTGGAAAAACGCTTGTTACATGACACAAGGAAATTGACTTGTCTCTCATGAACCATGAGTTGGGTGTTTGATGACTCGTGTAGAACAAAAAGTAGCGTGAAAAAGCGCATAAGAATTTGAAAGGATAAGAGAAGTTTAAATAAATATAAACACCATTTTTCAAGGTATTCTTTGTGATTTATTTATAATGGTATTTTTTAATGATAATCACGCCATATTAGATGCTCATTTCGAAGAAGCACGTGAAAGAGAATCACTGAGAATATTTAATATACAGTATTTCCTAAAGGAAAATGAGCTAGCTAAAATTTAACAGCTTTAACCAGCTGTTAAATACCAACATAAAAAATATGAAATAGCAGATTGCGAAATTAAATCTGTTATATTCTCTGTTAGTCTAAGCCTTAATTATTATATTAATATCTTGGGCTCTCTGTGGCTCTCGTAAACGGTTGAATATATCAATACAAAAATTTAAAAAGTCTTAACGATGTATTAATTATCAGAAAATACAAAACATATTGGATTTTCTATGAGGAAAAATTGACTTGGCCGCCATATTGGAAAGTGTTTGATGTACAGTATTTAAAAAAGGTTTCATGTCAGATGAATAGTTTAAAAGACAATAATGATGACAATTACCAAAAACCAAAATCTTTTGTGGCCTTAGTTTTTTGTAGCTCGTAAAGGGCACAAATTACCAAAGTGTAGAAGAAGTCAATTATGTTTGATAATCTGAAACCACCATAAAATATAGAGTGTCACATAAGAAAAATTAAGTTGGCCACCGTATTGGTGACCATTTACAAAAGCTTTAATCTTATATTTAAGGGAAGAATGTCCCTCATTTAAAGTTTAATGTCATACTTTTAGTTATCAAAATCCCAATCGCGGTACAGTTAAGAATCACCCTGTATAGGTAAACATTAAAATATCTGTAAAACTTCCATAAAAATTTAAATTTTTACCATTTGACTGATAGAGATTCCGTAAAAAGAAAAATTATTCAAACATATGTAAGTAAATAAAATTCACTTTCAGCCATCTTTCCTCGATCAATCTGGTAATAGATTGATTGAGGAAATATGGCTGTGTGTTTATGTTAGATATAAATGTTAAACGTTTTTATAAATACGAAGAAAAAATCAGTCTATAATTGAACAATTGTGCTTTATTTATGATATTGTAGATAATTTACTATTTCAAATATTAGGTGAATGTTTCTTAACATTTTCTACAAAAATATTATCTTGAAAAATTGTCCTTCTTAATTTTGTTGGGCCTATCCAAGCAAAAGGTGGCAAAAGGTATAAAAGTATTAAGAAGTGGGTTATAGTAGATGCTTTCAAAGTAACGCAAATTTGTTGCTGGTGGGAACTAGTTTTAATTTATTTAATATTAATTAAAATTAATTTAATTAATTTTAATTTAAAATCATTAAGACCGTAACATTACATCAATTCATCATTATTTGAAGAGCGTCACAATCTCTGTGAGAAGACAGTATACACCTCATAGTTGAACTAAAAACATTAAGATAACACGCATACACGATCGACGACTAACACGATTTAATTAGGAAAGCACACGTAGAGGTAGGGTCTACGTTTATGTCAAGCTATTTATATGTACCCTCTTCAAAATCAGAAAATTGCCGGTAAGATCCTGTGAGCAAAACTTTGGCATAATTTTGAAACGGTTCAATACTGGACTTGCCATTGGACACTTAACTATTTAATATTCCTGGTAAATGATCATCTGGAGTTTTCACAAACGAATCTACCTTTGTATCAAGTACATATCAAATCGCTTACTCATACATACCTTAAAATTTCCGCCTACTTGAGTCGTTTATATAATTTACTAGCTGACCCGGCGAACTTCGTAACGCCTCACAGTAAATACATGTTAACTTTAAGATTGGCCATGTTCTGAAGTCGAATAGCAATACGGCTTCATTGTAAAAGGTTATATATTCTGGGTCGCTGCATAGTGAATAACAATACTGAAACGATAAAACATATTAATAACATTCCCATAAAACAAATAAATCTGAGTGGATTAATTCACAATTTTCAAATCCAATCCAAACCCAAACGAAACCTAACTGTAATACGGCTTTTATAGGAAAGATATACAACAGCTGATTATTATAATAAACGTAATAATATAAACATTTTAATTATCATATAAACACGTGACTTTAATCAGACAGAAAATAAAAATATAAATACATAATCCCCCAAAACCGTAAACTATTAACGTGGTGAATAAAGCTGTTCATTTTTTACAGTACACATTTACTTCATAGTTTAACATTAATGAATGATTCAGATGGCATTGGATAGTAAAGCATATTGCCATAGATGATAGAAGAACTTCTATTCATAATCAATGATATCAGCTGTTCCAATCAGCTGTAGCTAAGAAATCAAATGTTTTCATTGTAGACAATTTGTAAACAAACTTACTCTCCATAAGGTTAACATTAGAAATTTAAAACGCTATAAAATGGAAACTTATGGGGTTTTCGAAAATATTTTTTCACTAAAACCTTCCCGGACACATGTAGAGCAACTTCCTAAAATTTCATAGCTGAGTAGTTTGGCAACGCATAAAGGACGTCCATACAGACTTACATTCAATTTTATATATAGAGATATAAACGTTTATAATAATAACAATAAACGATTTTATTGAAATTTAAATTTTATAGTAAAAGACAACGTCAGATACATATTACTTCACTGTTATGTATAGTATTGATTAACAGACACGAATATAAAAAGCAGATACAAAATACATGTTAAAATACAGAATACAGATAAATACAAAATAAATATAAAAATGCAGTACAGTAAAAAACCCCATCAAGAGTGTAAAAAGGATTTGAACTCTTTAGCTTTATATATATATATATACAGGTAATTCTTTTAAATCTACACTATTTAACTTTCTATTTAACTGTAAATCTTCAAACCAAGAACTAAATAAGAACTTTGTGACCTGGACAGCCTTTGATAAGGTTCATCTTCATAAGTGCTACATCTGGTATTATAAATGTATATATCACTTCTCATTAGTAAATTTGAAACATTATTTTGGACATACAACAATACATTATAAATATACAAGCTTATGACTGTCAAACACTACACTTATGTATATGTTCCACCAAGCAACGTTCCGTCGCCTGATAGCCTACTTATAACAAAATACAAAGTATTTTTCATCTCATAGGTTTTTAACATCTGACATAATATTCAGCCCAATCAATCTGGAAGCACATGGACATACAATGTAACGTTGTCTCCCAGGCCTTAACGACCCCCTGTAAGGTGCATATGTCCCAAGATGGTCGTTACATCAGGCACATTATTGTACTGTATTGTCGTCGCCATCCTAACTCTCGTAAAGAGCTTTATCGCCCAGTTTATGGCGGGATACCCATGGCTACCAACCATTGATTCGCCAACAATGATATTCGTTAACGAGCATTCAAATCAAATTGAGTAACATATTCCACAGTCTTTACAGTTACAATTATATAGTAATACTCAAAAAATAATCTTAGTTAATATAGACTTAGAATACATACGAGTTGTAACTACTAGTCCAGTTGGTTAAAGCTCTCAGATAATAATGTAACATTAATAATGTACATTTCATTGCAAAACTAATATATATATAATTACTTATTTTTGGTACATAAGTACCACATGATAAAGTAAGTAAAAACAATAATGGTGAAAGGTTTGCTTTACAATATTTACTCAGCATTATTTATTTATTTTTAATTTAATAGTTTTTACCATACGTAAATATTTTATAAATTTTAATTTCATTACAAGTCCTCATAATCGTTTTAGTCAAATATCCTTTCAAGGTGTAACTGTCAACTGATTTCTTTATGGAACGGTTACAATGCGATCACAGTTACGGCGGGAGCGCCGTTACATTTTTCAGAAGCAATATCGCTACTCGACTACGTTACGTTACAGTTCACTCCTTCGAAGTAAAGATTTCTTTTATATGAATGAAGAACCCGTATTTATCAAACGATTTCCACGTGGAAAAGTTCATTGATGGTCATCAAACCTAAGATTCACAAATCTTAGTGTTGCCGGAACAGGAAGAGAACTCTATGTATGATTCACAGATGTTTTTATTGCCGGTACAGGAATATAACTCTATGTATGATTCACAGATGTTGGTGTTGCCGGTACAGGAAGAGAACTCATGTTAGATTCATAGATTTTTGTGTTACCGGAACATGAATAGAACTCGATGTAAGATTCACAGATCTTGGTTAAATTAAACTATTATAAAGTTTTTCTTTAAATTCTATGAATTTCTCAAAAGTAACTATATTTAATTTACTTTAAATATTTATTTAATACAGATAATATTTTCTTGTCAATGCCAATTTGACTAGCAAATGTTGACAGTGTTTTACAGATATAACTCTTCTCCTTCTTGTAGCTAGGGCAATTCCGAACTAAATGGGTTACCTTCTGTAACCATGGTTATGAAATAATGTTTTAGCAAGTTAGTGGGACCAAATATTTAGAAGGACTTATTAGGAAAATGTTTACCAACTTTTCAGAATTTAAAGAAATAAGTACTGTAAGTACTGGAATATGTTATTCACTATTATTTAATAAATTGCATTACTAAATAATCATCGTTTAACAATAAATAAATGTGTATTTGATGTCTCACGTACACAATACGTAGAGCCCACTGGAATCACGAATAATCATAGATTACCATTTGCTTAGTTTCCTAAACGTCCACGACGTCTTTGGTTTTTATTTTTTTAGATACAAGAAAATTACATATCCATCTCTGTATGCTAAGCCAGAACGATATTTTGATAAAAATATATTCTTGACGTAAAATAAAGCAAGAGAGATTTTAAAAATTTTACAAATGAAAGTGCAAAAAGTGTGTTGAGCAGAGAGTAAGAGAATGGCGAACACTTAAGACATTTTATTTTTAAATCCCAAATGACAATCCGATTTTAAAATATGTTTGTTCCAATTAAGGTATGTTTATTGTATTACAAAAATAAACTATTTTTACATTTACTATCACCTATAAACTTACTATAAAAATAAAACCGGTGTAATTAACGAAACTGGTTGTTTTAAAACACCTTGACAAACGGTTACATATTTACTTAAATTACAACTGTATGTGTTAAGTATGCATATATCACAGCTTATTAGACTATTACTAAACATCTAAAGTTAATAATATCGTATCATGGCGTGATGTTCTTAGATCAGAGGCGACAAAATCACACTTTTGACATCAACATCTGTAGTTTAAAATCAGTTCGACATCTTTTGACATCTGTAGTTTAGTATTAATTCCGCTATGGTGCAGCACCTCATGGAACTAAGATATGACGCATTTGAAGTGAGGAAGTGATGTGTTCGGCGTTGCTCGTTGTCCGTCACTTCGAAGTCACTGCGTTAACTTCGAAGTCAATTTCGTATACAATAACTTATTTTTGTAATAGAACTCAAAAGGTCACAACAATAATTTTCTATTTTGACATGGATATGTCTTAGCTCTGATGGAGGGCTATTAGCAATTTGAACGACCAAAATTTGAAACATAAGAACAGCTGTTTAGATGAACTGAAAACATTTCCTTTATACATATACATGATAACCTAACCTATTTCCTACAGGGAAGTAAATACAACCATTTTTCTTTCGTATAACAGGTACAGGTTTATTTAAATAACTAATAAATCGTCGGTAACTTTTACAATATACGAATTTCCCCTTTACCAGCCATTATCCAATTAATCCAGGGTGCATTGTGTGTGTGTGTGTGTGTGTGTGACAGAGAGAGAGAGAGAGCGAGAGCCAGGTGTCGATTCCCAGGCTGTCACAAGCACGTTCAATCAATACAAACATTGCAACATTAGCCGCTAACACCTCTCTCATTTGAACGTCAATTTGCTCGTTAATTTTGTACGACTGGCCGCATTAATCAGCTGACAAAGGGCGCAAATAGTCGCATTAAGAGGCAAAGGCGTCGTCGCGGCCGCCCATTGTTGAGGTCGCCGCCTTCCTCGACTCGTTTGCGATTCAATAGCTTAGCTTGTAATCGTTGTAAAATATTGCGCAAGTACCTGGTAGGAAGTGTTTGTTATAGATTAGATTAGATTATTTAAATGGCGACCATACAACTATGTAGGTATTTTAAGCCAAGTATAAATGAGGATTGAGTGTAAGATGATTGTGGCGCGATCTTGTAGTTTTGTTACTGTCTAGGGCTGACATGTTCCTTAGACAGGACTGTTAATTAATAGCCCAACAGCCGATGGCAATAAATGGACCTACAGTTTAACGTGGAATCCGAACCACAGCCTCTGAATTACGAATTGGTCTAATCATGAGGAAGGTCTTTGTGGATTAACGCAGTATTCAATAGTGCGGACGTTAATCCGCACAAGAGAACACTACACCCACCGACCATCTCTCACAACTATCCACATTTCGTGACCTCCAAGTAGCTGGATTACAGGATGACGCCACCATCCTCCATATAAGTGAGGAACATACTTTTATCATAGTTTTAACTATTAGTTTGGTTGTACAAAGAAACTAACTAATATGACTGAAAAATAAAACAAAAAAATGAATAAAGGCAAAATTTATTCTTAGTATTATTTATTAATATTAGTTTTGAATTAGAATAAAGCAGGAAATGTGTATAGTTAGTAGAATTTGGTTTACATTAATATAACAGTTTAATATAGTACTATTGAAAAACATGTTTATATTCAAAGACCAATGTAAAAAAAATATATTCTGTTAGGTTAGTCACTTTAATAGCTACATCTATACCACATCTTTGATAAAACTATAAACAAATGCTGCTAATATTTCTTAACATTGAGTTATTTGAGAGCTCATTGCTTTATTTTAATAGGTTGTGGGTCAGTTTAAAGTCAAACAAAACATTCTCCAAAAGGTATTAAATAACAAACATAAGGTTCTCTATTGTGGGTTCACCAGTTTTCACGGAAAAGTGTTTCAAAAATACCTTGTTCAACGTTACAGAAAGACAAACATAAATTAAGATAAGACTATTTTAGGCTTTTCTGGGGGTTTCAAACGCAAAAATACCAAGAATACCATAACTTCAAGTAATGTGCAGATAAAACTCTAATTTTATTTGTATAGATGGAATCATACATTGTTACTACACAGTTTTAGCTCTCAAACATGAAATTTCCGTTTACACTAAGAAGGATAAGAATACATTGTTTTCATTGAATTGCCAATTATATTTTGGTTTGTTCTCTATTAAAATGTTTAAAAAATACCTCTAGCAATGCATTGAAAGACAGTAAGGATGTAGTGTCGATATAATATCCCGTATATTGCCCACATAATCAGAGGCCCCCCGTTTGTTAAAAATATTTTTCAACCATCGGTGATTACGTCACACTACATTTTGGGAACAATCCTTCAATTTTCAGTCCATTAGCCTTGGTTTATATTCTTTATTTTAATTATTAGCTGATTTCGTAAGAATTTTACCCATTATTTTAAGATATTTTAACCTTAATTTTGAAGAATGAGAGTGTTAATATTAATTATGTAGCTTGTTACTGACAAAGACCAGCATTTCATTCTTCAGGCTTGTTGATTTACTCTGGTTATTTCATTCTGAAATTGACTTACCAAATAATTACACATAAATACACGTCATCTAACTAAATCAATGTTATATACTTTATGGGTTGAGTTTTTGAAAGATATCAGCAAAACAAACTCCTGACCTCACCCACATTTGAGCGTAACACGACCTACAAGTCGACCTTCAACAGCTTTGGCCGTACCTGGTGTCACATGGTGTGCCATTATCTCATCTGGTTTCAAATCTATAATATTATAAAGAATAAATGGTTTCTGTATGTTCGTTTGTGGATTTATTTTGGCAAGTAAACGTGAAAAATACTGAACCGGCCGGTTTCAAATTATACACATGTAGATTTTAAACTCATGTAACACATAGTCATATTCATTACCTTAAAATCCGCTCAGGACGCCCAGTAAACGTCCTAGGTTTCAATGTTTACATTTTCAAAGGATATCAACATAAAATTACTTGAATGGCAACAGCTGTTAATACTAACACTTGAGAGTTCAGGATGCTGAAGACAGTTGCTGTGAATGTCGTAGGTTTCAATGTTTACAGTTTCTAATTTCACCATCCACTTTTACAGATAAACTTCTGGAAAACGTGATAACTTTTCCTTTCCCAATATTACTTAACAGGTGGCACTTTGTCATATAGACACTCGTGTTTATACATTTTTGAGATTGTGTTTAGAATAAAATACCATTAGTAAAAACCTCTTATAATGTGAATAGTATTTTATCTCAAATAAATCATTTGTTTCTTATATTGTTCATTTTCATGTTTTAGAATATTTATTCCATGCCTTTTTACCCGTGCGAAGGACGGGTACTTTAGCTAGTCACTAATACTTGAGCCGTTCTACAGAGTAAACAACACATTGTTGCCCACTACAGACGTGGTGTCTGATGGGGTGATATACGCGGGTTCTCCATGATCGGGCCGTATAATGTGTTTCGGTGATTTGTTAGTCAAAACACAGCAATTACGAGGTCGATATGTCTGGCTGAATCATACCGTCCTAACTTATGACACTGTACACTGTAGACTACGTTACCGACGGCTGAGATGACGTCACCACCACTCCTTCCATACACAAGTTTTAGATTTCAACAAAACTATATATGTTTTAGTTTTTAATATTTTTTAGGTCCACAACAAATATTATACTAGGCATGAGCCTCGTTTGAATTTTACTTTCCCCCATTGGAAGCGTTTTTAAGAATATACACACAATTCTACTGAACATATTCGTTTCGTGGTATTTTGTTCAATGTATGTAGTTGACAAAGACAAAAACATATCGTTGAAAATTTAGAATATCTAAATCTCGTTTTTATTGAGACTTATTTTATTTAAGTGAAATAACGATTTTTCTAATTTTATCAGATATTCCATAGGGAAGAAGCTATTAGCATAGCTCTCACGGTAACACCTAAGTCCGGGACAATGTTATTTTTTCGTTTTTTTTTCAAAAAAATAGACGTTAACCATTATATTCGTTTGTGAACTCGATAACTCTCGTTAAAATTATCCGATGGAAACCAAATACAGTATCGTTTTTTTATTTTTCTTATGGAATCTTTAAATATTTTAATTTTTTCTTTTTGATCATTAGACTAAACTAAATAACTACACAATTTAAGGTACAACTACACAAGGTAAGAATAATATTCCACTCCTTAACCTATATTTTTATGTACTTTGTACTTAAACCTTCAAACGGTTATGAAAAATCCATTTATGCTTAAAAATTATAGTTTATCACAGCAGCTAACTGTATACTCTTTCCCCATGTTAATCATATAGAGAATAGGCAAATCTCTTTATTGGACGACGGATGATAATGAAACTTGGTATATGGTAAAAAAATGTTTTTATGGTAAAATACCAACTTGCAGTATTCCTCAAAGCAGTGAACCTTTATTCTCTTTCCCATATTCATCTTCACGGTAAAAGTCAATCTCTCTTATTTATCAACAGATATTGTCAAACTTGTCAAATATTATTTTTGCCATATTATAGATTTTGAAATTTGTTGAGTATGCAGGTCTGCTGCGACGTGGGTAGTATTTGATCCCTACAACAACTATTGCTTTTGTGACACACAAAGCAATGTGGGTCAACTACACCTAATTACCCTTCAGTTTGGTTACCATGGATTGTGATACTAAACTATCAAATTATTCTATTTCAAAATATATCAAAACCATAGTAACCAATATTAGATAGTAAGACTGATGCGGAGTGATAAGGTATGTACACCACTGCTATAATTATACTACAATATTGTATCATTTTCGTCATAGTGTTATTGGGCAGTGAACACGAGGTCACGCAGTATACAGGGTAGGCCTACAGCAGTACCGTACCATAAAGCCCTACTACACCACGGAGTACGGCGGTCAGTCGCACGCTCGACCACGACTCGATGTCCTCGTACAAGGAATGTCGGCCACTCACGTCTAATGAACGCTTTTACCGACTACAATGGTACAATTAGGCCCGGCGCGATCACCAATTGATTCCTAGAGGGGTGGGGCGCAATGAGCCGGCACCCCCTCCATTGTGGAGAGTTATTAATTGTAACAACACCCAAGCTGCAACTCACGCCGCTGCACTCTTTCCCTTTACTTTCCTCCTTGTCTCGCGTTTGGCTGGCCACTTCCTTAACAGTCAGAAAATGTTCTCGAGTTAACAAATATTTATGAATTAGGTATTAGCTCAGAGCAGAAATGGCTTAATTATATATGACTTAATGATGATTTAAGGCTAAAAGGAATTATCCAGGTTATGAGTCGAGCAATGTTTCTCGGTTATTTAAATTGCTATTGTGGACATTTTCTATCCCGATTAGTAAAACAAGAATTCGCGACGTTTTGAAATCTGGTATATGATTACATCCTCGGGCGAACTGGAACCTAAAACATGACAAGATTCGACTTTCTTGAAGTTAAACGAGCAGTTTCCTTAGAGAAAAATAACCAGAGGTCGCTTGTATTTTTTAGCGTGCTCCTAACATTATTTGAACCACAGAAAAATAATGCTACGCGGATATATAGTTTGTAAATACCTTTTTTTGTTTTCGAACAATAAAGATATGAATAATATATTTTTTTCAATAATTCGACTTGATCCTTTTACTCCTCATGTCCCCTACATATAACATGTCAAGTCTTGCGCAACACAAGTAGTCTATGTGTGTTTTTGGTAATGTAACTCTTTAAAATATTTTATTCTCGTATTTAATGCTTTATCAGGTAAACAGTAGTCCTTTGTGCAAACTCAAAAACCACCCTATCCAAACTATATTGTTATATACTTCCTCAATTATTCCTGACCTAGACTATTTTTAGTGACGTTGTTTAACTCAAAGTGAAAAAAATTAGCCTGGACACGGACGGGACACATTCTATAGTGTGGTTTATAAATCAACATTAAACCAGAACAAACAGTCATTGAACGTTAGCATTTTAACACGAAACAAATCTATATTCTTCGTTTACATTTTTATTTTCATTTACACCATAAATTGTTGTACACTTAGAAATAATTGCCTGTTGAGTTATGTAGACATAATTAAACTAAACGACTTCCAACTGAATATCCGATGGGCAATGTAATGCTTGTGAGTGAGAACTTTGAGAGTGCATTCTACATAATCCAAAATTTTTCACTAGCAGCTTTCGTACCAGAAAATCGATAGATGGAGGGAACTATTTAGAATATTCTACTCCAATGTGTTTAAAGATATACAATAGGGTAGTGTTTATGCACGAACACTGAAGATAAAACAGTGCGGGAATCTTCTCTAGCTCTCGTAAAGGAAGTTAACCAATAAAAATCCTTTCGGAACGGCTAGAGTTAAAATTTCGTCTCTAGCAATATTTACTTTATAATTGATTGGACTTACAAACTCATTTGATAAGGATCAAAATCACTTTTTGTTCTTATATACAATCTAATGTTTAAAAATATGAAATTGATAAAATTTCTAAAAAAGATAAGAAGTAATTTATTTAGTATAGAGAACAGTCTGAACCCCAGTCTTGCCTGGGCACGGAAGATCGGTACTCCGCTACCCCAGGTCGGGCGAGCCCCGTGGCCGCACCGCCATGCTAATATCGCGTGCCGACCTACCGTTCCGGCCGCTCAGATGTCTTATTTTTCCATTATTCGGGTTAATAGCTGTGGCATCGCTGATGGATTTCCTTCCTCGCTAGATTTATCCGCACGGCTCGTATTATTATCGAGTATTAGAGGCGTATTTGCATTGGCTCACGAAGGCCGGTCCTAATACATTCCGCCCTTCCCAAATCCTCCGCTGACCAGTTTCCGCCCGATATTTCCTTGCATAAATCATCACTGCACGAAGACGCCACATCGCCACACGAAGACGCCACGTCGTCCGTTTACCATCAACTCATAATTTGTTACTTCCTCCGTTCGCTGGATTTCCATTCTAGCGTATTCCTTGTCCTAAGCGTTAAGAACGGCTTTTGGTGAATGTGATACTAGTCGGAAACGTCCCATCGGTTGGTTGTACTATAACAAATTACCGTGAATAAAATATAGTAAAAATATTAAGAAAATTTTGTTGTGTGACTAAATTAAACATAATCTGACCTTGGTACTATGTTGTATACATTTTATCAAATTGCAATTATTTAAAGGTTTAAAATACCTCTGTAGCATTAGACCTGTACACTAAGCGAATTTCGATCGGTCTAACAATTGTGTGGATTCAAACTGTTAATTGTGTTGACCCAGTCAGGACGAAGGTCACTATGTTCGTACTAATTTTACGCTCTGGTATCACGTATGCTTCAGAAGTGTGGTGGATTCTGGCCAGCAAGACCAACAGGAAACGTCAGACGAAGTCGCTGGGACGAATCACACGACAACCGTGGTTCGTCAGAAACTCCGTAATTATGGGGATGTTGGAAGTTCCAACTCTTGATCTATTTAATAGAACCAAAGCCTATGGATTGTTTAAGAAATCAGCCGAGTCCACACTAGAACACACCAGGGCATGACGGCATGAACACTGTAGACGGCATGACGTTGCAGAGGTCTGGAGGTCCAGGCCCATCGCCATCCTGGATGATCCACCGTAGAGGAACAGCGTGACCTGTCCAACCAAAGCCTGACACACCAATGCGTCAACATTTCTTAATAGTTTATGTTTATGTTTAATATATTTTGATTAACATCTGTTATTTCACTTGCTCCGGCTCTGTTCTGATTGTTCTAGCCACTCCAAGAGGTAATCCAGCAGCCACAGCGGATACGCTAATGTTGTAATTCGCCCAAATTAAGTCTTTACGCTCGTATGTGAGTTGCTCATACACGTCTGGACGGTTCGGGGAAGATGGGTTTACTTTGGGTATACATCGCTTAACAGTGTGAGTTCAAAAATATTCAAACTAGGCTTAAGGTGGTGCAAGCGGCATTGGGGACAACTGAAATCCGCTAGGACGGCGCTAGTGTCGCTTATTCGTTACGCATATGTGATTGTTTCATGCAAGATTCCTGACTGACCAGTAGTTTTTTGTACATTTTAGAGGCATAAAAGTGTACAAAAACAGAACTGTTTTCAAAATTGTTTTAAAATTTCACATAGGCTACGTGAAAAAGGTCAGTTATTCATTATCGTTCCCAAAATTTCAGCTCAAAAGCATAAGTAGTTTTCCCACACTCCTTGCATAAAGAACACAAAATTTCCGAAGTAATCACTCTGTAACTCGAAGAGTTATCACTAAAAACTTGAAAATTATACCAAAGCATATTTATGATACAATCAACAAATAAACGTTAAAAATATGTTTTTTTAATATAGTCGGTTTTTTGCTCGCACCAGCTTACTCAACCTATGATATATCATACGTTGAGTAAGGAATTTATATCAATTTACTTATTCTCAAGAATGATATGGGAAAAGAGTAAGCAGGTTCACTGATAAGTCCTGTGTGACAGGTTTCTTTATCATCTTTCTCACTCGTATTTTTCCTGATAGCAGGACAAACTGCTGACTGAGCCTGAACAGCCCAGGCTGATCAGGATATAAGGAGAGTATTGCATCTACTTACTGTCTATATGGAAGAGATGCCTTTGAGGAAGTGTGATTACTTGGAGTTCTCTCGAGATGTTCTGGGTAAGAGGATGATAGGGTGTACCTTAAGTGAAAATTTAGGGCTACATGGGGTAAACCCTTTCCTTTTCCAAAGAGATTATGAGAGTTTTGTTGAGTTGGAGCATGAATCCTGTTGGTATGTTTTGTGGTCCAATCACGAAAAACGTTCTTTTTACTTCTCTGAGAATTAGGTAATTTTTCCATGCCCTTTTTTTCTTCTTCATGAGTCCCTTCTCTCCGATACAGTACAATATTCCCCAGAAAGACGTACTAGCTGGCTTCACTGGCTGTGGCTCTCTTCCTCCAGTACTCAATATTTAACAGCTACTATAGTCTGTGTATGTTGTGTAGGCCTAACCTGAGTTAGCCCCTGCCATCCACCATCTCCACCGCCACAAATGCAGATGGACCACTATAATTGTGCAGCGGTCCGTTTTGTTTCTTTTTTCACCAAAGCGGCGCGGCGTCCGCATACAAAAGCGACAATAAATCGCCCGTTTGTACGACAGGGCGATCGACGCCGGAACCGCCCGTTTCCCTTTGTTCAACAAATCTTTCTGTTTTATGTTTTTTAATCCGGCCTGTTTGTCCGCTTAAAGCTAGAAGCGGTTATTGTCCGTGGCCATTCTTCTCTCTGCTCGCCATTCGTTTGTGTTTTAAACTGGCCACTTTATGACTTACGAGCTTTTGTAATGTTTTGAGCGCGTACTCGATTTATTGGCCGCGGAAAAGGGTCGCGTTTGATTCCTTGTTAAGTGGCACTATCTGTTTGTGTTTTCCATTTTACGTTATAGTCTATTTACTAATAGTACTTCAAAGTTTTTTCAATGCTGTATTTCATTTTAAAACCACTTTTCAATAGTTCATATTTTTCACATATTTTTCAAGGAGAAGAGTTTGAAAGGGAGTTTCATTTACACTTACTCGTAATCTCTGTTTTTCTGTTATTAGGTAGACAAAATAGCTTACTTGGAAAATTTATCAATGGTAAACGTAAATTTGTCGGTTCCCCTTTTTTACCTACATAAAAACGTTCGGCCGATCATTCATAATTCATAATTATGAATAAAGAAGGAGTATATGCATTATTAAGGAATATATGCAAATCATCTTAGGGTCCTTATATGGAGCGGACGAGGGTCGTGTATAGATTAGATTAGATTAGATTATTTAAAATGGCGACCATACCACAAGGTAGGTATTTTAAGCCAAGTATGAATGAGGATTGAGTTTAAGATGATTGTGGCGCGATCTTGTAGTCTTGTTACTGACTAAGGCTGACATGTTCCTTAGACAGGACTGTTAATAGCCCAACAGCCGATGGCAACTAAGGGACCTACAGTTTAACGTGGAATCCGAACCACGCCCTCTGAATTACGAATTGGTCTAATTATGAGTATGGTATTTGCGGATTAACGTAGTATTCAATAGTGCGGACGTTAATCCACACAAGAGAACACTACACCCACCGACCATCGCTCACAACTATCCACAATTCGTGACCTCCAAGTAGCTGGATTACAGGATATAGCTATTTTAACACTTACTACACACATTTAACACATTAACACACATTTAACACATTTTATTCGTGTACACCGATTCAAACGGAGCCTGTACACACGAGGCGGGAACTGCCCGCATATTTGGTAGTGAACATCCGGGCCCGGATGGCTTCAGCACATGTCTAGGACCGGGCACGCGTCCGTATGTATCAGTTTTGTACACATAGTTATACGGTGTTGTTCATACGTCGCGGGTCCGGGCGCTACTTGCCTGCATTTACAGCGACCACATCGCATTCATTCTCAGTCGAGTACAGACGTCGCATCTTGTGTGTGTTGTTCGGTAAAGTAGAGATGAAATATACTGATAAAACTTACGTTGAGCACCTCAACTCACGTTGTCTCGAAACCCTGTCCATGGTACAAAGTAGAAGAATACCACAACAGAACTGCAATAACAGAAGCGTGGTGGGTTATTTGCAGTGAAATGAACCCTAAAATGAAGATACATCACCCGCAACTTTCGTTTCTCCATCGTCGTTCCTAAACTTTACTAGTGTTCACAGCACGACAGACCAAACTCGACTGCAAAATGGAGGGAAACGCCTGGAAGTACAGGTCCTCGTGTGAACAGCGAAACGACCGCGTCCGCCACGTATGTAAGAGCACTTTAGCAGCTACTTCTTCAAGTGTAATAAAACACAAATAATATTACCAACTTGCGTTTGAATATATTTCTTCGTATAAGTAATTTCATTGTATAAAATTAAATTACAAATATAAATTATTAATAACGAAAGCTGCTCATATTTGTAATAGTCTTAAAAACCGATGTGTATGTCCAGACATTGGTTCAGAGAGGAGATAGGTGATGGGTTATTGAGTCAACGATGCGAAGTGGTATTGCGATTCGATAGTGGTATTGTGATGCGATAGTTCGGGCGGGAACCAATACAGAGAGGATGTTTTTCAATTTCAACCAAACACGTTATAACTTTGAATGTTCAAATTCTCCTAGAATAAAAGCTACAGTTCATTTTACTTGGACAAGTCGCTTTGCCTAATTGAAAAGGTAACTTAATACTTAACGTTAAAATATTAAACACAGAAGTTTTTATTTTATGGGATGTTTTGCTATAAAATTTTAATATGTCATGTTACTTTGGATTATGATTTAAAAAGGTTAAAGATACATAGTTTTTAGTACGATTTTCATTTTAAAATATTTGCCTTTTGCAATTACGGACTATATAGGACATATGATATAAAATGTATTTTTTCGTGTCTATAGCTTATCTTAGTCAAATATTATATAAAGTAAGTCCTTTTTCATGAGTTAATTGAAAAAAGTTTAGTGAAGCAAGGTTTCTTTGCTTGGATGGCAATAGTTGTTTGTAGATCCTTCCACAAACAAGCAATAAAACTATTCAAACAAAATGACTACTATTAAGGATATTATATGGTTATATTTTCCCCTGTGTGCATGCATAAAAGCTATTACCTGTTAAATTGATGAAATTTTGAAGTTATCCCTTTTAGAAGCCACCATTTATTTATAACGATTTTATTTGTATGTATAAATAAAAGTGAAACCATAAAATGGGTCGGAAAATAATGGGATACGTCCGAACCTCGTTAAGATCGATATTAGAACCGGAAGGTGTTCGGTTGATGCGATTCTCGCAATCGATAATTATCGTATCAGCATTGTCGGGATTGGTCCAACACTGAGACAATACAGGAGACTGTCTCTGTCACCCCGCCTTGCTGTCTCTGTCACCCTCTCAATCAATAGAGGGCAAGATGGCGCTGACCACGGCAGGTGGACGACAAACAGCGAAAACAAACCAACACAGCTTCAAGGACTCAACGGTGTAGTCATCTTAGCGTGACTTAGATCTATAAAAAATTATAATATTGGAGTTTAAAATATATATTTAACATTTTTGTAGCCTTTATACTTCTAACATTATAATTAATAAAAATAACATTAATTATATTTATAACTAGCTGACCCGGCGAACTTCGTAACGCCTAACAGTAAATACACGTTAACTTTAAGATTGGCCATGTTCTGAAGTCGAATAGCAATATGGCTTCATTGTGAAAGGTTATATAGCCTGGGTCGCGGCATAGTAATAACAATACTGAAACGATTAGACATACTAATAACATTCCCACAAAACAAATAAATCTGAGTGGATTAATTCACAATTTTCAAATCCAATCCAATCCCAAACAAAACCTAACTGTAATACGGCTTTTATAGGAAATATATACAACAGCTGATTATTATAATAAACGTAATATATATAAATATTGTAATTATTTTTTATTTGGCTAACATATAAACACGTGACTTTAAATCAGACAGAAAATAAAAATATAAATACATAATCCCCCAAAACCGTAAACTATTAACGTGGCGAAAAAGCTGTTCATTTTGTACTGCGCATATTTACTTCATAGTTTTACATTAATGAATGATTCAGATGGCATTGGATAGTAAAGCATATTGCTAATGGAAAATAAACCAATCAGCTGTAGCTAAGAAATCAAATATTTTCATTGCAGAAAATTTGTAAACAAACCTACTCCCCATAAGGTTAACATTAGACATTTAAAACACCATAAAATAAAAACTTATGGAGTTTTCGAAGTTTTTTCGCTAAAACCTTCCCGGATTCATATAGAGTAACTTCCTAAAATTTCGTGGTGATCGGATGAGTAGTTTGGCAACGCATAAAGGACATACATACAAATATAGGTACATACATGCATATGTATGTACATACAGCAAATACATGTACATTACATACATTATGTACATATGTTACATTCATTTTTATATATAGAGATTTAGAGGAATTTTTTAAACAATTATTACAAATCTGATAAAACAAAAATTTAATGTACTTTCAGAATTCTTCAAAACTAAATAAGACTAGATAGTTAACATTTGGTACCGCACAGTTTTCACCTCACACAGACAAATGAGATGCTATTCTACCTACTTTCCATTACGTGCCGAAACTTTAAAGGAGCTTTTCTGACTAAGTGCCAAGTATATATCGCACTAGAATTTTAAAGATTTAAAAACTACTAAATTGTTTTTGCTAGTCCCCCAAAATATTTAACTTTTGAGACAGATGTCACATTATTGGCCTCAAATCCGTGATGAAAATAATATCGGAATTTTGAAAACGTTTTGAAAAGGAAGGGGATTAGAAAGGCCATTCTGTCAATGTAATGAAACACTTGACTACTTGATTTTACGTAATCTGTTAATAGACATCGGTAAATGTATTATCTACAAACTAGAATGAAGCTGAAATATAATTTTGCTTGTAAATGCTTATAATTTGGTAATTTTGCACCTCAATACGTTAAATCTATGCTAATTTTAACGCCTTTTTTCGCTGAATTGAATATCTTAACCAATAATTCAAAATAATTAGCATAAGACGGAAACCGGAGAAGTATAATAAATATGTATCTGGCCATCAACAATAATGTTTACGTTCTGTGACGTATTATTGAGCGTATTGGGCCGTGGGCGGACGGGCGGACGGGCGGACGGCGGATCGGCCCATCTATCAGCGAGCACGGGTAGTTTGCATTGCTTATCCCCCCTGCGGCTCAGTTCCCGCCTAATGGAAACCCATTCAGGGCAGCCAACCTCGCAGGACAAACTGCTTAACGTTCGCCTACATTTCCATATATATAAAACTGACGTTGAATATATATTCACTAAAACACTACGTCTTGTGATATCTAAATAAAGTTTCTTAATAGATTAGTTCAGATCTTAATTTATTTATTTTTACCACAAATTATGTTAATTTGTAAAGTTTAAAATGTATAGGACTGAAATTAGAACGTTTAAAAACAACATTAAAACAAACTATATTTAGACTAAAAACGTAAATACCATTATGTTTGATTTGAAAATAAATAATCTTGAGCGGATGTACTAAATTTAAGTGAAGTCTCTGAAATTGGGTTTCTATATTTTATTTTATACCTATGTTTTAAATCTATTTATTCTGCATACATACATGGCGGAAGTTTAAAATTAATCTGAAGTAGGCCTATATTGTTGACTCATCTAATTATTGCAGTTGTGGTGAAATATTTTAACTCTGTAAGCCAAAGAGTATTGAAAATTTAAAATACTTTACCGAATTAAATTTTATATTTTACTATTAAAATTAACTAAAAACTACACAATTTTTTACGTTTAATTTTAGCTCTATATGCTTTGGTTACCGAGATATTAAAAAATCTAAGCATAGTACGTTGTATTTGGGGAATTCCAATGTTAATCTTATCTAAAAATTCGAAATTCCTACATTTACTCGGACGAGTTCGTAATCCAGATATATCGGTCAATCGGAACGGTAGTTTGGGCGTTTGTATCTCAAAATTGGGGGTTTTGCGTTTTGATGTGTAAGTTTTAAGTATTTTACATTTTTATTTCTTTATTAGAATCAGCTCAAAACGCTACACATGTTAGTATCTTATATTTTGCTATTAAAAATAGCTCAAAAATTACACAATTTAGTACTTTAAAGTATAGCTCTATCTGTAATGGTTAACGAGATATTAATTTTATATACAGTACGTTGTACTTTGGGAATCAAATGTTAATCCTATGGAGGAAAGTAAAAAAATCATAGTTTATCATGGCGGCTAACCTACATAGGCCATAAGATTTATTAACTATAAATATTTATACTCGTTTCCCACAGCATAAGATACACAACTGATCCCGTTCAACCAATCTCATTTTCTAGCTAAAGTACTTCGTTCCACAGTTTGCCAAAAGTAAACGCAGCTGCTTAACACATGCGTACACTACCCGATCTACGAGTAAGTACAGTTGCATCTATACTCCGTGGATCAATGCATGTCCGCATTATACTCTGTGCTATTACGCTTCAGCCCTCTGTTTCCGGCGGCTTTATCGTCTGCTATTTATGGTCGTTCCCGCCAATTCCTTTCCACTTTAGCCGCCGATTTAATGCCACGACGCTTCCTTTCTCCGCTATAAATTTAGGATTTGGATTTCGGCTTATAACATCACGCATTAAACGCCCAGCCCAGCGCCCTCTCAGTGACTCCCTCTGCAGATTTATCACAACTAAGTCAACACTGGGTTTATTTTTCTTAATGGCTTTATCGCTCGAGGTCGTGTAATGGGTTTTGTGTGTTACAGCCACGCTTTGCGGCTAATGGAATAGACTGCGCGTATACTACGGGATGTATAGTTCAAATAGTTCGTTTAAAATAACGAACTGTTGTTTAGTATAATAGTTTTTGGGTATTTTTAACTTGATATTTTTACACTATTGTATTAGAGGAGTTTAATCCATATTTGATCCAAACACCTTGTGATTTCCTTCTTGATCAGCAAAGAGAAAAAATGAAGTTAAAAACTAAAATAACCTTATGAGCATAACACATAAATTTATTGATTTTATTTGTGTAGGGTATATTTATTTATTATTGTATATTGTGTAATACTTATATATGGTACATTATACAGCATATATATTACCTAAGCATATTTAAATACACATACATAAGTATTTACCACATTTATCCTAATTTTATCGCGTTTCAGGCTTAATGTATGAACAATAGACTTGTAAGTTATAAGTGAAACACTGAACCCCAATCAATACAAAATTAAAAATTAGACTAAAGAGAATTATTGCAATAAAGCAATGAAGAAATCATTTAGCTTTCCAAAACGTTTACTTGAAATTGAAACTGAAATGAATATGAAATAAATGAATATGAATATTCAATGATGAGCATTTAGGAGTTTATTAAGTTACTAACTAAACAGAAAAGTTGTGAGATAAAAATGAAAGAAATCTAAATGTGTGTCCGAACCATGTAAAGAACGATTATAGTTATCACTTTATTCGTCGTAATGAAAATTTTATCTTAATTTTGAACTTAAGTTATCAAATGGTCCTCCACAGAACATTTATTGAAGTTACATATATCCAGTGTGGTGTGCTGAATGCTGAAAGAAACTCGTATCATACTCACCCATGAGACACCCTTACAAACACCTGAGTGGGGGGGAGGGGCCCTGCTCCAACTTATTTTGAAAAGGCAATTCCAACGATCCAATGAAACAAACGCCGGCGACACTCGCACAATAGCTCTCGAGCACTCGGCTGCATCAACAAGTCTCAAGCTCCAATCGCATCGCTTTCCTCTCTCGCGTCTGAATACCAATATTTGTCAACAAATAAGATTTACATCCCTCTCGAACTCCGTTTGGATTTACAACATTGAGTCGTCTGCAGCTAAGGACTGTTTACGAGTTGACTTGGGCCTTGTTTTGACTGTTCAGGGGTTGTGAATAAAGTTCAGCGACTTTATCAAAATATTTTTTTAACAAATACCATGTGACGTGGCGAAAAACCTTGCGTATTTAATGACTGTATTTTTTATGGAAAGGGAATAGGTCTATCAATAGTATAGTTTAGTGCATATTATATAATCTACTAGCCAAAGTTCCCGTTCTTTGCACGGGTAAAAAATGCAGAGAGGTGTTGGCCCTACTGATACATTTAAATTATTGTTAATTATTTTATTATTGTTTATAAAATGACAAAACACGAGTGTCTAAACATGACAAAGTAACACCTGTCAAATATTGGGAAAGGATAAGGATTAACATAATAGAGACGGTCATCGGAAGAAAACTTAAAATCTTCTATTCCACTATTTCAAACTAGTAATTCGATCACTAATTTTGATCCAGAAGTTTATCTGTAAAAATCAACTTTATTTATTTTCTTCATCTTCCCAGACTGTCAAAATGTAGTGTAAATGGATGTTTACTTAAAAAAAATGTAAACATTGAAACCTAGGACGGTTACGGCAGCTCTTTCTTCTCATTCTTCTCCTTCTCCTTCATCTTCTTCTTCTCTTCCTCCTTGTTCTTCTTCTCCTCCTCCTTCTTCTTTTTCTTTTTCTTCTTCTTCTTCTTCCTGAACTGTCAAATTTTAATGTTCACAGCTGTTGACGTTCAAGTAGTTTTATGTTTTCTTTTTTTGAAAATGTAAACATTGAAATTTATTGAAATTTGGGACGTTCACGGGGCGTAGCCCCAGGGAACTTTAATTAATATATTAATACTATTTATATGTAATAATAGTCCAGGTCCATTAAATCGTATATAATGCATATTAACATGTAATTCTTGAATCTAATTTGGTCTCAAAGATTGGCCCAAAGCATTATATCTTATCTAAAATTTAACTTATTCCTTAACTAAATATCTCATTATTTATAGAATAGGAGTAAAAACTTTGCACATTAAAAAACTTATTTTAATAATTTACAAAAATATCCTGAATTAAATTCATTCAAATCAGTTTAATTCAAATGTTATTTAGTGGTATTGGAACTCATTTAAAAAAATTTCGGAATATTGTATAGAGAGAAATAATCTATGATTTAAACTGTAACAGGTATATCATAAATTATACTTTTATACATTCAATATTTTATAATAGACCTATTTTGGTAACAATGGTAATAGTTTGTGGTATTGTTTATAATTTGTGTCATATATACATATATAAACATACATGTACACAAATTCCGGTTTACAAATATAAATGTAACAAAACTACCGTTTTATCACTACTTCTTTATAATTAAGTAAAAATTAAAAGCGCAGTGTAAACAAAACGTTCGGCTAAACTCTAAATTGTATGCTATAAATAGTTCTGCATTGCATTTTCAGTTTTCAAATAGAGACGAAAAGTTTCAAAATAACAAAAGGGCTGAATTAGCTGACTCTGTTGGCTGGCAACTCTGTTCCGAGGAAAAGAATCCGGGCGGGCAAACTTTGCCAGTATTTAATTCTATTTGGGCCAAAGATGTTGTTTTCTTTACAGCGGGGCCAATAAGTGGCGCAAATCGAAATGTAATTCTTTCCCCGAAGTGGATGAAAGCCCTTTTAGAGGGCCAGAGTTGTTTTATCGGGCCCGCTCCACTGACTTTGTTTTCCGACTTAAAAGGGATTTTTATATTCAATTTGCTATTCTCCCGTCGACAATGGCGCACGGATCTTGCCAATTTGTTTCTTTTATTTGTTCATGGCCGGTTTAGTGGACTTTTATGTTTGTTTCGGAGGTGGGGGTGGGAAGGAGGTAGGGGATGATGTCGCTGACGAGGGAGCGTACTACCCCTCAACCCCTCGGACCGGCGGTGGTTAAACATAGTTTAGCGGAACCGGGGGTCATTTGTCTGCGGAAGTCGTCAAGTCAGATTAGGCTAAACTGCGGTGAAACGACGGAGACGGCCGTAACCGAGTCTGCTGGCCGGAGACGCCGAGTCTTCCATGTAGTCACTGACCAGTCACCACTACCTTAGTAGCAAGATATGTCAGACACTGCGGTGAAACGGTGGAGACGGCCGTAACCGAGTCTGCTGGCCGGAGACGCCGAGTCTTCCATGTAGCCACTGACCAGTCACCACTACCTTAGTAGCAAGATATGTCAGACACTGCGGTGAAACGGTGGAGACGGCCGTAACCGAGTCTGCTGGCCGGAGACGCCAAGTCTTCCATGTAGCCACTGACCAGTCACCACTACCTTAGTAGCAAGATTAGTAGGAGATCAGCAAAATCAGCAAAAGTTTGTTCCTAATGTGTTTCAGTGGGCAAGTTTTCTCTCTCCTTTTTTGGCGTCTTGTAAAATAGCTTCTGATTTTAAATGTGATTTTCTTCCATTTTTCTCCCATATAAACTTTCTTTGTTTACAAGTATTTTTCTATAAAACCTATTTTCAATAATTTAAGTAGTTCACCGATCATGTAATTCATTTATGAAACAAAGTAATACTATTTAAAATTCCCTTTACCACTTACTTCAAAAATGATCATTGAGTATTTAGCGGTACAATATTTTTGAACGTAATGGCATGATCCACGCCGAGGAGGGTAGAGCGCATCCTTAACCTGAAAATGCGATAGTAGCGCCAGGTAAGTGGCCGGCGCGCGGCGGCGCTTGTGAAGAGATCAATTAAATGTTGCCGGACGATGAGGTGACGAAGCAAGTCATCTCTGGTAATAGCGGCGGCTCCGATCAGAGGCTGTCTGTAAACAGATCACCTGCCCCACCACCCGCTACTCGCTACCAAACTCAAACCATCGGCGGTTCGCGAAAACTGCTCGACATTATCAAAGATCAGAACAAGGTAACACACGTAGTAACCTCATGGTTATTTTGTGAGATAAACGTAGGCCTATGAGCTATTTACTCGTAATATGCCACCAAACAACCCCAGTAGAGCTCCCATATAAAACAATATTAATCTTAATATCATTCTTTACGTTGATTTCCCTAAACCAAACTTACTATTGTATAAAAAATGTTTTTTCCTTACTACAACGTTTTAAATCCAGATATTCCATAAGACATATAAAAACGTATATAAAAGTAAACACGTGTTGCCACAAGTCTAGTCCCTACAAGATAAATCGCATGAATGGATGGAGGACAGTGTCATCCTTAAATGACCTTTGGTCAGTTATGATCAGTGTATATTATTAAAGGACGAAATTGGAGGACAGTTAGCATATGAAATTACAGAAATACAAACCTATTTCATGTTCTCAATATCAGAAAATGCTTACCTTTTTTACCACGAGTATAATAATAATCTTTTATATCATGATAGTCTGAAGTTTATACGTCTCCATGTTTACATGTTTAACCATGTTAATCATATGTGTTTTAGTGAGTAAGAAGAGATTAATGACTTATTAGAACATTTTCCAAAAAGAAAATACAATGATCTAGTTTAAAAATTAGAAAGTTATCTTGTTTAGTTATTTATAAACAACTCTGACCGTCAAAGTCAGGTTGGTTATTTATAGTATGAAAATATCAATAACCAACTTAACTGACGTTAACTTGAACGTCGTAATTGAATATACAATTTATGGGTGTTGTCGGTATAATACATATGTACCAATTCATATCATACTACAATACCACTTCAGTTAACCCTCATATCTCTTAGCTAGTTATACAAATCTTCTCTACATGTTCCTTAGACAGTACTGTTAATTAATAGCCCAAAAGCAAATGAAATCTAAGGTACCTACAGTTTGTTATGGAATCCGAACCACTTTTGCCTAAAATAAAAATAAAATATAAATTACGAACTGGTCTAATCATGTGGATGGTTTTTGCGGCTGAACGTAATATTCGATAGCGTGAACATTAATCAACACCACAGAATATCACATCCACCGACCATCATAATTATCCACAATTCGTGACCTCCAAGTAGCTCCAAGGACACGCCACCGCCCCAGTCGTAAAGCATAAAAAATGCACTAGAACCCCGTAAAACATTGTTAATCACTCCAATACGCACTTTAAGTGTCGCTAAATACCTCCCACTGCTTGATCGGGCAACAGTGCGAGCGCGAGAAATTGAGAGAGCTTTGTATTCCGTTTAGACGTGCAAGTTTGAGTGTCGGACACTTGCACTGCCTGCTCGCGCCACCTCTCTCGTGCCAAAGTTCCGACACTGCTCTCACACACGTTTACACGAACAATTTTCGGAGTTGGACAGAAAATCGCGCAATTTTCTTCCTCGTGTGCACCTAACATAAAATACCCCCGTCGCAGCAGACCTGCGTACTCAGCGAATTTACAAATCAACAATATAATAATAAGAATATTTAGAACAAGAAGAATATTAAGAACAAGTTTTATAAAAATCTGTCCATAAACTTGAGAATTATTTGCCTTAGATGATTAACATGGGAAAGAGTGTGCAGGTTTGCTGCTGTGAGGAACACTGAAAGTAGGCATTTCTACCATAAACAATTTTTATTTTCAACAATTAACCCAACTTTCATCAACATCTGTCCATAAATAAAGGAGTTTGCCTATTCCCTATATGATTAACATGGGAAAAGAGTATGCAGGTTTGCTGCCATGATAAACACATAAACTATGATTTTTAAGCATAAACGGGTGGGTATCAACAACATGAAGGTAAATGCCAAGTTTAATCCAAAAATATTGATTGATATGGGAAATATTAATTTTTCCTTATCCTCCATAAGATTAACATTGGAGCCTCAAAATACAACGTACTGTGTTTAGATTTTTTAATATCTCGGTAACCGTTTGAGATAGAGAAAAACTTTAAGGAACTTAACTGTGCAGTTTTTTAAGCTGATTCTAATGGTGAAAGATAAAATTTGAAATTTTAAAAAATTACATGTGAAAAACGCAAAAAAACCCATTTTGGGGTACAAAACCCCCCCAAACTACCTGTTCCCATTGACCGATATGTCTGGTTTATATATACATATATACATATATATACACGTATATATATATATATTATATATATAGTTTATATATATATATATATATAAATTTTAACGACTATTGTTTTTGGTCTCTGGGCACCTAAAGAAGAAAAAATAACATGGTCCCGGGCTTAAGTCTCGCCATGAGACCTACGGTAATAGCTTCTTCCCTATGGGAAATTCGCTAAAAGTATTACGTCAACGAAATATGACAACCCATTCATACAGAACGAAATTCACTGACATTAAGCGTATTGGTTTTCGTATCAGGGCGTTTCATACTTCATGCTTTTTAACAATATCTGTCATAAGCAAATTATAGTTTGAAATCACGGTCTAACAATTCGTAATCTTTTGCTTGTTTGACTAGAGTCCTTGAACCCCATATAATAGTATGATAAAAGTTGCATTCTTCAAACTTTCCAAAGTTTGTCTAAAAAGTTTGTAAAAGTTTGTCCAAACTTTCCCTGATTGTAGCAACAAATGACCATAACAGGATAAGAGAAATGCAAACTGAGCAATTGAATTTCATATCGACTAGCAAACTTATTAAGCTTTGCGGGATAAAGGAGTTTCATAGTATCCAAAAATGTGGTGATTATTATATAACTGACGTATTTTCAATTGCGTGCGATAGGCGTGCGTTCCAAGGTAATATGTTTGAAACACAACTAATTATCAAACTTTATGTAGATATCATCCCACAAATCCAAATAAACCGAAACACCCGTGAGTTGAGCGGAATGGTAATGCAACATCAGCTGAATAAAGCTGTTAACATGCACCTAATTACGGGACAAAGGATTTCCCAGTCATTGGTGAAAACGGATCATTAGCCTGTGCAACACATGATGGTCGTGTCGCGGCGACAATGGCGCGGGTTAACTCTGTGACCTGAATGGCCTATTTTGGCGCACATATGGCGGGAAAACAATGACGTCATCAGTTATGATTAATGGCGCCGGCGCTAAGTAACTTCATTAATTACGCTCTCCCGGCCATTAATCCCGGCGACAATTTCTCTTGATTTGTTTACTGAATGATTTAATCTGTTGAAAACTTCGCAACTCGCTAATTGACAAGTTTAACCAACTCTTACCGAGAATTTTCACTAATAACGGAATGAAGTTGAACTTTTGGAGTTATTGAATTTGTGGTCAATGTAAATTTGTTTTAAACTTTAAGCTGAGTTTATATAACAGAACTAACTCAAATACACAAAAGTTGTTGTTAATTTTTGGAACTATTCAAATGTAAAAGGTAATTCTACTGCCGACTAACAATATTTTTAATTTTGTAAATAACCACAACATTTTACAAATGGGGACAGATTAATTTGCTAAATATTTTTATTATTGAACCTATAGTGAACCAAAATTAAGTAAATTGTGGATTTAGATTATTGTTAAATCTCATTTTTCACCACCTTTTTCCAAAAATTAATCTTGCTGGTCTAATAAATAATTGACAATTTTTTAATCTAATTAATACAGAAATATATCAAGGTGGATAATTTAGGTTCCTCTTAGCAAATTAGAGGATGCCATGATAAAAAGTAATAAGTGAAAAATTACAATAAATTTAGCTCATGAAATTAAAATTTACTTAATGTTGTCTGATTCCTTCTGATTTGTGCTGTTAATGTAGCCTATTTGTGAGGAAAACGTTTAGAAATAAGACGTAATAACTGTATAGGCTTAGTGAACTGACACAAACTTGGTTTCAGTAAAAAACACTTGGTGTCAAAATGGTCGTAGTAAATATATGATATAGGTAAACCTAAAATAAAACTATTACATTTATTTGACGTTTTAATCAACATTTAACAAATTTAATGTTTCTAAAATAGGTAGTCATAAAACACCTTTTTCTGGGTGTTCATTAAATTGTGGTGTCAATTTTCAAATGTTTGTAAAATAAAAAAAAATTAAAATTATTTTAGTATTTAAATGAAATGAAATCACATTGATTTTGTTGTAGTAAAATCAAATAAACTTTATTTATTTAAAGATAAAATATATGTCCATATATACTGTAGTTTAATAGAAAAAATATTTAAATATTAGGATTTAGATAGGATAGTAAACATTTCTGATACTTTTTATCAAAACAAATCCAACAACAAGATACTTAGCCAATTAGGCATTTGTATAATACTATATGAATTTCGAAAACGATTTTTAAACATATTGACTGTGAGGGGATGGTGGAATGGTGCCTCCAAATGAATGAAACATAGATATGGTTAATCGATAAGATACGAACGATCTCTCGAAACATCGATCAAACGTTTGCGATATGTATCCTATCACTCGATTGAAAAACTGTTATGTACCGTATCTTATTGTTAAACTGGTTATCATTTTAGGTGATAATAAAATACCAAACAAAAAGGAAAAACCACATTAAATATGAAGAGGAATACGAAATAAATTGATGTTAGCAATTTAAATAAATAATATTAAACCTTATATTTTTTACATAACTCTGAATTAACTAAAATAGTACAATTTAAAGCAGTAAAAGTGGATTTAAAAAATATTAACTTTAGCTTTTCTTTATTAGGAAATCAGAAAAAATGTACATTTATGACTATTGGTTAAAGAAAACTGGTAGTCCAAATAAAATGCTTATACTTTTTATATGTAATTTCCTTTAGTATAGCATCTCAATAGTGATTGATTATATTGGAAACTAATGCATGACCATGCAAGTAATCCGATGAGAGAAATCAGATAAGATTAAAAAAGACACTAAATTGATATTGCAAAACTGGAAATTGAACAAATTAAATTAAGACTGTAATTGGTTCAATGTTTGCTATTATAGTTTAATATTTTATATATTTGAAGTTTCCCATCATAGAACAAAAATAATGAAGTACAGCAACGTTTCAGAAAATTTAGATAAACGAATTGATCTCAAGATCTTACTATTGCATTTAAAACAAAGTAACTTCATATGAGTGTACTGTGTGACAGCAGTTCGTTAAATTTTTTTTAAAATTATGTTAGGATTATGTCCTAAATTCATAACAAGAATCATACCAAATTAATGAAAACCTTCAATTAACGTAGTTTCAGTCTCATGAAAAGAAGAACAAACGGAATATGGTTTATAGCAGTTGAGAGGGAACGGTAACACAAGCCGACTTGAACACGTGTTTAGTTAGTTTATAATCAAGAGGAGAACAACGGATCCGACTGTAACTCGGCCTAATTGAAGGGAGCGAGTTACCTTTGTGAGTCGGATAGTTGCGATTGGGATGCGACTCAGCCCCACGAAGCACAATTACCAAGCCGGCTCTAATTAATAGAAAGTTGTCACCATTAGGTTCGGCCGCCTCACAACTCCGCTCATCACAGCCTCCATTATACTTTTAATTAGTTGCGACGCTTAAGAGACCCGCCGTAATCAGGTTAGCAGTGGTTCTCTCTCTCAATCAGCCAATCAGCGAGCTCCAATCACGGCTCGGCTCGCCTCATCACGTGTTCCTCAAGGTACCAACTTTGATTCAATTGTTTACTTTGTAGGCTTGCGTCATATTAGAAGTGAGTGTATTAAGAACTTTGTACATTTACAAATGATGGTGGTTTTAGCATATCTTATTACATTTTAGTACAGAAATTTAGTTGGAACTAAAAACGTTTAGAGATGTGGCATTTCTGTTACAAAAATGCATTTAGTCAAGGATCGACAGACATTTTTAGCGAATTCCCTTTGAAAAAGTGAGCTATTTACAAGACCCACATGGTGACAGTTAAGCCTGGGACCACGATAGAAGTTCATAACTCAACACCTTGAATACATTTTGGGGGCCATTCAAATTTATATATGTGTCACCACGATAACGGCCGCAATTTTTTTCTGATTATTATAATATTCGATGGAGTTTTTTTCTGCAATATCTTGGATGAGTTCGGTGGGCAACGTGGTCGGACTATATTAACTACACTTTTGGAGGGGTTTTGTACCCCAATATTTTTCTGTATAATTTTTTGAAAACCCTAATTTTTTAACCATTGGATTAGTCTGGAAAACAAAAAATTTAGTATTTTGAATCATGACTCTAGGTCAATTGGTTACTGAGATACTTAAAATGGAAAACACAGTGCATTGTCTAATGTCAATCTTATGGAAAATAACTAAAAATCAATAACTCACTTATTTAATTAAATATTATTATTCATGTGTGCGCAAAAAGCCACATGGCTGACGTGCTATAGGAACTTACTTGTTCCGCCCCTTTGTGTAATTCCTGTATTTAAATATTCTACAAGCACAATTAGCCACTCACACACTCGCAGCCCTTATTAGATATGCAAGCGGCAATCTCGTGCTGTTACACTTGTCAATTTCCTCGTCTCTGGCTTTCCAAGTCAGGACTTCCGGGAGAGCCGCTTGACATTTTGCGGTCGCACGCACTCTTTTGTCCGTCTTAAATCCGCTTCGTTTAGGCTCCATTTTCTTCCATGAATATAATAGTAGTTACGACAGTAATTTTGTAGACTTATTTTCCAAACTAAATACTCTGGTTTAGAATATTTTCTACTATGTAATGGTATCCTAAAATTAGGTAGTTTTCAACTTAGTAAGTTTAGGCTATATGCAGTGTAACAAAATTGATTATTTGAATATAACTTTGTTTTGTTTAACAAATGCACCGTTTGTTTTTTTATTTTTATTTACAGGACCTGGTCAATAATTAATTATTAACTTAATAGGAAAGTATATTTAATTTAATCACAATTAAAGTTTATATTTAACGTCATTTACGTGTCTCCAGTCCATATAATAATATAATAATTTAATATATAACATTATATACAGTATAATATTTTAGGGAATAAAACTAGAGGTGAAGTTTCGCCTTGGAGCATCGAAGCAACCATGTTGAAGTGATGCCAATGGTGGTTCATGTCACTAAATAAAGCAATAATTATAAAAATGTGATGACTGGGACGATGGTGTGTTCTGTAGTCCAGCTATTTGGAGGTCGCGAATTGAGGATAGTTATGAGCGATGGTTGGTGGATGGGATACTTTGGTGTGGATTAACGTTTGCACTATTGAATACTAAGTCCATCCGCAAATACTATCCTCATAATTAAACCAGTTCGTAGTTCAGAGGCAGTTGTTCGGACTCCACGTTAAACTGTAGGCCTCTTAGATATGCCATTGACTGTTGGTTTATTAATTAACAGTAGTTCTGTCTAAGTCAGTACCAAGACTACAAGATCACGACACCCTGTTTTGGTATTTTGGTTAAGTACACTTATTTTATCTCAATACTAAATAAAAATGTTCAGAATGATTATAATTTGTATTTTACTATGGTACTTTTAATTTTGTGTATTATTAGCCTATTTGTTGTATATTATTTGTTCATCATATTGTGGATGTGTAGATTCTTGGAAAGATTGTTTTTTAGTGTTGTTATCTTTGTTTAATGTATTTTTTTCGTTTGTGTATCTTTCATATATTATGTAGTTTACTGTAAATGGTTGTGTCCGTTGAGATGGTAAATAAATACTTAATTTCTACTTACAATACGTTTCATAGACCACTAAATAAAGACAGAATGGCTTTTGATTCTTGAATATATACCGAGGCTCTAATATTGATAACATGCTGTATTTTTCCCAACTCTTTCCTGATCTATAATTTGGACGATTAAAAATTTTCTCGGCATAATAAAATTACCGGTGCTAGCTCAAGGGGTAACGTTCTGACCCGGTTTGTCAAGGGTTGCTGTATCGAAACTAGTGGACGCCAACTACTAACTCCAGTTCATGAGCGGTCATAATCTGGCTAAAGTATGGGACAAAACCCACGTGTGCTTTAAGACCAGTGCCCACCGACTCATCCAATATATTGCAGAAAAAAACTATAAATTATAGTAATCAGAAAAAAAAGCGGATATCGTGGTGACACATATATTAAATTTAATCCCCAATGAATTAATTTAGTTATGAATCTATTTGTAGGCTTAACTTGTCATTGGGTCTTGTAAATAGCTCACTTTTTCAAAGAGAATTCGCTAAATATGTTTATCCTTTACTAAATGCATTTTTGTAACAGAATGCACATTCTAAGTTTTTAGTTCCAACTAAATCTGTACTAAAATTTTAAGATATTAAAAAACCACATCATTTGTAAATACAAATTTTAATACACCATTCTAATGGTAAAAAAAGCAAAATTGATCAAAGTGGTATTTGAAAATTTATACATGACTAATTGGATTGTATGGCTGTTCAAAAGTAAACCATTGCTAACCTGTACGGCTCTCAATCGCAACTAATTAAAAGAATAATGGAGGCTATGAATTGTGAATGAAAATGTGACAACTTTAATAAATGAGCCGGCGATTGTGCTTCGTGGGGCTGATAAAATCGCAACTATCCGACTCACAAAGGTAACGCTCCCTTCAATTAGGCGAGTTACAGTCGGATCCGTTTTTCTATCTTGAATTATAAACTAACTAAACACGTGTTCAAGTCGGCTTGTGTTAGTTCCCTCTCAAACTCTAAACCATATTCGTTTGTCTTCTTTCATGAGACTGAAACTACGTTAATTGAAGGTTTTTATTAATTGTGTATGATTCTTGTTATGAATTTAGGACATAATCCTAACATAATTTTAAAAAAAATTTAACGAACTGCTGTCACACAGACACATTATGAAGTTACTTTGTTTTAAATGCAATAGTAAGATCTTGATCAATTCGTTTATCTAAATTTTCTGAAACGTTGCTGTACTTCTTTATTTTTGTTCTATGATGAAACTTAAATATAAATATTAAACTATAATACAAACATGAACCAATTACAGTCTTAATTTAATTTGTCAATTTAGTTGCAATATCAATTTATCTTTTTAATCTATCTGATTTCTCTATTACTTATGGTATGCATTAGTTTCCAATATAATCAATACTATTGTAAAACGGAAATTATTATATAAAAATTAACATTTTATTTGGACTAACCATTTCTTTAACCAATAGTCATAAATGTACATTTTTTCTGATTTCCTAATAAGAAAAACTAAGTTAATATTTTTTACCACTTTTTCGTTAAATTGTACTATTTTAGTTTAATTCAGATATGTAAAAATATAAGGTTTAATATTATTTAATTTAAATTGCAAACAAATTTATACGTATTCCCTTCATATTAGTGTTTTTCTTTGTTTGATTTATTATCACCTAAAATGATAACCATTTAAACTAATAAAAACGGTACATAACAGTTTTCAATCGAGTGATAGGATATATATCGCAATTTGATCGATGTTTCGAGAGATCGTTCGTCTTATCGATTAACCATATCTATGTTTTCATTCATTTGGAGGCACCATTACCATCCCCGACAGTCAATAATTTTAAAAATCGTTTTCGAAATTCATATAGTATTATACAAATGCCTAATTGGCTAAGTATCTTGTTGTTGGATTGTTTTGAAAAAAGTATCAAATGTTTACTATCTATCTAAATCCTAATATTTAAAATATATTTTCTATTAAACTACAGTAAAATGGACATTATTTTTATTCTTTAATAAATAAAGTTTAATTTGATTTTACTACAACATCAATGTGATTTCATTTCATTTAAATACAAAAATAATTTTAAATTTTTTTTTTTATACAACATTTGAAAATTGACAACAATTAATGAAAACAGAGTTGTTTTTATGACTACCATTTAGAAACATTTTGTTAAATGTTGATTAAACGTCAAATAAATGTAATAGTTTTATTTTAGGTTTACCTATATCAAATATTTACTACGACCATTTTAAAGGAGAAGTTTGTGTCAGTTCACTAATAAAGTTATTACGTCTTATTTCTAAACGTTTTCCTCACAAATAGGCTACATTAACAGCAACAAATCAAAGGAATCAACAACATTAAGTAAATTTTAATTTCATGAGCTACATTTATTGTAATTTTTCACTTATTACTTTTTATCATGGCATCCTCTAATTTGCTAAGAGGAACCTAAATTAACCTTGATATATTTCTGTATTAATTAGATTAAAAAAATTGTCAATATTTATTAGACCAGTAAGATTAATTTTTGAAAAATTAAAAAATGAGATTTAACATAATCTAAATACAATTTACTTAATTTTGGTTCACTATAGTTTCAATAAAAATATATTTAGCAAATTAATCTGTCATTTGAAAAATGTTGTGGTTATTTACAAAATTATATGAGACCTGCGTACTCGGCGAATTTCCAAATCAATAATATAATAATATAATATACAAGTCAAGTGGTCAAAATCTGTTTGATGAACATGTGAATTATTTGATTATTCTCCATAAGATTAACATGGGAAAGAGTGTGCAGGTTTGCTGCTGTGAGGAACGCTAAGAGTAGGCATTTATACCTTCAAAAACATTTATTTTTAACATTTATACCAACTTTCATCAACATCTGTCCATAAATAAAGGAGTTTGCCTATTCTCCATATGATTAACATGGGAAAAGAGTATGCAGGTTTGCTGCCATGATAAACACATAAACTATGATTTTTAAGCATGAATGGATGAACCTCAACCACATAAAGCTAAATATAAATTTTTTATCCAAAAATATTGGTTAATAAGTGAAATATTAATTTTTCCTTATCCTCCATAAGATTAACATTGGAGCCTCAAAATACAACGTACTGTGTTTAGATTTTTTTATATCTCGGTAACCGTTGGAGATAGAGAAAAAGTTTAAGGAACTTAATTGTGTAGTTTTTTAAGCTGATTCCAATGGTGAAATATAAAATTAGAAATATTTAAAAATTATATGTGAAAAACGCAAATAACCCCATTTTGGGGTACAAAACCCCCCCAAACTACCCGTTCCCATTGACCGATATGTTTGTATTACGAACTCGTCCGAGCATTTGTAGGAATACACGTTTACCAAATTTGGTCTCGATGCACCATTTTTACGCGAGTTATCGTCTAAACAGAAAATTATATATATAGTCCATATAGTATATACCTATAACCCCCGTCGCAGCAGATATTTACTCAGCGAATTAAATCAATAATATTTAATAATTTATATGACAAGTTTTATAAAATCTGTCCATAAACATGAGAATTATTTGCCTATTCTACATAGCATTAACATGGGAAAGAGTGTGCAGGTTAGCTGCTGTGAGGAACACTGAAAGTAGTCATTTCTACCATAAATAATTTTTATTTTAACCAATTATTCTAAATTTCATCAACATCTGTCCATAAATAAAGCAGTTTGCCTATTCCCTATTTGATTAATATGGGAAAAGAGTATGCAGGTTTGCTGCCATGATAAACACATAAACTATGATTTTTAAGCATAAAATGATAGATCTCAACCACATGAAGCTAAATATCAAGTTACATAAAAAAATATTGATTAATATGGGAGATATTAATTTTCCCTATCCTCCATAAGATTAACATTGGAGCCCCACAATACAACGTACTGTGTTTAGATTTTTTAATATCTCAGTAACCGTTAGAGATAGAGAAAAACTTTAAGGAACTTAATTGTGTAGTTTTTTAACTGATATATATAAAATAACCTAATTTCTAAAATTTTACAAAAATCATTAACATTTTTACACATGATGTCAAGACATTGTATTAGTTTGTCTTTTGTAAATACTTGTCCAAATTTAGGTTCACTTTTTTAACATTTTAATCCATGACTACTTTTTCAAATGAAAAATATTTAAATCACCTTTTTATATCTGGTAATAATTAGAAAATTTTTCAATAAATTTTTGATAGATATAAATTACATGGAAAAATTTAAGATTTAACTAATTACTGTTTAAACATTTCAATTTTGGTTCACTAAAGTGTTTAATAAACAAATATTAAATATTAATCTTTGCCAAATTTGTAAATTGTTGTGGTTATTTACAAAATTTAAAATATTGTTAGTCGGCAGTCCAATTATCTTTTACATTTGAATAGTTCCAAAAATTAACAACAACTTTTGTGTATTTGAGTTAGTTCTGTTATATAAACTCAGCTCAAAGTTTAAAACAAATTGACATTGACCACAGATTCAATAACTCCAAAGGTTCAACTTCATTCCGTTATTAGTGAAAATTCTCGGTAAGAGTTGGTTAAACTTGTCAATTAGCGAGTTGCGAAGTTTTCAACAGATTAAATCATTCAGTAAACAAATCAAGAGAAATTGTCGCCGGGATTAATGGCCGGGAGAGCGTAATTAATGAAGTTACTTAGCGCCGGCGCCATTAATCATAACTGATGACGTCATTGTTTTCCCGCCATATGTGCGCCAAAATAGGCCATTCAGGTCACAGAGTTAACCCGCGCCATTGTCGCCGCGACACGACCATCATGTGTTGCACAGGCTAATGATCCGTTTTCACCAATGACTGGGAAATCCTTTGTCCCGTAATTAGGTGCATGTTAACAGCTTTATTCAGCTGATGTTACATTACCATTCCGCTCAACTCACGGGTGTTTCGGTTTTATTTGGATTTGTGGGATGATTATCTACATAAAGTTTGATAATTAATAGTTTTGTTTTAAACATATTACCTTGGAACGCACACCTATCTCTCGTACTGGAAAAAATCTTTGTCCCGTAATTATCTTTTGTAAGTTGTAAACGTTCGCACGTCAGGTATAATAATCGGATCTCATTCAGTCCTCAGGCGTTCGGTCCACCGTCTCCCCACTGTTGTCTGATGGGGGAGGGGGAGACGCCCGTAGACACACTGCGGAGTTGAGTTAGGTTGGCCATTGATAGTATAAATAAATAAATATTGGTCAGAGGCAGTCTGAAATTACAATGAAAAGCTACCCGCGCTCTGCTATCAAAATCTTTAACGCATTGCCGAAAAGGATAAGAAATCTGAAATCAGCAGCCTTCAAAGAGAAAATTCGCAGTTCCCTTCTGTAGAAGCTCCTTTACAGCCTCCAGGAGTTGGTAGAGTCTCGTCTTATGCCGCTATGAGGAAAATGTAGGAAGCCCGCCATAGCCAGGTGTAAGGTCGTCGTATAGGCTACTAGTTAGTCTCTAGTAACGTAAGTTATATGTTTGTTGTTGAATGTTTTTTATGTAATGATGCTATCTATCCGGGAATCCCCGTTCAAAAATATGGGATTCAAGTATTCAAGTCTACCTACCCTTCCCTTGCCTGCATCTGCGAAGACAAAGTTAATCGATGGTCATTGGTCAAAATTGGTACAAAATATATTTTATTTATTTACTCCACCTCCCTTATTTCTATTGGCATGTAACAATATATTTAGGAAGCTATTTTCGCAAATCATGGCGTAATAACGTGAGAAGCACGTTGGATCGAACACATGGTTCCTATTGTAATGTCCACATTTAAGAATTATAACTAACTTTTAAGATCAAGATCAATATCTTTCTAGATTGCAGCCTCCGCGTACTGTAGTTGTTTTACTATGTTTATATTAGTTTATACATACAACTAAACCTACTCGACCAATTTACTTATATGAAATAATCAAATCTTTATAATTGTTAGAACTGTTGGAAGCTTACGTATCCTCGACTCGGCCGTTGACTCATCACCAGCTCGCGTGGTTGCAGGTGTAGTGTTGTTTTGGGGTCACCTCAGCAAAATAGCTTCCCAGAATCATTAGGTTTCGTTGTTTTTGATACTCTTTCCACTAAACTTTTTCAAATTGACTAAATAATATTTAAATCACAAAATACTTAGTTGTGAGTTATAAAAACACAATGAACGTTTTGGTGAGATACAGAATAAATTTCCGGTTTCTATGGTTCCCATTTTAACTAATTACTGTTTTATAATTTCAATCTGTTGCAAATCAAGACATAAGTAAACCCACCAACTATTTTATGTTTAAGTTTTGGTATGAGCTTTTTATCAGTATTTAAAACATATTTTTTTAAATAGGGCTTATCTAGATCCAGTAGGCCTATTCATAGTAAACTACCTTTAAAAACAATATTAAATCTATTTTTTAGATTTTTGTATTTACAGTATTATTTATAATTATAATAACTTCCTGTAGCGAGTAGAGTTTGTACTTAAATATGAGATTAACTTTGTAATCGCTCATTTTCGGTTTCATATTTGAGCTCGTATTGAAAAAATAGTATTGCTGATGATTATGAATATATTTTACAACCAGAGAGTGTGATACTGTATGCCTATGTGTTGCGAGTTAGTGACATAACCTGACGCCAGGGCGCGGGTCGGCTGTCGGAGGCTGTGCGAGACGCGGCGCCGTATCTCTCGACGCGACGCCCGCGCCATCTGACGGCAACTTCCTCAACTACTTCTCACTCCTAAAACAAAAACTTATCATCGATTGTTGAAATCATTGGTGGGGAAAAACGCGGGCGGCGATGGGCGGGGCCGGCTCCCATTGGCTGACGGCTCCTCTTAATCTAACCTTCACTCCGTGATTGCCCATTTAACAATTTATTCATGTGGCTCTTTATTTTCGCCGGCGCTAAAACGTCTTCTCTGCTTTGTTGGAGATGTTTTCCCCGCATAAATTTCAACAATAATCTCCTTTTAGGCTGAATCGTTCGTGCTTAACTTTATGGTCGAGAAAGATGTGTTCTTCACGGGTTTTATGGGTTATGTCGCTTTATGCTGTTGTTCCCAGACACTCGGAATAGGGGAGAGGCCGTTTATTGTATAACCGAAGCTGAAGAATATTATGTATAATATTTTACGGTAAGTGAAGATATTACGCCGTAGACTATATAGGCCGCCCATATCTGGCTAGTCATGTGTGAATAGAATAGGCCTTAACAGTGAGCATAAGCCTAACTACACGTAACAACATGTTCATTTATTTTAGTTTTTAGATTTAATGGTTTTAGTGATTAATGATTCGTTAGGACTTTATATGTTCATCCTCAATTACAACTAAACAAACAATTTAAACAAATTGTTATAGTTTGTGACGAATTGTTTTCAAACATATCATACTGTTCCTATAATATTTTTCATAACTTATTTGTTTATTTAAAAATAATATAAATGTATATCATGTTTTTATTTTATATTGAGTTGATAAGTTATTTGTTTACACACTGTCTCTTGATTTTGTGATCTCCAAAATAGCTTTAAATATTAATTGTTGTATTCTGTATTTGAGAAAATTAATTTAGATATATGTTTAAGTTTAAAGAAATGTTCTGTTAAGATATTTATGAGATAAGTATGTTTTGTTGACAGTGTCTTTGACCATTGTTTTAATGTATGATATGTATGATTTTTATGGAGATCTGTATAAACACCTTAATGTTCAATAAATTCACTTTTGATTGATTGATTGAATCGGTTTATCTCAAATGAAAGAGTCTTTGGGAGTTATGCATGAATATGGCGCATTATAGTTTCACATATAAATACCTTGACTATGATAGTTGCGCATTGACCATTTTATTATTAGCTCTACCATGTTACTCTACCACGCGTACATTATTAAATTGTATAAATATCACTTACCTTCTTTAAAATGGAACAAATTATGACCCAAGAGCTACATGTAATTTTAAAGTTAAAATTAAGTTTCAAAAGTTATTGGTCCGACTGGCTAGTTCAGTGGTTACTGTTAGACTAACAGTGTTCGCTTTACAATCATTAGGGTTTGCGCTACAATCCTGTGCAAAATTAGTTAAAGCAATTTATTGGACTCAACGTTCTTTGTTCATCGGATTATTAATTAATAATTCTTAACCAATATCAAAGAGTTAAGCTGTACAATCATCTCACCCACCCTTCACTAAGACTCATGGCTAAGTACGAGTGGCTGGATAAACGTAAATGTTATGTAAGATCATTACCCCTCATAAATGGGTTGGCAATAGGAAGATAAGTGAAATAGCTACAGAATCTCTTACTGGGAGTTGTTGAGTGACTAGCCCAAGTACATTTTATAATTATTTACTATGAGTAGACTATGTAAATTTCTTTTGGTATGGTTGGTTATGCTGGTTATAGAAGGTTGTGGTTATTGGTTTTTTGTTTTGTGTCTTTCCACGCCCCTCGGCATTTTTTGACGTTTCTATTGGGAACTGTCCAAACCCCCGTCTTGTTATTACCTAACATCGTACTGTTGCTAAGATGAATCATTGATTAAAAGCCCAATGACGAAACGGCAATTGGGTCCAGATTCGACCCTTGTGGAATTCGATGATGCGACCTTCATTTTTGAAGGCAGGCATTCAAACCACTCTGCCACCCAGTCAGGGTTGGTATTGGTTATGGGTTATGGTTGGTATTTGGTTTGAATTACAGAAATTCATGTCACAATCCTATCAGTATAATCATTATTGTCAGTTTTAGACTACATTGTTGGACGTGTGTGATTTATATTAATCATTAAGTGTTACAGTAGGTACTTAAATTATTATTCTAATACATGTGATTCTAATACGTGATTTCCTTGCCACCTCTGACACTATATATACTTAGAAATTGTTTTTTGCATGGTTGAAAAATCTACTTTTAGTACGACAAATGTTATGTAAAATGAGAGTCAGTTGGAAATGAATACTTTCGTGAACAAAACCAAAATGGAATCCCATAAGCCGATAAGAGGTTTAAAAGGCGCGATCAAGCCTCAGCCCTTTGTCACGTTGACGTATCGCCGCCTCAGCTGCAGCTCTCTCAGCCGCAGACGAAGTTGACAAACCTCGCGCGCTGGCTTGTGACGCGGGTTCATTTTGTTTGCCATTCAACTAAAGCATTAGTTCCACTTTTCGCCGCGCACACAAAGGAGCGCTAACAGAGCGCTGGATGGCGCGCCGACGGCAGTTTATCATTCAAACGCATTCAAATTCACAACGCTTCTGGGCGCTAAGAGAAAAATCCTGTGCGGAGGTCTATTAATCTGCGGGGAGGACAGCCTCTGCCTCGGCGAGGGATCTGCGACACGCGCGCCCCTGGCGGTTAATTAGGGCGGCTCAGCCCGGCCGTGGACCCACTCATTTGATCATTACTACTAACGACACTGCTTCATTTACGAGAACTCTTTGTTAATATAACATTTTATCCGTAGGGTACTTTATTCAATCACGTACCATGTAAAGTATTAAAATACCTCGTGTTATTGTACTTTACAAAAATTGAAGCTGCCAATAATTGTATTTTTTTGTATTATTAGTTCATGTTCTTAACACTACCCCTATCAAAGCCTTGCCATTGTATTTACATTGCATGGAATGGTTGTTAGATTGTAAATAATCAAAAAAGATAATAAATGAAAACAAAAACATTTTATTGGAATTTCTTTAAACAAAAGTTTAAGTGACACTAACTCAATATTTATGCTAATTGTAGATTTAATAAATCCAAGATAATTTTAAATAAAAAATACAGTGTGTACAAGTGTTCACTAATGCTACCAAGCAACATTTGAACAATATCATAAAATATTATATAAAATTACCAGTTTCACAGATAAAACAAAATAGAGTATAATTATTGTGTAAGTTGCTCTATATGTCCGAATGAGTGAAAAAATATTCGAAAAATAATTTATTAATTTTAAATAAAGAAACTTTTATAAAATATAAAAGATTTGATTTATGAAAAAATTATAAATCATAAAATTATTGTTTTATATGTTATTATATGTTTTATCGTAAAAATATAATATTAAATATAAAATACAATGAAATTTCTAATTGACTTCAAAGGCCAAAAATTGTAAACATGTATTTATATTGAATTTAATATTATATAAAAAATATCACAATAAACAAAATAGTATAATTAAATTGTAAAATAATGTAAATTAGTCAAAATTTAAAATAATATACAGTACTATTAGGTCTATTTAAGAAAAACATTAAAAATATAACAAGAGACTTGATATGACAAGATTAAAATCAAGAAATTATGTATTTATTTTTTATCGAACTAAATACTTATATTGACACAATAAAAAAATGTTGAACACTTTTCTAAAATTTTGATAAGTTTTATCAAAATTCATGTCATAAATTTAATTTAATTGAATATCTAGGAATATTTGAAAAATAATAACGGCACATAAATAGAAAAAGGTTATAATTAAATACTAGATCACAAAAATTATTAATTTATTCTAAATTAAACACCATAAAGCAAAGTATCTGTTGCAATATTTGATAAAATTTGCAGTTTAACCTAAATAAAATCGGGTTTCTACTGATATTGTATAATCGTCACCAAGTGTAACTACGACCTGCGCTATCGTCCCAACAGTAAAGATTGTGGAGCGATGTTGTAATGTTTAATTAAATAGTCTGGCTCTCTAAAAATATAAAAAATCATTTGTAACAATAAAATAGTAGACAATGTTACTCGGTATGGTAACTGGGAGTGACGCCTTCCGGGGGCTGGGGTATGCAATATTGCAACTGTACTTGTAACACATCTCCCTGATTGAAGGCGTCTTCTTAATCATTTTGCTTACCATAGCGGAAATTAAACACAAACTCTGGTTAATTCATGTCTGCATTCCACATTAAAACATAATAGCATAACATAATTCATGACTAAGACTGAATTATTCATTATGAGAATGTTTTAGTTGGTAATAAAGACGTTCTCTAAGATTTATATGTCATGTTGCTGTGAGTTGTAGGGAGTTATACTTTGTAAGAGGCGTTTTAAAATAAAAAATATTTCTTGTATGAAAAAATTCGATTATAATATAAGTAAATTAGTACCTCATTTATAGTTAGACAAGTTGCATGACAACCAACAAAGAATATTAGAGAAGGATAAGTAATAAAAATGAAAAATGATTATATGAATTTGTTTCCCATAAAAACCACCAAGTAGGCCCAAATATATTACTTGTGATGGATAAAAACTTTCGCATTAACAAGTGGTGTGTCCGTTAAAACAGAATAATTACATCTAGTGAACTTAACACTTAACACAGAATAGCATAAATTTTAAATATTTTATCTACTGTAGTATCTTATTATACCTAAATATTTTTGACAATAATTAATACAAACGATAGTTCTAATTGTAGTTAAAATTAAATACACCCGTCGCAGCAGACCTGCGTACTCAGCGAATTTCCAAATCAATAACATAATAATATATGACAAGTTTTATCATTTTCTGTCCATAAATATGAGAGTTATTTGCCTATTCTCCATAAGATTAACATGGGAAAGAGTATGCAGGTTTGCTGCTGTGAGGAACGCTGAAAGTAGGTGCTTCTAGCGTAAACAATATATACTTTGACCATTTATATCAAGTTTTATCAACATCTGTCCAAAAATAAAGGAGTTTACCTAATCTCTATATGATTAACATGGGAAAAGAGTATGCAGGTTAGCTGACATGATAAACACATAAACTATGATTTTTTCAACAATTATTGGCTTCGCTTCACTCAAAGACACCCTAAACTAATATTAGATTAGAATAATAATAATAAATAACTTTGAACTGCCAACAGGATGTTTTTTACAGAATGTTGTCTTCCATCATTCCCCAAATGCTAGAAAATCTTAAACAAGACTTGCTGTTAGTACCCTTTCTATAGTCGGTATGTTACCGAGTGTTACTGCTCCAGGAACGTTGAACAAATTTAATAGAAATTTTCTTCTTTATTTAGGTATATAATTTTTAATTGTGTCTATTCCAAATTTTTGACGTAGGTGTGAGTTACGAACATACCATGGACATGTTGCAGCAATTCTTAAAATTTTGTTTTGAAAATTTTAAATTTTTCAGCTTTCCAGATGAAATGCAGTTTCCCCAAACTGGAGAAGCGTACATAATTGATGGGCGTAGAATGGTTTAGTATATTAAAAGCGTGCATGTAGACTTTAAAAGTCTTGCTAAAAACTTGTGTCAGTTTAGTGTTAACATTTAGGTTCTAATTTTAATTTTTTGTCAAGGTAGACGCTTAATATTTAATGTAAAATGTACCCTGGTCCTCAGGATTCCAATGAACTTGTGTAGTCAACGTATATTTCAGGGGGGACATTGTATTTTCTGAGGGAGAAACTTTTTGTTTCGTACTTCACAGGATTCAAAGCGATTCTCCACATTTTAAACCAGTTATTTATCATGTTTACACTCGTTTGAAGTTGAGGTTGCAGCATTGAAAATGTCTGAATTTTGGGCTATGATGGCAGTGTAGAGAGTATAGAGCGATAGTAACATAGGTAGATCCGGCAAATCTGACATGAATATGTTGAATAAAATAGGCCCTAATATTGAGCCCTTACTATGCGAATCGTCGAGAACGTAGAATTTAGTTTAACAGCAGATGTTCGACTGGTTAAAATGATTACAAAAAAAACTCTTAAATAAAGTGGAAAGCCAAAATGGTATGATTTATATAGCAGTCCGGCATGCCAAACTTTATCAAATGCTTGAGCAACATCCAAGAATGCAGTAGTGGAGAGAAGTTTATTTTCAAATCCTCGATTGATAGTTTCACTGATTCGCAAATTTGACTTGTAGATTGTTTTAATCTAAACCCAAATTGATGGTGAGTGATCGTATTGAGTTTATGTACTTTAAACTTTATTTCTGGACTATCTTTTCAAACAATTTTGATATTAAAGGCAGTAGTCTGATTGGACGGTAACTACTTGGATGATTTTTGGGTTTGTTAGATTTATGAAGGCCAATAACTTCAGAATGTTTCCAGGTCTGAGGAAAGTATCCAACAGAAATACAAGCATTGAATACTGATGCTAAGATTGCCAAAGCTTTACGAGTTCAACTTTCTAGGACGATATTAGGAATCAGATCATGACCATGAGCTTTTTTATTCAATTTTAAGCAATTTTTAATGAAGTTGTTTATTTCAATGGGTGACGTGTACTTTACAGCCTTTTCAACAGTACTAGGACTCGAGTTTATAAAATCTTCTATCATTTCATTAAGTCACGAACATCATTGGAATTGAATGAATTATTAAAGTGGTCAGCGAAATCATTACTTTTTTAGCATTGTTTTCGAAAACCTTATTATTGTGAGCAAGTGGAGGTATGATTGATGAAGTTCGTAGTACTCCACATATTTGAATCCCCTCAGAGGCAGAATGGTTATCTTGTAATAGTGACGTTTTTTCGAGTCCAGACCCAGACGCCATTTGCAATCGTGCCATTAATTAATCAGTTACCAAACGGTCGACGTTAGGTTGTACCAAAACCAGGGTTTGGGCCGTTCCCTATCCGTTAAATAATGCCACTGGTGTTGAAAGACCAAACTAGGATTCAATATCGATAAGTAAAGAACGCTTGAAAAGGTAATTTGACAAATTGTCACGTCAGTTGATAACAGAAGCGCTCTACATGAACAAAACGCGATGTAAAGAGAACGTAGAAACGTTTGTTAAAATGATTGAGGGAGTTGGCGCCGGTTTCCTGGTCCTGGTACCATTCATTGTTTAAACTGCGCCGAACGGTGAATAGCCTAAGATAAATTGTGGGGTTATTGTGGGCGGAGGGTTGTTATTGACTTGTCCGTCATACAAGGAGGAACATTAACCCGCTCCCGCACGGGCACACACACGCACACGCGCACGCGGCCGCCTGACACAAACTAATGACACTTGATGACGCTGATACGAAATGGAAGATTAAATTATTCACTACTTGTTCCCGCCATCATTAATCACCTTAAGGGATTAGAGAGTTTTCAAAATTGCTTCCCTTTTTCAATTACTCGGTGATATCGCCTCCTGTTGAGTTTCCACAGTTCAACACGACAATTCCTTCCTGTTAAGGCAATCTGTATTGTTTTACTTCTTGTAAGTCATAGGTCTACTTTTTCCCATTTTCACCTATTAAACTTACAGTAATTATCTTGTCAGGAAAATATTCAATGAACTCTAACTAACCATTACAAAATATCAACAAAAACGGTTGGGTAATTGGAAGAGGCAATTTTTCTTTGATAAGTTTCGTTGCATTAATTATTGATTGTGTAGACTTTGTGAAGAAAAGTAAGTAACTTTTCATTACATCGAACGGGTTGGAATCAAATTTAACAAATATTTTATAGACATTCTAGTCACATTGTTATTTATTCAAATCATTAGATCATTAAAACATTATTTGAAATAACAAGAGAACTTATTGTATTTTAGAGTTATTTGGGGTTTGACGAGTACTAAGTGGGTGGAAATAAAAAACCTAATGTTACAAAGCTCAAATTATTGCCTATTTGGTCTAATGTAGTTCAGTAAAAACCTTTGGCCACAATTAATTATGATATTACATACAACTACTCAACTGATTTATAGCAGTTTACTAAACCTCTATGATTACAGAGTATCATGTACCTTCAAAATTATTCACCCTACAGAGTGTTAATAAACTCACTCTAAACGTGACAAGTTTTCTATATTTTATAAAAAACCTCATTATGACCTCATTAAACCTTACTGTAAAGTGCTGTGAAATTATTTCTGTAAAGTTAAAAAGAATACATTTTGTAGGGAGAAATAAAGATAAAAGTGTTGGAAGCGGAATCAGGACAGCGCGTCGTCGTCGGGTAATTATTTTGGTGTCAGGAGTGGGATAAGCAGATTTGCGGGTGAAATACGAGGTGTGGGTCTGCAGAATAAAACTGGGGATCTAATTTGCTTTTTCACCAGCTCAAGGGCCTTCTCGGTTTTAAATGGGGCCACTTTTAAGAACTAATTTCCCACCATGTTGTTTCTGAACTAACGGCTTCCTTTTCCTTTTAAAAAAGGAAAAAATATTTATAAACTTTAAACCGTCACATAAGCACTGTTTATTTTTTATTATAAAATAATGTTTACGTGGATCGATATGCTATCTGTAAAAATGACGGTTCAAAAGTTATGGGCTTTTAAATGTCAAAAAAATCAAGTTTTTATATTTTCAGCGAAAACAATAAAAGTAAAGTATAACTTGACTGGTACCATTGAAACCAGCTTAAAAAACTAAACAAATTAGTATTTTGAATTATTTGTCTACGACTAACGGTTCCAGAGAAAAGTTAAATTTACTGTCCACGATAAACGCAGTACGTTGTCTGAAAGCGCCCAATGTTATTCTTATGGAGAATATAAAAAAATCAATTTCTTCCTTACTTTCCAACCGTTTTCCATGAAACTTGGTATGAAGCGTAAGGTCAAATCACCGAACAAAACCAGCTCAAAAAAGCTTGGTGTTACGGGGGGGGGGTTGTCCCCCCCATACAATTTGAACAATTAATTTAACTTTGTCTCTCGTGTTTTTATTTTTAGAAATTGGATGATTATTTTTGAAACAATAAATTATTAAATTTAGATTAACTTTGTAGAACATGATAGTTTTATTACAGATTGTCTTTTTTAAATTTACTTAAGGGAGAAAGTATGTGTCAGTCCACTGGTACCGTTTATTTAATCTTGTTTACCATTTGGCAGGATCAGCTTATCGCTGGTAGCCTTGAAGTTCACTGTTTATCAATTTTTTCTCATATAAATTTTGTGGTCATCCCGGGGATCGAACCCGTCACCTCTTGCACCAAAGTCCAAGACGCTAACCGTTAGGCTAGCAGATGACCTAAGCCTTCTTTTATATTACAAATTCGATACAATATACCTAGTAGTTTCTATGGAAACCTGTTACATATTTTCCATCTTAAAATCACTAACACTCCCCAGAGCTAAGACATATCTATGTCAAAACATATCCATGCATGTTGTTTAATTATGAGACATGTTTTTTAAGAATATTTATGTTGTTTATAAGAATAAAAATCTACCCTAGCTGGCCAAAGTAATCCCGTTTGACGGCACCATAATAATATGTATTTGTTTTAGAAAGCCTTAATATGAGAAGGAAAGGGAGATGAGATAGAGGAGAGAAATCGAATAATGGGTGAGTAAAGTAGTTAGCTAACGGGGTATAATTGTGAGTGCGATGCCGTCTGTTGGGGAGGGCGGGGGCTACAGTATTCACACTGGGCGGCTGCAATATTAACGCGGTGCTGGATCAGTGGATGGAGCCCGCCCTTTGTCTCAGGCTCCTCTCACCCGAGTCTTATATTTTACAACCTTTTGGATTACTTTCAGCCCAAAGATTTGAAGTTACAGCCGATTTACTTATCAGAACCAAATATTAACATTCTCTTACAATCCACCCCTTAGCCCTACTGATTTAATAATTATTTACGCCGAGAAATTTACCCCTAAGTGGGTATTTTTTCTAAGTAGGTAAAAATATTTCCCGTGGGTTTCATAGGGTGATGTAACCATAAGCTGTATACTAAGTTTCATTCGAAGATACAACAAAACAAGGGAGAAATTAATTTTCTTGTTTTTTATTGGGTGTTCTTTACTTAGACAACGTATTCCGTGTAATTTAACTTTTCTCCATATCCATTTGACGTAGGTGTATAATTTAGAATTAAAAAAGTTTTAATTTATAACTATTTTAATGGTCATATTAATTTATATATATTTTACACTATAAATGTTTTAGCTTAACTTAACTATAACTCAACTATAATGTATCAAACCACCAATTCTACAAAATAAGCATGTTATTTATACTCTACGTCTAACTGCTTCTGAGATATTCAAAATGGTAAATACAGTACGTTGTCTAAAGTTAATCTTATGGAGGATAACTAAAACTCAATAACTCTCTTATTTAATTAAATATTCTTCCAAAGGCTGGTGGTATGCAGGTCAATCTAGTTACGTTTTATTAATATATCCATAAAAATTCCAAATTTAATGTTTCTTATGGCAGAAAACCTACATATTTATTGCCCATGTAATTCTTTTGAAGAGTAGATAAATTGGTATAAATTGCTTAATTATTTACATAATTTGATATGTGATTTTACTTATGTATTTACCATAATGTAAGCATTTTACCATACGATCTGTATTGCAGCAAACCTGTACACTCAGTACTATTCGATTACTATGTCGGGAGTAACACAATTTCTATGAAATTCGCTCTACTCACTTCAGCGTGCTTCGTGCTCCGTAATCTCGTTAATATAATGACACGAGTATATTGCTTCTTTTGATACCACCATGAAGTCATCATTATCTGCAGCAAATTGTTTGCCGGACGACAGAGCCATTGAGCCAACTTAGAGAAAAGTGAGAAGTATTCGCAGCTGAGTGCCGGAAATAAGGATAATAAAAGAACGTAGCATGGAAGACAAAGGAAATGGCGCAAAGTGCTCACAGTAAATACAATGACGCTTCCTGTGACGATCCGCTCCAAAACTGTTTACGGTTGCGTCAGTTGGAGCTATTCAGTGAGAGGATTGGAATTGACATTTTGGCTACAGATTTGACAGCAATAGCTTAGAATTAAAGCGTTGTTAATTAATATGCCTCCTTATAATTATTTAAGAGTCTGCCTTATTGGCAAAATATTTCGATTCAACCCCATAAGAGCAATGTTAGTTGTGACAGTATTACTGGCTACACGATAGTTAAAATATGATTGAGGCGTCAAATTAATGTTAAAGTGATGAAACTACTTTTTTATCTTCCAGAAAAACATAATTATCACCGGATTGTATCCAAGGATTAACAAGTAATTATCATTATTTATGATAGCATATTTAAAAAATGGAAAATTAAATTCGCTATGTAACCTTTTCATCTTTAACATAACACGTAAACATTTTTATGACCATATAACAGTAATGCTATCACAAATTTACATTGTTCTTATGGGACAAAAATCCAAGATGGTGGAGTTTCTGAAGTTTTAATTTTTTTAGACATTATATGTAGACGTTGCTAATATGCGCGATACTGTAATACCGATTTGCTAGTGTCGATAGAAGCTTATTTTTTAACAGTAGTTGAGTAAATGGAAAATGTAAATTCTAATCATGTACATCGCTAAGCATTATAATCAACCTTTAAAAGACAACATAGTAGGCCTACAAGATTTTTTCTAACACAAACTACGTTATAGAATGCATTCGAATTCAACATTTTTCTTAAGGGAATTGCGCGAAAAAGGCGCAGGTACTGCAGACTGTTAAGAGGTTCATTATTGAATTAAGAGTAATGACTCAGATTAAAATACCCGCTTCTAAATTAAAAGGTCGCAGATTCGATTTTGAGCAAAATAGTCACAAATTGTGATGGTTTGATACTGGATATAAATGCCTTTGTCACAGTAACGAAGCTGTATATTGAGCTCCCCATGTGGGGTAGATCATGGATATGTCTAAAGGTAATGTTTTCACTTCATTCAAACAGCTGTTCTTATTCTTTTATATTAAAAATCCAATAGCTCCGGTGGTTTCTATGGAAACCTGTTACATATTTTCCTTCTTACAAATCGCCAACCCCCATCCCCCAGAGCTAAGACATATCCATGTCAAAACCTGTGTCTGATATTCTAAAAGTTGATCGACTAATGACATGCTTTGACGTAGAAAATAGCAAAAACAGAGCTACTTATCATTAAATCGATTACCCCCTTCACTCATGTTCACCTTAAAGTACTCACAACTGGGATGACATATACATGAATATTTAGGTAAACCATGGGAAATTTCCTCTTACACTCATACCGTGATTTATTGGGTGTAAGGAGCATTTGCAGTATTAGATCTAGCAACAGGTCCAATAATGAAAAATTGTATTAAAAGATGGTTAAAAATATCTGATAGATTTAAACGGACTGAAATTGTCCTCGAAGTACAGCGCTCTGCATGGTGTAGTGGTGTAGGGGTGTAGGGGTGTAGGGGTGTAGGGGAGGGTCCGAGGCGACGGTAATAGGCCCAGTTAAGTCACCGAGCGACGCGGGACCAGCTAAGTGTATGCATTATACATCAAGGCTCCTCTCTCTCTGTTTTTATCACTACCAATTACCCCCGGCATTCGGAGTGCTCTTTCTGGCAGTCACAGGCGCTAATTCGAGCAAAGTGCAAATTTTATCTTGTTTTGCAAATTCTCATTTTATATGGTGTAACTATTATGCCGCCTCGGCTAAGTGGGGGGATGGGGAGTCCGTTTGCTGCATTAGGATCGTTAAATGTATTCCGAGACAAAGGATTGTATCGCGATATCTGTTGCTTTTAATCCTCTTCCTTTTTACGTCTTTGTTGTGTTCGCCATTTTGTAACGCCCCAATTCCGAGAATCGCATTAGTCACTTTGTCACGAAGATGTTTTATGGAAATGTTGTTTAGCACAAATTTATTGTCTTGATTTGTTTAATTTTTACCGTCCCTATTCTGGGTCACATTTTTAACTATGAAATAAGATTGGAGACACTGTATTTGTAATAATCGGTGCAAATCTACCTAATCTATATAAATAAAATTAGAGTTTTGTCTGTATATTGCTCAGAATTATTAATTTTTTAGTTATTTTTACTTTTCTTGCGTTAGAGAAGCCGAAATTGGTCTTATCTCAATTTTTGTCTGTTTGTCGGTTTGTCTGTGACGCTCCAGGAGGCATTTTACGCCGTCTTCTCCGAAAAAACAGGAGAACTGATTACAATGAAACTTATTTCATGTATTCTCTACATTCCAGAGAAGGTTTGTAAATGCTTGAAATCGCACACCGCCCCTTGAAAAGTAAATAACGAGCATTTAAAAACCCACTTTTACGCAATATTACTCGCATTTTGATTCAGTTTTCAATGAATTTAAATGAACTGATTATTACCAGTACGTTGGTAATAATCAGCTGTCTTTGTAGTTTAAAGATTTATTAGAAAGAAAAACAAACTGCTGTCAAATCAATATTAGTTAGTTTATATTGGCCATTGATTTTAAACCCATTTCGAAATCATACTATATTAAAAAGTTATTCTAACTTACAACTAATTATAAATATGGTATAAATGTTCTAATCTATTTAATTGTAAAGTAATGCTAAATAATAAAGCTGGGTATTTATTTATTTATTTTGTACTGATTTGTTTAGGATTTCAGGTTTACATTTTGGTGTGATGATCTTTCTTCTTTAATTTGTATCCTACAACCCGTACAAAGGACGGGCTTACTGCTAGTTTTAAAAATAAAGTAGAATTCAATTTTATTTTAATTTTCTTCATCTACCATCCGTTTAACACATTGATTGCCACTCCGAGATTTCGTCATTACATGTTTGAAAACATTACTAGGTATGGTCACTTGTAGGATTACAGGCCCTAAAGATATTTGTATGTGAGCCAGTTGTTGACTCACGCGGCCTCAGAGTACAATATACGTGGACCATATGAGGTTCACACGGCCCCTGCCATCAAATACTGTGAGTGATAAATAAGCTTACGTGAAAGTCAATATGAAATATAAAAATGAGGTCATGGATATTTTTCACCAAATGCTAAAGTAAAAATAAAGTGTCAAATAAAATAACATTATTATATCATCGGAAGGTTACATTTGATTGCCAATTCAGTAACTTACAAACTAAGTAACTCACTAACCCTTTAGGTCAACATTAAGTTAAAACAGAAGCATAAATAAATTTGTTTTGTACAAGAAAATCTTGTACTAGGTGTCATTTTAGGGTATTTTTATGTCAAGCAATTAATCTGGTTAGTAATTTTTTTATTTACTCGATGAATACATATTAAATGAATAAAAAAATTAGCTCTATAAAAATATTGCTGACCCATTCCATAGCATCTCTGTAAACCTTAAAGGCCATGCCACACCGAGCTCGCTACCGCGGCGGTAGCGGTAATTTTGGTGTGGACTGGCTCGAGGTAAAACGTCCGGTACTCCCTTAAAGCTTCAATTTTACCATTTTGCTTTTATATAGTGTTTTGTTGTTGTTTATTAGGTAGATCGGCAATCTTTAAGATAAACATGACCTGATCTCAAACTAATCCAATGTGTCTTAGTTTTAAAATTCGTATTTGTAACGAGGAATGTTTCAGAGTTTATCCAAGATGGTGGAGGTATTTAGATTCTTAAGAATAGAATGTAGGCATAGAGTTTATATTTCATGCAGTAATTTCCTTTAAAAATTAAAAAAAAATCTTAAATAATAGCTATGATAATCGTGAGATGCGGCCATCATGATTCCCGGGTCGTGCAAAACACGCCGACCACCACGCGGGCTTGACCAGAGTTATTACGACCCTCGTGTCCATTACGTCACTCAGCGACTAGGGGGGTTGAGGTTCTCACCGCCAGGGTGAGGGGCGGTCTGATAGCTGTTTCGGTACATTTAAATAAATACATTCTCTGATAATACAGTTGATTGTACCTCCTTAGCAGTGAATTATCATCATATGATAAGCACATAAAATGGTAACACAGTATGTTTAAATGTAAGGGAGTTATAATATACATTTACTTATTCTCCGTGAGTAACATAGTAAATGAGTAAATAGGGTTTCTACCAAGTGGAACAAAAGAATTTAGATTTTTACAACATAGATGAAGCGTTATAACAAGTTTTATCACAATATTACAAATAATAATGAATATCATAAAATTGATCATTGTTCCGTTAAAATAAAGTTAGAAATAAATAATGAGGGTTTATGTCAGTAAAATTCAGATTTTTTAGCATTCATTATTAGAAATAAACTGTAAGTAGCATGTCACATATCACAAAAATATTTGAAATAAGCGACACATCAAGTTTTACCTTTTCCTCATAATATTAGAACTAGGGTTCTAAAAACAACGTGCTGTGTGTGTTCCAGTAAACATGCATGTTTCAAAATTCAAACTAGTCTCTTTCAATGCATGCGCCAACCTCTGTACTAACATCATGCAGGTCGTCAAACATTTACAATCACATTGATAATCACCTCTAATATGCACCGGGATGGTTTTGTGTCTTCATATTAATTATGAATCAGAGTCAAAAAGTGATTAGTATTGCTGCGTCGATTAATGTTCACCCAGTTGAATCAATATTTCTCATGTCAATCTTCTAAACAATTTTAACATCTTTCAGCAAAAGAAGAAGTTGTAAAATATCAATAGTCAAGTTTGTTACCTGTTGATACAACAATATACATCAAAAGTATGAGAGTATATAACCACTTTAACCCACATAAAAATATCCATAAGCTCTATTCCAAACTTTATAACCAAGCTATAAAGGTGCAGATAATTTAAATCAATTTCACACATTGATAAAATAAATAAATATTGACAAAAATCCTTCATGTGTAAGGGGAAATAGAGAAATTACATTCTTAATAATATTTTGTATTACACGCACACCCTCTGGAATCGAGATTCGACTTGAGAACATCATTTATTTGGTTTTCCGTTTCATCTCCTCCGATACCCATTTCAGATATGAAGCGAGGAGAATTTCTCAGCTGACCGGAGCGGAAACGGACATGATATATCAGCTGGCGAGCCGTCCTGTCTCATACATAGGCGATGACCGGACAAAGGAGAAATGTTTTAATAAGAGTGTCCACACGATGTTGTGGTCATCCCCTCCCCACGTCGACACTTCTGCCCAATAAATCTATTCTCTCTCATCCAACAAAAGACTGCCTTATAGTATTGCGTTTATTCTAGAGTAGGCCTACACAGCTTCATTTAATTAAAATACGGAATCAGCATTTAACTCATTATTTATTTTCAATTTCATGTAATAATTTATGTCCATAGGCTTATACATTATTTTGTATAGAAATTCATAATTTTGGAAAACAACTATGAAAGTTAGTATTTAACCAGGTCTTATCTTCCATTTTCTTGGCGGAGTTTAACCCTTTAGGAAACCATTTATGTAGTTGCATAAATGAGATAAGGAACCAAACTCATCTCAGAATGGCCAGCCTGATGAATCTACAGACTTCCATAATGTGAGGTCTAGTTTTGTAATAGCAAATAAATAAAAATAATATTGAATTACCGGTACAGTAGCTCAGTAACAGTAATGCGCTGACCCAGTAAGTCAGTTGTTGGAGCGAAACCAGCGGCTCATGTCAGATCATGGGCTTCTCTGGCTATCCCATGAGACTCAAGCAGCTACACTACCTTGCTGTAAGTTATTTTATTCACCTCCTAGGTCCTAGGTGGTAGAATGGGCAGTTTTGGTTGTTAATCCGCCCGCCATCTGTCGCACGTATAGCTGGCATCTAACGGAGTGTTTCGCTACGATTCAATTTATTTATGAGCTTATGAGCCTAGTTCGACATATTATATTTAGAATTATTTAGAATTATATTAGCTGTGCATTTAGAATTATATATTTGGTAGCTTTAAAGTGTTAAAATAAAACGAGAAATAAAATTAGATTTTATAAAAAATCTAATAATTTTTTTAATTTACTGGAGTAATAAATAAGTTGTAAGAAATCTTTGAATATGTGTTCCATTATAAGTAATGGAAATATAAATTGGGTTAGTTAATTTAGTAATTATAATTATTAAGTAATTAATATTGTAGTATCAGTATTGTGCGTGGAATGCTCTGATGCAACATCAGTTTCGGCACCACTCTCTTATAGTTTAGAAATAAAACTATCCTCTTCCTATATCTAACTAAGAATGATATTGTCATCTACTCGTACGTTCCTCGACATTTCAAGGAATTGTATAACACTACTCTACAAGTTCTAAACACTATTCTAAGCAAGTAACAACTATTTACAAAACGGAAATCGGTCTAAAACATACATATATAACACCAAACACTAAAACTAACAGTCCGAGTATATATTTCAGCTAGCAATTCGGTCCCACGTCTAACAGACCATGCGCGCCTCAATTTCCCCCTCCTCCCTCCTGACGACCATCGAATGTGAATCACCCCTTAATGATGCAAAACAAGTGTGGCACATTGTCATTAAGGCATTTACTGAGTCCTGAGGTGATAGACAAAGGATTGAAAAAAAATGTTTCTGTGTAGTATATAGTTTTGTTAGATGTCATCTACCATGGGGGCCGATGGCGGGATAAATCGCTATTTTTACTTATTTCACGTCCCATCCGACGATGGTTGTTTACAGTTCGTCTACAGCATGTCCTTTACCCAACATAACAGGCTCTAATTCACTCTGACATTCCAGCCCCGCGCATTAACCTCCAAAGAGGCCTTTTACTCGAGCAACTGTCGCTGATGTGGCGGTGTTGTCGCAGCATATGGCCGTTATCTGGACTGTGAAACTAGAGCCTTCGCTAATCCCTGGGAGCCTCCCCGAGCAGACGGCCTCGGCTGCGGTATAATCGGCAACCTAAGTGAGCTGTTTGTAGATCTTATCATATAGTGATAATAAAGTGCGCGACTGTGACGCCAGACAGCGCTGTCACCAGATTAGCCTCCCCCTCCCCCTCCCCTCCCATTGGGTCACCCTCATTAAATACCCTAATATTAGTTCGGAGGGGACGCGACTTTATTGCTAAATTATCGTTGTGATTCGTGTTGTTTTTTAGTGTTGGGGAGGGGATCGTCGGTTTATGAAGGTTTTTATCTGACTGCTATTTGGGGTCTTGTTATTATATTACAAGTTTGAGAATTATTTTTTAACAAATTTAGGTTTTACATTACTCTTCCTCTTTGTAAACAAATAAAGAGTCTAGCTTTTCATAATAACTGTAATATTTTTTTAATTAAAATTTATTTTTTATGTAAAACTTTTTAGTTAACAATTATTATGGACCGGAGGTAATTTATTAGTAATAGCAATTGATGAAATTAAATCATTAATACTGTAACAACATTATACAAGGTACAGATAAGCAATATTTACGATTGGAAACACTTTTGGGTTTTTATTGTAGTTAGTTGTCAACTCTTATATTGTTTTGGCTTATTGTACTGATGAGTAGGCTTACATTATAATTTTATAGGCTATACCTTTACTCGAATACTTTAAATATACCTGATGTCCATATGAGACAGGTCCAAACTTGCTATAAAATATATTTACAGTAACAACTGGCAACTGTGAATTTATCAAAACCATACAACCGGTTAGGACCGCAAGAAGAGATGTTTACAAATTTTAATCTATAAGCCGATTGATTTTACAAATTACTACAACTTAAAATTTATGAGAGATAATCTTGTGTTGTGACTAAAATTCTCTATAGACGTGTGACAAAATGTAGTAACTGTATCTGGTAGCTCTGGTATCTGGTATCTGGCAACTGGTAACTGTTAAATTCCGTAGTTGACTTCTGAACTGAATAGGCTACAAACATGAGATATTCAAACAACCAAGCATACGATACGTGACCTGTACATAAAAAATATTTTTAAGATGATAAAGAATCAATATCTCTGTGTTTTTTCAATGTTTTGTTTTAATATAACCCTTAAAACTTGCCATGTTTGCTAATCTTATTAAATTTGACCGGACCACATTTTACCGTGGATTTCCTTAAGGGTATTACCAAAGAACATAACAATATTTCTATGTTCTTAAATAAGTGTTTACTACGTCTTAAATAAGCCGCTGTGTATATACGCAGGTTTTAAACTCATTTATTAATTCTGTTATTCCTTGTCTTGGACAAGATAAGATTGAATATTTAATTATTAAGTTTTATGGAACGTGTTAAATTTGAATTGTCCATTTAGTACATCAAACTGTGGTACCTAGTAGACATTTGACGTACACTACGTCCGCTATACATAATACATTACATAATACATAAAAAATTTGAACGTATATGTAATACATAATAGGTTAATTATACCGTCGAGCACGGCGCGCTGTGGCGCTGAATGACCGTCGTCTCACAACACAAACAGGAAGCCAATAGTCATTGTAGTTTTCACTCCAGTAGCGGAGTGGAGTGAGGAAGCGTAAACGCACAAAGCGGTTTATCCAAGGGCAGCTGCGGCCCGAGCCCCCGTTGATCCGGTTTTGAGAGGATTAAACCAGTTTACACGAAACGTCAAGCTCTAATTGTCGCAGGATTTGGGGCTCAATGTCAGTCCGGCTGCGTTGACAATTAGTTCGAGAGGGTCTGTTGTTAAAGGAGAATATTTGTGACATTTAGCTCTGAATGTGTCCGAGAAATGGTTTTGGATCAATAGGCTTCTATCAGGTCCGGATTGAAAAAGAAAGTATCACTTAGGTTAAGCCTACCCAATATAATTTCATATGTCAAATTCTTCCGCAACTCATTCATCAATCAACCGGCAGTACAGTTTATACTTACTACGAGTGAAAATGCGATTTCAGCAATTTTAATAGTTTTTTAGTTCAGAAGTCATATATTATGATCCTTATGTTATACGTATACCACTTTTTAAATACCGTTTTAATTGTTTTCTGGTATAACAGAACCAGTGGTTTACTGTTTTCTAGTGGTTATTTACTAAATTAAATCGCTATTAACGATATAAAAATATCGATAACCCAAACTCAACTTACGTCCGCAAGCGTTGTTTGTCGCCGATTAATTAATTTGTGTTGCGTAATATCGTAATACACGCGACATTTCCGACTATGCGCTCCGTGGAGTTTGGTTAGGTTGGTTTTTAATATATTTTTGTATATGGTTAATAATATGATTATACTATTAGTAGGCTCTAGAAAACTATTGGCCTTCTGTTAAACCTATAGTCTATTTTTGCTTTACATTCACCGTAACCAAATCTGTTTTTTTTAAATTACTTCCACAATTAGTTGCAAATTTATGTGTGAAATCGACTTAATAATGAACATAAATACACAACCTTCCCGATTATTCTGTTTGTTAACACCAGAAAACCATTAAACAGAAATTTAAACAGTGGTATTAGTACAATGAAAAAACACCATATATAGCGAATGATCTCTATCCTCCTTGATATAACGAACGGAAACAACTTACAGTGTCTAAACATGAACGCCCGACCACGGATGTGTCCCACGGTCTTGACTGTCATGAATTTCAATTTAGAATTTTTATTCTCGTTGTTTTAAAGATATGCAGTGTTAAAACTATTTTTAAGGATTAAGCCTTTTTTATTTTATTATAATACATACTGTAGTTTACTTTTTTAATACATATAAGTATGTACATTATTGTCATAACAACATTACTACGTAATTGATTTTAATTCTTCTTTTAAACATACTGTACTTTAAAAAATAAAGTTAGTTTATTTTGTATCAAGTAGAATGAGACTATTTATTTTATTCTCCATTTACTTAACAACAGAGTATCCTATGCAATTACAGAGCGTTTTAATGAGGTTAAGCATTGCTAGATGTTGGCCTGCATTACGATGTCGGTGAACCTCGATATAGCGAAATTCCATCAAACCTAACCTCAATATAACGAAACTCGATGTAACGAAAACCTTGATATAACGAATATTCAGTCGGTCCCTTGAGATTCGTATATATCATGTTTGACTGATTAAAGATACAAAAATTTTTTCTGTTAAATTATTTTGTTTACATTAAGTAAAAAATCTGTTTTTACTTATATATAAATTTTCTATAACAATTAGTTGTAAATGTATGTGTGCAATCGACTTAATAATGAACATAAATACACAATTCCCGATTTTATCTTTTTAAATGAAAACATTAAACACTATTTAACAGGTTTTATACAACGGAAAAAAATATATTGTTTTTTCTGATGACATTTTGTAAATTGTATTCATAGTTGCATTTTTCTTGGGATATTTTACGTATTTTTTATTATAATTATATAAGTCCCAATGAGTCAGTTGAGTTATAATCAGGTCCTGTGAGATAATTACACCTGAACTGAGTAAAATCTGGAAATGATAAGAATAATCACCCCATTTAGATCGTGGAATATAACATAGTTCAAAACTCACCGCGGTTAGACTGAATGACCTGAATCAACTATGTAGGTTCAAAAATTTGCACTTTAAAAAATCGGAGAAATTATTCTATTAACCTACCACACTTTTATTACTTCGTGTGAATATTTGAATATATTTGGATTTCCTTTTATTAATATAAGGATGGAATGCAATAAAATACTCTTGTTTATGGATTGAGAATACAATACTTATTAATCGAAAACGGAAGTGACGCTAGTATATCACATAAGATAGCGGAAATGCCTTCATCATACAGTTAATTGAACAATGGCTAGGCGTACTAATATAATATTTGAACAGTATCTTTTAATTGCATGATTAATTTATTGATTACATGGTTTCTTATCTCAGGGTGAGTCCAATTCGCACTGAATTTATATAATAATTTGATTTGATGTCAAATATGAAAAGGAAAATTTAAATAGTTAAGAGAGTTTCAATAAGCTATATGATTAATAATGAAATGAAATTTTCAATCTAGCCTTAAGTAATTTGGAGTCTTTAGCCTATATGGAATCAAGATGGAGGGTTTTACCACACTGTAGTCATTCTTCAGCTCACATATAACCAGGAATCTTTTCAGCAACAATAAGAAAAGGAAATAGGGAAATTTGAATGTGAGGCTCTTCTTTCACTAATTAAATATTGGGGATTTTCATTAGGAACTGTGTTCTTTTATATTAAAATTAAATTTTATCTCTGGGATAGCAGGAACAGTCGTTTCACTTCTAATGTTGGTTGAGCTCTCTTCTCTCTCTCTTCTTGGTGTGTAATTCACACATTGTTGAAGCACATAGTTGGATGACTGTTCACTGGTTACTTAATTTAGAGCCTTAAGGACTAATTTTGAATTACTGTATGTTATGTTAATTTTTATGTATTGCAATTTTCTTACATTATATATATAAATTATATTGATGAGAGGTGTGTTGATTGAAATTAATTTAGTTTATGGATAGGTTAAATATAATTTTTGTATTTATTAAATGAGGAATAATTTGATAGGTTTTAATTTTGGAGGTGAATAAATATTATATTACATAATAATAATGATTTTCTGAAGAAGGGTAATTAAATGGTTATTTTAACACAAAAAATATATATATATACCTATCAATTAACTAAACACATGAGGGATAATATAATGGCATTTTAACAAACTTAATATTAAATAATGAATGGTTGCATGAAATACTACAATACCTACTGTATTCAAATTCTTCCACGTCAGACGTACAATGTATAAACACATTTCACATTTTTTTTATTACTGTATTTATTTTTTAAACGAACTGTGATTTCAACGTAAAATAAATCACATGTAAATTCGAAAGCTCAAGAGAAACAGTTGTCAAGCAATTTACTTATGATGGATTTACTGACATTAGCAGCTCGTCATGCGAATTTAATTATATATATACAAAATAAAAATCATTAAATATACGTTACTAAACTACGTACGTACACTACGTATATACTAGTAGGCTATGTTTTCTTACAATAAATAATTAAAATTAATCAGCACATCATCGAACGAAAAATAATATGGTGACCATGTTAAAAATCTTCATCAATGGGCTTTCCAGAAGAGATCCTGGCTAGTATAGGTGGGAGAAAGTAAAAATTATAAAATCTGTTAATGTTGAGGATTTTTGACTTGGATATTTCTTAGCTCTGGGGGGGTTTTGACAATCCGTCAGACAATAATTTGAAACAATGACGTTGTATGGTTACAATGGCTGTTTGGAGGAACTGAAAACATTCCCTTTAGACATATCCTATTTCTCACGTGAAAGAAAATATGTGCAACCTTTTTCTTCAAGATCTCTCAATAGTGGACGTATTTGAACTATTTATCCGAACCTGATTGACCGATTAGCCCGGGTACAGGAGGCTAAGTGCGGCGTTGAGAGGCTGTGAGTGTATCAGAGATTGCACCAGATCCCCCCTCCCCACGGTCAGTACTGATGTTGAGGGATGAAGAGTGATCGGCCGCTCCAGCCCTTAGCTCGAGCACGACACGCTCCCACCGACCCCATTTATTGTTTTAATTCCCTCGCCCTTGCCCAAATCGACCCCTAATTTGTCACACTCGGCGCTTTTCCTCCACCTCCGCTGTTCCATAAGTTAGCCGAATCACTCCTGTCTCCCGCGGTTTATTCTTTGGCGCCGATTTATTCGTGCCCAAAATCGTTTCCAAATTCGCTTTTTTCTGTCCAGCTCCAATTCAACAGAAGCTGAATTCGAGCCTCTTTGATGGGAGGTGCACACCAGAAAACGTAACTATATTTTGTTTATGATATTTTTGTATAGGCTAGGTATTTCTGATTAAAACGATATAGCCTATGTATTCATATTCGACTTTAATTTAATTTAAAAATAATAGTTTAACAAATGTTTACATAGCGGCCGAGCAGTATTGAATTATTGCCTCATAATGCCGGCAGTAAGTCTGCCAAAGTCGCAAACGGCACGACGAGAAGGCTAAGTTAGCAAGTAAAGCGATCTAGGATGGTTTGAAAGAAGCTTCCAGACACTGAACAAGGAAAGGAACAGAACTATGAAGCTGGGATGTTTTAAATGTAAGTAAACTGTGTTTTCTTCATTTTTTATGACAACAATTCATTGTAGCATCTTCATTTATTAAATCTTAATTAATTTTAACTCATTGAAGGACAAAGACTATAAATAAATGTATAAATATAAATATAAAAAATATATAAATAAAAGATAGGTTAGATCATTGATATGTCTAAAGCTAATGTTTTCACTTCATCTAAACAGCTATACTTTTTTATTAAAAATTCAATCCAATAGCTTTAATACAATAGTGTCAATACAATAGTTTCAATACAATAGTGTCTAAGGAAACCTGTTACATATTTTCCATCTTAAAAATCGCCAACACCCCCCTCCCACAACTAAGACCTATCCATGTCGAAAGGTAACAAAATAAATTGATACTCATAGTTCCTTGCTAATAGAAAATTCATAAATTTAGTTAAAATTCATAAGTTAAAGGATTTTGTGATTTAAGTAACATTAAGGCACTTTTTACTTTCTCCCCCTATATGATAACTTAGTATAAGGAGAAAGAATTGATTTCGTCAGCATTTTCGTATCTGAGTTTCTGGTGGATATAACTATTATAGTGACCCCTCAATCTAAAAAGTGGTTTTAGAGTGATGTTTATCTAAGTGTCTGTGTAAGTGTGTGTGTGGGGATGTGCAGAAGCCTAGATATTAATGCCCCCTGAATCTAAAAAAAGGGCTTTTTAGTGATGTCTGTGTGTGTGGAGGGGGGAAACGGCTCAAAACGGCTTTAACGACTTTGATTAAAATATATGGTTTATAGTCCTTTATGAGATAATCAAATGACACCATTTGCATTTCTGAAAACATCGGGTTTTAAAAGTTATGTGCTATTAAATGTCAAAATATCGTTTTTTCCGTGATAACAATAAAGGTAAAGTATAATTTTACTGCCGCCAAAAATCCACCTTAAAAACTAAGCAAAGTAGTACTGTAATTTGAATCATTAGTCTACCACTAACGGCTTTATTTGAGGTAAAATACTATCGCATTAAAAGAATTTATAATATTAATTATATAATATATATAATAATAATATAATATTATAATATTAATAATATTAATTAATTTTACTTATCCAATACTATAATACGAGCAAGGTTTGTATATATATTTGCACACGGATCTCGATAAGCCTACAAATGCCGTCAACTTCCACCCAAGCCGGTCACCGTTTATTTAAGGTGGGCCCTCCACTCCACTATGATTTGCAAGCCAAATTGGGATTGCTCATGGTCGGGATTCGAACCCTCGTCCCTCCGAATGGCTCAACTGTTGTACTCGTCAGCACAGCAGTCTAACCACTACACTACAAAGGACCACCGTCTGAGAAAGCACTTATTTGGCTATAAAAGCATACTCTGGCGGCAAAATAACGAACTCAAGCGTCAGAATAGGGAACTACAGAGTAGTTGCATGTATTAGCTCGCAGATGGCAGCACTGTAACAGTAATTTTTGACTTCGATAGCGCTATACAATTGCACCTCGCTGACATCTCACAGTGAGATGTTAGCACCTGGAGGGTTAAAATAAAAAAAAATAACATTACGCTTATGGTGAATCAAAATGTAAACAATACAAATTAATACATCTGTTTATAACCGTTTGACAGAACAATATGTGAATAGAGGTTTTGCATAGATATTTATTTTATGTATAAATGACAAATCATCAAATTACCAAACAATTTGTAAAAACTAAAGGGTGACATAACTATTAAAAGCGAAATAAAAGCAGAAAAAGGTATTTCCAAAATCAAAAATTCCAGCAAAATTCCGGTTTTATTGTAATATTAAATTTAAAATCTAAAAAAATAACATTACGCTTATGGTGAATCAAAATGTAAACAATACAAATCAATACATCTGTTTATAACCGTTTGACAGAACAATATGTGAATAGAGGTTTTGCATAGATGTTTATTTTATGTATAAATGACAAACCATCAAATTACCAAACAATTTGTAAAAAGTAAAGGGTGACATAACTATTAAAAGCGAAATAAAAGCAGAGAAAGGTATTTCCAAAATCTTTCTTGTTTTGATAGAAAACGTATTCATTAGCCTATATTGCTTGAAGCCACCGTAAGAAACCAATTAACTGGTGTAAATTAAATTCCTCTTTTGCTTTTCAATCCTCATTCCTTTTCTAACAAAATCAGTTGATCACAGGCTAATAATAACTGTATGGATAGTTAAATACAGTATAAGATCTCATCTGAAACAATTGAGGTTGCCCAACAACCTTTAAACGACGGCCCGAACTTGGCCGACGTCGTAGCAAGTGGCTAGCACTCTGGTTTCATGAGCGGGTGTTATGAGGGAACGACATGACTATGTACCACCTGTTAAATAATATTGGAAAAGGATAAGGAATAACGTAATAGAGACAGGCGTCGGAAGAAAACTTAAAATCTAGCATTTTTGGCAATATTAATCTCGATCGAGTAGTTAATTAATCATTAAAACTGAACCTTATCTCTTCTTCTTCACGAACTATCAAAATGTAGTTTAAACGGATGTTTACATTAGAAAATGTAAACATTGAAACCTAAGACGGTAACGGCACCTTTCTTCTTCTTCTTCACATTCTGTCAAATTTTAAAATAGGTGTCCACTGTATAAAATAGGTATATAAATAGGTATATAAATACTGTATATAAATAGGTGTAAAAAATAAAAAAAACGTCCCGAGATACCGTGGACTGTTACCTATATTTCGAATTTCATTAAATTCGGACCAATAGTCTCGTATCTAGGCTTTTGTACACACACATGTGTCAAATCAGAAATTATAATATAACTGTTGTGATTGGTACTGTAATACAAATTCTAAAACTTTTAGGAGCTCGGATGGGCAATGCCTCCCAGTCGTCTTAAAGTTAAAAATGTAAAATACCCTCTTATTTAGTTCAACACTAAAATATATTACAAATAATAATAAACATTATAAACCATTTTCAAAATTACTCGCTAAAAGCAGATACTTTAATAATTTTTTCGAGAAATTTTCCATTTAAAATATTTATTGATATGGATACTATACATTATATATGTTTTCCTATGATGTCCGAGTATGAGATTAGGTACAACACATTATAATATTTTACAATTAATTAGCACTACAGTCTTGTTTGTATAAATATTATAACTTCCCATGTAATGTAGCTTTCCCTCTTTATTTCATTGAAACACAGATGTAGGAATTTTAACGTGAATATGAGTAAAGGGTATAATGGATTTTTAAATCATATTTATTTAGCTTTATTAGTTTTTTAATGGCAAATTCAAAGCCAGCATATTCATTTTATATTAATATACTAACGGAGTACAATATACCTCTTTGGTTTACATTTTAAGCGATAGAGTTTACTTCTTGAAAAGTATATCTATCCATTTTCATTCCATTTTTATTTATACTATTTTATACTTACATTTATAAATGTGAAAAAATATGCTTACCCACTCCTTTTTTGCAACCGATATTTATAATCGCAACTATCGATTTCGTATTTTTTATTCGTAATCGTCGTAACGCATAAAATTTTCGATATGGCAGGCAGTTGGCATAATGTCAATTCAAACAAAGTTGAAGCTAAAAATGAGATTTCATTATGTCTAGCCAATGTTTCTCTAGAAACACTTCATATAAATAAAGGCTTATAAATTCTAACTACATTATTTCGTATATTAGTGTACATTTTACGTATAGTTTGTCTGTGATGGCGAGTTCAGATGATGAAGTTGATTACATGTCTGATGCCTTCTTGCAGAGTCTTTGGTAGGTAGATTTTAGTTAATTTTGTAAAGGCCTAGGTTTTAAGACTTTCAAAAAAAGATACACCAAGTGAATATAGGTTAAGATATCCAATAACCCTACAAGTGGTTGAGTATAATCTGTGGAATGGCAGGCCCATTTCTAACTAAACGCAAACGTTTACTATACATGACAGAAAATACAAATAAATATCAAATTGTATACTATAGAATCTTTTTTTCAGGATCCCTGAATTTCTCCCCAAGGTTTTTTGTCCAGTTCCGGTGGATGGACATGGATCCATTTAGGTGTAGCCAAACAAATATTCAGAGGTAAATCAGATTGTGAGTCACTGGAATTCAGATCGAGGAGAATTAGGCCTAGGTTCACCGGGGTCATCCACAGCTTCCTCGTCACTTTCAGCATAAATTTGACCGAAAAATCGTCGATCAAATGGAATGTTATCACCATCCATGTTTACTCGTAAACAACAATAATAACAGATGAACAGAGTGTAACAAAGTGAACTACGGTACAGCTGTATAGCGATATGCCGACATACCTTAGACAAAAACGACAGGAACACCCGAAAAGAAGAATTAGATATATTATACTATCGGTATATGAATAGACAACTAAATGCTGAACGCTTTCATATGAGTATGAGTATTTTATGTTGCCTGGTTACAGAACAGTAATCAAATTAAATTGACTTTCGTCGATTGTGGCAATGCCACTCCACAGCTAGCGTTGATCCCCGCGAGATGTGGCGGTCACCACCTGTAGGATTAATAAGATTTATTCACTCTAATATTTTTAGCTTCCAAAATTTTCTGATGGTAATTAAATTTAATCCATTAATTTTATTCTTGTTTGCCTTAGTGAGAAAAAAGACATCAGACCTGGCTTGATTAAAAGTCATGCCCAAAAGTATGTGCACAAGAGGGAAGCTAACAAAAGTCAGTCTGATGAAATAAATCGTTTTCGTAATCCATCATTAAAAGAGAAGGAAGCTGTCAGTCGGGAGGATGGGCTTAGTAAGCCAATTGATTCAGACAACAAAGGTTTTAAAATGCTCCAAAAGCTTGGTTTTAAACCTGGGAGTGGACTGGGTAAATCAGGTAATAATAGTAGGTCCTAGCTGTTCTGTTATTCTTTTAAATAGGCTATTCTTTTAGTCTCATAGGTCTGATATCATTTCATAAATATTATTCCCTTTAGGAAGTTTGGTCACTCAAACTAGGTTCTGCATATTAACTGCCAAGGGACTTTTTATTTTGATAAGATGATAGTTTGATAGTCATGCGCTTATTTCATCTTATGCGCTTAGCATAAGATGATGTAGTGCTAAAGACAGGTATAAAATGACCAAGCGAACTTCCCAACAAACAATACATCAATTGATTTGGCCTGGTATAGAATAGAATGTCTCAGTGACTAAAATATAAGTTATCTGTGTCCTGGTTGTGGTCAACCAACATAGTTCATCAAATTACCGCTGCTATGATGTTTTGCCCTCATGGCATCCTTGTGGCAAAATTAGAAAACCCTGCAAGTGAGAACTGATCAATGATTGTTTATTTCACCACTAAATGGTGTCAGTTTACAAGTTAAAGCTAAGCCTTCATAGACACAAGATTTTATATTTCTTGTGGATATTAATAGAACTTCTGCAACAATCACACTGAATTTTTTGCGTTACTAGGATTGTAAGAACATACTAAAAATATTGACTTTGAATATTGACTTTTAATAATACTAATATTAAATATAAATATGAAACTACACAGGTTTTAAAATATTGAAAGTACATAATGTATTGAAAGAACAAGTAGTCAACATTTAACAAGATCACAATCATATTTAAAATTGTAAGAATAAAATATTATACCAAAAGAATGAGTGACTAACAATAACAGGATCATCATTAGTTTTACACTAAAACACAAATCCCAAAACAGGGATTTGTGCGAGCGTCTCTCTGAGAGACGCTCACACTGAGCGGGGAAAATAGCACCGTCTCTGTCAGAGACGGTGTTGCACTAAAAGGGTTAATATACATAGTTTTAAAGTTTTTTTGCAAACTCAGGTCTGATAATACACCACAACCACAACACAATATTAGTTGATTTTTATTGCTCCAAAGCAACATCCAAAATCTGTCTATCCGACTTAGACACTACTAAAAAATCCTTTTATCTATAGGTTTGAACTGATACAATTTGTTGTGTAATAATTTTTGAAGGCGAAGGTCGTGTGGAGCCAGTTCCAGTTGAGATCAAGGTCGATAGACAGGGGCTAGGGAGGAAGTCTTCGCTGGAGGAAATTGCTCGTCTTCGTGCTAAATATAGAGCTGAAGCCAAAGAAAAGACTCTGAACATTCATGACTTCAGGATGCGGAAAGCTGAAGAAGCAGCTGAAAGGAAAGCATCCCTTGATTTAATAAAATCTCAACGTGTTTGTTGGGAACTGGATACAAAAGAGGTGATTGCTCAAAATACTTAAGTTCTCAAATATATATCTTCTTCAATATTATACTTGTTTGTTATCAGTAGCTTAAATTAAAAAGATCATGAATAAGTTGCAGTAGGCCTATGTGAGATATTAACCCTCTCCCAGTCAAACGAACCAGATTGACTTGGATGGGAATTGCCTCTGCAGGTCAATCGACCTGGGACGAGCTTGTCTCGAGCGGTTGTTTTAGGAACTACCACAACTTGTCCTGATCTAGCATGTTTCTTTGCAACTATGTTGACTTTTAATAGTGATCATAGTACATTGTTTGGATTATTTTTATATTTGGACTTGTTTACTGATGGATGATACACTGATCATCAGTAATGGTGGAATGCGATGCCAGGTTACAATTGTCTGAGATTGATCACAAAACCATTGAGTAAGAGTATTCAAATTAGTTTCTTTTTTACTTACATGACTTATTCCTATCGTTATGGTCAGAATATAAGGCATCCACGAGATGTATCCAGTTCTGTACCTAATGCTATATTGTTATTGTATATTTCTAGTTACTAGATGAACCTGCTGAATCTTGGTTTTGGCCAGCAAATAAACTCCCCAAAGTGGCTGAAGAAGACTTGGACGATGAAAAGGAATCAGAAGAAACTGAAACACATGACCCATCTTCAATTTTTGAAGGTGATTGTGTGGATCCTGAAGGTACTCATGAAGATGAAGGCAAAGGCTCATGTGAAGACGACACATTTTCCGTAAGTCTCTTTACAACATGCTATAAGTAAAATGATTTACATTCCAAAACATGGGATTATTTTTACAGTTACTTAACAAACAAAAAATGTAATGTTTTAAATTAATAACTATAGGCCTAGGTGATAAAATATTTGTTAACATGGTGCAAATACAGGATTAATCCCTCATTTGTGCCCACCCTGCTGACTGAGCCTTGACCAAAATACTATTTGGTTGGATAATCCAACCTATTTTGAAATAGTAATACTAACCCAAAGTTTTGATTTTGATAAATTATGTTGAAAGTAAGTTTGATATAGATCAGAGTCCTGGTAATCGAAACATCCGGCTAATCCGAACTACCTGATGGGGAAAAAGATTACTGAGTTCAAATTAAAAACGGATCAATGTAATCTCAATTATAACTCTAAGCAAAGACCATCCTCATAAATTGACCAATTCATAATTTAGAGGAAAAATTGTGGTTCAGTTCCCTCATTAAAATGTAGGTCGCTTTGACGCCATTAGATGTTAGGCTATTAATTTACAGCCCTGACTAAGGAACGTGTCAGCCTCAGGTAAGAGATAGGAACACAACAGTCTATGGAGGTGGCCCTTTGGATCTCTGTCGTCCTCTCTTTTATTAGCCTTAAAGTAATGACAGTAGCAAATTTACACATATACCATGTTTGAATAATACCAAATCTAATTAAGTTATCTGAAATGAATGAAAACTTGCACAATTATAACGCTAAAACAAAATCTTAGAGGGATATTCCTACTCATAGATTAGCCAAAAACATACTACTTTCATAAAATCGATAGTTTGAGTTCTTTGACCAAATTCCTCCATTAACACCAGTGGCGGGGTGTACAATTTTCACAAGGTCATTGCACAACATTTTAACCAATCATCTACCTTTAGTCAATCAACTTACTCAATCCTATGTAACATTACAGTAACCTACTATAACAATTAATTGTACTGTATAGAAAAGGAGCTACATTTTAATGATAATAATCAAACAAATTACATTTAAAACAGTTAAATACTTTGCAATTGTTACTAAAATATATACGCATGAAAAACTATTTCCTAACCCGTCGAAGAGAGCGGCGCCAGCGCCTCGCGTATCCATGTTCAAAACGTTGCCATTCTTCACAAATTTCAATCTTCAAAATTTATTTAAACCCACGTATTTAAAATCTAATTTTGAAAATGTCATGAAATACTGAAATTAAACTGTTTAAAGATTGGGTTTAGCATTAGGGTACCGTACAGTAATATTTAGTCTACTAACAGAGTTAATATGTAATTCAAAAGCAAAATCATGAATTTAATATTTTTGAGGCTAACATATGCCTACCTTATTTATAGATGAACTCGATTCTCCTCGTTTTTATGGCAAACTTCTCAAACATTGTGGCATAAAAGTTGTCTTTCTCTCTCATAGTTTTCAGCAATTCTTTTTCAATAGAGATTATAGTAATGTTACTCAGACGCTCCTCTCCTTGTGTGGATCCATTTTAGCGCTGAAAGGCTTCGCTCGGCAGACACAGTTGTTGCGGGGATTGTATATATTATTTCACTCAACCGGAAAACTTGTTTGAATGAGTTATTTAGATTATTCTCTTTAAGGAACTTCAAAAACTTTGTCGGGGATTTGTCACTGAACATTTCACTGCAATACAAAACTGATAGTTCATTTCTTAACCCTTGAATATCAAGTTTGTTGGGATATAGCTTTTGAACATTAGCTATTAATTGAATATGTTAGTCTCAGGGGTTAAGTTCACGTCTTGAGTTTTCTTTTTTCCAGGCGGTAGCGGCAGGCCTACTAACAAGCTAGTTTTGTCACCAATTATTAAAAACCCGCACAGTACACATTTATCAATTTCCAATATTTGGTCAATTAATTTCTTTTTTGCATTTTTCGCAAAGCTTAAAACCTTTCCTGTCGGTTTTCAGTTCTTCTTCAAAGTCCCTAAAGACGTTCAAACATGAGACAATGTTTATTTGTTCACTCTGTAAAATATTAAAAATAACATCCGTTTGATCAAACAGAGGGGAAAACACATTAAGCAAAAATACACTCTGAAAGTTTTCCAAAAACTGGATGAACCCGTTTGCTGTACACCTGTCAACTGCTTTCCACTGATTATATTCATTTTCTAAAATGAGGGTGAAAAATTCTAAAATCTGTCCTCTGTAAATTTTGACTGTAGTTACAAGACGAGAAGTAAAACATCATCTTGTAGGTGAGAACCCTGGGATGGTTTTTTTAAGTGTTCTTGTATAGAATAGGCATATTTGCTGGAATGTGATGTGAAGTTCAAAATCCCATTTAAGGTAGTTGCTTGCCCGCAGGTAGTTGCTGGTAGAGGGTGCAGGTGAACCCTCTGTACCCACTCTCATCCTCTTTGCCTCGTACTCCCTCTGGGGTGGGGTGATCTCTGATCTCCTGCATTCCCCTTTTCCCCTGACTGGGCACATGTTCGTCCTGTGCTGCTGCCTTCCTTTCGTCTACCCTCTTCCTGGTTCCTAGGTTCCACGCCCTGCTCCAGGAATCAAAGGTATCGGCGGGTTCCTGCTCCACTCAGCCCCTGTCTACGAGGGTCATCCTTACCCCCTGGTTCCCCCAGTTTTGGGTACTTTGCCAACGGTCAAAACCTTTGGCCCCCCCTCCTATATCTTGCGGTATTTGCCCATGGCAGTTGCTCCTACCCTGAGTATTTGTTTTCTTGTGTGGTACTTTCCCGCGGCAGTAGCTCCTGCCCTGAGTTTTTGTTAGTTTCTTGTGCGGTTCTTGCCTGCGGCAGTTGATCCTGCCCTGAATTCTTGTTTAGTTTTCCTTCTTCCATACTTGTTCCCACGAGTAGCTGGGGAAATATCCGTCCACCTGAACAGAGCCCCGCATGTCCAGGTAAGGCTTACTGCAGGAGGTCGCCCACTATCCTGCAGGTACCGTTCTTGACACCATTTACAAGGCCTGGTGCCATCCACTCCTCGGCACGGTCCACGTAACACCTTGAGTTGGCCTGGAACAGAGAAGAAAGACGGGGGGGAAGGTGGAAGAAGATATGACTGGGCTGGTACAGATAGAAGAAGACAGTCTATACACACATTGAAGGGTAGAAGAAGCATGGGTAGATATGAAAGACACTGCTCAAGTGAGGAGTAGAGAGTAGAGGTTGTCTGCAGTGGCCATGCCACTAGGCGATGAGATCGCCAACCCCAACACCAAGACTACGTAAAGCATAGTATCTGAGTGCATCGGCAGGTTCCTGCCCCACTCAGCCCCTGTCTACGAGGGTCATCCTTACCCCTTGGTTCCCCCAGTTTTGGGTACCTTGCCAACGGTCGAAACCCTTGGCCCCCCTCCTATATCTTGCGGTACTGGCCCACTGCAGTTGCTCCTGCACTGAGTTTTTGTTGTTTTCTTGTGCGGTACTTTCCCGCGGCAGTAGCTCCTGCCCTGAGTTTTTGTTAGTTTCTTGTGCGGTTCTTGCCTGCGGCAGTTGATCCTGCCCTGAATTCTTGTTTAGTTTTCCTTCTTCCATACTTGTTCCCACGAGTAGCTGGGGAAATATCCGTCCACCTGAACAGAGCATGTACAGGTAAGGCTTACTTCAGGAGGTCGCCCACTATCCTGCAGGTACCGTTCTTGACACCATTTACAAGGCCTGGTGCCATCCACTCCTCGGCACGGTCCACGTAACACCTTGAGTTGGCCTGGAACAGAGAAGAAAGACGGGGGGGAAGGTGGAAGAAGATATGACTGGGCTGGTACAGATAGAAGAAGACAGTCTATACACACATTGAAGGGTAGAAGAAGCATGGGTAGATATGAAAGACACTGCTCAAGTGAGGAGTAGAGAGTAGAGGTTGTCTGCAGTGGCCATGCCACTAGGCGATGAGATCGCCAACCCCAACACCAAGACTACGTAAAGCATAGTATCTGAGTGCTAGGTCATGTGACTGATTGGGGGAGGGGATTCAGCCCCGCCCTGCCGCACATTATGTTTCAGTTTGCTGCACTGATATACAGATATAACCGTCGGCTATCTTACGACTATCTCTGGCAGGTGGATTTTCGTTTTTCGATCGAGATTAAACAATTATTGTATTGATTTATCTTCATTTTTTAAGTTAGTTATAGTTAATTGTTTACTTAGATAGTTTTAGTGATAAAATTGCTTTTTCCTTAAAAATGTTTTATATTAGTAATTTGTTATGAACAAATAAAAAACATTTCTTTTACTGTTTTTCTATTTACTTTTACCTTAAAAATAAGAAACTGAAATTAGCTCTAAGAAAATAAAAAAATTTAAGATAACATAGCGTTTGAGGTATTTCCTCATATTAAGCTCAGCGTGTGAAGGGTCCAGAAGCCAAATGAGATTCTTGATAAATTTGAGGTTTATATCGCCTGCCTAGTAAGGAATGCTTACCCGTCCATCACAGACACTGTGTATGAGAGCTTAGCAGTTGATAAATTCCTGGATGGACTGTCAACCATAGATATAAACCTATGATTGATACCGAGCCTAATATCTAAGCCTTATATACAACAAGTAGTGATGCTCGCCAGACCTAAGACCCTCAGTGAGGCGTTGATTCTGGCATTGGAATTTGAAGCAGTATTTCAGTCAGGGTCGTGTTTGTGCTGCAGACATTGAGCTTTCGGAGGCCCTGAATTTTGAGGAGCTTGTGAAGAATGTCTCGGAACCTACTAGAATTTGTCGCAAGCAGGTTCGCTGTTGTAGCTGTGGGCAAATTAGGCACCCCCAATTGCTCTTCAAACACCTCGGAAACGAAGCAAGGCAGCCTCGAATACCTGCGTGACAAGCTTCTCCGGTTTGGACTTTAAAATCTGGCTCCCTAAAAAAGGATGTGGATATGACAAATTAGGCAGTAAGATTGTGGGAAAATGGTGGAAGACGTCTTTAGTCTCTCACATTGAAGTAGTCCTCTGCGTATTCAACCCATGGAGAACTGGAGATTCAAAGCGGCAGCCAACAACAGCCTCCTGGGGCACAACAGCCTTAAGGAGGGTGTAGTGTTACAGGATAGGCAATTGAGGTTGTTATTTTAATATATATTCTGTCTAAAATTTTGTATTGTTATTGTGTAATGGGAATGTTTCTGAACGTTCCGCAGCGGCGACTGGAATAGCTGAGATTCAGCCCACAAAGCACCTAGAACATTGGAGAAACAATACAACCGAACGTTCTAGAAGGCTCCGAACATATATATCCAGTGCTTTGCACGTCACGAGTCAGTCAAATACTGTGCGTGTTAAGTGACAGACCAGTAAAGTGATAGCAAGATAGTTGAAAAGCGATAGTGATCGTGTATATTGTAAACTGTGTCAGTGACTGTTGAAGTGTGTGTTAAATAACAAAAGACTGGACATATTAAATTAACAATTAGTTAGACTTTTCCAACGCGTCTTGTGTTTAAAATCTACACAACTTTTCGAGAGTTGGTTAAACTACTCCCGTTTTTAAGTGCCTAACGATATTTACATTTTGAAACGTATAGATTCTTAACACAAGACGCGTTGGAATAGTCCAACTAATTGTTAATTTAATAATTAATAACCAACGCTATCAGGAATTTTCAAAACTCTGTCGACTGGATGTAATTAATTAATACACCTGCTTTGACTTCTTTATTCTTGGTAATTTGCTAAGAATGCAGGTATGTTGCTACGAGGTATTTTAATTATTCCAAGTAACTTGTATCTCGCCCTTCCTAGGTCCAGGAAAAATTGGAAATGCTGACCCTGTACCTGCGGCGGACATACCTTTACTGTGTGTGGTGTGGACACAGCTTTGAAGACGAGAGAGATCTGCAGCAAGACTGTCCTGGCCCTTTGAGAGATGACCACTGAGCACTTCCATTTTGTAATTATTTACATACTACATTCAATATGTTTTGTAAATCATATTTTAACTTTGTAAATACTCTGTAAATAATAAATAAAATACAATACTCTTAAATTATTTCAACAATTTGCCTTTTTTAAGGGGCCTGTGGGTCTGAATCACCGGTCTATAGAGCTGGAGGCCATGAGTTCAAATCCCAAGTGTGGTACTTGATAACAAAAATTCACCTTAAGTCCTTTTGGTTTCACCCAGCTCCATAAGCCAATTCCTACAACTTCAGTAACGTGCCCTGGTTATGAAAGCTAGTGAGTGTTTAAGAACGTGCTGTACTGACCACATTTTTTTTATTGTACTAGAATGTTTAATGTTTAATTTGTATTTATTATTGTTTTTATTATTTTAGCTTTTTTGTACACCCTGATACGTGTTATAATTTAGGCGTGCTTAATTAACTGTGTCACTGAAGTGGCAGCAGTTCCAGGAACAGGTTATTTTAAACACATCAATATATTTTAGGACCGCTATTGGCTAAGTCAGACATTTGCTAACCCTTTGTTAAAATGTCATATACAGAAAATTGTTCGTTGGTGACTTTCGCTAACTCGAACGTTTGGTCCAGATGCTACATTCGCTAACCTCTCACCTGCCAGAATTTCGGTATCAACGAATCAGAAGCCTTTAATCAGTTGGTAAAATTAAATCAGGCTGTTCAGTGTCACCCAGTTTGGAAAATTAAAATTATGGTATGAGTAAAATAATTATGTACTAAGATATATAAATATAACATTGAATATCAAAATTTAACCGAGATTTTCTTTTTTACACTATGACGTAAGTGAGACAGTGGAATCCTCGATTTAACGAATTTTAATGGACTAAAACATATATTTGTTATATAGGGGTATTCTTGAAATTCAAGGTTCGTTTAGTTGAGGTTAAATTCTGCTGAAATTTGTGGGGGTTAGTTATAAACCTCCAAATAAAGAATGTTGAACGTGTCTAGTCTCTATTTAAAGTAGATTTTTAGGCATATGTTAGGTTGTTAAATGTGTTGATTTGTTAGCAATATTTGTTTTTGGAATGTACACAGTATTATTGTATGTTATTACGCATTGTTTAAGCCATAATATGAGAGTGGTTTCAATGTCCTGCAATTCGGGTTGTTTAGCATTTTTATGCCGACCAGAAAAGTCCACCTTCGTCTTCATATTTTTGACGATTGTTGCAAGAGTAGTTGGTGTAATTTTAAATTCCGTCGAAATGTCCACTTTCTTCTTAAGTAGGCTTTCTTCTAGGGGTTTTAATGCTTTTCGTTTGGATTCAACACTGAAATCCTTTCTACTATTTTTTTCCGCCATGACAACCAACACGAAAAAACCCACCAACTTGTCAATTACACACGAAAAACTGCTACAATATGTACCATTATCTTAACACTGATGGATGTGCACCTTCTGCGAATATTACAGGGGCGTTGGGAAGGACGGAAGTGAAAACTTACAAGTCTAGACTTGCTCGAGCAATGGCCTAGATAAGAATAAAATATGTAATACAGTGGTCTGGACCGTGGGTATTTGTTATATAGTGGTAATGTTCGTCATGTAGGGGTTTCTTACTTTGGATATTTGTTATACAGGGGTAAAAAATTACTAAAAAACACAATAAATATTGATTATATAGTGAGGGTTTTATACATATTTTGTTTGCTATATAAGTATACATTTTCTATCGGATTATATTTTTCATTTTCAAGGGGATTGAAAAACATTACATTGAGGTTCGTTATAGAGAGCCTCAATTAATTATTTGTTCAATCACTGTATAACTGATCAGGTTTAGCATGACCGGTGGCCTTGAGATGCGCAGTAGACACTGAGTGATGGGGGACGGGTACGGCCGGTGCAGCTCAGTCGGATGCCAGCGTTGCAACAGTTATTTTCTTGTAGCAGTAAATAATAAATAAATATATTACTTATTTATCAATTACCTCGCATCTTACCGGTCATGCTATACCTGACGAGTTGTGAGTTGACAAATAATATGTATTTTTAAAGCACAAATCATTTCATAATTTATTTGTTATATTTTATATTTGATGTTATTTAACAGCATCAGGTGTGTACTTGTACTAGTTGGAAGATAGTAAATTAACCTACTTAAAAATTATTTTCTGTAACATGTATGTCTGTATTATAATAGTTCTGTAGCTCAACATTAAAATATGTCTTAACTCTACTTTTTCTTTCGTACTCATCAAGGACAAGAAGGTAGGTGGTACATACATTTTCTTCTCTATCAATCCCAAATTGATTATTGCTAGTTAGTTAGCTGTATTTAATAATAATGTTCTATAAATGCTTTGAAAAATATGCATTTTTCAGCATCTTATATATTTAATACACTAGGCCTATTTTTGTGATAATTGTTTTGGAGCGGTGGTGCTACCAATCACCATGTCAAAGGTGTCGTTATAAAGGTCTTAGCATGTAGTTTTGCCATCAATTAAAAAATTTTGAAAATTCACCGTGGACATGGAAAATAATGGGGTCAAATTCACGATTTTCCCTATAAACTTAATATGGAGCTAAACACCGACGATCGAGAAATCAGCTGTTTATTTAAGGAAGTGGTAAAATAAACAAATCAAATCTGACAGTTAAACATGGTTCTTTCTTTTTTCGTTTAATGAAGACATCATCGTACAGCTGGCAATAAAACACCAGTTTTTATTTGCACAAAACCAAAACGTAATCAAAATGAAAATCTGTTTGGAAAATCTAAACTTAGTTTCTAAACATAGTTATTGGTGGACAGATTGTCTCCTTGGCAGCGCACGATTTCGTGCGCCAGGTACGCTAGTTTGTTCTTATAACTGTATAGTTCATAAAATGTAAGTTGATCAGCTGTAGGATTTAATATAATAATTTATTATCGCTCTCTTAGAGAGACCTTAAGAGAGTCCTTCTCTCCTCTGTGTATTTACCTGGACTTGTGATTTGATCAATCCATTATTATACTTATTTGTTCTTTAAGAGTGAGAGTTCATGCCTACGCTATTCAGAAAGACATAAAATCAAATTGGCTTTTCAAAAAGTACTAAGTGTTCTGATAAACTTTAGAGTAATTTTATCAACAAGTGCCTTACAAAATGGATTTATTTCCCTCTAGGAAATAGCTTAGATCATGGATATGTCTAAAGGCAATGTTTTCAATTCTCCTCAAACCAGCTGTCCTCATGTGACGTCACCATTTCACATTTTGTATGTCGCAAATAGCCAATACCCCCTCCCCACAGAGCTAAGACATACCCATGTCAAAATATCTTAAAAAATATATTTATCTTGTATATATCTGAGTTCATGGTATCGTTACAGATATTATAATTATTTAATATTCCTAATGTAACAATTACTCTAAATTATGCATATAAATAACAACTAATTTTTCAGTAACTGCTAAACAAATATATTTGTATTTAATTATAACAATTAAACATATAAACATTTTAGTTTTCAGGTATGATTACAAATTATGAGTGTTACTGTGTCTTTAAAAATTCTGGAAACATATTAATATTTTATTTATGAAAAAAGAATGATAAAACCTCCAAATCTAATATTTTGATTAAAGTAAAACCGGAAGAATTTTTTTATAGAGAAAGAATAGAAAAATCTCCAAGTTTGTCAAAAGTCTGGACCTTGGTCTATCTTTTACAAGACCACTCATAGGGAATTCGCTATTACGGTAGGTCTCATGGCAAGACTTAAATCCGGGACCCTTTGAGGTGCCTAGAAGCCAAAAACAATAGTCGTTAAAATTTTTATAAATATATATTTATATCTCCAATGGTTACCAGTACTGAGATATTAAAAAACTAAACACAGTACGTTGTATCTTAGTGCTCCAATGTTAATCTTATGGAGGATAAGAAAAAGTTAATATTTTATTTATTAACCTACATTTTTGGATGAAACTTGGTATTTACCTTCATGTGGTTGGGATCCATACATTTATGGATCGTAGAATTACCCAGAATAATGCAGAAATACCCACTCAGTGAATTTCCACCTGAATAACATGGCAATAACAATACAAATATATGACAAGATTGATCAATCAATACCTGTTGATAAATATGAGTATTTGCCTATTCTCCGTAACATTAACATGGGAAAGAGTATGCTGGTATGCTGCTTTGAGGGGCACTGAAAGTAGGCATTTTTACCATAAACTAATTTTTTTACCATATACCAAGTTTTATCAATATCTGGACATAAATAAAGGGGTTTGCCTATTCCCTATGAGATTAACATGGAAAAGAGTATGCAGGTTTGCTGCTGTGAGGAACACATAAACTATGATTTTTTCACATAAATATATGGATCCCAACCACATGAAGCCAAATACAAAGGTTCATCCAAAACCAATGATTAATGAGGGAAGTATTAATTATTTCTTATTCTCCATAGGATTATCATTGGAACTCCTAAATACAATGTACTGTGTTTAGATTTTTTAATATCACGGTAACCCTTGGAGAAAGAACATAAAAAAATACAGACTTTAGAATTACATATTTTTGGTCGGAAGGAGTTCAAATATAGTTACAAGTCTTGGCAAATACTTATAAATTGGGTATAGGCTATTTTTCTTGATCCAAGTCCCCACTTGCAATTTTAATTTGCCAACCTAACTGCTGGTGGAAATGCTGCTTTCTCCAGTCAAACTGGTGACACCAACATATTTGTATGTGGAGGTCTGCACTGCTTCTAATGTTGATGAAGCTGGTCTTGTGTAAGTATCAAGGATTTCCTTGATTAGCAGGAAATAACATGACAAACTGACATCTTACAATTTTGTATACCAAACTATAGGATGTCTTGACAAGTATCAATGTACAAACTATACTATGCTGATGGACAACCAGTCTATTCTATACAGACAGATTTTCATACAAGTAATAATAACTGTAGACAACTTAGCAACATCACACATAAAATAAAAGTCTACAAATATAGCTTAAGTATGTTTCTATGAAACATAAATAATCAAAAAAAAATGCATATAAAAACCCTAATTACTCTAGCATTTCTATAGCATTTTAATTTATATTTAAATCTATTTTTCTATTAATATATAATATACATTTTCATTATATTTCATTCTAAGTATGTAGGATTATTAAAACATCTTATTCATTTCTTTATTAAAACAGTCTAATTTCCAAAAACTGGATGACAAATAATTCTTCTCTTCCTAAAATGCTGGTAGGTTCGATATAACTCTACTCTATTGACACCCCAAGTCTTCCAAGTTCATGCAGATAATGGACCTGGACCTACATAAGAGGAGATAATAAAACAAGAGGAGAAACTGATAATCTTAATGATATATCATATATTTCGGACATGTCAGTGGTGTATACAGTGTACATCATTACCTGCGCTGTGGGTAGTGCAGTGGTAACATGCTCACCGAAGGCACCAGGTTTGTTTCCAGACTCATTCACCATATGTAGTTGAATTACCGATCTAACAGCAGCTTTTACATTTAAAAAACCACGGTTTGAATTGTTCCCATTCAAAATTTAAAAAAATGCTACTGCATCGCGTTGATAAACACCCTTCTCAAAATACACCATGGTGTGCAAGTAAGACATTCATTTCTCGGGCCTAATCGCAGGTGAATTATTAGGACATTCCTCTCCCTAAATTTATACTCTGTGGTCAGACTCAACCGCGAGCACCCTGGCAAGAGGGAATCTGGGTAGGATAGTTTGCCAATAAGGTAGTTACTCTTTTAGCTAACTTCTTTGGATAGAATAGCCAAATTACTTGACTGCTTCCATTGTAATGAACTTGATTTCTACCCATGAACTAGCCACAACTCAGTGGCGGGGCGACCAGGACAGCCACCCCTGTTGCCATGCCACGGCTAAGTGGGCCCCGCGACCGAGGGGAAATCTCCGTTTTATAAAGGGCGAAACGCTCTTCTATAAATTTGAAGACTTGCTTGACAAACATTAGTGCAGATCAAAATATCGTACCGGGTGCCTTACCATAGTGCCGTACCATAGATGAACGGGTAGTAAAGACTTTACTATCCGTTCCTCTCTGCTGCTATTACCCTCGGGGCTGCACTGCAACAACTAGTCTAAGAAAAAGCATGTAATAATAGTTATAAGATTAATATTTGTTTCTGTGAAAATTATTTTTTACACCTCTGAAGTCTTACGTGATCGCAGGCCCTAATCATATTAAATATTAGATATATTTTTGACCTATACGTGTATGTTTAACAGTTATCCAACGATCTATCACCCAAAGATTTCTCTAGTACTGTAATGAAAGACTTACTGCGCTACTAATCATAATAAAAAATTTCTTAGAAAACGACAGAATAATAAAAACTCCAGTTTGTCTGAAAATAAAAGTCTTTTGGTTTTCTGGAACGACATATGTAATAAAGTGATCATTGCTAGTATAGAATTTTTCTAAAATAACTACGGTAGTATTAAAAATTAATTATTTAAGACTCAAAAGTTTTTCTCTTTGACGGGTTGAACATGTAGCTACTCTGAGCAGCCAAATCAACCTTGAGGGTATTTCGTGGCAAAGTAAAAGGTTTATTTTATATGTCACAACACACTATTTCATACTGATGTAATATTTTGAAAATGTCAAAATATTATTTTTGTAAATTTTATATATTTTTTAGTGTGCTTCGTTTTAGGTATATTCAATGCAACCTGCATGGGTCTCATTTAATGAGTATTTCCACAATTTGAAATGTATAAAAGTTACTGATCACGTTGGATATGAATATTACTTATGATATTTTACATTGACAAAAATATTGTAAGGGATCAAAATTAATTAGTATTAGTGACAAATACTTTTAAAAACAAAAAAACTATAAAATATTAAATTCAAGCTTATTTTTGAATGTATAATGTATTTAATAAAACAATTGAATTGCTACTTAATATAGTATAGTACAATCAAGTAAAAAGTTATAAACAATAATCGCGATCGTTGTTTGAAGTTGAGGTCACGTGACCCACGCTAACCGCCATCTTAGAGAGCCTTATAAACACGGCAGGCCGGGATTGTTGTATCCAATATTGTGGTTTAGATCGAGTAAATTTTAATTATTTATATCATTACCATGTCAGAAAACAGTGCTGAAGTTAAGAGTGAAAATTCTGTTGAAACAGATACCCAGGTACAGTAATTACTTTATTTTTAAGAGTGTTAAGTGAGTGTAATTATTTCGTGCGGGACCAACGTGATCGTTTTGTGAAAGTTCCAAGTTTTAATTCATAATCCTTGCTTCCGCGTTCATTAAAGAAAATATCTTAGTCAAAAATGTGTTACTTGTGACATTTTTAATGATTTTATCTATTAATACTAACTTGTGTTTGTCTCTTTAATAGTTTCCATACACAAGAAGTTGTGAAGGTCGGCCATGATGTTATTGAAGCAGCATCACCTAGCGGCTAACGTAATGGTCCTTTATCTTGATACCGTTGCGGTTATGCTTTGCGCGCCTTTTTCACAACTCATCCTTGACAATTTTGACATCTTTAAAACATTTTATTTCTTTTAATGTATCGATCAGGTTTTAAATTTAGACGTTTGCCAAGGATTTGTTGAAGTTTAAAGCAGTCAAGTGTACAAAGCTATAGCTTGATGTGCTATTCAAATTTGATCTCAGGTGTAGGCCTAGGCCTAGTTTTTGTTAAAAGGTTTTCTGATCAGTAATTGATTCAAGGGCCATTGTTTTCAAGCCTAGACTCTAAATCAAATGAAACAAATTGAATCTTAACTATAATGGAATAATAGGTCCCTAATTGCCTTGAAATCTTATCTTGGAAACTGCTCATTACCTTGATAATATGTTCATTAGCCTATGTTGGTTCATCATTTAACCTAACCGATTAATTTCAATGTTTTTCTTATTTTATGGGAAAGTTAACCATAGAGTGTCGTGGCCATAACCCTGATTCTTGTGCATGAAGTGCTGTAGCGTTTGCCAAGTAATGTCGGAAAATAATATTTTTTAGCTACAGTATTAAAATGTTATTTTATTTTAATCGGAAGACAGTTAAATTCTAATTCTATAGGTTATGAATTCTTTTTCTCTAGGCCTACCTAAAATAAAGTTTGGGCCCCCTAACTATAAAACTAACCTCAGTCTGTCCCAGTCCCAAATGAGTCTTATTAACCCTTGAGCGGGCGCTTCTCTGGTCAAACGGGTGAAGGCACATGCAGAGTTTTACACTGCAACACTAAATCACACAAATTCATTCCATCTTAATTGTTTTTATTACATAGTATTGTATTTAAATGTCAAATAAATTGATAAAGTACTAAGTTCCATCGATAATATTATTGGTAGGGTTGTTTATGATGTAATCATCACATATAAATTTTGGTAATTTATCTTGGGCTATTTTTTAACTGTAAGTACTATTGCATATCAACTTTATATATAATATCATAAATAAATCAATGGTTGAAATTTTAAAAGTTAAATTCAAATTAAAAATAAAAATTTACATCTTAAGTTTTTTTATTACTATTTTTTATCTTTAAATATTATTTTAGCAAGTGGGCTACATATTATAATAATGAGTCCCTGAAAGTTTCAAGTCCACCTAAATAAACAACTAGAAATAAATAAAGAAGTTATAGCAGTTTTAGTAAAAGTCTCCAAGTGCCAAAATAATTCAAATGCCCAGGTGTCGACAAGTAACTTACCTTAAAATAGGTAGGCCAATGGTTAAAATCTAAATAACTTTTATTTAATGATAGAATTCCATGATTCATTTTTTAGGTAAATTACTTGAGATAATTACATTTAGGCCTAATTAAAACTACCAATCATGCAAAAATAAAACTATTGTTACTTATGTATAGGCACCAACAATTATTTCCTTGATTTCGTATTGCTGATGGATGACAGTTTGTGAAAAAAATCATGCCCAAGCCAACCCAATTTTTCATTAGTATAAGTTACTATAAATGAAACTAAACTGGTAGGATACAAAGTTTTATTGAATTATATCTACAATTAGGCCTACCAAAGAAAAAAATCAAAACTTCTACAGACACACATTGGCAGCTGTTGATCTGACACATTACTAGTAAACAAACGAAAGCCTTCTAAGTAGATTTTATATATATATAGAGCATTATTATAATGATTTATCGAATGTTAGAATGAAACTAGGCTAATACTTTGGTGACCAATGCCAATGTGTTGTGCATAGGCCACGGGGATAATTAGATACATTTTTTTATATGTTGGTGCTGTATTAGAGCATATCCTAGGGTAATATTATTTTTATTTTTCATAAACAATTTTTATTGAATGTAAAAAATGTTTGGATTAAAAAATATTTTTTTTCAAAGTAGGGCCTATTTTTTTATTGAAATAAGTTATTCTTTGAAATCACCTGAATTATACATTTTCCTAAGCTTCATAGTATTTTTGACGTATGATATAAAAACAAAAAAATACTCGAGAAACGGCAAATTACCGCTATGACTATCAAATGAAAAATCAAAACAATGCAAAATAACAACTCAACAGGTTGGCCAACTGAGCAAAACGATATCTATTAATGTTTTCTAAAGGACACCATCTATCGGGAAAAGTTAGAATTATGTGGAGAAATAATGCGTACTTACAGATCACTAGACAGACTCGTGATCTGGCATTCAGTTCGCACTCGAATTCTCGAATCCAACTAGTGTGTATCCCAATGGGTTAACCCGATATAAATCTTGTTAAGGTAATGAGACTTACCTTAGTAGGTACAATAACTCAAATCTTCTGGCTAGGTCCTAACTTATCAGTGTTAGCCAAATGTTTTACCCCAAAAGAATCTTCTAAGATCTTATCGAACAGTTTTGGACTTAAGTGCATGACTTTTCTTTTAAAGGGGATGTCAATCTTGTTCAAAAAAGTCATTGGTGATGACATAGGATATTACAAAAAAAAACCTTAAGAACTCAGTTATGATTTACATTGTCAGTTTTATAGCCAATGCTGACATTTGATGTTCCAATAGGTTATAATAAGGTATTTGACTGAGCAATTAATATTTACTATTTATCAACTCAATTAGTTTTTGGTCAAATCACAATTAATACATAATGAGTTTAGATGTAGCTATTATGTGAATGGCATAGGTTATCGAGACAAATTTATATTTTTTATAACTGGGAAACCGTAGGTATATTAATAATTGAGTTAGCCTGATTAATTAAAAAATAAGATTAAGTTAGTGCATACTTAAAATGTCTAGGTAGGTTTCTTCTTGGATTTGTTCTTCTTTATGTAAACATATAATATATTTTTCAGCCTCAGGAGGAGAAGCCCACTGGGAGGGGGAAAAGATCAGCAAGTAAAAGAGTGTCTTTGTTAACACGGACAGCACAAGAAGGAGAAGCGATATTGAAGGTCAGTGAATTCAAATAAATATTAAACATCTGTTAATTGATTTTATTTAGTTTTTCATGGACATTTTCCATCATGATTTTAAGTCAAACAAAGTTTCACAGCATTTCGGGGTCTGGAATCTGTTCCCGTCCTCAGGCGAACTAGACCTAAAACATGTGTAAAGCAGTCAAAAAGACTTAGGCCTACAAACAATACCATGCACCATTAAGTCTTTTTAATGACAATACGTGTTTGTACTGGCTATATTGTCTGTGGGCTTTGTGTCACTACGCTGCCAAATCATTGTTTGCATGCACCCTTGAACTTCCCCCATTCATGCTCCCCAAAAATCTATTTGGATAGTTGGAGTTAAACCGTTTGTATGTGTGTGTATAAGGGGTAACATACATTGATTATTTATAGCTCTCTTGTTTATTATTATTTTGTTTCTGAACGTTTATAAATTGATTTCAACATTACATGTGCACCACTTTTCAGGGTATGGGGCACAAAGAAGATGGGGCTACAGAGGGAAGGCGTACCACAAGGAGTTCTTCTAGGGGTTCCACAGGGTCTCAAGCCACCCCACCTCCAGCCAAGCGGGAACGAAAAGCACCATCAACGGGTAAAGGTTGGCTATCCAATTTATTAGTCGTTTTCAATTAACAAATTGTCTATGCCATCTTCCACCGTGCCTAATTATATGAAACATTTATAAATAAAGTTAATTTGAAAGGCCTAAATTTTCCACAAACTTATTTTCAAATATTGGAAAAAAATAGATATTGTTGGGCCTACTACAATAAGTTATACCTACATAAAATAATTATGTTAATCAATTAATATTTAATTTCTAAATTTTTCCAATTTTAGAATTGTGCAGGTACACGTTTTAATAGGGTGGCCTTGAATTTTGTATAGTTGTGAGTGTTGGTTGGTAGGTGTAGTGTTCTCTTGTGTGGATTAACGTCAAAACTATTGAATACTGCATTAATCCGCAAAGACCATCCTCATAATAATTAGACAAATTCGTTATTCAGAGGCCGTGGTTCGGATTCCACATTGAACTGAATGTCCCTCAGTTGCCATTGGCTGTTGGGCTATTAATTAACAGTCCTGTCTAAGGAACATGTCAGCCTTAGTCAGTAATAAGACTACAAGATCGCGCCACAATCTTCTTGCACTAAATCCTCATTCATACTTGGCTTAAAATACCTATCTTGAGTATGGTCGCCATTTCAATGATCTAATGTAATGCAATGCGCTGTAGAAACATTCCACACAGTTCTTTTAGGCTCTAATAAGTAGCAGAACCGATCATATTAACAATGTGACCTTAAAAACTGTCTGTCTGCATAGGAAAACTCATGTTGGGATCGGGAGTACTTTAGTCCCAAATTTTTGTCAGTTGTATTTTTGTCAAGAATGCAAGTTTCTGTATTTTTAGATTGAGACATTATTCTCAAAAGACCTTGTTTATGAAAGGGCACTTTAACACAGGTGATTTGTTAAATAATTCCTTTGTATTTAAGTTTTGTATTTGAACCAAATAATATGGTACTATATTATGTTTTTTTTAGTAATATGGTTTAGTTTTTTCTATCAATATTTGATAATTTTTGCATTGGACTTTCTCAATACTTTCTGGCAACATGTTAAATTTCTTTTTGGTACACATTTTTAACTTCTTACTTATTTACATGGCCATGAGTAGGGCATCCTAGTTGGTAGGCTACTTGGCGTCACCAACGATTTGCCTCCTCTGACTCTTCTCCTGCTCTTTTGGTGGACTTACCATTGGATGTATACTCAATATTTTATGGATCATGCTACTTTTTCTTATGATTGTTTTATATATTCTCAGCTTAGGTTGGCTTGATAAGATTTTTTACTTGAGAATTATGTAATCCATACATGTTTCATATATATAATTCATAGAATTGTCTCTGAAATCCCCAGCTTGCCAAACCTGCTAACGTGGTTGAGGCAGTAAATTGTCGCCTCAATAAATGGAGATCTGTGACTCCATCTGATATTGTAAGCCTGGTCAAAAATGTAAAGACTCTCCTAACACTTACGTGTATGGAATATCGGCCAGGTTTCTTAAGAGCATCATTGAGTCCATCCCCTACCCCCTAAGCAAACCTTCGTGGTGCATTTCTTAAGAAATCTCAAAAACTGTCCCTATTTATAAAAAGGGGTAGCCTAGCATCGGTAGCTTCAGGTCAGGTAGCAATCATACCTGTGCTGGCCAAAATATTAGAGGCTATTATCAACAATAAACTATACAGATACCTTGAGCCTAACAACCTCTTTAGCAGCATTTGAGTAAATCGTTTGACTGACAGTGAACAGCAATCCGGTTCTCAATCTCAAAATGCACAACCGGTTGACCCCAGCGGTTAGTTGCCTCCCAGTCAGCCTGTTTAAGTTACGTGTGGGAACTTGGCTAAAACAAAATAGTCTGTACTCAAATTGAGTACTACACCAAGATATCTGTAAATATTTGAGAGCCCCATGCGACCAAAAGATTTAGTTGCCTAAGTAATGTTGTAATGTTTTTGTGTTAGTTTATAATTCTTATATATTTTGATGCGATCAACCAGTCAACTGGGCCACGATCAAAGATATGGTAATAACACATGCTTCTGCTAGCAAGAATTGTTCTATTTTTTATTTCGAAATGTTAATCACTTTGTGAGTTCATTGTCACTCCCAGTTATTTGAAAGTTCAAATTGTTCAAAGTTATGACCCAGATCACCACCTCCACCTCTTCCAAAACAAACTTCTTGTTTTCTCTTCATTTGTCTTCTGTCTTACACTTGTTGTTTCCTTTATTAAAACTCTTCTCTCTTAAAGCTCTTCTTTGGTTTCTGCTAATAACTAATTCCTATAAATACTCATATAAATAAATCAACTGCTACTTAATTTTATTTCACAACTCGTAAATTAATTTTAAATAGAATAAATCAAGATCAATCAAATCAAGTCTAATAAAAAAATATATTTAATGAAGATTTATTTTATCCTACGTACTCCTCAAATAGGTGATGGAATTGTTTTGATATTTATATTCATAGGCCGTAAAATAATCTATGCAATTTTGCATAGATAGGTTTATCTTCACTATATATTTATATCATACTTGTTTTTAACCTCTTGGACGTGTGATTTCATGGATCCCTGCGCTAGTGTTGTTTGTGTTTATGTGAACAATGTACGATGGCTTCGCGATCTAACCGGCTTCGAGACTTCAAAATATCAGAATATTTATCTTGAGATGATTTTAGTAATTTATCTAATGATGAGTGATAGTGAAAAGGGACTTTTTTATTTGTATCCATGCATTATTTATATACTGCGACAGTGTTCACAGACATATATATATGTGTTTGTGTGTGTGTGTGTCTGTGAACACGACAACTCTCGTAAAAAATGGTAATTTGGTAGATACGTGAATACCTACATTTGCTCGGACGAGTTCGTAAACCAGACTTATCGGAACTGGTAGTTTGGGGGGGTTTGTACCCCAAAAACGGGTTTTTTGCATTTTCCCATGTAATTTTTTAAAATTTCAAATTTTATCTTTCACCATTATAATCAGCTCAAAAAACTACAAAATTTAGTTCCTTAAGGTTTTTTCTCTATCTCCAACAGTCACCGAGATATTAAAAAATCTAAACATAGTACATGGTATTTAGGGGCTCCAATGCTAATCCTATGGAGGATAAGGAAAAATTAATATTTTCCGTATTAACCAATAGTTTTGGATGAAACTTGGTATTTAGTTTCATGTGGTTGGGATCCATAAGTTTATGTTAAAAAATCATAGTTTATGTGTTCCTCACAGCAGCAAATGTGCATACTCTTCCCCATGTTAATCTCATGGAGAATAGGCAAACTCCTTTATTTGTAATAAAACTTGTTATATGGTCAAAATAAAAATAGTTTATGGTAAAAATGTCTACTTTCAGTGTTCCTCAAAGCAGCAAACCTGCATACACTTTCTCATGTTAATGTTACGGAGAATAGGCAAAATACTCTAATTTATCAACAGGTATTTTATTGATCAATCTTGTCATCTTGTATTATTATTGCCATATTATTGAGGTAGAAATTTGCTGAGTATGCAGGTCTGCTGCGACTGGGGCATTAATATCATAAGAGTGTCTGTTTAGTCAGAATGTGATCTCAAACATTACTTTGTGTTGTAGGTTCTCGGCGTGGCAGGCCAAAGAAGGGAGAAGAACCTGAAGAAGAAAATGATGAAGCTGAATCTGAAAGGAAGTCTGAAAGTAAAGATGAAGAGAAAAAAGAAGATAAAGCCGAAAATGGAAAAACCGATGATGCTGAAAAGAAAGAGAACAATGTTGATGCAACAGACGGAGGTGGAGACGCAAAACCAATGGAAGTGGAAGAGTCAGAAAAACCTGCTGCAGCTGAAGGTGACAAACCTTCAAACCACCTTTCTGAAGGTGATAACGGACCAGCAGAACAGCCCAGTTCGCCAGCTAAAACAGAGGTGTGTAGGGTATTTATTTTGGGAATCCAGTTCAATATAAAGTCAGTGTAATATTTTTCTCTAAATCAGAGGATTATTACATTTAAGTAGTTCAAACTTAACCAAGTTTATGCATGTAATTTATTTGTATTATCTGCTGTTTCATAATAGGTATATTTGAAGAAAAGCCCTGTTCAAATCATCCAAGTCAATAAGGTTAAACTTTTCTCCTGAATCCTATAGACATTCTTTTTATTGTCCTTAAACCCAAAATTTTTATAGAAAATGTTTATTACAATGAATAAATTTGTGTATTCATGCACAATTTTAATAAATTATAAATTAATTATTTATTTATTATTAGTTCACAACAGGTTACAAACCCAATTATAGTAAGCTGTTCATAGTTATTATATGAATTTATCAATGATAATAACTGTTACCAGGAGACACCCTCAAAGCCAGAGGAACCAGAAAAACCTGAAGCAGAAACGAAAAAGGAGGAGGAGTCTTCCAAGCCTGAATCGGGTGAAGAGAAGAAAGAGGTAGATACAAGAGAGGCGCCACCTCCTCAAAGCGAATAGGATATGACTGACCTTTATTTTGTAAAGTAAGTAAGTGTTTCAGTATATACATCGGGTTGATCTTGTCAATCAAACAAAACAGTTTATATAAATCAATATTAATAGATCAATCAATATAAGAATTAAAAATGTGATACAATGTCTTGGATTAAGGTTTCCTTTTCAATTTTTATTCAGGTTTATCTAATGTTGCCTGAAAATGTAGTCCTCATAAAACTGAGCCTGATAGATTGTTTGCAGAGTAATGTTTTTAGAGCAGATGGCCCAGTAATTCGTGGTTTGATGTTGGTTTCTTAGGTATCCTTTATGCCATTAACTATTTTGCATGTCTGTATGAGCTCTAGTTATGAGCCTATGAACTGGGCCATGTATAAAAAGTGAGTCTTTCTGGTTTCTGTCGAGTGAATTAGAACGAAAAAGTAGGGATTTGCTAGTACTTGAGACTACTACTCAAATTCAAGTTTGGTGAAAGAATGGGTTTTCTAACAGAATATTTAAAACACTGAGCGATCATAGCTAGCTACTACTTCTGCAGTTTTCTCAGGTTTATTAACTTGAGGATAAATTCTGTTCAAAGCAGTGTGAAGCGCTGACACAACCTTGTGCATATTTTTAAGCTGAAATGAGTGACAGGTGGAAGTGTGGTTTAAGCTCTGTTAATGAATTACTGTAGTCACTACGGTATTCTAACTATTCCTATTGTATGTTTCAGAAAACCACCTGCCCATTGTAGTTGAGAAAAGATTGTTCAACTCTAAAACTTTCTTTTTCAACAAACCCAACATCAATGGCAGATTTTAGTTGTTAATTTGTTGATAACATTATTTTATGAATACTAACTAGAAGGGAAACTTGTAAAGAGAAATTTATCATTTTGACTGTCATTAGAATTGATGTAATGATTTTTAAAATCCATTAGGTCAATTTGCACTAAACTGGTCTTCTCTGATTTAGAATTGTAAGTTTTAAACAATAGTAATGATAGGTTTGTTCATTGAATTTAAAAGAATCTTAAACAAGATCTCCATTCGCTTGCTTGCTAGTTTAGCCAGAATACAGATTTTGAGATGTGTTTTAACTACTGGATACAACATTTTTTACTCAAAGCTGTGTATTAATTGTCAGCTTATTTAGTAATGACATTATATATAATATAAAATGTAAGTTTAATTTATTAGGGTATCATGAGTTTCTGACTCATTTTCAAAGATCCATTTTCATTTCTCATTTGCTAACATGATAAAAGTTTTTTTTTTAATTTCATTCAAATTTTTTAAGTACAGAGAGTGTGCCTATATTTGTGTTTATTGTTTGGGTGTTTTATTTTAAATATATGATGTAATTATTGTTCTAAATAAGTTTTAAGTGTTAAAACAAATATATTTAAAATTGTATAGACACAAACTCTTATTTGCACGTTTAAGTTAACCATACAACAATTAAAATACATATTTCATTTTAAATTGTTTTCATTGTGTTAAAATCTTGAAATGTACATAATATTAAACATGACTCCTTTCAGTGCCATCTTGGTACTCTAGAAAAAAACTCAATATACTAAACGAAGCAAAAGCTGAGTTCATCTCAAACCAGACAACCAAATGTATTATAAAATATAATACCTCACATTAATGTGTTTAATACATAATAGTTTTTATTTAAATACTCGACTTTATGTGTACATAAAGTATATGTAATTCTCTGTAAGAAATTACTGAACAAATGTGTGTTTCATTCTTGACCATAGTTTATTTTTTGATCTTTTTAAAGGTTTTAAACAATCTTGTCAGTTAGATAAAACTTAGCCTTCTTATATGTTTGAATAATATTTGTAGGTTTTCCCTGAAATTTTGATTTGATTCTGTGTAAACGTAATTTGGATCTAAGTGGCATTGAAAGGACACAATCTTGAAAATCTCTTATACATATTCTGCAATCAGCCATGAAAGTACAAATTATGTATGCAAAATAGTGACCTATTGTACAAAAATGTATTTTTACTTTCAGGGAAATAATTTTATTGATTTTTATTTTGAGGATTTGTAAATGTTTTTAAATTTAGCTATTAGTTAAAACCTAAACATAAATGGTTGCATGAGTCATCACTGTTCCAAAAAAAACTTCTAAAGTAAGTGTAAAACTTAAGGCGATGCATAATCATTTTGTACTACAATAAATGTGAAAATAAATTGTGTGAGTAAAACATGTTGATTCTTATTCCAGTGCTTAAAGTCACTAGATTATCACTGAGGGCCTAGTTCTAAAATGTTACCGTTCTTTCATTCGTTTCAATGAATAAACCTAATAAATGTCTGTTTAAAATTTATTTTATGTGTATTTTTCCAAATGTAGTTTATAAAATATTTTAGCGTAGAAGTAATATAGAATGAATCAAATTGTTTGGTTATTTGTACAAAGTTGAATGGGTTGAGAAGTCAGATATAATTACTTTATTTTAATGTATTGTGTAGTCTCGTGATGGTGTTTGGATGGACAGCACTGTTCTATGTGTTTGTATCCTGTAATAAATACATTTTAAGAAATTCTTTTTTTTCTAGTATACTTACCTCGAAATAAGATTCTGATAGGGATTTGATGGAAATTCATTTTCCCAAGATAATATTGGTTTAATGTAAAAATCTTTGTCATTTTTCTATTCTTTATAAATTTTACTAAATAACACTGGTTCTTTTAAATAAAAACATGTTTCTTTTAAAATTAACTCTGCCAAAAAACACTAAGTTATTCTATAAATATATGTTTCATTTATCACAGTAAAGTTACTTTTTTCACCAAGTCAAGTAAAATTAAAACATATTCTTTTTGATGATAACAAATACCAAAATAAAATTGTAGAAAATGTGTCTGCCAAAAATGTGTTAAATGTGTCTACAAAACCATTTTTCCAATGAAAGACATTGTGGTGAATCTAGTTGGCCAAATAACATTCTGGACATGGTCTAAGTCCAGGCTCTTCATGCGATAACTCACCTATTTCTCTCATCACATGCTTACTTTATTTTGCCTGACCCATCCTTTTTTTATCGCATGCTATGTACCCTGGTGTAATTTCAATAGCATCATTTTCCAACATCAAAGAAGAGTTGAAACTTGGATTGGTAATTGTGTAAGTAGAGTGCTTGTCATAGTGAAATGCATTTTATGACAAGTAGCTTTATTACTGTCAAAACCTAATAGAGAAGTTCATTTGCTATGATTATTAATAAACAGGTCTAAGAACAATAAAGTGGGTTCAACTGTTTGAATGAATCATAGAAAAATTATTTCATGGTCAAATTTTGTATCTTTAAATTATGATGTTCCTTATATTCCTTTTGGAATAATAAGTTTTTAAAGACCTTAACAGTATTCTTGTTAAGTAGCTTAGGATAATGTTTACTGGTGCTCTGTACCTTTTGACCTGTCCAACTCCTGGCCTCCCCGGACTACGTACGGAAAACAAGTAACAAGTAAGTAAATGAAGCTTAGAGTTGAGGTAAAGTCTACTGTAGAAAGCAAAGGGTGTCAAAGAAATAGTCTCTTCCAATGAAGGTCTCTCTATGTGGACAATGAAGTCTCGGTAGACTAAAAGCTACTAGAGATATTGTACTGAATTTTTAATTTATAAAAATAAGAACAGCTGTTTAGAAGAACTGAAAAGATTTCCTTTAGACATATGATGATCTATCCTATTTCTCACAGGGAAGTAAATCCAAACAATTTATGACAGTTAACTTCCTGAAAGTATGTATTCAGTACTGAACAGAATATTTTTTGTTGCAATAAAACAATTTAATGTTCATTTCATGAACTTAATTATTTTACTCCTGTGATATTTATGTATTTATTTATACTTAAAGAATGGTAAATTGCATTTTTTTGGACAGTTCCTCCAACAGCCTATATTATTATCACTACAGTACAGAAGTGCTAAATTGTAAAATACAATACAGCAGCCGACTATAATTTATTATGATGAGTTTTAACTTGTTTTAGACGATCCCATTTTTTGTATTAGCTCATGTTTTAACGAAACCGCTCGCTGTAATGGCAAAATTTACGAATATTTGCTCGACTCCCGACAATCTGAATTTTTTGTAATCCGGACTTTCGCCACATTAGTCCGGATGAGCGAGAGTACTGTATACTGAAAAAACTAGTTTTCTCAATTATAAGTCTGTAACCAATAGGTGTGAGAAGATTGAAATGTACTGTCTAGAAAAGACAGTAGGTAGTCTAAAAAGAGGAGGTGGGGTTTGTCCATGTTATTCTTGAGAGGAATACAAAGAAATCAATGTATTTTTTGTAGTTATGCATTTGAAGTCAAACTAGGCATTCAGGTCATGGTTACATTATTGCTAAACATCCCCAACTCAAAATAAGCTGCTACTTAGCAGGTTGTAAATTGGCCTCCCTCAGAGTCTTGAAACCTTTTTGAAATATACATGTGGGAGAAAACTAGTGAGAACAATGCCATCAATTTTTGAGAGGTATCTAACTAAAAATAAAAAAAACAGTATGATAAGGTGACATTACCCTTAGTTATTTGTTACAATAATAAAGGGTACACTCGTACACACAGTACATTACTAAAGCATGTGGTGCGCCCAACTGGGTACACTTGCTGTGTTTTCTAATGCTGTTGATGACCCACACGGTTACACTAAATATAGCTGAAATGTGTTTCTGCCCCAAACAGATGACCTTTGGTAAGTGTGTACCCGATCGGGTACAAGTTTCCATACATTTGAGGCATAAAAAAGAAAAAACACAAGTATTGTGTACACTGTACAAATGTAATAAAAAATAATTTTGGACAAAAACAATGATAATTAAGTACTTTTGTCATCAAAACAAATCGAAATAAAAAAACTCTTAGTTACAGATTTTGGTAATTTTTATATATATTGGCTTCACCAAATAAAAAGTCAGCATTTTCACTTCCGTCGTGAACATGTTAAAACAAAGGTAATCACAATATATAAATAAACAAGTGGGATAACCGATAAATTGTCAATTTCTACTCTTTTCATAACATTTAACAATTTGGCAAGAAAAGGCAACACAACGTGTAAACCGAGGTCTGTACTTTGAGAGATTACCCAGTGCAGAAAAAGACAAACAATCATTACATACATATAGGAAGAGTTCAAGCCAAGATTAAAGCTGGATTTGTCAGTAGACAGATAGACATTAAACTCTTTTCCCATTAGTAGCATCGAACCTGTTTATTATTTATACATAAGTACCGTGTCTTGAAAGAATATAGTGTTTCTGGCATTGGAAGACCTCATAAAATTAATCACAGGCCTAGGTCTTGTCATGATAACTAAAGTAAAAGTAGTTCAATTTCTAATGGGTGTAGCTAAAACAAATTAACTGTGAAAAAATTACTCAGCTTCAAAAGCAAACAAGTTTCACTAGATTTTAATTCCATGGCATTAGAACTTTTCATTCAACATGGGTGATCCATGTTGAACCAGTGATGACCCCGAAGGAGGCCAATGCCCCCCTAGATGCTTTACACAGAAACACTACTTAGATGATATTACAGAAACAAACATTGGCCTACATTACTACATATTAGTTGTTACAACTACATGTAGGTATTTGTAACAACCATCTAGGCTATTCAAAATTTAATTTTTTTGGTATTCTTTACTACAATGTGTAGTAAGACATTAATTTATACAAATAAGCTTATTCTTTATAGCCTACACATCAAGAAGATATATAAACTTAGCACGATTACATTAGATTACCATTTTAAATGGTGACCTACCAATGTTGGTATTTTAAGCCAGAATGGATGAAAAATGAGTGATGATCTTATAGTCTTGTTACTAAGGCTGGCAATTTCCTTAGACAGAACTGTTAATTGATAGCCAAACAGTCAATGGCATACCTTGACCAACAGTTTAACGTGGACTCCGAACCACTGCCTCTGAATTACGAACTGGTCTAATTATGAGCATGGTTTTTGCGGATCAGTAGTGTGGACGTTAATCCACACTACATCCACCGACCATCGCTCACAACTATCCACAATTTATGAGTTTTAACACACTACTGTAGGCCTAATCAAATCAATAGCCTATTATTGTTTACATGTTAAGTTGATATAAGTATAATTTAATTTATTCAGTATTTATTTCAAGGTATCTTAATCAACCAGACAGATTGATTAAACCAACACCACTTAAAGTTACATGCCAAGTTGAGTTTAAGTAAAAAAAAAACAAATTGAATCGATAGAGGTCCAAACTTCCAGTAATAGTTGATTTTATTCTTTTATTTAAAACTACTTTGCAATTTTTACAATTACTAAGAAATTATATGACATCTTTTAAGAAAAAAAATCAATAAATTGTAAGAAAAGTAAGATTTGAAGGCAATTTGTAATAAGAAATATTAAGCTTAAAATATAGGCTATTTATTAAAAATAAATTATCACAAGTTCTCCTAAGTTGACAATTAACTAACCTGATGAGTTTAAAAAAGATTGACTTTTATGAAAAATACAAACAATATCTCTGTACATGTCTTCCAGAATGTGTAGTCTTGGGCGTGTATTTTGAAATAAAATCACTAATCCTTCGTTGTCATTAGTTTTATTCTGAAGTCCTAGGTAGAAAAATATCTGTTGCCCAACAATCACTTCTACAATTACAAAATTCTGTAGAGTATGCCATGGTAAAAACCACACTGACTCTTTACCAATGATGTATGATGTAATGAATTGGACCCCAATGGGAGCTATTACATACAGAGTTTCTTTTTTAACACAAAATAATAGTCTCAGTACTGATAATAAAACAACTGATACCAGTGTACACAACACTGGAAATTTAGCCCTTGTGTCTTCCAAGAATGAAAGTCCAATACTAATTGACATAACTACCAAGCCTGAAAGAAGGACAAGATTAAATTTTGAAGTAAACCAGGCAACATTGTCAAATGAAAATTCGACACAACCACATTTGGGCTTATTTCCCCATTGCTTGAACGAGCGAATAAAATAACCATTTTCTAATGTCTTCATATTGACTGCTGATTTCTTGACTTATTAAAACCACTCCTGACATTGATTACTCAAACCATTTGCATAACATCTAACAGTCTGTGTGAAAAACATGTTTTCTATTGGATTATAACTAGAAATTCTTCGAAGTAAAATAAATAAATTATAAGTGTTATGGTTTTAAAAGAAACGTCATCTCATTTTATACTTTCATAAAAATTAACAAATAAATGCTGCTATAACCAATAGGTCGTTTACTTTAATTAACGAATAAAAGCTCATTAACTGCAACACTACAAAACTTAAACCACAATATTAAAGAAATAAAAACAAAACAGATTGACAGATAGGCCTAATGAATGATAGGCCTATGAATAGTTTAGAGTTGTTACAAAACTATCGATAGTTTAATATCGCTATTCAAGTGTCGATCCTTCTAAGCTAGTATCGATTTACCTGAATGCAGTTATCATTTTTTTGTAATACTATAATCATGTATTTATATAATTATTGCTATTACCATTGATTATGAATAGAAGTTCTTCTATCATCTGTGCTATTACTGATTTAGATAATTTATTTGAGTATAAAAATTTAAAAAAATGAACAAAATTATAGGATTTTTTTTACAAGAGTCCAGTGAAGAGCTCTTGGGTCCGATTGACAGGTTATTGCTTATTTTTGTCATAAATGATTGTTCAATATTATAACTTAAAAACATAATCAGGAATTTGTGATGGAAAAAATTTCCCAAAAAAATTACTCATGTACAAAAGTACATTGCCTGAAAGTTCATCTAAGTTAACTAAGACAGTATATGTTTTATACTATACAAGCCCAGGACTAACAATAATGTTTCAAGCAGTTCCGAGTCATATGACCAGTCATCTACACGACAAAAATAGTATTGCTTGTGAAATCAAACTGGCCATTGAGTTTTCTTTTTCTTTTCGGATCTCTGTTCTGCTGTTCTGCAGACATTTGATTCGAGGTTAGTGGGCAATGGCTGATGTGACATCAAGTAGTCAGAAAAGCAGAAAATACAGTAACAAACAACAGTCGTACAATGTTAGGAAGAGAGGTCCTCCTCATGTCAGGCGTAGTAACAATATTTATGTAACAAACAAGTCCAATTTCCAGGTAACTGTTTAATTTTAAATGGTTTTCTTTGAATATTTTAGGCTAGTTCATCGGTCTGTAGGACTACAAATTCATCTCCTTCTAAAAAAAATAGTTTTTATGTATTTGCATAGACATTATACATTTATCAACATTGGTGGTTACATTCCTTATGTTCATAATATTTTAAAGCCAACCCTAAATTAATTTTGTTGCTTATTAGGACTAGGCTAGGGTCTATTTTAAACTATTAACTTTTAGCTCTTTAAAAACACAAAACAATCTCGATCTAGGAATTCAATTCAATTGAAAATCCCTTTATTCCTAAGTGCCTCTCAGTTATTTTCAGAGTTACTCTGGTCACTTAAGTGAATAAATAAGTAACAAATATCAAAGTAGCCTATAAATAATAAAACTTAACAAACAACAACATTAAAAATATTACTTCAGGAAGAGGCTTATTTATCAGGTCTCGTGTTATCTTTAAAATTAGTTTTAAAAGCTGAGATACTCAACAGCTTCAGAGCCAGGGGGAGCTTATTATATAACTTTGGCCCAAAGTACGAAAACCCCCTTCTCCCCGCTTCCTGCCTCACTTTCGGAAAGTGAAGCAGCGCGTCCTGTCGGGTACTGCACTGCGAAACTCGCCCACGAGCAACAAGTCTTTCCACCAGGCATTGTGGCTCATTAAGAGTCAACGTTTGGTGGATGAGGTTCTGAATTCAGTCTGAATCCTGCACACGACATTAGTTGTAAAAAAAAAGCAGCATCTCGGTTGGCCGGAATATGCTCAAGTCTACAGACACCATAAACGAAGCGAACTGTGGTGTTCTGCAGATTTTGGAGTCGGGCCATTTCCTCGCTGGTAATACTGTATGCAGGAAGGCAATAATACAACACTGAAAACACAACTGCCTGGACCAGCTTTAGCTTAACTGCTACCGGTAGGATGGATCGGTATTCATACAGGCCTCGCAGCCTTCCCAAAGCCAGCCGAGAAACATAATTGATGTGGTCGGAGAAAGTGTGGCCACTGTCAAGTATTACGCCCTAAGTCTTGACAGTGTTACTCACTAATAATTGATACGCCTACTAGCTTTTCATGCAAATCACCCTTCAGGATTTGCTGAAGAACATTAGGTGGTGCAATATGGAGTACATGGCATTTTTCCAAGTTTAATTTGAGATCGTAACTCCACAACCACTGACGTATTCTCTCCAGATCAGAATTAACCCTCGAACAGGTTTACCGTCGATTAATCGACGGTAGGTAAGCTTTTCCAAAAAGCAATGGTGTGAATACATTTTCGGTTAAAACTACATTGAATATAGTATCATTGTTTTCTACAGATCATACGCTTTCCGCCAAGTTATGTTTCGTTTTGTTTACTCTATGCGTCAGAGTTATTTGTTAGTTAAAACATCGTTCTTCAGTTGTGCGGTTATGTCCCTTTGTTTACAATGGTGGCATTACATGTTCTCGTCGCGTTTGTATGGTGTTCTGATGTTAATTTCACAATTTTAAAATTAATAGCAGTGACTTAAGTGTATAAAACTATATACTTTTATTTTCCTTATTAAATTTTGAAAAACTTGGCTATCTTCAATTTTTGACTGGTATTTATTTACTGTGTTTTGTGGGGGAGCAAACTTTGGGAAATCTTTTGAAACATTTTTTTTTATCAATTTCAATTGGATACACCCATCAAAACCGAGATAAAAATAAAACATATTACTATTATCTTATAGATAATTTAATTTAGATTAAAATGGTGTATAATATGTTATAATTACTATATTTTTACTATTTTATAAAAATCTTTTAGTAAAAGCTTGCAAAAGTGCCAAAAAGAGGTGAACCTCAAGAGGTCAAATAGTGAACCGTTGGAGGGTTACCTCTCAAGAGAACTTGGTCAGCAGAACCAACATTGTATGAAATATTCATCCTTGGCAATCATCAGCATATGCATGCAGATTACAGTGACTCACACAGATAGACATGTCAGCAGTATAAAGAGTGAACAAAAGAGGCTCCAAACAGCTTCCCTGCGGCAGACCCCTTGATTTTTCGAGGGGTGGTGAGATATTGGTGCCCACTTTTGTCACCTGCAGTCCGTTTTCTATATAAGACCTAAACCAGGCAAGCGTGTCACAATGATAAGCAAGATGTTTCAGTATCGCTAGGAGTAGAGCATAGCTTATGGAGCCAAAGGCCTAATAATAATCAAGCATGATCTAAGAGCTATACCTGCCCGTGTCCTTCGCCCCAAACAACGGGCGCTTCTTCTCTATCTCCAACGGTTACCGAGATATAAAAATATATAAATACAGAACATTTTATTTTAGGGCTCCAATGTCAATCTTATGGAGGATAAAGAAAAATGAATATTTCACTTATCAATAAATATTTTTGGATTAAACTTGGTATTTACTTTTTGGTATTATTATGTGGTAGAGATATTATGCTTAAAAATCATAGTTAATGTGTTTATCATGGCAGCTAACCTGCATACTCTTTTCCCATGTTAATCATATAATAGGCGAACTCCTTTATTTATGGACAGATGTTTATGAAACTTGATATAAATGGTTAAAATAAAAATTGTTTATGCTAGAAATGCCTACATCACAGCCTCACAGCAGCAAAACTGCATACTCTTTCCATGTTAATGTTATGGAGAATAGGCAAATAAATCTCATATTTATCGACAGATATTGATAAAACTTGTCATATATTATTATTATTATATTATTGATTTGGAAATTCGCTGAGTACGCAGGTCTGCTGTGACGTGGGTATTTTTATTTTACGTGTAACCTGATATGATTAATTTGTGGGTAATGGGAAGAATAGCTTTTCCTCCTCTATCCCCATGGAAAATGTTTACCTCAGCTGATTGTCTAGTTATGTAAATCAACTAAATTAATGCTTAAGTTTCATTAGATGAAGACTCAGACTAATATTTCTAAGCCACCAACAGTTAGTGTCACAATTTCAGGTAACACTAAGGGAGGATTTTCAACAGTTAACTTAAAACAAGCTCTGATTAAAATGTGATATTTTAATTTTAGGGACAGTTAACACAATGTGAAAAACTTTTTCAAGAGGGTGAAGAATTTGTTGTTCTTAATGGAATTGGAGCAGCCATACCGAGAACAATAAACTTGGCATTGCAGCTTAGCGAAAAATATCCAGGAGTATATGAGTTGCATGTAGAAACTTCTACCGTCACTTTAGTAGGTATGCATTACTTTGGTTTATTTTGAAAATATTTAGTTGATTATTTTAAGGTATACTTGAAATATATAAAACTAGCTGACCCAGCGAACTTCGTACCGCCTAACAGTAAATACGTGTTAACTTTCATATTGGCCATGTTCTGAAGTCTAATAGCAATACGACTTCGTTGTGGAAAATTAGATATATTCTGGGTCGCGGCATAGTTAATAACAATACTGAAACGATAAGACATATTAATAACATTCCCACAAAACAAATAAATCTGAAAGGATTGATTCACAATTTTTCTAATCCAACCAAAAACCAAACAAAACCTTACTGTAATACGGCTTTTAAAGGAAAGATATACAACAGCTGATTATTATAACAAACGTAATATGTATAAACACCGTAATTATTTTTTATTTGGCCGACATAATTATAAACACGTGACTTTTAATCAGACAGAACATTAACTATTAACGTGGTGAATAAATCTGTTCATTTTGTACAGTACACATTTACTTCATAGTTTTACATTAATGAATGATTCAGATTGCATTGGATAGTAAAGCATATTGCTAATGGAAAGTAATACAACAGCACAGTAGCTTAAGAAATCAAATGTTTTTATTGTAGAACATTTGTAAACAAACTTAGTCCCCATAAGGTTAACAGTACCTAGTGACCGAGCTTTGCTCGGATAGAATAAGGTATGTATTATAAAAATAATTAGAAAAATTAAAACACATTTATTACTCAATTGAAAACATTTATGTGGTTTAAATAAAACCGATTTAATACACCATAATTAATATACCACTGAACAAAAAGTTTTGCACCTGGTGGGGATGGAACTCGCGACCTCTAGTTCTTGAGGCCGACACGCTACCACTCGGCTACAGCGTCAGTCAATTGAGCGGCGCCGTTTAACATCTTTTAGCCAACCTCAATTGTTTTAGCCGATCATTTACTGTTTAATTATCCATACAGTTATTATTAGCCCGTGATCAACTGATTTTGTTAGAAACGGAATGAGGATTGAAAAGCAAAAGAGAAATTTAATTTACATCAATTATTAATTGGTTTGTTACAGTGGCTTCAAGCAATACAACGAATACTTTTTCTATCAAAACACGGAAGATTTTGGAAATACTTTTTCCTGCTTTTATTTCGCACAACCTGATAATTTTACATTTATTACATATATAAAATAAATATTTATGAAAAACCTCTATTCACATATTGTCCCCCCCGTCTTCAATCAAGAACTGTCAAACGGCTATAAACAGATGTTTTGGTTTGTATTGTTTACATTTGATTCTCCATAAGCGTAATGTTAAATTTTTAGATTTTAAACTTAACATTACAAGAAAACACGAATTTTCCTGGACATTAGACCTATCTAGAACTTATTTTCTACTCGGAAATTAGTTATTTCCAAAATTTAAAGAAATTCCTTAGTGCCGTTTTCGAGATCCGTGTGCAAATATATATATATATACAAACCTTGCTCGTATTATAGTATTGGATTAGAAATTTAAAACGCTATAAAATGGAAACTAATTGAATTTATGGAAACTGAATATGCCTAAAGCTTGACCGGAGCAGAGACGAATCCAAAAAATCAAAGATCATTAAAATCGGTCCAGCCATTCTCGAGTTATAATGTGTGTAACTAACACTACTTTGTTTTATATATTTAGATGCTGGTGTCAGCAGCGAAAAGGAAAACATCCAGACATTCTTATTAAAAATTCATCGTCAAACATAATTGATAATTTCCCAGTTGATTTTATAGCTTTTAGATTTTTATAGAAATCAATTTTGTACTTTGAGCTCAAAAATTTTAAGAGATGTGTCAAAATCACAATTTATTGATTTTCATAACTAGATTAGATTAGATGATTGAAATGGAAACCATACCACAAGGTAGGTATTTTAAGCCAAGTATGTATGAGGATTGAGTGTAAGATGATTGTGGCGCAATATTGTAGTCTTGTTACTGACTAAGGCTGACATGCTCCTTAGACAGGCCTGTAAATTAAACCTTAAAAGAGTAATGACGTCTTAAAACGTCACTATTTCAGAGCTGTTAAGGAGTAAGAAAAAATACCAAATCACACCTCAAAGGAGTAAAATATTTTTTCACTAAATTTTATCGCAGCTACTGTAAATAGAGCAGAAAATGTTTATTAGGTTCAAAATACCCAAAGTTGAACATTTTATAGCTTTTTTCGTATAAAAAGTTTTCAAAACATGGAGGATGTTTTTTATGGTTTAATATAGTATTTAATAGTGTGGACGGTAATCCACACAAGAGAACACTACACCCACCGACCATCGCTCACAACTATCCACAATTTGTGACCTCCAAGTAGCTGGATTAAAGGATGTTGCCATTGTCTTTATGTAAAACCTGGTTTGCTATCATGACAAGTATTAAAACAATGATCTTAAAAAATATATATTAGTAGACTAGATGAAGGTTTATAACAAGTTTAATCACAATATTACAAATCACTAAGGAATTACAGTAAAGTCTGGTTTATCCGGATACGAATCATTCGGATCAGGTTTTGAACAAAATTATTTGAAAAACTCTTAAGACGTGAATTTTATCTCAAGCTTCTTCTAGATTTAAGACGCAACCACAGTACCTTGCTGGATGCAGCAAGTGTTACTAACGTTGAATGTGTAACATGATGAACTGTGTATATCGGTGTGTTTCCAAGTGGAGTGCTACAAGCACTTAGTGCATGCGGGAGCGGTTACCGTTTGACATTTCAATACTGAACTGTCAAATCGTAGCTGTTTGATTTTGAGGTTAGATGTACAAAACTTTAGCATATGCACGAGCAGTCACTATTTGATATTTCAATACTGAACTGTTTACCTTTAACGTCCTGGGTCCGGTCTCACAGACCGCTCAAGTTATTTATTTGAATTTAATGGTTTCAAATGATGACCCCAGCCAATCCAGGTAGTTGTAACTCCCCACCACTGAAATCGATCCCTATTTTCACTTGTCTTTCGGTTGTAATATTTATAGATTTTTTGTCGTCAGTGGTCTGTCAGACCGGACCCAGGTCGTATTCACGACCCGGCCCCTTTGTCTCGTGTGTGTGTTTTGGACTCAGATTTTGAAGAGATGTTTGAAAACTGATACAAGGATGCTTTTTTGAGTGAATTGGATTCACTTGGATGGTGAAACCACAATTGTAGCGACGTTTGCATAACACGAGTCTGAAGTATGAACTTTTGAGCATTCATCCGTCGAGTACTAGGAATAGAAGAGCGTAAACCCGACACTGTTTGTTATAGACTGAATATAGGAAAGACATATTAAACATGTGATCCGAAGAAGATAAGAGAAACTAGGTAGTTTCTCTTATCTTCAATCAATCAATCAATAGCAAACGTAGGTAATTTGTTATTGATGTAAAAAACCTGTTTGCCTCGAGTGAACAACAAAAGTTTGCAATGAATGTAGATCTATGTTATAAGCTGAAATTAGCTGTAAAGCAACTGTCTCAATTTTAATGATAGTACATTTTTTATAAGTATCTTTATTTGTTATATATCCATCATATCCTATGGATGGAAAAATACCAATAACCATACATTTTGTCATATTTATCAAAATGTTTTTATGGTTATAGGAAATGTTTACATTTTTAATCAGATTAATTATATATCTATTACATGTACTTACTAAACTTAATTTAATATTATTCACAGATTAATCATTTCAAATAACTTATTAGATTGATAAAATGATTTCCAACAGTAAAAATCATTTTAAATGTTTTTTTTTCAAAAAGGCGGTCTATGAGACCGCACCCATGACTTGACTGTAACAAAACTTTCACCCAGGACGTTAAGGATTAAAGTGTAGGTGTTTGAGGTTACATGTATTAGATGGTGAGAGTAGATGTGTGTGTGTGTGTGTGTGTTTTGTTTGTTTCAGAATAATTATTTTTAGGTCAAAGCGTATTACTAAATCCCTCAGTGGTCATGAGTGGTTGTAAAAGGAAGAAGGTTGTTTTAATTGCAGAAAAGGGTTTTGTTTCCTACCTATAACTAATAATAATAACCTTTAAACCATTAATAAAATTAAAAACAAATTATTAACACGTTAAATACTTGCAATATTTTGCGACTATTTTGTTGTACAGAGGTTAAATGCAGTCTCTTCAGCACTAATATTGCAGGCGCTATTCACGATCATTGTATATGCGATGTGGATGTCTATAATGGTATATTTACAATATAGTTTCATCATCCTGATTTTCGGCAATCCGGATCAGGACCCCGCCACATTAATCCAGATAAACTTTACTTTATATCATTTTGCTTATTTTCCATAAGAATAATATGGAAAATGAGTAAGTATGTTTGCACTCATAAGGAAGAAAAATTTAGTATACATTATTAGATCTCAGGTAGGTGAAGCTGTACCAAGTTTTATCAAAATTTTTGAGGTATCAATTTTAACCTTTTCCCCACTTGAGATTAACATTGGAAGTCCAAAAGACCATGTAATACAGTAGCGGCGATAAAAGGCCTGCGGGTACCGGGGCCTAGCGAGTCTCGCCGGATTTCATCAAAATTTTGTCAAGGCCCAAAATAATAATAATTGTGAGGTAGAAAGAGAATAGTTAAGAGGTAGAATAGATTTTTGGTTAAAATTAAAAATGTAAATTTTTTTCCATAAATTATAAAATATTTACTTGAATTAATATTTATTATATGTAATAACCATTGTATATAACAGTTTGGATAGCAGGTGTTTGATTGGTCCTTGGAGCGTGAGTCTGACGTAGAATGACTCATCAAAAAAGTATACAGTATTTTATTTTTTATAATGGGTGTCATATACAATGAAAACTATTTATCCTGGCTTTTGTGCAGTAAAGGTAAAGTCATATCAAATGCCTCGGTAATGAATGAATTATCTGGTTTGGAGAAATTTTACTTTCACGGTTTTAAGGGATTTTAGGGTTGAATTGTTTTAAAACCAAAAATTCATATCATTGAAAAATTCTTTATGGTTGTATTAAAAAGTATTGTGGCACTTTAAACTGTAATAAATAATTTTTACAGATGATTTGGAGCCTTTGGATGATTCAACTGATTATGACACTCGGACAAGACAAAATTCTTCAATTATTATTAAAGTATCAAAGAACAAAGAGTGTCCTGTGAACCAGCTGTGAAGTTGAAACCTTTACACAACATGTTTTTCTCCCTGGATGAATTAGTTCACTGGTTGGGGCTGACAGTTTTTGAAATATGGATTAATTTAATATCTGTAAGCATATTCACAGTCCTGCTCTCTCTACATCTTGAAGGCTATCTGCTGGATAGCCCTAATGTATGGTGGGTTATATTTTTTCCACTTTTCTCAGCTGATGCTCTGAATGCTTACTTTTGTGTGATTGTCTTAATACGAATGTACCTTGAGGGACTTTACAAGGCGGCATTCTTCAGAGCTCTTTGGTCATTTTGGTTCCTTGGCCTTGTGTTTGCTTTTGAATTTTTACTGTGTAGAAGACTGTCAAATCTGAGTGAGGCAGAATATTCTGAGATTTTAGCTCCTATGTTTATTTTGCTGCAACTTATGGCTGTGAGGGCATGTCAGTTACAGTGAAGGGTGGACGTGATGGATGCAGGGAACAAGATTTTCCACAAGTTTCTCGTAATCAAGACTTTGAAAACCAGTGTGCTATAGAACATTTTTTGTCTATGCTTCTCTGGGTTTATAATTTGAATAAAGAGGACATTTAAACTTAGGAATGATTTGTATATAGTTTTTGAGGAAGAAAGTATATTGTTAAAAAAAACTATGTAAATAACCTCTGTAATCATAATACTCTAGATAAGTTATATTTTGAGTTAATATCTTTACAAATTTTGTATTTTTGTGCTTCAATAAAGTTTCTGTTAACTATATGTAGATTAAATTGACTCCTACATATCAGTTTAACCTTGATTATGTATGAATTTGCCGAAGTATAAACCTTCTGGTATATGAAGGGTACGCTGAAGTCAAGCTAAAAGGATGTGAACTAGGTTGGTTCCAGAAAGAGAGAAGATTTTTTTACATTATTTTGTGAGGTGGTTTAAAAAAGTCTTATACAAATTCTTGAAGAGCTAGTGGACTTTCCAACTGAAACCTTTAAAGTTAATTTGAATAGGTTGTAGCAAGATATTTAATTAGTTAAGTTCACATTTCAGATTTGTTTATTCAAAATTCTCTATTGTAAATTGCAGAATAATAATCTTTATTACCGCTAAAAAATCAAAATATTCTCAATTAAATTCAAAACATTCTTCATTTATAAAGTACACAGAGTTGTAAGTGTCATTATATAAAACATAAACTATGAAAGATTAATTATATATTGGTTGTGTTTTGGTGCAGGATTAGATCTAGTCATATATTTCTGAAAAGAAATTATAATACAGTAACACTGCAAGTATAGTAATACAGAAAATTGAACTTTAATAGTTACATTTTTTAAGTAGGAGTAATTCAGCCCTTGCCTTTTATAAAATATTTAACACTTCCTGGACGAGTGACGGATATATCCGCTTTTGTCATTTGATGTTCTGGGCGGGAAGCGAATATATCCGCTCTCTCTTCCAACAGACTGGTATGTGTTTGACCAGTAACCAGATGTTTCGCGCTGCCGAGGCGCTACTTTCCAGCCCTTTCCATGGCTTTGATTTAGCAACGGACACGCCCACCCTCTCCCGCGCTCCTCCCTCGACGTTTCACGCTCAACACTACATTGTATGTGTTGGCTTAGCACCAGAAGTTACAGTTGTCCGTCGCAGAATGATATAGTGATGCATGATGGCTTATAACGTGAATAATTTTAGTTTTTCTGGTGATATAATTGAATTATTGATATAATTGAACAAAAGTCATTCAGAGGGTAATGTAAAATAACCGAGTAAAATGAAAAAACCGAGTAAAAAATTATTTCGACAGTCTGAAGTGTTCCATTATGTTTATTTGATGTATACTAATTTTCCTGTCCTATGATACAAATTTGCCCGTCCGGGAAGGGTTAATTAATGTAAAAACCCATTTTAAATAACCCCAATCAACATCATTTACTAATATTCCAAAACTATAAACAAACATAAAAACATGATGTCTCACTTATAAATAATACTCTGTTGCAGCACACCTTTGTACTCAGCGAATTTCCAAATCAATAATATGATAATAATAATATATGACATGTTTGATATGAGTTTACATGTTCTACAAAAGATTAACAGGGGAATAGTATGCAGGTTAGCTGCCACGATAAATACATAAAGTATATTTTTTAAGCATAAGTGGATGTATCTCTACCACATAAAGCTAAACCAAAAATATAGGTTAATAAGTGAAATATTAATTTATCTTTATTCTTAATAAGATTAACATTGGAGCCCCAATTAGTTTTTTTAATATCACAGTGACCATAGATAGAGCAAAACTGTAAAATACTAAACTGTGTAGTTTTTTTTAGCTGAGTCTAATGTTAAAAGATAACATTTTTAAAAAACTAAATATGAAAAACGCAAAAAACCCAATTTTGGGATACAAAACCCCCCCCAAAATACTCCTTCAAATTGGCTGGTGTATCTGGATTGTAACGTACTCATCCGAGTACATGTAAGAATCAACTTTTCTACCAAATTTGGTCTCGATTGGACCATTTTTACAAAACACCTTTAAAAGACTAAATGACATCCGGGGAGGAAACTTTTAACTACAGATAATAATAGAAACTGATCACAAAAAAATGCAGTGTGATAGGATATTAAAGGTCGTACTGTTGTGCGAAGGTTGTAGTCATCATGTGAAAGTGCTTGTTAACAATTCCAAGCTTCGGGTTTTAAGGTCTGTAAAATTATAGAGCACCGCATTTGCATAATACATCAAGTTTGTAAAGGTAGTTATAACATTAAATATATCAATTAAGGTACTGATTTAAAAAAGTGGTAAAAAAGTTAGTTGAAATCTTAATCCTGACCTCAGTACGAGTACACCCTGCCTTACTGTGAGAACTCGCACAGGTCTAAGAATACCATATACAAGCGCAACATGAAACACCTATATTAAAACCTCAACAGTTACAACACTATTTGTGCAAGTTTTTATAGTTTTAAAAAGGTCTTAAATTGAAAATATCGTACTGTATTACCAATTTTTATAGAATTTCAACAAGGTGGACTGTATCAAATTAGCATCCAAATAATAATGCAATAAATTCACTACCACAATTGGAATTTTACAATAAAGGTAATTTTAATTTTGTTTCAGTTAGTTCAAATAAGGCAACAAATGTTTAACATTTTAATAAATTGAAAGTAAAGTACAATTCATTGAATTAATAACTTAAGTACTTCATCCTCAAAAAACCTTTTTAAGGTTTGAATAAGACCAGATTTCCAATTCATTCAGACTATCAGGGTACTATTTTAACAAACAAAATTTTTATAGCCAACAGTTAGGTTTGTTTCTAAACCAAGATATTCTTACTAAATTTTTTTCTATCGCAAATTCATCATATTTGTGAATTGGAATATCAAAACATGTGTTTTAGTAAATTTCAACTTCTAACACTCCCCCACAAAATCAGGAAACATTTTGGCCAATATTAATAAAGAGTTTTATTAACAACATGTTTGATGAAGGAATGTATGGTGTATACTCAGCCACATCCAACTGCAAACTCACATCATAGGATGAGACAGCTGTTGCTCATCTCTGATTGACAGGAAACTGATAAGACTGGAGGTCAATTCAAGATTGAGAACCAACATTGCACTTAGTTTTTCAACATCAGTTTACAAAGCATTTTAAATGACCTGAGATATAAAAAGGATATTTAATATAATATTATTTTTTCATTTTCATTATTTCAATATTTGGGAGTCCTCAGTGAAAATACAAAATTCATTAAACCTGGCACAAAATGGTTTCGCAAGTAACAAAATTAATAAGTTCAAAAATAATATCCCATGACACCAAACTCGGAATATATAAGATAATTATTAGACCAGTTCTCCTGCATGGATCAGAAAATTGGATTTTATGCGAGAAAAAGGCTAAGAAAGTTATATTGTTTGAAAATAAAATATAGAGGAAAGTATACAGACCGATTTTTGAGGATAGACAATAGAGATTAAGGCACAGTTGGGAACTTGGGGAACTATTTAATGACACCATATATCGTTCCCGAGGTACAAAGTAGGGGTCTGAGATGGGACACATCAAGGAAAGAAGATAACCAAATCTAGAAAATCGTAGAGAACAACTCAAATGGTATGACCTCTTAGAAGACCGTAACTGAGATGGTGGGACCAAATTGAAAAATACCTGAAAAAACTGGGGAAAAGGGAGGAGGAGAGGGGCAAGGAACAGACACTATGGAGGGAATGTATTAGACATTCTAAAAATTGAAATGCAATGTTCTCGTAAAAACCATTCCATCCAAATACGACAGCCTCGGTTCAGTCCACTATTGCTAATAACACAACGTATTCATTCAAGGTCGCAGGTCAGTTAGAGACGAGACACGCCTCCGAGAAATTGAATCAAAACAGAGTCAAACAATTCAACTGCGTTCCATCGGCTGTCAATTAAATTGACCGGCGATGATATGATAAGTCGGCGTGCACACGTGTACGACGCTCATGCGCAATGGGTATGTTCTCCCGCCGCCACCACATCGCCAGCCACCAGCTGTGATCTCGTTTCTGTTTCTCTCTCTCTCCCACTCGCGCGCGCGCCGCCACGAATTGCGCGCCTGATCCAAGCCGTTTGCTTCTTTTCGTTTTGTTGACGCTGCGGATAACCTCTTCTGCGAACGTCCGGTTTCACATTCGACTATCAGGTAAGTTGTGAATGTATTAAATTACGCCTGACACTTTGTTTTGCATATTAGTTTTGGAAGAACGTCATACATATTGTTATATATTTTTTATGTTTCCTGAAAAGAAAATTCAAAACTGCTTCTAATTATTGCTTGCTACTTTAATTTGTGCGTGTCAGAGGGAAATTTAAATGTTTGCACGTTGAGGCTTTACCCAATCTCTTTATATAGTGGGCCTATTTTTTGTAATTACTGGTCAATATATGCATCAAAGGTTTTCTAAAGTGATGCATTTTCTACTCGTTAATAAAGCTTAAATTGAGCTATTAAGTTTATTTATTTTAAATACAGAAATTTTATTTGTTAAAGTTTAGAACTTTTATTTTAAACTTTGAATTTTCAGCAACAAATAATAATCACGACTTCCCTCGTGTTCGCACAAGTACTTGTGAACACAACCTTCATTAACATTTTAATTTGGTATCGATTTGTTTGTCCATTCTGTAAGTATCAGAGTCAGAGAACCATCCGACCGAACCTGTTTGTGTAGCCGGCTCTTTTCCTGATTCATTTCAATTCATCATTTACATACGGTAATAATTATGTTGCATTTTCAGATAATATGTTATGTTTAACCAATTAAATCGGTTCTAGTTTTTTATGTTAAAGTTGTATATTGTATAGTTGTAAAATGTAAAATAATTTTTATTTTACAATAAATTCGTAAGACTAAGGTCCGCTTTCAAAAATCTAGTTTAACTTAATAGCTTAGCCTATAACAAGAAATATTATAATTTTTATGTTTCAAATAAAAACAAAGCTTTATTGTAGTAAACTTCAAGATATTTGAAATTACGGAGTTCTTACGAGTTCAACAGTATTCAATACTCTATGCTGATAAATATTTCTCTATGCTCTAGGTTAAACGGACTACTAATTAAACTAGATTTGGGAAAAGTGCCCATAATTGAAAATACTGATAGACACTACTACCAATCTATATAAATAAAACTAAAAGTTCTGTCTGCACATTTCTTGGAATTATAATATTTTTGGTAATTTCTGTGTTTTATATTTATAACCCCGAAAAGTCAAAACGGGTCTTATCTCAAGTTTCGTTTGTCTGTAACGCTATACAAGGCATATTTTTGTGTTCATCTTCTCTGTGAAAACGAGAGCACCCAGTTTTCCTTTCCGTTTTTCCTTATTCTATACATTTTGGTGAAGATTTTTGTTTACTTTAAATTGGTTCATGCATTATGAAAAAAAATAAAAAAACGGTTTTGAGCTATATTAGACATACAGGGTGTCTGTTAAGTCCGTCACCGAACTTCATAATGTGGTTCATCGAGTAGAAATTAGCAAAAAAAATCCTTTGGGGTTATGTATTAAAATGAATACTTAGCCAGATACACACCATTTTGTATTTTTATGAAGTATTTTATATCTGCATATCTGCATAGCATTTGTCTTTAAATAGTAAAGACCCAATTTAGATAAAAATAGCAATGTAATTAAAATTCTCAGTTAAACTTACTTAAAAATGGCTGATTGTTTAAAAATTATTAACAATAAAAAGATATGTAAAATTTCATTCCCTATCAAACGAAATAAAAATTATAAAAATTGGTCAACAAACAACAAAGATTCAATACTTTAACCAGCATTTTGTACGTAAGTGAATCTTTTTTCTTAACACAGAATTTTACTACCCGAAAAAAGGATGGGCAATTGGGCATGCTGCTAGTATAATATAACAATAAGTGTAGTGAACTTTATATTACAATTGAGACAAATGTTTTAGTAACAAATCCAAAAAGTTCCTTGACTATGGTAGAAAAATGTTTGTATTTACTTCCCAGTGGAAATAGCTTAGATCATAAATATGTCTAAAGGGAATGTTTTCAGTTCCTCTAAATAGCTGTTTTTATGTTTCAAATTTTCGTCTTGCAAATTCCTAACACCCCCCCAGTGCTGAGACATATCCATGTCAAAATGTTATAATAATTCACATGCTACAATACCGTACTTAAGAAATATAATATAAAGTACAGATCAAAATATAAAATTAAAGTTTGAAATTGAATTACAATTATTATTACATTATGTTAAGCCTGCTAATAATGAATTAAATATTGGAAAGTAGTAAAAATTAAAATTATGCTTTTTCAATATACAGTAATGCATTGTTACAACCATGTGAAACGAGAAAAATGATTTAAATAAATACTAAACACAGAAAAACAGTAATTAAGGAATGTTTGCAAAAATAAACTGAATAAGTTTTGTGTGCTATGAGTATTTTTTAGTATTTAGGAAGCATGCACAATTTTCCCTATGATTAGAGGCTTGAAACATAGAGAGTATTCTGATTTAACCCATTAAAATAATTAACCTTAACTTAACCACCTAATCCACCATAACCTTAACTACTAAACATTACCTAACTTATCACACTTTTAAAATTCAAATATTGAAATTAATGACTATCAGTAACAGTTAGGTTTTGCTTAAATTCAAATTATTGATCTTGAGATTTGTAAAGAATTTTGAGTTTGATATAAATTATGGTAGTAATTACCATAATTATATAGTTAAATTATTACCAAACAATTATTGTTCGTATTATTTTAACTATAAGTAAACTGTATATCATCCAGATAAATATAATTTAGAAAATGTTGAACGACTAAAATGTTTGTATACAGTAAAGTAATTTTATTTTTAACTTTTACTAAACTGTACCACTTAATCTCAAAAGATTGATTAAGGGTTAGCATTAATGACAAGTATGTATGATTATAACAATTAACTATGATTAATAATTAACATTGTATTGAAATTTTGTAGGCATGGTAGGAACTTATAAAACAAGACATGTTTTATAATGTGATACTTCAGTATATGTTAATGTTATTTTAACAACTAACATTAAAAACTCAAATTGTTTGACATAATGCATAAAAAGTAGTAAAGAAAAACTGCATGGGATCAGCTAATGGGTAAAAGTTATCAATTGCCACTTGCTCTTTGTTAGCCTTCTACATTTTGGCTGACATTTGATTCATTTCTTATCAAGGTCTTATCTACAGACAAGACACATTGCATAATTAGTCTTCAACAATTAATTATTTAATTACACGTTTTATTAACAGATAAACAATGGATTTTAAACACTTTCAAACATGTCTAAACTACCCATTTGGGTCCCAATTTTAGTTTTTTTGTTTTGTATTAAAAATGGGTGAGTTAATATATTTTTTATACTGAGAAGTTTAACCTTTTAAACTCAGTTAATCACTGTCCAACAAATAAATCTTAAACGTATTATATCAGATAGATCTATTTTGATATTGGTGGTTTTAACCACATTGTCTACAATTAATTACTCATATGGTTTTAGAAAAATGTGCGGGATTTGGGCACTGTTTGGTGTGTCGACGGACAGCGTCGAGCACACAGACTCCTCATTTGCCAAGATTAAACATCGAGGGCCGGATGCTTGGAAGATCCAGTACGATAACAAAGTCAAGGTAACAAATTGTTTCTTTTACAAAAGGAAACTTTTGTTTCAAAAGTCTATTTTCTACAAGTATAAAGATTTTGAGAAAAATACCCATCTTAACACCCAAGATGATAAAAAATATTATTGTGAGGATTTTAATCGTGTGATGTGACTGTAGTAAGCAGTATACCAAGTTTCATGGAAAATGGTTGGGTAATAAGGAAGAAATTGATCTTTAATATTCTCCATAAGAATACCATGCGGTGCTCTCAGACAACCCATTGAGTTTACCACAGAGTAAATTTTCCCTGGAATCATTAATCATAGACATATAATTCAAAATACTAATTTGTTTAGCTTTTTGAGCTGGTTTTAATGGATCAAACTGCCAGAAATAAAAAAATGATTTTTACATTTAAAAGCCCATAATTTTTGAACCATCATTTTTACAGACATAATTGGTGGTGTTATATTATTTTGAATCTCGAACTCTATAAACCATGAATTTTTAATTAAAATCGTTATTTTTGGAGGAATTTAGGTTTTTCAAGGATTTTCCTTAAAAGTAAAAAATGCAAAAATTACAGCCATACCAAATGTTATCCTAATTTGACCAACAATCTAGGCTGTGGCTATGTACACATAAACACACACAGACATTTTACTTATACTTTTGTTAAATGAAGCTGTAGCATATCTTTTTTATTATAATTGATTTTTCTTCATTCTTCAAAGAGTAACTAAGTATGAAGTGAAGTCATTTTGCACTTAAACTCTTACCGAGAATTCAAAAGAACCTGGAGAAAAACCAAATGGTTTTTGTATGAATAGATAAGGTGAGAGATTCATTTACAGTGCGCTTGCCTGGGATTCATGCGGCTTACCATCATCGACAATGTGTACGGGATGCAGCCGATGATCCTCCACAACTATCCTCACCTCACTCTGCTCTGCAATGGAGAGCTCTACAACTACAAGAGGGTAAGACACTTTTGCTTGTCATTAAATCACATGTGGATTTTATTAGCCAAGATACATTATAACACTCATATACTCTTTGGGTAAGCAGTTAAAACCCAGATGAACAGCCTTGGATTTGAACCCCTGACTAATTAATGATGGTTTCTAATACAAGATTGACGTTAGGTAGTATAAAGACTGGGGTTTAGACTGTTTTCCATCAAAAGGTTTCTATGCCTTTTGGTATTTTTTTAACGATTTAGATTGGATTAGATTATTGAAATGGCGACCGTACCACAAGGTATAGGTATTTTAAGCCAAGTATAAATGAGAAACCAGTGTATGATGATTGTGACGTGATCTTGTAGTCTTGTTACTGACTAAGGCTGACATGTTCCAATTTTTGGTGGGACTTTTTTCAATTATTTTTTCCAAGCAGACTAGCTCATTTTGTAGCTTAAATTACACTATTCTAAATTCTTAGTCAAATTTTACGATTTTCTTAAAATATTTCTTTTAATTTTCTTGAAATGTTCACTTAATCCACAATAGTTTGTCACATTTCAGGCACAAGCCAATGCCAATTGAAGGTTGTCCCTTTTTTTACAAATTTTGACAATCTTCACATATTTCCTCTTTTCCTTGTAGCTAAGGAAATCACAAACTAAATGGGTTAAAGGCTCCTCTTCTTTAAAGTCGTAATTTAAATGATGAAGGTAAGTTGATTCCTGCAAATTAAGTTTCTGTTGCACTAGTTGCTATTTATAATGTAACAAAGTTTATCCCATCGTCAGCTGGGAGAGCAGTACAAGTTCGACTACGAGACTCGCTGTGACGTTGAGTGCATCACTCACCTGTTTGCGACCCGGGGGATAGAGTTCTGCGTGCAACACCTGGATGGAGTGTTCGGCTTCGTGCTCGTTGACAGCAAGACACAGCGAGTCTACATCGGCCGAGACCCGTACGGAATCAGACCTCTCTTCCGAATCAAGTCTGATGTTGGAGTCGTTGGTTTCTGTTCTGAGGCTAAAGGTATTTCATTCAACGTTTTAATGAAATTTCTTCACACTTGACATATTTTAACTGTTTAATTTCTTGTGTTGGCATTTTTAATAGATTCTGAGCCATATTACGATAATGTATAAAAAAATGTAGCTAACGATGTCATTCTAATTCAACTTATCATCCTGCGATGCTTAAAGAAGATATTAAATGTTAGATTCTAGCCTTAGGAGATCCCATCAAAGCCGGTTAGGCACGTCTTCTTGTTTAACATTGTACAGCCACCGGAAAGAACAAATTCCTAAGGATGTGAAAGGTAGGATATAGGCATAATGCTCAGATAGTAAAAGAACCTCCAAACCAATATAGATCTGGGCTTGGGCAATGCAACACCCTCAGAGGATACTCCTACTCAACAGCTCCCGAGTCCTGCAGATAAAAAAAGTCTACGATAGGGAGTCCTTAACTTTTATTTCGATGTTATTCTCCATAAGACAGTACATCCCCTGCCCATCAAACCCTGAACACATGGCTAGTAAGCATGCTTCCCCCAGGATACCCCTCCCGAATAGACAGTAAGTAGATACACCACTCCTTCAGAAATCTGGGTGTTCAGGCTCACCCGGGAGTCAGTGCTTGAAGAAAACAAGAAACCAAGGTGAAGCCGCTCACGTTATATACCCAAAGAACTTACTAGTAATTGAACAACTTCTTTTTGATGTCACCAACTTCAATCTCTGAACGAGTAAATCAGAGCCAACTAGGGATTAGCTTAAATGATATCAAATAGTATCACTGTCACAGCAAATAAAAACAATATTTAACTGAGTTTTTTTATTAAAGTGAAAAACGAGAAAACAAGTCAAATTATTCTACTTTTAGTCTCTAAGGCTACGTAGATGACTTGCATAATTAACTATAAAGAATGTGTTATTTTACTATAGATTACTTTTGAAACTTACTTTTGATTACTTTTTGAGTTTTTTCTGTAAATTGCTCAGTTATTCATTTTTTAGTTAGTTTTACTTTTTGTGCGTCAGAGAAGCTGAAACAAGTCTTAACTCAATTTGTGTCTGTCTGTGATGCTTCAGGAGGCATTTTACACTGTCTTCTCCAAAAAAACGGGAGAACTATTAACAATGAAACTTATTTCATACATTCTCTACATTCTAGAGAAGGTTTTTCAATGCTTGAAATTGTCCGCGCCCATTGAAAAGTATATAACAAGCATTTGAAAACACACTTTATACACGATATTAGTCACATTTTGCTTTCAGTTCAATGAATTACATACTGATAATAATCAGCTGTTTTTGGAGTTTTTAGTATTACAGAAAAGTGTATGTTATGTATAAGTGATTTAATGGAAAGAAAAACCAACAGCTGTCAAATTAAAATAAATATTAGTTTGTTTACATTGATCATCGATTTTAAACCCATGTCAAAATCATACTATGATTAAAATATTATCTTGACTTATAACAAATTTTAATAATTACAGATATTTTCTGATCTAATCTAATCAATTTTGTCATGTTAATAAATATCTTTTTTCCCTAACACAGAATCCTACAACCTGTATGAAGTGCTGGTGTATTTCTAGTAAATATATAAGATCTAAATGTGTAATCATTGACCTTAACTTGTTTTGACCAACAGTCATAAAAAATACCCTATTTTATTATTTTCTTTAGAATTTAAATATCAAATAATTTTCTAGGATGACTGGGACGGTGGCGTCTCCTGTAACGTCCGCACTATTGAATACTACATTAATCTGCAAAGACCATCCTCAAAATTAGACCAATTCATAATTCAATGGCAGTAGTTTGGACTCCACGTTACACTGTAGAGGTCCCTTAGATATGCCATTGACTGTTGGGCTATCAAGTAACAGTTTGGTCTAAGGAACATGTCAGCCTTAGTCAGTTACAAGATTACAAGATCGTACCACAATCATCCTACACTCATATCTCATTCATACCTGGGCACTGGGCAGGTTACCATTTTAGTTAAAAGTCTAGGGACAATGACATTATAAATCTGAGTTTTTAATTTTAAAAGTAGGGTTGAGTATGAAATCTGATATTGCAAGAAGCACACAAAATGCTTCTGGTCCATGGATTATAGTTTACTGAAATTCAACACCAAACTGTCAACAAAGTTTGCAATCTCTCAAGGTTACAGCAACAGACATATAACTTTGTTTGATGGCTTTAGCACGTGGAAAAGTGCAGTGTTAGAAGTTTCTCAAATACTTTTCCCCATAAATCTTTTATAATTTGGCTGGCAAAACATTTTTTGAATTAAATTTAGTCAAAGTGCAAAAAATTAAATATTTTTTAGCATTTGAATAAATCCTGTTACCTAGTTTGTTTTTAAAGCTATAGCTAAATTTTAAAACTGATAAATATAAAACCATTTTTACAATTTTCCTATGTTTAGTACAATACTGTCTAAGTAAATTTAGGGACTATTAATATATGGCATATTATTTTACTGTCAAGGACCTCGTCTCTCAAAGAACACTTTGTCACCCTTGACATTCTTGTTCCATCCAACATGATCATTGATTGATATCAAAATTAATAAAATTCAGTACAGATAGAAAAGGAAAATAATAAAAAATAAACTCAGTAGGAAATCTTGTTTTTTTTTTATATATAATATATATTTTATTTGCACTGATCTCGAAAACGGCATGGAATTTCAAATGGAAATACAATTTCCATAGAAAATAATTCTTTGCTAATGTCCAGAATTCGTGTTTTCTGAATATTAAGTTTAAAATCTAAAAATTTAACATTCGCTTATGGATAAAATGTAAACAATACAAACCAAAACAGTGTTTTTATAATTTTACAGTTCTGATTAGACTGCAAACAAAAAAAGCATTAATATATTTTATGAATTAAATAAATGCAAAATTATCAGGTTACTACATTGTACAAAACTTAAAGATAACATAGCTGTGCGAAATAAAAGCAAAAAATATTTTTCAAAATCTTCCTTTTGATAGAAAACATGCTAACGTATTACAACAATTAAACAGTAAATGATCGGCTTTTAAAAAGACGTTAAACGACATCGCTCAATTGACTAACGTCACTGTAAGCGTATCCCTCAATACTATAGGCCTCACAACATAAATGTTTCATGAGAATAAATGTTTAATTTTTCTAATAATTTTTATAATAAATGTCTTATCTATACGAAAAGTGCACTGCTGATATGACAAACAGAGGATTGATTTCATGTATAAGTTAATCAATCAATTCCATGAATCAGTCCATTCCTATTGTAGATTTTCAGCGCTGATTACACATCCTTATAGTCACACTATGTTTCACACCTTCACTACATGGCTCTCCATACCATAAATAAACTTATGTTAACAAAAAAGTTTAATATTATTTTAAGTCACTAAACGCACACTATATACAAACAATACAAATAATTAGATCATCATATTGTTCCTATCACATTTTTCAGCCGATAATGAACACATCCAAGATAACTTTCACTTGACCCATCGCCGTGATATCAATCATATACAGTTATACTATTATATTAAGTCACTAAAACGCACTATATACACTTAAAACTAACAAATAATTACGATATCATTTAGATTCTTATTGCGGACATTTTCCATCACGATATTATGTAAAACAAAGTTTCACGACGTTTCGGGATCTGGAATCTGATCCCGTCCTCACTGACGACTGCTTTAAACTTTTATGTTTTCAGCTTTATACCGGTTTGGTCCGGATTATATGTTAATTGATTGTGCTATGTTTTAGATATTAGTTCACCTGAGGACGGGATCAGATTCCAGATCCCGAAACGTCGTGAAACTTTGTTTTACATAATATCGTGATGAAAAATGTCCGCAATAAGAATCTAAATGATATCAATCCACCATCACCAATAATGAATTTCAAACAAAGAAATAACTACGCATAGTCTAAAAATCAAACGTCTAGACGTAGCCAGAAACGGTTTGCAATGAAACACAGACAAAATATTTCCGTTGCGTCACTGTGTGCTGCCTAGCACCAATTGAATAGAGTTGAGGGGGGGCGAGCACACATTGGGGAGTGCTCAGCTTGGCGGCAAGGAACTAGACCACACACTGGTGAGTGTTCCACGAGGAAAGTGTTAAGAGAAGATAACTGATTTGTCAGGACTTGAGATACATTCTCTTAGAAATTTGCCTGTGTGCACGTTTCCATTCTAATCTACTTGCACAGATTAGCCGATAAAATAGTTGCCTTGAAATGATACGCTATGCCTAACAAAGAGCCTGAATGTGAGGCAACATTATTGTTGTTTGGTGGGGTGTATCCAATTCTTAGTACAAATTGTTTGACTCAGTGTTGTGTTAGGAACCAAAATAATTATAATTAAAACAAAAACTATGAAAAAGGCTACTTGATCGTCAGAATAGTTACTTTGAAATATTAACCTAATAATACTGTAATCTTATAAATAAAAATAAAAATTCCACTTATTATTTAGAAAATTAGATGCCTTTTGCTGTCAATAAAATTAATCACATTATAATAACAATATAATATAGTATAATTTGGAAATAAGTTTCAAATCAATGATCAGTGTGAACAAATCTATATCATACATTATATTTACCTTGTGGTAAGCCTTTAGTTCTTGTGTTCATTGTTGTTGGTTTCCTCGATACGTACGAGGGTTGTCGGTAAAGTAAGGTTCCCAGTGATTTTACTCAGTGAAAAACATATTCGGAAAGTTCAGACTTTTTCCTATTTTTCTATGTAGTTGCCACCGAGGTCAACCGCTTTTTCCAGCTCTTCTCAGACGCCGAAATCCGTTCCACCCAGATGTTTATTCATATCAGGGAAGAGGTGGTAGTCGCTGGGGACTACGTCCGGGCTGTAGGGTGGGTGTTTGACGATACCCCATCCAAAGTTAGCGATGAGTTCGTTGGTAACGTTAACAGTGTGCGGTCGAGCGTTATCCTGATCCAAACGCACCCCCTTGGACAGCATACCCTTCCTCTTGTTTTGAATGGCACGGCGAAATTTTTGCAGTAGCGGGCAGCGTTGATTGTTTCACCGTTGGGCAAGAATTCGCACAACGATACGCCTTTCCTTGCCGGCACTTTGCGCTTACTTGAATTTTCGCGGAACGCTCCTCGTCATGGACGTCGGTGCGCCCGTTCTTGAACTCCCTGTACCACTTGCGCACATGTTGTACGCTCATACACTTTTCTCCATATTTTTTGCACAGCTGGGAATGAATTTCCCCGGACGGAAGGTTTTTGGCAGTCAAAAAACGGATCATTGAGCGCAGCTCACATCCATGTCAAAAATTGTCTTATTACGCTTAAACCTTGTTTTTATGAGCTTATTACCTTATTTATGTCGGTAATGAGTCAGTTTAAACTATTCTAAAATCTTCTCCAAAAGGTCTAAAATAAGGAAAAATAGTTTAATCATAGTGTGTGTCCTTGTTTTCATCAAGAAGACAACGACAAATGCCTTCTTTGGTGTTAAAGGCAGATGAATATTGGGAAGAGATATTTAGAGTGAAAACTAAAAATAACCAAAAATATCATAATTCTGAACAATACATAGAAAAACAATTTACTTTTTTATATAGATTCCTATTCCTATACAGTATGTGTTTTTTGTTGTATTAATTCAGGCCTGATGAGTCTATCCAGCAAGATGAACGGAGGCAAGTGGAAGGTGGAGCAGTTTCCTCCGGGTCACTTCGCGGAGTACCAGTTGAACAAGGATGGAACGGCGACGCTGGTGAGGGAGCAGCGCTACTACACCATCGGGGCTGCCCCCGCCTTCCAGACACTAGTGCCATACTCAGGTAAATCTGACACCAGCGTGTGGCAAACTTATCTCTTTCCTTTTGGTACATATTTAAAGTGAATCTGATATGTAACAGCGAACCTTAGATAACACAATTGTAAACAGGTGCAGCAACATCAATGTTGAGCTATCAGTCTACTTTCGGGCAGGACGTATACTTTAAAACATTAAAATACCCCCTGACCTGCGTACTCAGTGAATTTCCAAATCAAGAATATAATAATAAATAATAATATATGACAAGTTTGATAAATATCTGTCTATAAATATGAGAGTTAGTTCTTTGCCTATTCTCCATAAGATTAACATGGGAAAGGGTATGCAGGTTTGCTGCTGTGAGGAACACTGGAAGTAGGAATTTTTACTATTAACCATTTTTACTTTGACCATATACCAAGTTTTTATAAATATCTGTCCATAAATAAATCAGTTCTCCTATTCTCTACAAGATTAATATGGGAAAGAGTATGCAGGTTTGCCGCTGCGAGGAACACATAAACTATGATTTTTTAGCATAAATGTTTGGATTCCAACCACATAAAACTAAATACCAAGATTCATCCCAAAAATATTGGTTAATAAGGGAAATATTAATTTGTCCTTATCCTACATAAGATTAACATTGGAGCCCCAAAATACAACGTACTGTGTTTAGATTTTTTAAAACCTCGGTAGCCTCGGTTGGAGATAGAGGAACTAAGTTGTGTAGTTTTTTAAACTGATTCTAATAGTAAAAAAATTAAAATTTTATAAAATACAATGTGAAAATGCAAAAATCCATTTTTGGGGTACAAAACCCCCCCAATATACCCCTTCTGATTAACCGATAAGTCCGGATTAGAAACTTGTCTGGGTAAATTTTAAAATACACATCCCTACCAATTTTGGTCTTGATCAGACCATTTTTATGAGAATTATTGTGTTATCAGACTCATATAATATGTACACACGTATATATACATGAATATATATTTTACCGACTATTTTTGTTTGGTCTCTAGGCACCTCAAAACAAAAAAGTAACATGGTCCCAGGCTTAAGTCTTGCCATGAGACCTATGGTAATAGCTTTTTCGCTTTGGGAAATTCACTAAAAAATGATGCCAAGTAGGGATAAATAAAACAACACAAAGAAATAATATTTTCAGCCATCACAAAGGTAAGTGATTGAATTGAAGTACTTGTAAAAAGAATGAAACTTACATTGACTCTGGTACAGAGCTGAGTGAAATGGACATCCACGGTAATATCCGCAAGCTGCTGACGGCTGCGGTGCAGAAGCGACTAATGGCTGAGCGAAGGATTGGCTGCTTCCTCTCCGGAGGTCTTGACTCCAGCCTTGTAGCTGCCTTGGTCGTCAAGCTGGCCAAAGAGGCCAACCTCCCGTACAAGATTCAGGTATAGTTAGATTTTCATTTCTGGCCATAAGATTGATTGTAATTATTTGAACAGTTAAAATATTTTGAACATTCACTGATTGACATTTTTTGACATACTGTAACTAACTATGTTCACATAGACATAGTACTTCTGTGTTCATGTACTGTACCTACCTAACTACGTTTATGTACCGCTATAAATGTTTCATCAACATATAATTATAATTAGACCAGTTTCTAATTTAGAGGCAACACAATTGTGGTTCGGATCCCACAATAAACTGTAGGTCCCTTAGATGCCATTGGCTAATTAACAGTCCTGTTTAAGGAACATGACAGCCTTAGTCAGTAACAAGACTACAAGATCATGTCACTCATTCCCCATTCATACTTGGTTTAAAATACTTACCTGGTTAGTTTGCCATTTCAAAAGGTAATATTATTAATAAATAATATCTACATAATTCAACTGCATGTTCGTTTTGGATTTATTACGGTATTGTATTTATAAAGATATAAAATAATATTGTTCAACAATTTTTACGGTTTACACATTTTTTACAAACAAATTTTGGTTGAGTACAGTAGAAGTAAAGGAGAGTTGATATGGTGGATGTTATGTTGCAGACATTTGCCATAGGAATGGGTGAGAGCCCGGATATTGTAGCAGCGCGAAAGGTTGCTCAGCACATTGGCTCTGAGCACTACGAGATATCCTTCTCTCCTGAGGACATCGCACAAGCTCTGGACCACGTCATCTACACTCTGGAGACTGCGGATATCACAACAGTCCGGGCTTCCGTTGGTCAGTCACTCTAGGGTCTCAACAAAAAAATTTTAATATAAGGAATGTTTATTTAAAAAGTATTAGTATTGTTACATTACACCAAAACTATATGTTTAGACATTATGGTATAAAATATTTTTTGCAAAAAATAATTTGATCGACATTTATAAATGCAAAATTCAAATCCGTGCCTAGACTGAAATCGAGTTTCATAAGATAAAAACAAAATTTTTTGTAAAATTTTCAAGATGTTAAACGGGAGGAACTTTCATATCTATGAAATGATTCAAGTATTTGATTTAAAATTTATTCTTTCGTAATGATCACGTTATCCCTTGACAAATGTTATCCACTATTTTGGGACAAACAAGAACAAAGAATGAATGATGAAGAACTAGAGGAAGACCCAGAAAAAGGGGGATCGATGACGAGATGTGGAACCAAGAGGAGTGCAATGGTAGTATGTGGCGGAAGAGGAATTGTGGAGGGACAGAAAAAGATGGAGAGGCTTAGTGAAAACTCATACCCGGAGATAACCGAAACGGGAGAGGATATGTATGAATGTAACAGTAAAGAATTTGTAAGTGAGAAAGACTATAGGTTAATGTGGTCTTGATGCAGGTATGTACCTGATCTCGCGCTACGTCAAGACGCAGACAGACACTACGGTGGTGATGAGTGGGGAAGGAGCTGATGAGCTGGCGCAAGGTTACATCTACTTCCGAGACGCCCCCAGCGCCGACGAGGGCCACCGAGAGAGTCTGCGGCTGCTGCACGACATACACAAGTACGACGGTCTCCGCGCCGACCGAACCACCTCGGCACACAGGTAATGATAAATATTATTTTTCTTATATTACTGTATTATAATGAATGAATAAGTTCAGATAAGTCTGTTACTGGTCTTGTGTAAGAGACTAAAGCTAATATAGCACCTTGTGGGACACTAACAATTTTGGCTTTGGTACAATTGCTCTTTGAAACAAGTGGTGACATGTCTGTAATATTGATCAAAGAGATTTTTCAAACATCACAGAATAGTTTCTCCTAGATAATTTTTTATTTTCTTAAAATTCCATCTCTCTTGCCTGTATTGCAATTCACCCTTTATAAATCCCATTTAATCCAAATTCTAACATGAACTTTGCACGCACTTGGCACAAGTGATTTATTTAAATTAATTTAATAAAAAAAACAACTCATTCTGTGATTAGTGATATAATGAATTTCCTTTTCATTAAAAGTTTTACTAAAAGTCTGGTGAGATTACAACACCACAAGTTACAAATTAAAATGGCACTGGGTCTTTTCCAGAGGGATTTTCATCACTTGTAATTAGCCTCAATTAAAAGCTTATCAATTATTCCTTTTGCTCTGCTTTGAGCTATTTTCATAAACAAATAAGCCTTTTCCAAACCGATGCATTGGCAGATGTAGTTCGTTAACCTTAATTGTTTTGAGGAGACTGACAGTAAAAAATGTAAATGTTTAAATCAAGTTTTTAAAATTTTAAATTTATACATGATTATAATTGTTTTATAACAAACAACACACTGATGTACATTTTTACATAGTTAACAACCATTAACTAATAATTATTTATTGTTAGTTTGAACTATCTATTATTATTATCATATAACTATATGAAATTCCAAATTTGTGTTTTTAATATTCCCCAATTTGAATAGCCTAGAATTGCGAGTGCCGTTCCTGGACCTACAGTTCACACAGTACTACTTGAGTCTACCAGCGGAACTGAGACAGCCACAGAAAGGTGTGGAGAAACATCTGCTGCGAAGTGCCTTCAACAACACTGGACTGTTGCCCGACAACATTCTCTGGAGGCACAAAGAGGCATTCAGGTGCACCATTTAACGTCTAGAAAACATTCAAAATATTAGTCAGGATGAATATAGTGAAAGAAAATAAGTTTTTTAATATATATAAATATAGATTCTAGTGAACTTATTTTATTTCAAAGAAGACTTTATTCCTATTCTATTCTAACTTTGGCTTAAGTTAGGTGTGATAGTAAAGATCAGTCAACCTTGGTTGGATACAAGTCCCAATTAATTGATATTTATTAAAATGATCGTGGCAAATGAATCAGCTAGTCTTTTTCAGTAATGAAGCTACATATCATAAAATCCAGGCTCTAAACATGGTCAGCTCAGTGTGAACACACCAAACTGACCTAAGTAACTACCTAACTGACTAAGTATGTTAAATCGATGTGAGCTTACAACAAAAAATTGAGATGATGGAAGGACAATTTCATCATTTCGGTGAGACGTATGAAAACTGACGGCAGTCCAAAGTGAGCGTGTGTATGGTTACTCACTTCAGTTGGTCACATCAGTTATGTTCGTATGCCCACAGACAACGTTTGAGTAATGAAATTGTACATGTATTGTCATCGTGTTTTCGTCTGTGTGTGGCAATTTGACTATATGATTATATATTAAAAAAATAATAATACACTTTTTGAATGGTGAAAAGTATTAAGTGGAGTGGCTTAATAATTTTATTATTTATCAACATTATGTCGTAGGAAACGCAGGAGTCAGTAGGAAATATTAAATAGAAATACAGCTTTGTATGATATGACATCAAATCGAAGATTCTTAAGCAGAGTACAATGCCGCAAACTTGACTTCAAAAGGACAACCGAGTCAGAAATGACAGACAGCCATTTCAAGATGGCTTGGATTTTAAAATTTTAGGCGCTGACAAATTTTAAATATTTTTAGTCATTCAAGCTACAAAAGTAAAACGTTGCAAATTATATTTGTAATATAATTTGTTTAATAATAATAAATTATACAAATTTTATATGATAAAACACAAAGCGGTCCACACACGACCAGATAATAACATAATAAACTCACTGCCTTTAACGCATATACATAGAATAGCTGAGTTCACGGTGGATCTAAACTCGTGGAGGTGACAGGCCAAACTGACACATCGAAGTGAGCGTGTATAGGCAATTTTTGCTTTCATTTAGTACTGATAGTTAAATTTGAACACATCAATGTGACACAGCAAACTGACCAGGTGTGCCCTTAACACTCATCCTTCACCTATATTTACCTTAAAACCTCTCAAAATCGGTGTTTTGGTGTCTTAAAAAAATAATAAAACTCTAGGACAATGCACAATGTTCCCTTTAGCTTTTAACAATGTAAATTACCTTTAGTGTTTAAATACGTGACTGTAAATTCTTTGCCTAGAAACTCACTTATAATATGAAATACCCCTGTCGCACTACCTGATATATTTACACATATATTGTAATTGTATACAAACGGTAAATATATACGAAAGTTGTAAAATTAGCGATAGTCACACCGGACATCATCAGGTCCAAACGGAGACTGTTTGTGCTTTGCTGCTGTGTGGAGTGTTGGAAGTAGGCATTTCCAGCATAAACATTTTTTATTTTGAGCATTTTTACCAAGTTTCATAAACATTTGTCCATAAATAAAGGAGTTTTCCTATACTCTGTATAATTAACATGGGCAAAGAGTATGCAGGTTAGCTTTTGTTTAACTATAACTATTGTTTTTTGCCTCTGGGCACCTAAAATCAAAATAATAACATGGTCCCGGGATTAAGTCTTGCCTTGAGACCTATTGTAATAGCTTCTTCCCTATGGGAAATTTGCAAAACACAGGAAATTTCAAATATCAAGAGAATAAAACCTTTTGGACTGTAAAAAACATGCATTTTAAGTATGTTAACCTTAAAACTGACTCCTAATAACTCTTGGGTCTCTATTAGCTGAGGCAATCAGACACGCCACCGAGCCTTCCACTGGTATAACTTGTCAGTTGAGGGGCATACAAGCAAATGAGTCCTATTATCTGTAGCAACCAGACGCCCCACCAGACACTCTACTGCAGCCAGTCGACTGGGTCCCACATCCGCGTCTTCCACCTTGGGGTTCATAGCAGCGTTCTGGGGCATTGAAGCGTACGTGGCCTCTGTAGTCGGGGAGACGTACCACTGGATGGCCGTCACCGGTGGTGTGTCTGGTTGCCTCAGCTAATAAAGGCCAAATGTTAGCTATAAGCTGCCTTCTGACTCAAACAAGATTAGGCTAATTTCTTAACCAGATTCCATATTAATTTTTCAGCGTATTTGGTTTAGTTATTGTTTTATTAGCTGAATTACATTCAGGTATTGAGAACTTAAGTGTGAATAACGTACCCTTCAGTTCTTTAAGTTAAAAATCTTCTTTTATCCACGTTTGGACGTGTGTATTATACTCATTACGTGAGTTAAATGAAGCAATCTCAGAAATTGCAATAAAGTGTTGTTACTGTTGTTTTGTTTATAGTGATGGAGTAGCGAGTATCAAGAAATCTCTTTTCCAAGTGATCCAGGAACTGGTGGAAGAGAAGGTGTCAGATGAGAGATTGCAGCAGGCTCCAGCCAAGTATCCCCACTGTACTCCAAAGACCAAAGAGGCTTTATACTACAGGTGTGCAGGCTTCTATCTGATCAACAATCATATTTCTAATTTCGTTTACTAATTTCATTTTCATTCTCAAACCTTCATTAAAAAACAAACTTTGAATGTTTAATCTATTTTTTAGTAGTTTTTTTAAATTTATTTAAGGAGAGGTTTTGATGTAGTGCCTGCTATCAAATATGAATGTTAGTGTTCTCTTCGTATGGAATTCCTCAATATTGCTTCTTAGAAAAGTTGCTGTTTTTGTGAAAAAATTGATGATACTCACATTGAAGAGGTCTTTGTATTTTATCTCAGACCATCCATACTATGATGAGTATGGTTTCTTATCTCAATTAGACATGGTTCCCAAAAAGACCCATATCCCATAAGAAAGAAGTAAGGAAGGATCTCACCTCTTTAAGTACTAATCCTCATGTTATTTTTTCCAAAATGGTAAATTTATATACAACATGTATTTGAATTAAATATTTTATAACAATTAAATAAAATATTTAATTCATGGACGAATAATATAAAGCTTGAAAAAAATCATTAAGTTGTTTTTTGTGCTCCGTCCTCACAGACAGTTTTCTCAGACTGCGTTCTGTTTTCAGGGAAGTGTTTGAGAAGCACTACAGCGGCCAAATAGAGTGGCTCATGCCTTACTTCTGGATGCCCAAGTGGACCGATGTGTCCGATCCATCCGCTCGATTCATCAAACATTACGCTGCTGACCAAGACAAAGCGTGATTTGGAAATACACAATTTATTGTTTTCCTTATTAATTTATTGAACGCCTTTCTCCATTTATTTTTAAAGTGTACTTTAATAATTTTATCTCACTACTTAACCAGTGAAATGTGTCATGACATGAAAAAAGCAACTCCTTAAATTCAATTAAAAATATATTTCAAATTGATGAGGCCATTGGCATAGAAAACACCTAAACATAGAAAGCACCCATCAAAGGTGTTTAGGCCAGGGGCTCTCCCCCAGAAAATTTTGAAAATATGTTTAATTTGGTGTGATTTTACATAATTTATATTTCAAAAACTAACATACCAATTTAATTTTTTTGGGTTCAGTGAGGTACTTATTATTTTTATTTTCCAGAAAAATAACATAGGCATATGGTATTTTAAATTAAATAGCAAATATAATGAGATAGAATAGACTTTTATTAGTAATTCAATTTTTACAAAAAAAAATACATTGACTTCCTCAAATTACATTTTTTAAAGTAAATCACAAAGATTTATAAGATAGATTTCTTAAAGACAGTAGAAAATATAAAATTGATAATACTGTATGAATGATACCAAGATTATACATTTCCATTATAAGCATTGGCAACATACAATTTTTTTCTTTTATTTATTTATCTGTTCTGTCAAGAAAGCATGGTTGAACAGTAAAATCTACAGTATTTACGTAAATCTTGTTAATAAATATTTCTGCGAGTTGGAACATAAATGCACCAACAACAAATTTTTATTACAGCTTTTTAGTCAAATTATTTCTATATATTTAAGATTTAAGTAACTGGTAGACATAAACATACACAAACAGTTAATGCTTAATCAGTTATTTATTTATAGAGCAATATTTTGCAGGACAGGCAGTTTAGAAAATTTAGACCTCTGATTGTGATACAGTAACAATTGTGACTGAGATTATAAAAAAAAGTATTTTGTAAACTACAAATTTTTATATAGTAATCATGACTATTACAATTAATTATACTTTTTAGCATTTCTATATTATTTATAAAGAAAATAAGATTTTAAAAGGAGAAAAAATTCTAAAAATATTAGAAGAGAAAATGTATATGAATATAATTGAGATGATGGAAACACACAACTGATCCAATTCGATGGAATGTTTGACAGTGTTTCGCCAGGTTAGGCCAGAGGGGACCGTAGCAGCCACGTGGAAATCTAATTTGGAGACTCTATCAAACAATTACTTTCCTTCCTCAGGATATTGGACAACCTTTGTCAGTGCTCGGTGAACCGATGTAAGTCCAGTCATTCATAAAATGATGATATTCCAAGTGCTGTTTTTAAAATTATTTAGAAAAAATAGTACATGTTAAACTTCCAAAATAGGCAACATCATACATTCCAATAAATAAATTATAAATATGTACAGATAGTATTAAACAGTATATTTTTGTTATGACTGTACCCTTTATTGGAACATTTCCGATTCTGCGCTAACTCATTGAAGAAAATAGCAATGAATGAATAAAGCACTAATGTGGTTCAAATTATCAACTCGACCTCTCGTCGATTCACTTGAATTTTGAAAAGATCTCATTCACGTGTTTTAACTCGCTTTTGAAGCCTTAATAGGTGCAAAATTAGGAGACTTGATAGAGATAAGACATTAATTGGACTGTTGATGGAGGAGGAATCAATAGGTTGGGGAGGGGGAGGGGTATGAAAGGGTGGTTTGGGTGGGGTGAGGGGGGTGTTGCCCGGGAGTGCACAAGCACAAGAAGCCTGTTGCTCTTCATCACTGCCTCAGGTAAGTCATATGTTACTGTCTCTAATTTGCAAACTGACTGCTGTCTCAGTGCCATGCTGCAAAGCGTGGCAGTGTTGTCAAATATAATACCACGGTAATTATTGTTGATGTGTAGCAATATACTAAACTTTGTTATTTCATATAAAGAAATTTCTAAAAAAAGGTAAAAATATGAATTGATATTGATATGAATGCTTTGTTTAGGGTGGGCCATACAAGTGAATGGGAAATGCAAACGTTTGACAGTAAAATATAGCTCGTACTTACCTGATAATTTTATATTATTTCAAATAAAGTTATTTATTAAAAAAATGATCAAAAGGGAGTAAAATATTGCATTGGAATTATGCTTTTTTTAAATTCATTATTTCAAACCAGTATCAAAATTTAAAATTTAATTTACTAATTATTTGGGATTGTTTCTATAATCTATATGTAGGTTTTTTATAAACCCAACCAATGAGCTCACAATATTGTATAGCTCAATACACCTTTAATGCTAGTCAACATATTTATCAGAATTCATCAACTTTTCTTACAATTTAAATTTTAAAATAGAAAAATACTTTTTTAGTATTTGTTATAGTTTTTTAAAATAGAAAAATCTTTAATTATAATCTGGTTCTTAAAAATAATAACAGAGATCTCTATTTTAAGGTTTTGACGATAAGTAAACATTATTAATTTACATTAAGCTTGTTGAATTAACAATAAACATATCAGGTTTTAAGATCAAAATCAGAATTTAATAATATTTTGATTAAAATAATGTAATCAGTTCCCCAAGGACCAGCAGATCAACCTCTGTTAAAATATTATGTACGCTTTATAAGGCTTCTTGATGTTTTTGAGTGGTGTTTTCGATTGTGTATTTAAATAAATTAAATCCTTTAAAACTCTATTTTTTTTAATTTTAAAGAATAATTCAATTTAATTCATTAAATAATTTAGTTTCATATTTTTTCAATGAACCAACTAATTCAACAGATATAGTGAAATAAGATTACAGTTTGGTACAAACCGGACATAGTAATCATTTGAAAATTTTATGATAAAATATACATAGTATTAGATTTAGTTTAAAAGTTTTTCATATAGTTTTAACTGTGTTATATATAGAAATTTTATTTCAATATTATGTACAAAATACAATACAATACACAAGTACACAATAGGTAAATACATAAATAGTATAATTAATTATAATATCAAACAAATTTTTTGTATTGGACATAGACTAAAACCCTTAAACAAATAGACCTTGAAATTAATTATACCTTTCCCTTAAACATAACATCTTTCATATTCTTAATAACAGTGTCTTTATAATGTTTACTGTATTGGGGTTTCATCAACCTAATAAACGTAATAATGCTGAACACTAATTAAACTTAAAATTATTTAATCTCACATATCTAATTATATAGTATAGACAGTTTTCGAACAAAAGTAAGTAAAATATAATAACTGAAACAATGGCACCGTAAGGGATGAAGTTATTGGGTTATTTCACTGATCCAGCTAAAATATATTCTAACGAACGACGAAATTATGTATTATCTAGAATAAATTTTAACTGCTCAAAAAGAAACTATAATTCACTGGTATTAATTCATAATTTGTTATAAAAAGCTGGTTACCTCAGAGGTATCGTGTTTACTTCATAGTCCGAGGATTTCCAGTTTGTTTTATTTATGACCATAGCCTGTGTTGATGACCGGAAGTAACACGTTGAGCGAACCCATATAACATGTCAGCTGATCAGGGTCCAGCGACTCCGACGGGCTGATATCCTGCCCCTCTCACATTCCGGATCCGGATCACAGCGACCAATATGTTACAAATATTCAATTCCACTATATCCGGATTTAGTCGTATATCGCTGTGCATTTCAAGCTATTAATATTTAAACAGCTTGTACGGGTAATACCAAAACACCATAACATTGCTGGGTAAAATGTCTGTATTTTTGTGTATTTAGATTAGTAAAACTGATGACTTCGATAAAAAAACCTTTTACTTAGATTATTGAATTAAAATATATCGAAATAATTTTACAAATAACGAAGACACCTCCACTAAAAATTTACCTCAGAAATATAAAATATTATTTTTATACCAGTAGGTACCTAATTTTCCTAAAACAATAATTATGACGAACACTTTGCATATCCTTATTGATTTATAATTTACAATAATTAAACCTTTTAATCTTCAACATGGAAACAATTTACTGATTTTACAATCAACTGGTTTATTTACAGCTGGTTGAATATATATTTTTTTCATTTATCGGAGTTTCTTAAACATAATTTTAAATGAGTTTTCTATAGAAAATTTATAATTTACCTAGTGATAGGATTTTTTATAACTTATTTTCAATCAGAAAATTGTTATTGTGATATGCACTTGATTTGGGCTAATAATTAACAGTTCTGTCCAAAGAACATGTCAGCCTAAGTCAGTAACAAACCTACAAGATTGAGCCACAAGCATCTTACACTCATTTCTCATCGATACTTGGCTTAACACACCTGGACAGGTTGCAATTTCAGTAACTAACTAACTATTGCTGAAATTTAAAGTACCGTAGGTAATAATTTGTGGAGCCGTTTTCGAGTTCGTTGTGCAAACAATAAAGCCTAGCTCATATTGCAATATAGTATATTATGAAAAATGACTATGAAAAACCTTCTGGGAATTTTTATTATTTTGTTAAAAATATTAGTTTAGGACTACGCAAAATTACCTGAGATTAAGAAAGTTTTAGTTTTGAAATATAAATTTGTCTTTTGTTTTAGAGACCAAGAGACGTGAATGTTTTAAAATCAGCTTTTGTTAAGTGATTGTGATGTTATAAGTGCAATCTTATTTACGTAGAGTAAAAACCTCCAACACTTCAAATTAATATATTATACATTTTAACCAACATCTAAATAAATATACCGTAGGGTACTTATGTATTGAAATGATTTTTATGTAACTGTAAAAGTGTAGGTTCTATTATTAACCTTGAATTAAGACAAAAATGTCTTAGTAACGTTTTAGTAATGGATTATTCATCCAAGGTTTTATTGTAGACATTTTAGTAAAATAGTTCCCAGTCACATTAGCACGTTATGCTTCAAAAATATGTTGAAAATGTTAAACGATTAAGATATAAAAAGGGGCTGTATAACAAGTTATTGCCGTAATAGCGTGGTAATTCAAATACAGCATTGATTTAATACCATCCGTGAATGAATAACCAAAGAGCTAGCTAGCCTCGCGTGCGGGCTATCGGCTGGTTGAGCAAGGTCTAGCCTCCACACGGGGTCGCGATCGGCTTCCCACAAAACTGTTTACTATGGCCAAACTTAGTACCTGTTTATTTATAGGAGGGAGATCGAGGTAAAGTGATTGTTAGACAAATAACAATCCTTTATACTGTAATTCGCATCTGTGCCCTCCTTTCCCATTTAATGAGGTTGATTACAACTCGCTCGAAGTATGAATCGTGATATGTGCTCTGACTCGCTTATCGTGCAAGTCGGCCATGACGTCTTATCGTGCAAGTCGGCCATGTGTATATGCAATCGCATGATTTATCATGCAAGTGCAATTTATCGTGCAATAGGCCATGAATCGCTCTTATCGTGCAAGTCCTGTCTTATCGTAGTAGTCGAGAAGTCGATGCTTTATGAACAATGAACTCGCTCTTATCGTGCAAGTCAGGCCATGAACCCCGCTCTTATCATGCAAGTCAGGCCATGAACCCCGCTCTTATCGTGCAAGTCAGGCCATGAACCCCGCTCTTATCGTGCAAGTCGGCCCATGAACGTCGCTGATATCGTGTAAGTCGGGCCATGAACCCCGCTCTTATCGTGCAAGTCAGGCCATGAACCCCGCTCTTATCGTGCAAGTCGGGCCATGAACCCCGCTCTTATCGTGCAAGACGGGCCATGGACGTCGCTCTTATCGAGTAAGTCAGGCCACGAACCATGAACCCCGCTCTTATCGTGCAAGTCAGGCCATGAACGTCGCTCTTATCGTGCAAGTCAGGCCATGAACCCCGCTCTTATCATGCAAGTCAGGCCATGAACCCCGCTCTTATCGTGCAAGTCGGCCCATGGACGTCGCTCTTATCGTGTAAGTCGGGCCATGAACCTCGCTCTTATTGTGCAAGTACGACTTTGTTGATCGTGATACTGTATCAAAGTCCTTATTTGCACATGATCAAGCTGTATACCGTAAAGACTGTAACGGGAAAAGAATTGCGAAAGAGAATCGACACGTCGCTCCTTAGAACTACTTGTTCAATACGTCTAATTTTTCCGAGCGTAGGTGAGTCTCCTGGTACTTTTATAAAAAAATAATTTTTGGTTTAAATTAAGATTTTTGGAATTAAAATGGAATTATTTATGAACTGCGCTATGCTATAATTGTTCGTTTTTTAAGATTGATATCCTTTAGTTATTCGAAATTAAATTACTGGCTGCAGGCTTTTTTCCGCTATAGTGACAATATTAGGATCTTAAAGACGTTTGCATTTTTGTAGAGGAAAAACAGTCTCGTATAAATAAATGACTAATCAACGACTATTTTTGTGATTTTTTGTAAAACATAATACAAATGGGAGATATTAACGTAAGCTTTACGAAGATAAATGTCCAAGGAGCTTTCATATTTGGATTTGGATTAGACGAGAGCGTATACGTCGTTATCCTGTGAAAGCCAAAGGTTGGCGTTTCCATCCGAGTTTCCAATATGTGAATACAATCTGGTTGTCTGATCCTTTAGGCCCTAAATAAGAAAATCCAGGCTTATCATCTGGCCTTATTATAAAATAAAGAGGCAAATTATAGCCAGAAATAATTTGGGTTTATAGCAATTCTTTATACATTTGGAATTATATACTAGTTGTATATTGACAGTGAAATTTTCATGATTTTTTACTCAATTAATAATTTTGTCTATGCATGAATTTTATTGTAACTAAATGTTTAAATGTTACTTTATTACATTTACTACAACAAAGTAAAATTTAAAAAAAGGCATAAAAGTATATTCCTTTTTTACATGTAAGTAATTTTGTATTTTCCTATTGCACGCCTTCAAAAAAGTAGATGTAAAAAAATAGTTTTTATAATAACATTATTCTGTAAGTATTAAAAATGATGGGTTTTCGTAAAGTCTATTATAAAATTAGCCTAATCAGTAAAAACAATCCCATTTCTGAAGTTACACTCAATTAAATAATAATACCAGATTTTCAAATCTAGTTTTTAATTACGAAAATGTTACATCGATGAATGTCGTTTGAATGTTGGACAAAACTCTGCGGCATTGATTGTGAACACCCTCAGCCCGAGGGTCTGAACATCTATATAGACAATCCCCTGAAAATTACCCTCTTTGTAACTGAACTGTTTCGCATCCACAACTCTATATATAAAAATGAATGTATGTATGTCCTTTATGCGTTTCCAAACTGTTCATTCGATCGGCATGAAATGTAAGGATAGTGAACGAACGATATATGAAACACTTATTACCAGGACAGGGGCTTTAGAGACATAAATGCTACCATGTAATTTTTAATTTAGAAAATCTTAGATATCTTGGAAACTAAGAATCTTTTGATATCAACACTTCCTAATTATGTCAGATCTCACCAAGACGCATCGATTGGCACATTTTTTTCTGAAAAATAGTAACCCAAAATTATTATGGAAAAAACCTGGCCGTATTATAACAGTAGGACTTGGCACACGGGAGCCTAGGTCTCGTGCATGTGGTTTTATTTTTCATAAAAATGATGTTGTATAATATCAGACAGTAGATTGGATATGAATAAGGGGCATTTTGAACATTTTGAAAAACCAGATGTCCAAAAAATGGACATCATGTTATTCTTATGGGAAAAACGTGTCGATTCGGTTGTATGTTTCCTAGTATGCGTCTACTTACGTCCATTTAATTTCTCTTATTTAATTAAATTTTTGAACGTTTCGAGAAAAAAATAACGAGAAAAATAATTGAAAAACTATTAGATTTCAAGACAATGCCTGTCTCCCGCATTGCCTATTACGATAGAGCACTCTGCGGAGGATGCAAGCAAACAATCTGCAAAAGCTTCTTTTGAAAACATTGAAGAATGTTTGAAAACACCAAAAACGTCTTCTAGCATTAACCCTCTTTAATTATAAGTTTAAAAAATTCAATGTACACATACATACTAATAACCTAACTTAGTGAGATTCTCGAAAGTAACTAAAGACGTTGAACTGTAAAAATAAATTATGATTAAATTCCATGTAATATACAATAGGGGAGAGAATGTGTGTTAACTGGTTCTGAATTACATCCAATAGAAGAGGAAAACGAAGTAACTTGGTAACAGTTAAATGGCCTGTGTAAATTTATTACCCGTAAAAGCTTTGGAGCGAGATTGTGGAGGGGGCGGGGCGCGCCAGCCCTCCGCGCTAATATCTTACATTTTTGCATCCTCCTCAATTTATGGTATAATGCCATGAAATCCTGCGGTCTCATTCTCAAGCTACTGTTTCCTTGTATTAATTGAACTTCAATTCTTTGGAGTATTTAGGATATTAAATGGAAAAATGCACGAAAGGTGAATTTTTTGTAGTATCAATAATTATTAAAATTTCTATAAATAAGAGGGTAAGAGGGTGTGGATGATAAAATAAACGGCATCAGTGGATAACACGTATTTTATTCCTTGAATAAACTTAAAAATTAAATAAATTTTACAAAAATATCATATTTTTTTGACAGAATGCTTGCTTAAATATAATTAAATAAAATAATTATTTAAATATAATCACAAAACGTCTTAAACTCATGATAGATGTGTTTAGGGATACAACCCAACTTCCTCGAGGTAATACTAAACCTCTTTTGTTTTATTGGGTGATGTGACGCTGCGTAAAGGTTTCATGAAAAGTAGTTGACAAAAATACTGAAAATACGTTGAGCGCGTAGACAACGTACTGTGTTTACTATGGAAAGTAAATTTAGCTTTTTCTGGAATTGTCAATCATCGACAATTTAAATTATTATTAATCAATTATACAAAGTATTAGTTTGTTGAGTTTTTTGAGCTGGTTTCAATGGTGAGTCAAATTACTTTACAAGTTTATTTATTAAATTAGATTACCCACAAACCCTCATTTAACCTACTAAATTGATTTGATAAGTCAACTTTAAATCCTGTAAAATAATCCTATATGTAGTAAATAACCTTTTCACTGAGCTTTCCTACGGCCACGGTACACAGACTACCAACATTCTACCGCTAATCAGGTGTAACAAGTTAGTGATCTGGTAAACCTGATCAATAGTAATCTGAGCTGTGTTAGTGACGTGTTAGCATCACATCACGGCTGTTGTAAGCTGATACCGCCAGGGGTGCTGGCGAGGCGCCGAGCAGGCCATTATCTCCAACAATGTGTCTCACAAGTCACAAACACTAGACACCTTTGTCTCTACCTGGCTGTTAGGCGAGAGCAAACGGAGATTAAAGTAGCCTACTGTAAAAATAGTTTGGGAGTAGCATTTATGAACTTTATTAAATTGTTTTAACGTTATATGTTGCTGGTTATCATTATTATTTCTTTTATGAAAGGGCAACCTACCTAGGTAGGCATTTTATGTCTTAAACATGACGTTTAATTAATAACACAACAGCCAATGACGTCTAAGGCACCCTACAGTTTACCGTGAGATCCAACTGTACAATAAATTTTACCTCTGAATTACGAACTGGTATAATTAAGGATGGTTTTTGGGGATGAACTTAGTATTAAATAAATCGGAGAATATCACATCCACCGACCATCGCTCATACCGATCCACAACAATTCGTGACCTTCAAGTAGCTGGATTACAGGACACGCCATCAAATCGTATTGTGAATATTTTGAGTAATTCTGTAGGCTGCCAATAATGTGTTATTGATTGCTCGTGACGATTTTATCGATCATAGGGAAATGATTTTTACAACTGCTTGATGTTTTGTTTCATGAAAATGAATACATAAGACAGTTGGAAACCGTGATTTCATACAACTACAAAGATCAATTATTAGATCTATTATTCGACTGGGGCCGTAACGTGTTCTGTAATCCAGCTACTTGGAGGTCACGAATTGTGGATATTTGTGAGCGATAGTCGGTGGTTGTTCTCTTGTGTGGATTAACGTCCGCACTATACGTTATCTGTTATAAATACTACATAAATATGCAAAGACCATCCCCATAATTAACCAGTTCGTTATTCAGAGGCAGTTCGGACTCCACGTTAAACTATAGGTCTCTTAGATATGCCATTGACTGTTGGGCCATTAATTAACAGTTCTGTAAAAGGTACATGTCAGCCTCAATCAGTAACAAAACTACAAGATCGCGCCACAATCATCCTACACTCATTTATAATTTTTACTTGGCTTAAAATACCTACCTGGGTAGGTCACCATTTCAGTAACTAACTTTAAATCTTTTATAATTTTTTATTTCGACGACTGTTTGATGTTTTGTTGCTTGGAGATGAACATAAGAAAGTTATAAACCAAGGATCACCTGACAGTACAAGTAATTTAAACCTTTCAGTATGCTTCCTCACTTACAGTAACAAAGCTTCTACGGAATGTAGTAACAATAATGCATGGATCATGCGTGACGGTTAGAGTACAAGGTGACATGATGAGTCACAATGCACCGGCGCATTGTTGATGGGGTTGGCAGTACTGTAGCGCCAGCGGGTGCGGCGCGGCGCGGCGCCTTGTATTTACATACGTCAGATAACGCCCAAGCCGTACTCTTGCATATGCATGCAGTTCTGAACTTTCCTTCATCACCAACTGTGTTTGCTCGTTAAAATATGTTGTTTGCAAATGCAAAAATGCTCATCTCTGCGTCAAAGTCTCGTATGTTTGTACATTGTACCACAAAAATGCGTTACATAACCCGCATTTTTAAGTGGAAGAATGTCCTTTACTGAGTTTTTTTCAGTATTTTCAATAGGTTTCATTACCAAATTACGGGAAAAATTTAATTAGCCATTAATTAAAAATACCCCAATCGCAGCAGACCTGCGTACTCAGCGAATTTCCTCCTCAATAACATGGCAATAGTTATACAAATATATGACAAGATTGATCAATTAATTCGTTTGTTGATCAATTAGAGTATTTGCCTATTCTCCGTAACATTAACATGGGAAAGAGTATGCAGGTTTGCTGCTTTGAGGTACACTGAAAGGCATTTTTAGCATAAAATATTTCTATTTCGACTATACTCTAAGTTTTAATATTATCTGCACATAAATAAGTGAGTTTTACTATCCTCCATAAGATTAACATGGGAAATATTATATATGTTTGCTGCTGTGAGGAACACATAAACTATGATTTTTCAGAATAAACGTATAAATCCTAACCACATGAAGCTAAATACCAAGTTTAATCCAAAAATATTGGTTAATGAGGGAAATATTAATTTTTTCTTATCCTCCACAAGATTAGCATTGGAGCCCCAAAATACAACGTACTGTATTTAGATATTTTAATATCTCGGTAACCGTTAGAGATAAAGCAAAACTTTAAGGAACTTGTTTGTGTAGTTTTTCTAGCTGATTCTAATGGTAAAAGATAAAATTTAAACAACTTTATGTTACATATGAAAAACGCAAAAACCCAAATTTTTGAGTACAAAATCCCCCTAAACTACCTGTTCCCTTGACCGATATGTGTGGATTACGAACTCGTCCAAGCAAATGTAGGAATACACGTCTTTATTAAATTTGGTCTAGAACGGACCATTTTTACGAGAGTTATCGTGTTCACAGACACACACAGACACACACACACACACACACACACACACACACACACACACACACACACACACACACACACACACACACACACACATTATATATAAATGTATACATATATACATAAGTCGTCTCGCCATGAGACCTACGGTATTAGCTTATTTCGTATGGAAAATTCGCTAAAACAAATTTTTGGCATTTCAAATAGTTTTAGCTTTTTTAAACTCCTTTATCGTCGTTTTAAAACCTACAGTTTACAAATTTCTTGTAACCTTTCGGGTTATAGTTAAAACCCCTCTTGGGTTGATATTATATACGGAGTTGTTGACAATTCTATTATTCTAATTAATATTTGGGACGAATCTTTTTTTTTATTTATTCAACAAGCAATAATACAAATTAATTAGATAAAAAATTATAATGTGAGGCAATATATAGACCAGTATTGCACTTGAATGTGGTTTAACATTTATACAATATACTTATTTTGTTATGAAATTTAGTTCAAAGAGAATAAAGCTTAAAGAGCTTTAAACAATGGACTGTTCGAGTCTGTGACCCTACAAGAGATATTAAGCTACTTTATCTTAATTAAATGACCGACAACAGATCCCCATTCGTTTCTGTTGAAATTTGTGTTTGCCTTTTTTAGAAAATGTTTCTGCTCCGTGGTAACGAACTCTCTCAATTTAAATGTATTTTTACTCCAGATACTGCGGTGTTCCCCAACAGAAATAAAATTGTAAAACTATATTACTGTAAACGTAATGGTATATTAAGTTGAAATGAAAAATAATATATTTCATCACTAGGACCAAAAACTATTATATGGTCAGTCGTATAATAAACATCTACGGGTTTGTATTTTTTTAAAGAACTTTAAAAATATGTTTTTGATAAACAAAGTGTATTTTTTGTTTATAAAAGGGAGGTTTGTTTTCATTTATTTACGGGTTCATTTCTTGATTTAATTATAATATAATCTGGTCTGGACGGTAATTATAAAGTCAGTCACAATCTGTGGTGAATTCAGTGAACTTATTTAGTATTTTTTGTTTTTAGGAAGTTTTAACTACACTAAAAAGGACTCTGATTTTTATGAAGTATATAGGTTCGTGATGGTACCCTGAACATACGGTAAACCTACAGAGGTATAGGCAGGCTACTATTCCAATTTTATATCATAATTTCTAATGCAATGCTGCTATGTGTCAAATGGAAATTCATTCGTTTACTATCGAAGAACGGTTTTTGTAGCACGTTTTGTCTTTGAACAACACATAACTTGACGTGTGAACGCAAAAATACATAATACATCTGCTCATTAATGGAATATGTAATATGAGTACAGACGATGGTAGGAATTATAGCATATTTAGGTACGGCGACCCTAGTTAACAGGCTCTCCTCTGAAATAACGTGCTGTATAGAAATATCCCCGTCGTAGCAGACCTGCGTAATCTACGAAATTTAAACTCAATAATATGTACATAATCTAAATGTACTTTGAGATCTACAGTCAATTAAAATGTACATACATTATATATATATATATATTCAGTGGTCTTAAAAATTGTATAAAATACATAAGGGAAAGTTTTAATGCATCAATTTAGATATATAGTTATCATTATTCGTATTTCTCGTTATTAGAATTCAAATGAGAGATTGAAAGTGTCAGATTCCATTACCAGCTCCACAGTTGCCAATAGTAATTAAGCGGTAAAGTTAATTATTTCGTTAACAACGGGTCGATCAGATACGATAATAGGGTTTGGAATATTGCATCAATACGTAATACACCAGACCAGAACGTATACAATATCAAAACAAAATCACGATATGTAATCAAACCTTGAATTGTATAAATCAATTCAGACGTAACATTGATGTTTATTGAGCCAACAACATGGCCTCGGGAGAATTTATCCACAGCTATTGACGTACCCGGTTTGCAAATGCTCTTGGCTTGTTTGTATGCACGCGCTGTAGTTCTGCGGTTATGGACCCAGGCCGCGCGCTTCTCATGCCCTCAAATTCGCATTTATATTAATGCTGATTCCTGTGCTAGATAAATAAAAGTTTAGAAGAAAAATTAAACCATTCCGTCCGAGTTTGAAAAATATACTTGGACGGAATTTTAGTCTCATAATTAACTGTGACGTAATATTTGCTCCTACACATGTTTAAAATCTCCATAGAGTTTTGTCAGTTTCAACAAAGAGGATTGTAGATGTTTCAACGAAATTGTCAATCTACAGAGAGGTTTGTAGACGTTCAAATAAAGGTTAGTAAACATCGCGAAATGTTTTTAATGGCTTCACTTACCATTTAGACCCCTCTTTGTATGTGCCCCTAAATAGGGTGGTCCTAAATAGGGGATAATTTTATTTTCTAAAACCAGTTTTAGAAAACCAAGAATTAAGTTGAAAAACTTTCAAGGTTAAGCCTAACTTTTATAGCTTTATTCGAATTAGACACGAAATACAAATTAAACTAAAACACTCTAAAATATATATTAAGTTGAAAAAAGCACACCGATGTTGTACTTGAGACATTTCTCAGTAATCATTGATGTTATTGATATTAAACAAATAGGAATTCTTAAAAGATGATTTTTAACAGACGATAAACAACGGATGCTTCTAAATACATTGTATCAAATAATGCATTCATGCACTATCGTTTTATTGTCGTTAAATGTTGTTTAGAGCGTCCGTTTTTTACTGCCCGTAAAAAATGCATGCATAAAAGAGGTCTTATGGTCTGATCGCTTCTCAAGATTACTTATCTGCAGGATTGGCTATTTAGGATAGGCATGCTTAATGGTGTATATGAAACAGTGCCAAGAGCTTCCATCCAGTTTACAAAGACAGTCCATTTTGTTAGGCCTACACTAATATGTGTAATACTGTGTCATTCTATGGATGGCGTGGCATATCTGACGCTTTCTCTCTTATTATAGACAAACTTCAATTAAGGAATTAAGATTTGAAATTATCATGTTGATTTAAATACAAACATTACAATTTAAAAAAATTAGAATGATTCCACAATAAATCTAATTTACAGCTGACATTAATGAAGCTTGAGAGGTTTTACCACTTCACATTCTACATGGAAGCTAATGTACGCAGGAACATCTCTCTTCAGTAACTTGCCTAATGGACACGACAAGGGACACGGAAACTTGGCAGAAGCCTCATGTCTAACAACATACAGACATGGTCTATGTCAGCCAGACAGATCGAGGTGTTATCCATCTGTTTTATCCGGCTAGGAGCAAGTGTGAACTTTGAACTGTATTGTAGTCCTACACGGAACGCCACATAAAAATAACGCCAGGTTAGTAGATAATGTTTGCCCAAATGGCCAGATGGTAGCGGATCGCGTCGTGATGGGAGGGGGGCAGAACTGACTTCGCCACTTAGGGTGAGAAATTGTTCCGCCCAAAACTGAATCTTATTCAAGTTGGCTCTCAGTTCATTTTTCTTTTCAGTCTTACAAGAAACATAAATCTCTTGCTTAGCCGCTGACTTTCATTTTATGTAATGGGCTATCTATTTCAATTAATATAGGGCTTAGATTCGAGATTTAACTGGAAACTTTGTGGTGTTTTTTACAATGAATATATGACATTAATTACGTAAATTTGTCTTTTAAATGATCATGTTTAACATAAAAACGTAGATAGCAGATAAAACACATTTAGATAGATTGAAATCAGGTTTTTAATTATAAAAGCATTTCACCATTACAAATATAAGAGAATATATTTTTCTGTCTTACGTCGAAAGAAAAACAGGTTAAAATTTTTATATATTTAAAAATTCTTTAAAAAAATATATATATTATTTTCACGATAAATGAAAAAAGGTCCATCAACAAATTTTAAGTTATCTACAAATTTGACCAATTTAACCAAATATTAAAAACAATTTTTTTTTGTAAAAATCTATCGTTTTTCACAGATTTAAAAATTATCTAATTTTATATCACATTGACATTTAAAAACAAACATTTCCTTAAGTTTTTCTCCATCACAACGGCCTTATAAAAAAAACTAAACACAGTACGTTGTATTTTTAGGCTCATGTTAACTTATGGAGGATTAAAAAAAAATTAATTTTTCACTTATTATATATTTTTGATGAAACTGATATTTAGCTTCATGTGGTTGATCCATACATTTGTGCTAAAAAATATAGTTATTGTGTTTTATCATGGCAGCAAACCTGCATACTCTTTTCAAATTATCATGGATTAGGCAAACTCCTATATTTATGGAAGATTTGATGAAAGTTGGAATAAATGTTAAAAATAAAATTTTGATGTATAAATGGCTACTTCAGTGTTTTACAGCAGCAAACCTACTCACTCTTTATTTTAATCTATAAGGCAAAATACTCATGTTTATCGACAGTTTTTAAAATTGACAATATTATTTTATTATATTATTATTTAAATTCGCTATACGCATTTTCATTTAATTTATTATGTTACGGAAACGCATTTCACCAATTACAAAATATAAAAATCGGTCAGTAAAGAATATATTCAAAACTGTCTTACGTAACGAAAGAACGTTTCTTAAAGGTTATTTATCAATTTGAATATATTATTTAGAATTCACGGGCACATTATAAATCAAAAATTATATTTTTGGTCCGGTCACGATTTTTAAAGTTATATCACAATATGTCCCGAGCCTCCAGGTTACCCGTCTTTTTCGCCAAATTTAGGCCTATTACAAACATTTTTATAGTTTTATAAACACGAAAGTCCAAATATAACAAACTGCGAACGAACACGATTGGGTTAAATGGATATATTTTAAATGTTCACTTGTTTTGTACAGTTTTGTACCAGTCCTGGTCACAGGAAACATGTCGAGTCCTTTGTACGTTTAATGCGAAAATAACGTCCATGCTAAAGGGTGCGTTATTTAGAAGATGCCGTCGTAATGGTGCGGACCAGTGTTCTCATTAGGTCTCGGGAAACTGTGGAACAAAACAGCTCGATGATGAAGCATGTCCCAGCGAGAACGTTCCTTACCGTGTTTTAGTTTCGTTGTATTTTAGTTCCTGTTGGCAATAGTAGTTTTTCTACTGAGCGTGATATAGTGCTAGTAAGTACTCTCTATTCCAGTTTCAAAAACGTGGAAGGATTTCAAACTTTTCATTAGTACAAATTACTATTATTTCGGAAATTGGTAAATTGGTAAACCTAATTTAAGGCGGTGCGAGTGGCGTTAGGGACAACTGAAATCCGCTAGTGTCGCTTATTCATTACGCATTGTGTGATTGCTAGCTTCCTGAGTGACCTGTTTATGATAAAAATTCCGATTTTTGTACATTTTTAAACAGTTTTAGACCTCCAAAATGACATATCTAAAAATATTATTGGATGTGGCTTTAAAAAATATTTTCTGTAGTGTACGAACATATTTTTCATAATTCTAAATTTCACATAGGTTACGCGAAAAAGGTTTGTTAGCCACCCATAGTCAAAAAAATCAGCTCAAACGAATAAGTAGTTTTCCCTCACTCCTTACATGAAAAACACCAAATTTCCAAATTAATCACCCTGTAACTTTAAAAAGGTTTTTACTAAAAACTCATGTCAAAGCATTATTTGTAATACAATCGACAAATAAACGTTGAAGCTATGTTTTTTAAAATAGACATTTTTTTGCTCGCACCACCTTAAATACATTTTTTAATATTATCGTGTTATAATTCTTAATATTTTTAATTTTTGTGCATTGGAATAATACTAATTGGCTACCTATTTAAAGTATTCAGTTTGTAAAGTTCACAGGTTTACTGTTATTTATTTTTCATATTTACTGTTAAATATTTTGTTATTAGTTAAAACAATCACAATTGTTTAGAGGCTTGGATATAATAATAAAAAATGGCAGAACAATTAACTTGAATGTATAGTTAGGTATGTCTTAAAAACGTAGTTAGGTAACATAATGCTCAATTCAGACCTCCCAAGTAAGATGAACAAAATAAGGTAGGCCTAAAAACTGTAAAAAACTCTTTAGTTTATAATGAAGAAATGGTACATTTAAAGTAACAAATGTAATAGAAAGACCATAGTAAGTGTAGAATATTATTCCGAATACATAAATGTTATTAAATGTAATATAACGTTATAATGAAGTGTTACTTCTACAAGAACAGTCCATTTCCGGTTCTCACGTGGCTGAGGTAAAGCACCCTGACACTCAAGTGGTCGACCCTCTCTAAAACGTCTTAAGTTAGTTTTGTGAGAAATATTACATTTTGAGATTTAAAAAATTATATAATTATTTTGGATAGTACATTGAACATTTTTATTAATTTGTTTCTATGGGTGACTCTCATTTGCATTGTTAGGATATAAATCTCTGAAAAACTGTTATAAAGCATAAAGCAGTCCTCCAAATTTATTTGATCGTCCCGGGAACAGAACCTCCACAACCAAGTCCAAGACGCAAGACATTAGTCTCATTTTATTGGCCATATCGGCTGGATGCCCGATATTAAACTAGTCACTTGCTTCTAGCTGGAATCACTGACATTATACAATATCATTACACAATATATAGGCTAGTTTAGTATTTTTGTTTTGTAGTGGAATAAACTAAAAAATCTAAAGGGAATTTGAAAATTAGTTGCACAAGATCACTTAAAGGTTTTTTCTTTTCTGTAACGATCTATACGTTCAGAAAGTTTTAAAAGTACAATTACTGAAATCAAACTATTTTGGAAAACTCAAGTAATTTAAAACTATGTTTGAGTGAATTCTCAAAAGTCTTCTCTAAATGAAAACCTGAACATGTTTTCCATCCTAAAAATCGCCAACACCCCCCCCAGAGCTAAGACATATCCATGTCAAAAGGTAGTGGAATAAACTAAAAAATGTAAAGGGAATTCTAAAATTAGTTGCAAAAACATTCAAATGTATGGAGCTATAACATAAACGAGGTTTATGAGAGACATTAGAGATTCTCAGCTGGACTGAGCGCTAATGGGTCAGCTGGAATGGAATGTGCTCTCCACTGTTACTCATACTGTACGGTACAACACCAGACATTTATCTCTTTGGTTGGGCTTTGGTCTTGACACGTTTATGTTGTTTCAGCGAGTGTCAGGGAAACGGTCGGGGGACATTAGTCTAGTTATATTATCATGTAAAAAGGCGAGATTTATATCAGTACATGAGAAACATTAAGAGAAATGCAGTACATCAGTGGACTGACACATATTTTTTCCATCGGGTTAAAAGTTATGTTTGGGGGCTTTTGTCACGTATTTGTACCGCAGGTTTAAGAGTCTTCTTCGCCTTTGTTGTGAAAAGGCTAGTAGGGCAGTTGCATGGGTATTGGGTAGTCTTCCGCCAGCCGGCCGGCTTTTGAGACGAAACATGTTATTTTTGTCTCTCGCTTCGGACGCCGTTTTCATTAGATTTTCTTCAAACTTGGAGACAATGTATTTGAATAGCTATATTAGAGCCCTTATACCTCAGAAAATTAAAAATGAGAAAAAATTAGTTTCAGCGATGTTTAAAAGTAACACAATTTTCATTACTTTTACGATTTATTTTAAATTTTTCGAATATATTGATAAAAAAAATAAAAAATTTTAAAATCTGTAATAAAACTGAGGAGGCATTTTTTGTGTTTCTGCAAAGGTTTGGGTATAAGATAGTTTAAAGCTGCTGTTTAAGAACAGAAAGAAACTATTTCTAGATAAAATAATTTTTTATCATTACATTTTAATATCATTGACGAAACATTTTAAAATACAGTACTCTGATGCAAATATAGATTTGCCTAATTCAATAATAATAATAACTAATATAGATTTTTGCAGGTTTCTGCCATAAAACACATAAACTATAATTTTTTAAAAATTTTAGTTTGCAACCCTATTAATATAAGAGTATGCAGGTTGGCTGCCTAAACACAAAAATAATTAAGCATAATATCAATAAAATATTAATTTTTCCCTATCCTCCTAAAGATTAACATTGGAGCCCCACAATACAACGTACTGTGTTTAGATTTTTAATACCTCGGTACCGTTGGAGATAGAGAAAAACTTTAAGGAACTTAATTGTGTAGTTTTTTAAGCTGATTCCAATGGTGAAATATAAAACTAGAAATTGTTAAAAACTACATGTGAAAAAAGCAAAAAAATCATTTTGGGGTACAAATCCCCCCAAACTACCCGTTCCCATTGACCGATATGTCTGGTTTACGAACTCGCCCGAGCAATTGTAGGACTGCATTGTAGGATTGCATTGTAGGCATTGTAGGATTTGTACACGTCCCTACCAAATTTGGTCTCGATCAGACCATTTTTACGAGAGTTATCGTGTTCACAGACACACACACACACACACACACACACACACACACACACACACACACACATATATAACAATTTTTTTGGACTATGGGCACCTAAAGACGAAAAAATAACATGGTCCCGGGCTTAAGTCTTACAATGAGACCTACGGTAATAGCTTCTTCCCTATGGGAAATTCGCTAAAAGTGGTGAACCGGTGGGATAATTTCTGAGAAAATTCAATTATTCATTCGAGTGAGTTGTGTCAACGGAAAATAAATAATTATTGCATATTTTTAAACATAAAGATAAAAAATACATTAACAAGGAAAAGGTCAAACGTGGAGCTGCAAATAAGCAAAATGTAATCAAGTCAAAGGTTAAACGCACAAAATGTATTTGTTTACACCTAATTAACAAAACATCAGGGTGCCAGGGTGAGGAAAAAATGATGGGTAATACATTTAATAATTATAAAACATTTTATCTCTGACTTACATTAGTATAAGAGAAAATTCCATCATTGAAAATTTCAACGGAAAATAAATAATTATTGCATATTTTTAAACATGAAGATAAAAATTCATTAACAATGAAAAGGTCAAACGTGGAGCTGCAAATAAGCACAATGTAATCTTAAGGTTACTGTATTTGTTACACCTAATTAACAAAACATGTAGGAAAAGAATCAAGTTTAATTAATTATAAATGTGTAAATCTTTCTCCACTTACATTAGTGTAGAGATATTCCAAATTGAAAATTAACAACCAATACAGTTTATGATCATTTTGTTTCTTTTGTTTTTCAGTGATAATACTGTGACAGGAATTGTTGAATAAAACGATTTCTACTGGATTGGAAAACACTTTTACACATGCTTAGTATTTTACTTATACTTTGTATTCTAGTCCATTTCCTAATATTATTACCCAAAATAATGTGGAGGGAAAATAAAATCAACTAATAATATATAGTAGGCTATTTTAGTAATTAATGAAATAAACCACAAATTTTAATAAAAACTATAAATATATCTCTATAAAGTAGGCTTACAGGAAAGGTTTGTATTTACTTCCCTGTGGATATGTACAACGGGAATGTTTTCGTCTCATCTAAACAGCTGTTCTTATAATTAAAATATGAGGTCACTAAACATATGACGTAACTAACCAAATGACGTCACTGTTTCAAATTTTGGTCGCGCAAATTGCGAACATACTCCACACCAGAGCTAACACATATCCATGTCAATAGAGCAACATAATAGACCAACTACATATACTTGTGCCCGTCGAGACAGTTTTGTCACTTGACGTTCTCAAATACAGCAGCACCAAAAATAATTTTTTTTACCAAACTGGTCAAAGTAAAGTAGGGGACTATGATTATTTTTCGTTTTGAAGTTCCCAGAGACAAAAAATAACCTGGTTCAAAAACCAGGTGAATCGTTTTATCAAAGTGTCACAAATTGGGGCTATAAAATAAAAGTAAATAAATTTAAATTTATTTTATGATTTACGATTAAATTAAATATAGTTTCAGCTTATGGATAGGACCATCAAAGTTTTGATATGGTGGTCAGCTACTTCATTGGTAGTAATCAGTATGTGAGTGAAGGTATAGAATGAGTCAGTAAGGTATACAACAACGATCGAACCAACAGCACAACTCAACATTATTATTCATTGTCGCAGCTAGTTTGCATAAGATCTATTTCTGTCTCCCTATCAGCATACTGTAGATAGCTATCAGCTGTTAGAGGATTCTCTGCATTTACGGTCATTTTTAGAACGAACGTTGTTTTATTCACTCAGAGAATCAATAATTCTCATAAAATATTGCTCGGAAGTTAGTAATCGGGAATCAATTGCAATTTCGGCATTTTGGTACGTTAGGTTTTCCTATTATTCTGTGAGGTTTCCCTCCAACCACAAAACCACTAATATATTTAAATAATGTTTTGTTAATAAATCCCACATATAAATGAACATTTAAAACAAACATTAATTATAATATTGGCTTGGAAAATTTATCATTTATAGAATTTTTAGTATTAATGTTCAGTTATATAAACTAGAAAAAATTATTTTATTTTGAAATAAAATTTTACTCATTACTTTACTTTGTAGTTGGTGGCCAGTTGAAAGCAAACAAAAACATTCTCCAAAAGTTATAGCATAATAAAAATAAGTTTAATGACAGATTGAGAGCGCTCTTGTTGTCTTGGCGAAGCGTTACAAAAAATAATTGTTTATTGATACTACATAAAGACAGAACAGACAGACTGTATTTTATGTGGTACTAAACGTATAAGATCATGATTCTAAGCAAAGTACTCATAAAATCAAATTTCATTTAAATAAATACATATTACCAAGAACTACGGAAATTAATTTTTGAGGACTGGGGAAAAGTAATTGAATTAATAATGTTTGAGAAGTTGCAAATTATTAATACACTAATAATTTTGTTTAAAGGAGAAATATGTTTGAAAACTCTAGTGTGCTTAAAAGCATGCATTTAAAAAATGATTTCTGTTCGTGCATAATTTATAACTCCTTGAGCTCCGTCCAATAAAATGATGGCACGTTATATATATATATTTACTGCCAAACACAAACCTGACTTAATAATGGTCTCTAACGGAAAGTTTACAAGTAGCAGATTGTTTGTGATATATTTCAGTTGTTAAACTCTCCATCTCAACCCCCAAGAAGTTTCCAAACTTTGATTCTTATCGACGCATAAGCACCTTAGGCAAACTCTGAACAAAGAAATAATACCTTTCAAGTAAGAAAACAAACAACCGAACTTGAATACGTAAAATTATTTTCATAAATGTTGCATTTTAAAACATTTTTATTAATAGAAACCATTTTACTACCAGAGTAATTTCGTTTCAACCTCTGTTTATGGTTACTTTTTACTTTCTCCCTTATACGACAGTATATGGAGAAAGTATCGTTTTCGTCAAAATTTTCGAATTTGAGTTGAGAGTGGAGGTTGGAGGTTCCCCCATAAAATTCTAACAATTAATATAAGTCTGTTTCTCTTGTTATTTCGAAAAATGTATGATTATTTTTTAAACAATAAATTATTAAATTATACTTAGATAAACTTAGAAACTTATAAACTTTGAAAACGGGAGTAGTTTAACCAACTCTCGAAACGTTGTGTAGATTTTAATTACAAGACGCGTTGGAAAACTCCAACTAATTGTTAATTTAATAATTAATAACCGACGCTATCATGAATTTTCAAAACTCTCATAAACTTAGAATATTATAGTTTTATAACAGGTTGTCGTTTTTTAATTTACTTAAGGGAGAAAGTATGAGTCAGTCCACTGATACGGTTTATTTAAAAAGTGTAGTCTTTGTTTAAAATTCGTTGTTGACGATGGCGCGTTTAAGTAATTTAGAGTGTTAGTGCGGACATTTTCCGTCACGTAAATTAGTAATGAGTAAAACAAATTTTTAAGACATTTCGGGATCTGGAATTTTATTTCGTCCTCAGGTGAGGTGAAACCTAAAACATGACTGGATTAGTACATAATCCGGACTTATCCGTTATACTTGTTAAACAGTCCACTAATCTTGCCATGTTCCAGTTTCTACCTCGCCTGAGGACTGAGTCAGATTCCAGATCCCGAAACGTCGTGAAACTTTATTTTAGTAATCGTGAAAGCAAATTTCCCCAATAACAGTCTAAACGTGGTAAACAAACTGCCTTTAAAATTTTGGTATTCACAAAAGTGCCGTAGAAACTGTAAGCTACAAATGAAATACTTTCAAAACAAAAAAATCTTGTAACAAAATATTATGATGAAAATAATTTACTGCAAAATGACACCCATAACATTTACCAAAGCATCAGCCGTAATATGGTAGTAATATTAGCTGTAACACGATGATTTTACTCTTATACGTCGCGTGATGGGTCAAGGGAATCCTTTTGATGTTTTATATAACTTTGAGTTAGCTCTGTACAAAACGGCGCATGTTTGCGGCTATGAGCCCCAGTCTACTATAAAGATGGTTCTAAATTGAAATTACAATAAAACATAACCAACACAATACCTGGAATATATCCATACTATTAAAAAGTGAATAATCTTTCTTGTACACCTCCTCCTTTATATCTGAACAGAAATTAATTAGTTAAGTGTCAAATATGTATGTTATGTGTAGTTGTGCAAATCCAAGTTTTTCGTATTTTTATTTTTAAAGACATATGAATGCTCTTAAATTACATTTTATTCACACAATATTAACATTGATAAGCACTTTTTGTATATATTTAACCTGACAATGAAGAAATTAACGGAATCAGTGAACCGACTTTCTTTTTTTAAGTGAATTGAAAAATGCATATCTTTACAAAAACGAATCATTGATAAACACTTATTAAAATATCATTGACAGGCCTAGCGTAAAAAGTTTATATTTACCTCCTAATAACAATGATTTTAGCCTAATAACAATCAAGCAGTTCTTCAATCTTAAATAAATTAAATTGAAAGATTCCGTCTTTATTATCTCTTGTTTCTTTTCTTGAGTGAAAACAAACAGAACAATAAATCTATTTTCAACAATAACAATTTACTTTACATTGAAAATGATCTGAAAAATATAACAGCTAATATAACAATAAATAACGAATGAACAACAATATTAACTATAATTAATAAATTAACAACAATCATAACAATAAATAAAGTAAAAAAACAACAAAATAAATGGAAAACAATGTTAACAACAATGGATACTATAGATAAATTCAGTATTCAGTTCAAATTATATGATATCGTCCTATTTAAGGACTGGAATCAAACTAAACAAATTATTATTATTAAGTATAAATTAGACTTAGGTTTTCTAAAGCGCAATCGTAAGAAATAACTTCCATGAAATAGTTGTCAACCATAATAACATAAAATCATATAAACATAAAATTTTGTTGGATAACCGTTACGTGCCAACAACACAAAATTTTTTATGTCCATTTCCTCGCTGACAAACAGCGCTCTGCAGAGTTAAGTTAGGTGGTTATTGACAGTTTATTATTAACGAGATAAAATTCATTAACCAACCTAACTTAATTACGAAGAGTGCTGTTTGTCGGCGACCTATACAAAGATTAAATTAACCGTTATTTTAGCTGATTCCAATGGTGTAAAGGAACCCCATATTTAAAAAAAACCATAAAACCCAATATTGTGGCACAGCTCTCCCCCTAAACCCTCGTTAGGATAGAGCGATTTGCCTGATTTTAAAACTACAAATTATTATTATATATATTGCAAATTTCAATAAAGATCAGACCTTTCGTAATAAATAAACCAAAGTTAATAGTTAAAAATGTATTGTTCGTTGAATTAGGCAAAATAATCCTGCAGCATCTATGTTAATTTTTGTACGATTTTAGGGTTAGTGTTAAAATACTCTCAACAAACATTAAAACAATATACCTGTAGTTTATTTTAATATTAGCTTACCATTTTTGTAACTGAGAGTGAGTGTACTTTTCTTTTCAGAAAAATAAAAAGTCATTCTATTCATTTTGCGCTGCATAGGTTATTGGTTTAAACTATTTTAACGGGCAACGGCGTCCAGTATTCAAACGCCCCCAGTCTGATTTTTGCGCTTATTTACGCGAGTCATTACGGCTAGCTGTTTTCGCTTTCGCTAACCTTGTTTTTGACATTTATCTGTCGATGTGTGTTTATTTTCGTTGTGTTTTAGCAAAAGTGTATATTGTGTGAATGTTTTTTATGTATAGGATTATTTATTAGGGTCTATTTATAATAGTCTTAAAATCTTCAATAAATAAAAATGAAGCAAATGTCCGTTTTGTACTTTATTCAAGCTACCTAGATCTAAAAAACATTGGGAAAATAATATCATGATTTTTTACACTAAATGAGCAGGGAGTAGGATTTTAAGTAGCGCTTTAAGGGTTTTAAAACATCAACTGAAATATAAAACATGAACATTTACTCGGATTTTATTTACTTAAGGCTTTACAACAAGTGATGAAACAGGTGAGAACTAACCAAAATTATTGACTATGAGACTTGAAAGTCGGCAACAATAAACAATAGGTCCCCCCGGTATTCCCGCAGCGCCATCTGCGAGATGCTTCCCGCAACACATCACGTCAACTCATAACACGGTATCCCAGTATACTATTGTACTACTATTTTTAAAGGTAACCGGCAAAATGTGCCTTTCGCTAACGCTTAGGGTCTTAGGACAACAAACCTACAAGGCGATTCTGTTGAACTGTTGGTTTTGAATTTTACACACCGTATTCCATATGATATAATTTAAGTTTTGGAAAGAGCATTACATTGGTGTTTACCTAAAATTGGAAACATAGCATTTGTACTCAACCGTAAATATCCCTACGACAATAGATATTCCCCTCTCAGTTGTATAATAGGTGCAATCTACCTTCTATTCATGGCTACAACTGTGGTCTATATTGTTACTGAATGTATAGAGTCTACATTCATTATATGCTACATATAAAAGTAGCATATAACACAAATAGTTAAAAACTACAGACTAAACTTGTACAAGGTGCCTATACCCGCATTGCATCCACGCTACATTGTGTTGTGGTATGGAACAAAATTCCTTATCCAATTAAATAAAATGGTGACATTTTTTATTAAAGAAATGTTTGTATTTACTTCCCTGTGGGAAATAGGTTAGAGCATGGATGGAAAATAATTCATAGGGAATTATTTAATTATGGGAATGTTTTTAATTCATACACACAGATGTCCTCATTATTTTTTATTAAAAATGCAATACGATGGTTCTGGCAGTTTTTACGGAAACTTGTTACATGTTTTATATCTTACAAAATCACCAACCCCCCCTCGGAGCTAAGACATATATATCCATAGGATGAAGTAAAAACTCACGTCTTCTAACACTACTTAATATATTTACACTTATATTGTAATTATATACAAACGGTAAGTATATACAAAAGTTGTTGAATTGGCGATTGATTTCGTACAGTCACACTGGACATCATCAGGCCCAAACGGAAACTGGAAGAAACAAGATGGCGTCCCTGCTTAAATACTATTGGCTATCGGAAGTTCCTGTCATGGCGTCGGAGGTAGCATTTATTGGCTGGCTGAGCTCCGGAAACAGATTTTTATGTTTTTTCAGAATCAAACTGTATTTGTTCATTAATTAATTTTGCTTTATCTTTAAAATTTTCTTTATAAACTCTTTATAAATAACTCTTCCCATGCATTCATTCCATTTCGTTTTTTACAAGTTTTAATAATCTTGAGGTCTTCATCGATTTTTGATGGGTTATGTCCTTTTTCCAGTAAAGTGTTTTGCGATGTTTGATCTCCGGTTTTCCATTCTTCCATGCTAACATGTGATTTTAATATATTTTTATAAAATTGACGGTCTGGCCTATGTAGATGTTATAGTCTCTGCATCCAATTTTGTATATTCTTGGTTGGTTGTATTTCAATCTTGTCGTGTTTTCAATCTTTGTGTGTAGTATCACATCCATTGTGTTCTGCGTCCTAAATGCTGTTGAAACTCCATACTTCTTAAATTTATTTACAATTCTTTGAGTTTTTTCCCTTTATAATTGAAAACTGCAAATCTATTGGCTGCTTCAGCTTCGTTTTGTAGTGTTGTCTGGCTTCTAATCCGGCCTTGATTTCTTATTTTTTTTATAATTTTTTACCTAATTCAACTATTAGTGAGGGGCGATATCCGTTGGCTTGTGCTATCCTCTTGATCGTTGTTATCTCCTTCTTATGATTTATCTCGTTCACGGGAATTTTAAATGCTCTATAACTTCCGGTAATAGTATTTAAGCAGGGACGCTATCTTGTTTCTTTGTCTCCGTTTGGGCCTGATGATGTCCTAGTAAATCCAACATGTATAATGCTAATCAAGAAGTTATTAAGTGATGCCAGTCAGGCAAAACTAGCAGTGTCTTACAGAGATTTGAGAATCAAGATCCACATAAAAATAGCCGATATTCGTTTTAACAAACAGCGTCTCAGGAATAAATTCATACCACAGTACGCAAACATTAACACGTTAAAAACGGTTATATAAAAGAGAAGTCCTTACATAATCACATAAAACCCCTCATGCAGCCACCAATATCCAAATGAAGTTTTACAAAACGTTGATTTCTTCTAATGTCAAGTTCATTCTAATATACTACTTAGACTACTGGTTGTTGCTGATGCACGTTAACAAATACCACATTTATTTGGACATTTATTTAATCTCAATACATGATATATTTATTTAATGACATTGAGAATGTAATAAAAATGCATTTCAAATAAGAAAATTATAGTTAAATGGATTTAGTAGGCCTATAGGAGACATTCTATTAAAATTTAAAAAAATCCAAATTTATACACATTTTAACTAAAAATTTAAATGTGAAAAATTAAAACAAATATTGGAAATACAATATTGACACTGACCGAGAAAATTAACTGATTCATTCAAACCACTAATCAATACTATAGTGAAAGCAATAACGGCGAACTAGTGTATAATTTGATTTAATGAATAACTTATTGTTAAAAACGGTTATTTTATTCTAATACTCCCATGCTTCCTCCTATGTTATCATTCAAAGTGGCATTTGCCACTTTATAGTACACTTTATAGTAACTGTCTCAGGTCGAAATTATTTTATACATATTTTATTAAATTTTATTATAGGTAAATTGAAAAAGCAAACAAAAAGCAAAAAAGCAAAACTCAAATTTTATTGGTAATCTAAATAATATTTTTTACAATAAACTTTTTTAAGTTCCGAATAATTTGTTTTTATTGAACTATATTGTATAAAAAAATACATTTTATGCAGGATGTTTAAAAACATGACATTTCGAAGCGGCACAGAAGTCAGTATCGATTTGTCGCTAAGGCAACCTATTTCTCTAATGGCTTCTGATGACAACAGAGTCGGGAGGCTACGCTTTCAACTAAAACACCAACAAAGACATTTTGCAGAGAACGTAAAAATAATAAAAATAATAACTTTCTATTTTATTTATTTACCTACAAGTACTTTTTTAAATTCCCATAATTTCGAGGCCTAATTCTTTAAAATTAACTAAACCCTTCTTTTATAAAGTGGTCTTTATTTTATCTTGTTACGGGTTTAATTAATTAATTGTAATAACGATAAATGTAAAAAAATAATAAAACTACTTCAAAGTCTATCAAACGAGTTTTACACTCAGTGGATACTAGGCTATTATTTTATTAATAAGCATCTATAAAAATTAATTATTTCTCTGTACATTGCTTTGAATCATGATATTTTTGATTACTATCACATATTATGCCCTCAAAAAGCAGAAATAGGTCTTAAGTAAATCTCAGAATTTGTATTCGTATACTCCCTGAAAACAAGAGGACCCACTATAATTTATTCTTTTGGATTTTTGGCTTTTGTTTGCTTTAAAACAGACCATAAGCCCAATTAAAATAATGTATGGAGTTATCAAAACCCCAGTTTTGATCTATATAAGACAAAGGTTTTCCTGAAAATGTGATCTATTGAAGTACTCTAATTTATTAGAACGAAATAACTAGCTGTCATATTGAAATCAATATTACTTCCATTACATTGATTTTAAACTTGTTTAAAAATCACAATATATATTAAAAATATTATCTTAAAGTATTACCAATAATTTTGCTAACGATATTTCTTAAATAAGTTACAAATGCAATTTATCTTATTTAAAAAAGTCACTAAATTAAAGAGCTGAAAATTTATTTTTATCTATTTTGTTAACTATTTCGGTCGATATTTTGTCATTATAATAAATACAGTATCTTACTTTTTAATCCTGAATCATACAGCCCGTTCAATAGGCGAGCATAGGCCTTCTGTTAGTTATAAACTATAATGAATAAATTATTTTCAACATTAACAAAGCTTAAAATTGTGATATTTCTGTTATTAATGAACCACTTTCAAATTGAAAGAACATACAATTGGTATGTGAAAACATCAATAGTTGATAGCAGGTAAACAAAAGCGAAATAGTAGTTTATTACAGGTAAATTAATACACTTAAACATTTAATTTGTTTTACGTCTATAACAAAGACCAACACATCAATTCCTCACAATATGTACCTTTCACCATTTAATAAAATATGACTATCAAAAATAAAAATGAAGGAAACGAGTGCCATAGAAAATTTTAGCCATTTTATCAGACAACTCTGGTAAAAATATAAGTAAATAAACTGTAGTAGCAGGTTTTAAATACTGTATTAAATACACGTGATTTTCATATCAAAGGAATATAGGCCTAACGTAATAGGCTACATGCAAATAGCAGCTCGGCCAGCCCCCTGGGAGTTATTTCATTATGTCATACTGCCCCAAGCCGACCACACTGTGTTATAATAATATAAGCCTAACACTGTCCAGCGTGGATTTAGAAACATTCCCATGAGGCTCTAGCTAGCAACCTCACACATGTAATTTAATACAATACAGTGAAATATGTTTATCAGAATCATGTTGGATACTATTCCCATAGATCTAATTGTATACTGTAAACCTTTGTACTCTTAAGGTTATGAAACCATACAGATTATCAGAATTGACATTTTATTGTTTAACTATACAAAAAATAATTTAGTACCACCTTTGCAAAAAATGAGGTTAAACCCCAGGGAAACTAAAAAATTATATAGATATGAGTTTAATAATTATTGAGCTTAATATAATGGGATTATGAAAATATAAAGTATCTTACAGTCCATTGTTCAGTTAACCGTTCAATTTTGTATGGATTTTATTTGGAAACTGTAGATTTTGCAGTATCAGCGCCATGTTGAACTTTTAATCCCGTAAGATCATTATAAAAAATTTAGAACTATGTCTCACTTTATATAAACATTTAAAGTAAATATACATACATCGGATTAGTTTGTTATCAGAATATGTTCATTTTAAAGGTATTTATTCGCGATGTTTCTGATTAAAATGTTAATAAACCTTTTTGGAATGAATTAATAATATCTTTATGGTGTGTAACTTTTGACATGCTTCATTATGTGTCCACTGCGTAAATGAGAAAATTGAAATTATTTTTACATACTTCGCTTAACACAGTAGTACTTTATTGCAGAAAGAAAATAACACAGTAATTTGTTATTTTCTTTAGCTCTCAATTTGAAATGAATTTCATGGTTTCTTCCTGGAGTCTCTCTAAGACTCTTAAGACTCTCTATTGGTTAGCACGATTATACTGTATATGGAATCAGTACGTTTGATGGATCGATTTTTTAAAATGAAATGTTAAGTTTCATATTTCAAAGATTAACAATTTAACTTTTTTAAATACTCTAAAAATGTTTTAAAACATATTTAAGGTATACGAGTATAATACAGTAAAATCAATCACTAAGTACGGATTAGATGCTTACTACTGTACTTAGAAAATGAAAAAAATTCGTAACTTTAATAAAACGCA